>JAWWEU010000160.1:23341479-23494391 GCA_035583155.1 Acropternis orthonyx
CCCCCAACCCAACAGCGCACCCTCTTTTTTTTACTTTTTGTCATTCCCCTGTGTCAAGGTCTCAAAACTAAACATTTTTTTCTTCCATCTTTGCCTTTGCTGTGCCAGCCACATGCCTCCTGCCTGCATGGGTGAACCTGCTTCTAGGGTTGAAAAAGCAAATTGCTACATTGTGAGGTTGATGTGTTGCTTCCCCCTGACCCCTGCTATCCAAAAAGGGGAAAAATACATTGCTGGGATTAGAGCATGGGTCAGCAGTCAGAGAAAGGGACTCACTGGCAGGGTATTACAATGTTTACCTGTCTTTGTGTGGTGCATGGTTGGTTGAGGCCAGGTACATCAGAGCTTACTTGGGGTTGTCCCAGCTGCTTGTCCCCAGCTGGAGGTGCCACCAGTGGAAAGGGGCTTGGGTAGAGAGGCTCTGCTCCTGCTTCTGTTTTGTTTCAGGGGAAGGAGATAGTTTTCCCCATGACCGAGCCTGCAGGACATTTTTTGGAAATTAGGAGAAATCCCTTTATACTCTGAAGATCCCTAGTGGTTTGAACATTAAGAGGGAGAAAATGTGTTACGGTGCTGAGATCTGCAGGAAAACATTGGGGGTCCTCCTACAGGAGCGTAGGAGCAGCACTCAGCAGTGTCCATTCAGCAAATCCAGGGGGACAGGGCTGGGCGGCTGAGTCCCTCTGCAGCTCAGTGGATTTGGGCTTTCTTTCTTGGGCAGCACCCCACATAAGGCCAGCTCACGTGCTTTCTTAATTATGAGAAAGAGGACATGTGAGCATTTAGTAGGAGCATAGGAAGAGGTGAATCCCAAGTCAGTACCAGAAACTCATGTTCTTTGCTAGCGCTGGCCACCAGCAGGTCCCATGGCATCCCCTTGCTGCCATCTGCGCCCAGGATGTTTTGCTGGGACCTAGGGAGCCCCACTGGTGGGGGGGCTGGGATCAGCTCCACTGCCAGGCTTCTGGTGTGAGCTGCTGTAGGTTCTTTTACTCTGAAACAGGTTTGGTAACTTGTGATGGACTGGATTTTTACAGGCTTACTTATTTTTCAGATGACTTGTTTATGAGGAGCACGGCACGCAGCTTACTGGAGGCATTGTGAGCGCAAGTGCCCAAGTGCTTGAGTGTTAATTTAGCTCTCATGACTGTAGATGGTGTGGGCTGGTGCCTGGCAGGTGTTCATTGTGGCACTCTTTGAGCATACCTGGGCCCCAGACGATTTTTGCAGTAGGTCCTATGAAGCTAAAGGTGGGCAGCTTCTCCCTGTGCCCTCCAGCTGAACTTCTACCACCTCCCCCAGAGCTGAACTGCCAGCCCAGCCCGGAGGTTAGGTCAGCCTAACCCAGGTGTCTCGCTCCCCTGACTTTGCCCATGCCTTGATTTCTGCCCAGGGGCCCCGGGAATCTGGCACTATGCTGCTAAATGTGACTGATCATTGTGCCCTGGGATGCTGTCAGTTGGTCAAGCTGCCATGATGAGCATTGACTTCTTGGGCCTTGGGCAGTGGCACAAATCCCAGCACCCACCTAGCCTGGCTTCCAAGCTCTGTACCACTCACCACCACTGATCTGTCAGGCTTTGCTGTGCCGTGTTGCCAGGAGCAGCATATTTCAGTTCAACCCATATCAGCCTGTGCTGCCCAGGAGAGGTATTGGTGGGGGCTGAGCCACCCTGCTGCAAACCCCTCTGGGTTTGCTGGCCAAGCAGCAGTGGGTATCTCGGTGGTCCCAGATCTTTGGCTGAACTAGAGCAATCTCCTGCTTCCCTGGGGTTTGGATTAAGGGCTTTTCTCCGCTGCTTTTCCGCTAAGCTTGAGCATTTTCCTTGCCCTTAGCCCATCAGGTTGCCAGCGGTTGCTCCGGACCTGCAGCTGCAAGTCTTCTGTGTAGAGTAAATCCGAGAAGTGACAGCAGAGATGGAGGATGCTGGAAGGCAGCCTGGTGGGTTTGGGTGGGAGGGAGGAGGCTTGTGTGGAGGGGACAGCTTTGGTAAAGGAGTAGGACAGGAGCTGCAGCAGAGACTGCTCTCTTCCCAAGGGGGACAACACAGTGTGGATGGGTGCTGTTGAAAAGTGAGGTGGAAGGAGGATAGGAAAAGAGAAGTTCATCTGAGGACCTTGAGATGCTTTGCAAGGAACGGCAACAAAATGTAAACCAGGCTTACCCCTCTGTGATGTATAGGGGTAGTCTGTACTTTGCAGATGGGCATGTCTGGGCACAGCCTTGCCCACCCTTGCCTGACAGCCCTGGGCTAGGCCTTTCCACGTGGGGCCCCTCCCTAGGCGGTGACTTTGAATGAGCCCCTGAGATGGGACTGTCATGGTCTGGTCTCTGAACCAGGAGGTACAAGCCCAGCTTTTGCCAGTGATGAGAGTGTAATAAACCCTTGTTTAATCTAAATTCAGCCCGTGATGTTTATGTGAGCATCATGTAGCTGCTGGCATGAAGGTGTGCAGCACACCACTCATGATCTCTCAACCCCATGAGCATGGTGGAAAGGGAGAAGTAGGAGAGACATGACCTGCAGAGTGACACCCTGGACTTCTCTCCACCCCTCAGCCCCATGCCTTGCCTGCGGGAGCCTGGGAGAGCCCTTCAAGGAACATGCAACTCCCAAGACCATCCTTCCCTTCTTCTCCTCTCCCCTTGTTCCAATAAAACACTGTCCTCAAGGTCTCCCGTGTGCTTGGCCTGGCTTGGTCCTGCCAGAGTGGCATCGACGGCCTCACTGCTGCCTCTGGAGCCAAAGAGTTGCTTCTGTCCCCATCTGAGTGGGGGAGCAGGAGAGGGGCTGGCAAAGGGGGTGGGAGGAGAAGGCAGATTTCCATGTCTCACAAAGGGCACAAGCGATCAGATTCGTGCAACTGCCCAAGAATAAAGAGGCTCTTACAGTGCTGGCTGCCCTGACCTCTCTCCTCTCTGCTCCAGAGGACAGCGTGTGACCACACAGGGATTTCTTAGCTGTACTTGGGAGGCAGGCAGCGGGTTTTCTATCCCCAGATCTGTCTGCAGCTTGCCTTGCGGCATATTGGCCTATTTTTTGCTCGTTACCTATCTGTTTACTGGAAATCTTGGTACATGGTGATAATTTCTTCTTTTCTTTTCTTTAATTTCATATAATTGTTTTGGGGTTTTTTTTCAATCTGACACTGAAATGGGGCTGAGAGCAGCAGTGCTTCCAGAGCAGGGACAAAAGTAACCAGGAAACACAGGGCAAGAGAGGAGGGATCGACACCGAAACAATGAAATAGCCAAGCAAGGAAAGACTGAATGCTCAATAGCACAAGCCTTTGCAGAAATGCCTGGCTAGTGCAGCATTTTATAATCAGCTTCTGTGCAGGGCTGGCCTGCAACAGTAGTGTGATGGGGGAGGAATGCTTTGAATTAGCTGGATGCCAGAATTAATTCTGTCAGAATTCAAATGTACATGTATGTACGGATTTATAAATAAACACTTGGAGCTGGATCCTGCTTTGCCACGCAGGCTCCGGGGCAGAATCTGGTCTGGCCTGGCTTTTTTGCTTTTAAAAAAATGAAATGCTGTGGATCTGGGCTAGGTTCTGGTGACTTTGTCAACTTTCTGCATTTATCAATAGCCTGTAGGCTAAGGAGGTGCTGTTTGGTTGGAATAAGGGGGATGGCACAGAGCAGTTGGAGCTGCTGATCTTGCTTGCAGTGGTAGCCAATTTCCTGCAATGAACCCCTGTTTGCTGGTAGAGAAGGTAGAGCAGATGCTGGGGGACTAGTGGGGAGATGTGAAATGTGCAGGACTGGGATTGTCCTTCCATTCCCTTTCTGTCATGGCAGAAGGACTGATAGAGGAAGCCACCCCTCCTTTTCCCAGGAGAGCTACAGCCAGCGTGCTTGGGAAAGGGAGGAAGAGATGCCTGGTTCCAAATATGGAGGGAGGGACAGTTATTTACAGGCATGAGACTGTAGATGCACGTGAAAGTTTTTACATATGTCCCCCAGATGAACTCAGGGAAGAGTTTTCCAGCCCCAAATCCTTTCTGATAAGGACAGCTTCAGCCCATTCGCACCAAGGCATCATGGTTGTCCCTCTTCTGTCTTGTGATTCTCTTGTGATGGTAACATGAGCAGAAGTTCCCAGCTCAGAGCAGTGTCCTGCCACTCTGCAGCAGTGCTGTTGATGTAACATGCACTCAGAGTCATTGGTTTGCTGGGATGATGTACCAGAACAAAAAAAAAAAATTAAACATGAATCAATTTAATTTCTCTGTTTCTTGTCTTCCCCCTACCTGCCCTTTTTCAGTTCCTTGCTGTGTGGATGCTTTGGGGGAGGGCTGTCTCTGGAGCAGACTGGGAAGAGCCGAGCTGCGGATGGCTCCAGATGAGGCAGTTGGCAGGGAGTGACGTTCCGGATGGCTGTGTCTCTCTGAAATATGAGTAAACATTGTCAGACCAGCCGACTGTATGATCCGGGGTTTGGGGAGGGCTGATCTGCCCTTTCCTCCCTCCACCTATCTCTTCCTGTTCAGGATTCCCCATTTGCTCAGCATCACCCAGCTCTCCTCTTCCCTGGGTGACCTGGAAGCTTCAGCCTAGAGCTGTAGCTTTGGAGAAAGGGAAGGAAAATCCCCCATGTCCTAATGGAGGCAGTGTTTTCCCTTGCCATACGACAGCTTAATCCAAACCCTCATTTGAGCCAGTTATTGTGTGGCTTTAAAACCCCGTCCCCTGGAAACTAGTCTCCCAAACCCTTCCCTCCCAGTCGATCCCGGTCGGTGGAGCCAAGCTCCAGGGTTTGGTGCTCGGCCACACGCAGACACAGATCGATCACACTGGGGGGTGGGTTGATATTTTTGTGGCAGTGGTTTTTATTGCTGGCTGCAGTTGTTGGAAAGTCGGGGAGGGGGGTTGGTGTGAGCTGTAATGGGCTTCTGCATGTGGCAAGGGGAGAGTGAGGGTAATGTGATTGCATCCTTCTGCTCATTATCCTCCTATTAGCGGGCAGGGCAGGGGGGGCTGCATCCCTCTCCCCATCCGAATCTGTGCAGAGCTGCTGCCTCTGCGGTGGGAGCAGGTTTTCCCTGCAGGTGAACTCCTCTGCGCTCAGACAAAGGGCTGGGGGTGCCGGTGCCTTCCTTTGTTCTTTGCCTGTCCTGGTGCACCCGCCTCTGACGGCAAAAAGCCCCTTGAAGCGTGCCTCTCAAATGGATGAAGCGGAATAAATGCGCTGCGAGGTCTCTGTCCCCCTTGCAGACCCTTCGGGGACAGTGCGGGGGGGTGCTGCACTCCCGCTTCCCTCTGGTATTGTGCTAGCCCCCTTAGTGATGGGGGTGGCCATATCCAGGAGGGAATTACTGCAGCTCTCCTGCCACAGCTGCACCATTTTGGCTGGGTTGGCTGAGGCCTGCACGCCCCGTTTCGGTCAGAGGTGGTTTGGCTGTAGGTGATGGGCACAGGAGCTGGCCCCTACAAGGGAATGGGAGCACGTTTGGAAGTTATTTTTCTGTCTGTAGCTGCTGGCATCCTGCACAACAGGGCATCCAGGCAGGGAACTGGAAATAGTGCCTTATGTGAAGACCACCCCTTACCAAATGCATCTCCTGAGAGTGCGTGTTCAGCAGGTGAAACCAAGGACTGTCCTCCAGTTAAGGAATTTGTAGCATTCTACTTATAACAGGGGAGAAAAAGGTCATTTTAATCTCTGCAACAATCTAAAATCTGGGTCAGAAAGTCAGGGTATTACCCTAAAGTAGAGATAAGCAGAGGTGGGGGGACCTGCTACGAGGTCAGGAAGTCCATGGAACTGTGGGGATGCAATCCTGCAGACTGGAGATTTCTTTGCTGATGGTGGTACCTTGCAGAACATGGGCCCTGCTAGCTGCAACCTTACAGGGTTGGCTCCTGCTATGATCTGTGAATGCACATGGTACTAATCTCCGTTTAACAAAGTGTTTTTCAGCAAGCTGATAAACAATAACATGGCAACAAGCAAAAGCCAAACCTTCCTCTATGCATTAAAACTGTCCACTAGAGCCTTGCTCAGGAAATGTTTCTCCTTCCCAAAACATAAGGCCTGACTTTGCAGAAGGGAGAGAGAGGGAGAGGAGGCATCTGAAAAGGCAGCCTTCACACACACACTACACCCAGTAGCTGTTGACAAAGCTATTTGAAAAAAATATCTTGTTTTTCCCAAACAGTGGAGGCTGGGAATGTCTGTCAGCTTGGGTGGAAGATGGAGGTAACCAGGGGAGAGGGAACCCGTGGGCCCATCTCTTGTTGTGCCTGGTGGAGGGAGCAGGCATTAAGGTTTTGAAGGTCAAGCAGAAATCACAAGCAGGCCCTGAGGCAGCTGTGCTGGCCAGCAGGTAAGGGGAAGCTGCACAGAGCTGCACTGGCTGCTGGGTTCCTGTGGGTGCAATCTCTCCAGGGAATGAGGAGCTACTGTTATTGGTCCTGCTCTAGAAAATAGCATTGCAGTCACAGCTAGAAATGGCTTCTCTGGTTATACCCTGCATGCTGGCACTGCTCCCCCAGTCTCTGTGCAGTTCTCAGCACATCCCATAACATTTGTGCTTCCACTGCATCCTCTTTGAAAGAGGACAGTGAAACTGAAAGGGGGAAGCAGTGTACAGTGGAGGCACCTTGGACTGCAGAGCTTGAGAAAGCACTGCTGGTCTGCCAGAGACCTGAGGAGCGGGATTTTTGAATCAGAAGATGAAATGCCAGGTAGGGAGAGGGCATCTGGTGAAAGCTGCCTCATTTGAGGATAGAAACTGGCCTTGAATACGGCTCACGTGAATCAGCAGGACCAGAGTTGAGCAGAGCAGTTCCCCTGGCTCCCTGGGAGGATGGAGCTGACTGGAGTCAGAGCTGTCGAGCTCTGATCGCCGAGTCAAACCTGGAAGACAAATGATACTTCAGGGGCCTGAGATCAATAATGTCAAAGGCTGGCCCGTAATCGGGCAAGATTAAAAACCAATGACAGGCCTCCTCCTAGGAGCAGAAGTCAGCATGTTGGAGGAGAGCAGCAGAGTTTGCTCCTTGAGAGTTATTCCCTGGCGGTGCCTACATCCAAAGCCCACCTTCCCTGACTGCCCCCTGCAATATCAGTGATTGCCCTCTTCAATCAATATTGACCACATTCTGCAGGTCCCCTACAGCCAAGCCCTCTTCACTGGTCCCTGCGCAGGTGGTCCAGAGTGCTCCTCCCCTTGGGAACATGGCAAAGGTAGGGACAAAAGTAATGCAGCCTGGTGCTAGCCAGCAGCAACTTTCGCTGCCTGAGGATGAACTGGGACCATGGGAGGTAGAGGAGGAGGGGAGGGGCTGATGCTGTGGGTACCATGAAATGCTGTGTGTTACAAAGATGCTTGGCTTTGGAGACTTTGGAAAATGAGGACTGCAGCTCGCTCTTGGCTGTGTCCTCAATATGTTATTTTTACCTATATTTATCAATTAATGGGTACCACGACTATTAGCCACCCATGAGCAGACAACATGCCCGTTTTGGGGGTGCTGGTGTTAGATCTTGTCATAGAAGTGGCTTTTCTCCTGGTTGGGTGCTGAGCAGGGACCTGTGTCCCTGTGTTTGGCTGAAGTTTGCTTCCCCTGGTCAGCAGCAGCGACAGCCTGCCTGAGGTGAAGAGGATGGGATTGGTTTGTTTGCAAGAGGAAATTAAAATAAACTTGAGTCCCTTTTTTCTGTGCATCCTTAAAAGGGTGCACAGGGTGCTTTATCACAGCTTTTCAGGGCAGGGCCACTCTGCAGCTCCTGTGAAGGGCACTGGGAAATAGGATATTGCCTCTCCTTCCCGAGTGCAAGGGTGATTAAAGTAGAAGGGGCCGTGCTGTCTCCTGACGCTGCCTCTCCATGCACACACAAGGAGCTGGAAATGCTGCTTGCCTTTGCCCCAGGCTCCTCTTCCCCTTCCTCCCCACTCCCCCACCCCTTCCCTGCCAGGAAGCCTGGCCTTTGTGTGAAGTGATGCCTCCTGACATCAGCCAGGCTCACAATTTCCTCCGCAACCGGGAGGGTGAGCAGGCAAGGAGAGGGGTGCCACATTCCCCAGGGGGTGACGTACGGTCTGGCCTTGCTGGAGCACAGGGCAGCAGCACCCCAGGGGAGGCTGCATGCCCGTCCAGAGTGCCGTGGGGAGGTGGTTGTCCCCACCTTTGTCGACATGGTGATTCAGTGGAGCTTTGCCTGCTTGTGCTGCTCTGTCTGAAAACACCATGCCAGTGTATTGCTTCTTGCTGCCTACGACTGTCATTGCTTTGGTGGCATCTTTGTTGGACCCCTTGAGGGGTGCAGTGTTCGGCCTTATATAGCTGAAGCTTGGCCAGTGCTGGCTGCAGGGTCTTGCTCCAAGATCACTGTTGCAGTGCCATGGAGCAGAAGTGGAGGGGCCCAACACCAAGGCAGGAGCAGGGCTGACATCTCCTGTGGCCCAGGGCTGCACCAGAGCTCTGTCCATGCAGACACGTCGCTTCAGCAAGGGCACATTACAGCTCGGCTGCGAGGGGGTTTGCAGGGTGTGGGCTTTTGGCTGCGCCTTGGAAAGGGGTTAATGCAACACATGGGAATTGGCCAAGCGCCTGCCAACAAGAAGCCGCAGCTGGCGCCTTGCCAGGAGCTTGGGGGCCTTGCATCTCTTTAATTTGAGATGTGTTTACTGGAGGATGGCATTTTGCAGCTGGCTGGCTGGAAACTACGGGTCCCAGCATGCTCCCTCACGTGTCACCTGGCTGCTGAGCTCCGGCCGGAGCGCGGTACCACGGGGATTGTAGTCGCAGTGCTTGCCACTACAGGGATCTTGCTGTCACAGGGAAAGGCTCTGGTTCAGCATCAGTGGGCAGAGCCAGGCTGCGAGGCACAGGGCTGATCTCTGCCTCCTGCTTTCCTATCCTCCTGCCACGCACTTGCTTTTGATGCAAGACCAGGTTGGCCTTTTTATGTCACTGTGCTGGGGAGGGGATCTGGTCCTATTCTTACTCATTTGCAATGTAAATATTTTGGTCCTGGTACGTTGCTGGGAGCTGGGTGTCACGTTGAGGAGCATGATTCATTCATGCTGTTGCTGCTCGGAGCACAATGAGGCAGCCTTGGGACCGGTCCCAAAGATTTCCTGTGATCGTGGCTGGTGGGGAATTTGGGACGTCACGTTTGAGTAAGTCAGAGCCCTCTTCAAACAATTCCTGCAAGCCAGGAGTGCTCTGCCATGCCTAGTGTGTTCAGGACTTGCCATCCCCAAAATGTGGTGGTTGTGGGTGGCTTGCATTTCCAGAGGGTAGAGAAAAGGGCAGCAAGGCTGAACTCCAGTTCTTGCCTTCCCCAGCTGCTTGTGTGCAGAAAAGGTTGCAGGGTGTAGGGCTTTGTGCCTGGTCCCAGCCAGTCTAACAGATAAAGGTACAAAGCAATGCAAGTTCAAAACCTCAAGTTCAAAACCTGCTGCACGTCAAGTCTTGGAGGAGGCCGAGGAAGTGTTTCCCTGATGGGGCCAGTGCCACACAAGCTTGAAGGAATGTAGGACAGCCCAAGATGTGATGCTGGGCAGAGGGACTAGAGCAGTGGAAGATGTCCCTCCATCCCTGGCTTCTGTTGGTGATGCTCTGCTGCCAGAAGGGACCTTGGCTTTCCCACTTCGGTCACTGGCGCAAGAGGGGCTGCACCCTCCACCCCAGTGTCCTCTGTCCCCCCCTGTGTCATTTTGTCCTCCCCACACCACTGAGAGCCAGGTGCGGGCAGCGCCCAGATTCGTTCTGGCATCCTTCGTTAGATGGTGTTTGTTCGTGCTGCATTTTTCTTTTTGCTGGCTTGTTTGGACACGCACTGGTACATTCACGGCAGTCAGGCAGTAACGTGAGTCTCTTTCCCATTAGGAAAGGGGCCAGGATTTGGGGGGGCTGGGAGGGTGGCTTAAGCAGTAGTTTTTGAGATATTTCCTTCTGCTGCCACACCCTGCATGAAAGAGCAATATCCGCGGCTTCAGCTGCTATCGCAAGGCTCAGAACGTCTCTCTTTTAATATAGATTGGTATCATTTTGCATTTTAAAGTAAAAACACGCTGCAAGCTGCAGACAGCTGTCGGTTGGCAGCTTTGTTTGAACATCTGGTATTGCTGGGCTGCTGTTCAGCACGATCTAACTATGGGATTCATAAAGATTATAATCCGGGCTTTCAGATTCTCAACAGCCGCCTCGCAAAAAAAAAAAAAATGGGTGAGAGAGAAAATGCAGTGGGGAGGCAGCAGGGGGTCCTCGGCGTCCAGCAGGTCATGGTTGTGGTCAGTGGGGTGGGTGGACTCGCTGTATATTCCCTTGGCTGCCCACAGGTGCTGACAGGCTGCTTCCAGCCTGCAAAACACCAGGCACTGGGGAGCTGTAGAAGTGCAAAGTCTTTTTCCCCCCTTCTATTTTTTCTAACTTGTGTGCCGAATCCAGTTGAGTCTCATACTCCTCTGGGTGGTGTCTGGCGCTGGTGAGCTGAAGCAGCAGATTCTGCTGTGGCTTTCCGTAGATGTTTGTAACAGTTGTCTGCAGCAACGGGACTTGGTTTCTTTAAAGTAGGTGATGGAGGAGCCAAGGCTCAGAGTAAACACCTTGGCATGTCAAAACCTCGTTTCCAAGAGAAATTGAGTCCCCTTTTCTTGAAGTGAGCTGAAAGGTTGAGATGGCCACCTCTGCAAGCCCCATCCATCCTTCTGTGAATCAGGCACTTTCCTTGGCACCTTTGAGAATTAAGCAACCTCTAAGCCCCTAACGGGTTTTATAAATCTTGTTAGTTGATCTGCATTTTTGCAAAGCTCTTTGAATCCAGCCTATTGGCACATAAGTCACCTTGACTTTCCTCAAAGCTTTGACTCCCAACTCACTTTCAGGCTCCATTTGTCAGTTGGAGATGCACAAAAAACATCCCCCCCTTATCTTTATTAGAGAAAAAAAAAAAAGGTGCCTGGAGAAATGTAGCTGCACTCTAGTTCGTGCAAGCCAGTAATAGAGGTGCATATAAACCTGTTCTGCCCTTGTTTGTGTTGATTTAACTTACCAGTACAAATTAAAATAGCCTTGAGCGGTTGGAAGTTTAACTAGATCAGTTGGGAGGGGAAAAAAAATAAAATCATGGCCTTTAAATCAAAGGAGGGTTTTCTTTCTAGTGCTGCCTGAGTCTGGAGGGGTGCTTTGTGCAGCCAGACCCCTTGTCTCTGGGTCCCCAAGTGAGATGCTGATGGGGCACATCGCTGCAGGTCATTGCCCATGGTCTCATGGCCTGGGTATCGCTGCCGCTGCTCTGCTGCTCGGTGGTGTCTGAATTCCTCCCCCCCCAAACCTGCTCATGCTTCCAGATCCTCAGGCCAGACTCTTTCCAGAGCAGAAATTAGAAGTCATGGGGGTAGGAAGCCTAAGGGGCTGTTGTTCAGAGCTCAGGGCTTCCCATGGCAGGACTCAGCTGTGGTGGGTATGGAGCAGAGGTCTTTGGGCAAGGGAGAGGCTGCTCAGCCTGCAGTGGGAGGAAGGGTGGAAGAAGCTGGCTGTGTTTCACCCCTGCAGGGAGAAGGCTCTGAGATCACACAGGCCAGCTGGATCTTGAATCCAAGATGTTTATTTGGAAGGAACAGTGAAGATTTCTCAATTTTGCTGGGGCTGCAGATGGGGTTAAGTTTGCAGCCAAGTGATGGGAGTGGGTCTTTGCAGGCTGGCTGCTTTGGAAGGCAAGCCATTCCCCCAGCCACAATTTGGGGACAACTGGCTGGGACCCTGAGATTTCAGCATGTTAGAAAGATCCTGGAATTCAACAGAGCTGAACAAGACTGGGACAACAGCAGATCGAGGCAGGATTGGGTGTGCTGCCAAAGCCGGTTGATTTTTTTGGTGGGGGTTATGGGAGGAGCAACTCACGGATGATATGTCAGAGCAATACGGCTTGTGAGAGGAGTAGGATTTTGTGATTTGACTGAATTTCAGCACTGAACAACCTCCCTGTGCTGCCCAGACTGTCACCACTGGAGCTGGCAGAGTGCTTCTGGGAGGCAGATGGGGGAGCTGATGCCACCAAAAAGGGACTGCTTATTTTTTATTGGAGTAATTTTTCATCTGGATCCATGGTTAGGAAGAGGCAGGTGCATGAAAACAGAGAGTAGAGGGAGAAAAGATGGTTAGGGCCCCCATAACATCCACGTAGATTGACTGAAGCGTTGGAGAAACCACAAGCACAGAGTGTGCTGAAGGTGGAAAGGGCAGGACTTCTTACATGGTCTTTTAGGCTCTGAAGAATTGAGAAATCTGGTGAATCCCAGTTGGTGTAGCTTCAGGGACCAGATTTTATTTTCTGGCATGGTGGGGAGGAAGTGTAAGGCGACACTGGTCATCGGGACCAGATGTTCTCCAGGTGTTGATGTCAGTCTGAAGTCCCAAGTGGCTGGAAACAGTTGCTCAAGTCACTCAGGTCTGGGTGTCTGAAACTTTCTGGATGTTGCAAACCCCTGTACTTTGCCAGCAGTGCCCTGGTGTGGGTGCTCCAGAGCCGGTTACTCAAAGGGCATTTGGTGCTGGGCAGGGCAGGCTTGTGCCAGGTCCTGCAGGCAGGGCCCCATGCTGGAGATGGCTCAGCAGCAGGGTGAGTCTTGGCACTGATTTATAAACAGACCCAAACCAGGACATTTTTGCCCTAAAACCGAAAGAAGTGGGGAAAAGAGCTCCACCCTTACATCCCTGATGGCGAAGAAGATGTGGACCTTGTCCTTCATAAACATGGAGCCGAGCCCTGGGATTCTTCCTGGCTCTCCTTGCTCCTAGGTGAAGGTGGCCTGCACTGTCCTCGCTGCCAAAAGCTAGCTGAGGTGGGCTGCTGGCCAGTGTCCGCACCCAGGGCTGGGTGGGAACCTCCTCTCCCTCCTTCCCAGCAGAAAGAAAAGATTTCTTGAGTTTCTCGCTGCCCCAAGGGCCTGGTCGTGCTTGCAGCCACAGCCCCACCAGCTCTCAGAGTTGGTCTCTCCATCTTGCTCCTGCACCACCCAAAAGCATCTGCTGTCCCTGTGCTATTGGGACAGTGTGTGAGCATTTTCCCTGCTCAGATGCCGTCTCTCCTGGCAGATACGGGGCAGGAGGTAGCTGTGCTGGCCAAAGGCCCGGTCGCTAGTGGGGTTCCCCAAAGCTCAGGTTTGGGCCCCGTCCTGCTCAGTATCTTTACTGATGATCTGGATGAGGGGATTGAGTACTCCTTTAGTAAGTTCACAGATGACACTAATTTGGGTGGGACTGTTGATCTGCTGGAGGGTAGGAAGGCTCTGCAGAGGGATGTGGACAGACTGGATCGATGGACCGAGGCCAGTTGTATGAGGTTCAATAAAATGAAGTGCTGGGTCCTGCACTTGGGTCGCAATAATGCCCTGCAGCACTACAGGCTGGGGGAAGAGTGACTGGAAGGTGGCCCAGCAAAAAAGGACCTTGGGGGTGCTGGTTGACAGTGGCTGAACGTGAAGCCACCATGTGCCCAGGTGGGCAAGGAGGCCAGTGCCATCCCTGGCTTCTATCAGAAATAGTTCAGCCAGCAGGGCCAGGTCAGTGATTGTCCCCCTGTACCCAGCACAGGTGAGGCTGCACCTTGAGTGCTGTGTCCAGTTCTGTGCCACTCAAATCAGGAAGGTTATTGAGGTGCTGGAGTGAGTGCAGAGAAGGGCAGTGGAGCTGAGGAAAGGTCTGGAGAGTAAGTCATATGAGGAGCAGCTGAGAGAATTGAGGGTGTTTAGCCTGAAGAAGAGGAGGCTCAGGGGTGACCTTATAGCTCTCTACAACTACCTGAAAGGAGGTTGTAGCAGTGTCAGTCTCTTCTCCCAGGCAACTAGTGACAGAATAAGAAGATATAGCCTTAAGCTGCACCAGAGGAGGTTCAGGTTGGACATCAGGAAGAATTTGTTCGCTGAAAGGGTTGTCATGCATTGGAATGGGCTGCTCAGGGAGGTCATGAAGTCACCATCCCTGGAAGTGTTCAAGAAACAGCAGTATATGGCACTTAGAGTGCTATGGTTTCATTGACATGGTAGTGTTTGGTCAAAAGTTGGACTCAATGACCTTGAAAGTCTTTTCCAACCTTAGTGATTCTATGATTCTGTTACCAAGGCTCATCTTTGTCCTTTGGAGCCAGCAGCATCAGTTGTGACTTGCCTGGCTACATGCTCAGCATACAGACCAGCTTCTTGTCCTGGTATTCATCTTCCCAGTGCATTTCCAGCTCTTTTCTTCCTGTCCTGCACAGGCTGTGAGTGCGCCTAGAGCCCCAGGTCTGGCAAAGGCGGTTCATGCCACTTCCACTGCGTGTCGCTGTGCTTTGCCCAGAGGCAGCTCATCCAACACTGGCCCATGATCAGCATGGCCTCACCCCTACTCTCCAACATGCCACAAAAGTGGCTTCAGTGAACACTGTTTTGGGAGGCACATCCCTCATACCAGGCACCCCATATCAAGAAAGTTTCTGTCTCCAGGATTCACAGGGCTGCTGGTAGTGAGGTGATGCATCTCCAGCCACTGGCCTTGTCTCTCTGCTCCTTAATCTCCCTTATCCCGTTTTTTCCCTTGAAGCATATCCTCATCCCTACTCAGAGGACACTGACAGCAGTGACAGCCAGTCCGTTTCTTAAAGGTGGAGTTCAAAAACTGGATAGAGCCCCAGCCTTGTTTCCCCCATTTGTGTGAGAGGCACAGCCTCAAGTAACCCCTGTGACCAAGAGGAGCAGAGGGACGCACAGAGGCCCAGGAAGGCAAATTAAGATCTTCAAGGTCCTTCTGAAGGTCACTTTCTGACTGAGAATAGGTCCCCATTTCCTGGCCTCCAGAAATCCTGCTGCTGGCCTCATGTGACACAATACCTTGTATTTTCCCCTTGCTAACGAGTTCTTCCTTTCTGCTGGGTGTAAACAAGGGGAAGAGCTGTCCCGGGCTGCGGGCACCAGCACAGCCCTGTGGCAGTCCAGGATCTACTCTGGGGCAGGGATGTGCAGAGGAGTGGCATCTGCCATGCCCACCGTCCCAAGGTGCCCTAGGAACAAGGGCCAAGCACCCATGAATCCGGGCTCCACAGGAACATCCAGCTGCTGCGAGGATGCCCTGTGCTGGAGGGGGCACTGAAAATTGGACATGGGACTTTGCCTGTGGGGTAGCCAGTGGAGATGGGACTTAGCCTGGTGGTTTCTTATACCTTGGGGAATGTCTTGGGGAAGGCTTGGTGACCAGTCAGCGTCTCGCATGGTGATGGGGACAGGTAGGAGGCATCTCCACCCACCCCAGCATGAGAACAGGTTGGAGAGCTGCTCTTGCAAGAGGCACCTTGCATCCTGTTCCCCCAAACTGGCACTGAATATTTGAGCTCTGTCCCTTTTTTACGAAGCACCAGCTCTCCCGGTGCTCAGGGGTCCTTCAATGCTAGCAAGGGGGTCTCTTTGATTCCTGTGCTGCTGCTCTCATCCCTTCCTAGCAGGGGCAGCTATTAATATCTTGGAGGCTGTTCCCCTCCTCTCTTCCTTCCCCTGCTGAGGATAAAGCAGCCTGATCTCTGCACCAGGAGCACCGTGAGAAAACCCAAAGCCTGGAGCAATGTTTGTGCCCTGGGCTGTCCAGGGGAGGTAAGGCCTCCTGCACTGGCTGGAGACCTCCCTTCCTGCCTGATGCTTACTGTAAATGTGTGCAAGACGAAACCCCAACATGAAAGCATTTCCTTCCTGTCCCTGTAAGGGGGATCAGTCTCCTGCGAGTGCCATGTGGGCCATGAGGATTTTGAAAGAGATGATTTTGCCTGGGTCTGGTTAGCAGGAGACCATGGGAGGGTGGGAAAGATGCTGCAGGGAGTTTGGCTTCTGGGACTGGTCCCCTTGGGCTGTGGCAGTGTGTGACCTCGTGGTATGAGATCCTGTTTTTGGGGGAGCACTAGGGTGCTGTGCCCCAGATGTGCACAGTGTCAAGGTGCTGTTGTGTTAGCAGGTGGGGGGACGCTTTCAGGAGGGATGAAAATAGCTCACCATGTGGTTTTTTCTCAGAAAACTGTCCAGCTGACAGCAGAGCGGGGCTGGGGAGCGGGGAGCCTGTGTGTGGGAGGCGAAAGGTTGCATTTGCCTCCTCGGTCCAGGGCTCTCGGTGCATTAAAATTCAGTCACTGTGACTTCAGGCCCGTCTCCAGCAACGTGCCGGGACGTGTGTCTCAATGGGGGCCCTTGATCCCGGTCCCTGGGCTGAGTTGCAGGTGTCTGGAGCCATTCCCGCAACAGGCATCTGCCCTTTGCGGCTTCCTTGCTCCGGTTCCACCTTCCTCCTCCTCCTCACCCTTTCTTCCCCTTGTGCTCCAAGCTGCTCCCTCCGTTCTGGCTTTCCGGTGACTGCAAACAATGTCCTTATTCACTGTGTGGCTGGGATTTGGCGGCAAGGGGAAGGGCTGGGTGCAGAGGAGGAGGAAGGAGAGAGGCAGAGAAGCAAGCGCGCCTGCCCCGGACCAGCTGTCCAGCTGTGGTTAAAGGTGCCCTGTGGGGCAGTCTGGCTCTCACCTCCCCCTGGTTTCCTACGGGAACAAGGGCTGTGCACTCCTGTGGTTTATCCACCTGCCCTGCTGTCGTAGCCTCCAATCCCACAGGCAGTTCCAGCACAGTTTATTGGGAATTAGCATCTGCAAGCATCCTGCAGGTCGGTGTGTGGGGACTTGGTTGCTCTTGCAAGGGAAGTGGCCGTGGAGGATGCACAGTGCTTATTAGACATCAGAGAAGCTGCGTGGGATTCATTTACCCTGTGAACACAGCAAGGCTTTTCACTGCTCCAGCTCTTGTCTAAAACCACAGCAACTCGGCAGGCCGTGGGGAGAGGACAGTGGTGAGGCCAGCCTAAGACAAGCCAGGAAGACATCTTGCCCGCAGATTTCTCCCTATCTGGGAGGTCTTGGGTGGGTGTGAGCTCCTTCCCACACCCCAGTACCCCCTTCTGCAGTAGGGGGTTGCCCAATTGTCTGGACTGGACCTGTGTGTATAACACATCTGATACTTGTGGTGCTGCAGCCGTGCAGTGGTTCTCAGATAAGGGGCCTACATGCCTTGTATCACCCGATCTGTTAAACTCTACATTACCATCTTCCTGTCTTGTGGCTGCAGGCATCTAATGATGCAGAAGTTCTTGTCTGCCTGTCCCCAGCAGACATGCTGCCATCCCTGCCTGGGGGGTGGATGTGTCCCACACTGAAGTGGCTGCTGGGAGTTGGGCCACTGCAGATTCAGGGGGGCTGAGTGGGAGGTGCAATAAAGTGCACACAGGGCAAGGTTAGTGTTTCCCTGGTAGTGGTTTCCTCCCAGCAAGCACTGGGCGGACAGCAATGGTCAGCAAGCCTTCCCCCAACACAGCCCCACAGGGACCAGCTGTGTGCATCCTCCCTGCAATGAGACCCTGCAGCACTTGCTTTGCTTCCTGCAGAGGTGTCCCTCCAAGCAGTGTTTCCCTCCCAGTGCCTGACCTTGATACCTCAAACCTGTCCAGCTTGCCACAATGGCTCCCCAGGAATCCCTGCTCTGCTGCTGGTGGGGCTCCCGATGGGCAAGCAAAGGATTAGCCTCTGCTCATTGCTCCTTCCACCCTCAGTGGTCCTGCTCCCACACGGGTTTGATGCCCATGGTGTGTTTGCTGACTCCCTGTATGGGCTCAGCACGTTTGTACCTCCACTTTATTTTTTCCCATGGGGAAGGGGAAGATTACATTCATCTCAGAATAAGCTGGTGTCCATCAGCTAGCCCCGTCTTGCTGGGGCCACTGGAGTCACGGTGGACCAGCCCACTTACTCCAGCTACCAATGAATTTATTAATTAACAAGATGAGTTCACTCTCAGCTGGTGTTGGATTACAGAGCATTTTTAGCATCCGTTTTGGAAACTGGTGACTTGTCTCAGAAAAGACAAACTGGGATCAGAGTTACTCAGAGCCGACGAAGGAGCTGTGCGGAGAGAGCTGCGGTTCTCCCAGCATCAAGGTCATGCATGAAATATGAGAAATTACCCCGAGAAATTCTGATCCTGGAGGAGGAGGAGGAGGAGTTCATGACTTCAGAAATACCAGATTTGGGAGGGGATGGAAGGGGAAGGGATATATTTTCCTTTTCAAAATACCTAAGGAATTTGGCCTGTGCTGTGTAGACCATGAGGTTTTGCCCTTCACTGCCGGAAGGGGTAGTTCATACTTAAGTGTGTTGTTAAGGTTTTTTTGCTGTGGGTGAAAAGCCCCCCTATCCCAATGCAATTGCAGTCATGTGCAGTTTTTAAATCACCCTAAAATCAAGAGAGTGGCTCAAATGCAAGACTTAAAGAAAACACTGCATGTCCTCTATTCTCTCTGATTTCTGTGGCTTTAGTTTAGATTTTTGGTGACTTTTTCCAGCTGTGAGGGGCTATTAAATTAACTTATATGCATAAGAACTTATTTATCTCTCTCTCTCTCTCTCTCTCTATATATATATATATATGTTTATGTTTATGTTTATGTGTATATGTGTGATTTCACATAATTGTATGATTCCGGGAGTGGAGCAGTCTAAGGTTTGCTACAAAACACAAAGGTTGGCAGCTCTGCCACAGCAGCTGCAGGGTGGTGGTACGTGCATGTCCGGGGCTGTTTGGTACCTCCCTCGGGGGTCCCTCACACCAGTGGGGTTGGCAGGGTGGCCTCTGCCTGCCTGGCATCTGTCAGTGATGGGAAAGCCTGCTTTCCCCTGTGACAGGATCCCAGCATCATCAGGGGGAAGGGCAGGGGCTGCCTCAGAGTGCCTCTATGTCAGATACTTGATGCATATGTTGGAGTGGGATGGGGATTTGGCCTCTGTGCCTGGCGAGCTATAAGCCTTGGATCCTCTTTTTTTTTTTTCCCCCACATCCCTGTTGCAGCTGTCAGACAGGGAAGTCAGGCAGAGGATTGGGCTGCTCCAAGGGACCCTGCTGGACTCGGCTCTCCTCCTGGTGGGCTGCTGCAGGATGGGTCTGGCTGCTTGTGGTAGAGATGGTGAATCTCTGCGGCAGGGAGAGAGGCACAGGGAAGGGCTCAGTGCAAAGCTCACTGTGTGCTGTGGCTCTCTGGCATGAGAGCGAGCCACTCAGCACAACCTGCCCTGGCTCCTGCACTCAGTTGGCCTCCTGCAAGCAGGGACGCGGGAAGGCAGCTTTTTCCCTGGAGTGGGCTTGCTGCCCACCACTTCTTAGCGTGGCTACATGGAGATACTGCCCACCCACCCCACAGCTATGCCTGCTGCTGGACCCAAAACCCCGTCTGAGCCCCCAGTAAATTCCCCAGCAACCCTGCACCCAGGGCTGGCTGCCAGCACAGGACCTGGGACATGGTTCCTGCCTGCACCCTTGGCTGTCTCCAAGCAAGTGGTGTTGCACTCGCTCTCCGGAGCTCATTTCCCATCATGTTTAACCTGGGAGCAGGCTGCAGACTCCTGATGCTGCAGCAGCACAAATAACAACCCTTTTACAATTTAAAAAAGAAAAAGAGATTTTTTAATATATGCATCAAATCTTTGTGGATGCTCCCACCTCTTCATCTGGTCTTAAAGCCAGCAGCAGCAGCAGCGATGTCCTTGGATGCTGCAGGTCCCTGTGTTTCTGTATGCACGTGCCAGCAAATGTCCCCCCGTGGCTGGGGATCAGAAACGCTGTGGCTGCCCCTTGGCCCCCGTTTCACTGGATGTGCTGTCTGTGTGTCTGTCTGCATGTGCCTGGGTGGGTGCACAGGCGTGGGCCCTGGGCACGCATGTGGAGTGTGCCTGCGAGTGGGAAGCCGGGTTTTTTTAGCTCCTCGTTATTATTAGTGTTAGGAGCCCAGCGACAGTGAGGCTGGAGGTGCCCGAGACCTTAAGAAAAACAACAGGAGGGAGGAGGCTTCGCATTCCTGCTCCTGAATTGAGTCGGAGGTGACAGCCTTTCCCTGCAATGCAATTAATCCCGGCAGCGCCTCTGCCACCCTCCCCCTCCCGCCTCGTCCAGGAATTAATTACTTGATTATAAATTCCCGAGTGGCAGTTTATAATAGCAATAATCCCCTCGAAATTCATTCTTGCTGCCTGTTTCTTCCCATCTCACCCCCATAGTTGAGTCTCTAATGCCGTGTCTCTGTGCCGGGCGAAGCCCTTCTCCTCGATCCATTGGTGTCCTGGCGGTTCCCCTCCAGTAACCATGGAGGGGGAATATTTGGAGTTGATTCTGAGGGGTGTTTTGGGAAGCCCCGCTCCTGCTCACGGGGATGGAGCCCTTGTCTCGGGGGAGGTGGGTTTCGCCCTGGCTGGGGAAGCACGCAGGAGCGAGGCGCTGGTAGCTGCGGATAAGGTTTTGTCCCAGTTATTGGGCTGATGGCCCAGGCCCAGCCCTGAGGACCAGGGCCAGGGGCTGGCAGTGTGGCGGGGAGAGGCCCGGCTCCTCCTCGCTCTGTCCCTCTCGATTACGCTGACGCTGGCTCTGGGGCTTGTCATGGAGGCGGGGAAGGGAGAAAGGATTTGGCGTGGTGTACAGGGGCGTGAGGGACGTGGTGATGTCTAACAGGAGCCTGCTGGCGATGGGTGATGGGCCTTGAAATGGTGCTGCCTTAGTGGGAGATGAGCCTCCCCATGTCCCCACCATGGTCCCCAGGGCTTCACTCTGACCCAACACCACTGACCGGGCTGCAGAAGGTTACCTGAGGGGCTGGCCCCATCCAGGGAACCCAAATCAAGGTCCCCAGCTGATAATGCAGCCGAGCACATGCAGCCCCTCTGCGTGGCCATTGAAACAGTGAGGTTTCCAGCTCTGCCAGCTACACGTGGGCTTTCAGTTCGGCAGTGGCATCCTGCTGGGAAAAAGCACTGTTCCTCCCAAATCACATAGGCAGAGCTGGTGTGGGCAGCACCAGTGCTCACCAGTGTGTGTGCCCACTGGGCTCTGACAATGCTGCTCTCTCCCACCTCTGCAGAAGATGCTAATGAAGCAGCAGGACCGCCTGGAGGAGCGGGAGCAGGACATCGAAGAGCAGCTCTACAAGCTGGAATCGGATAAGCGGCTGGTTGAGGTAACTGATTCTTCACCATGCCACAGCCAGTCTTGGGGACTGTCACCCCATGGCACAATAGGGACAAGCTCCTGGGACATAGGGGCCAGGTGGGCAGGGAGGAAGGCAGATCTGCAGGGGAGGGGTAGTCAGATCTGATGTCTGCGTTCCAGTCTTGGCAGCCATGCTTGAGGGGACAATGTGTTTGGAGCTGTCCTACAGCCTTATGAGTCCTGGAGTGAGTTGGAAGATGAGGAACAAGGCTATCTTAGAATATCAGATGGCCCATCCTGCCCTCAGTTCAACACAGACTTCCCCAAGCTGCTTGCTTCATCCTGAGTTGAAGGGAAGGGCTGGAGTGGGAGATCCCTGAATAAACTGCTGAAATACTCTGGAGATGGAAGAGATGCAAGCAAGTGTTCTGCTGGGACACAGGGAAAACAAGACCAGTTCATGGTGCTTAAAGCTCTTCGGCTTCCCAGAGCATGAAGGGAAGGTCTCTGGAGCATGAAGTGTCTCCAGCCTGGGGTGGAGCTGGGGATGAGGATGTGGATGGGAAAGGCAATGAAGATAGAGATAGGTGGGGCTTTTCAGGGGAGCACACCTGGATTGGTAGTGCAGCAGGTTGTTCCTTGGCATTAGCTCTCTAGATGTGATTCCCACATAGACCCCAGAAAGTAGGTCCAGGGATCTGCTGAACCAACCAAACCTCTGCAGTGTCCCTGTTGGATCTGGCACATAGGAGTGCCATGTGGCAGCTGATGGAAGAGTTGGGTCTGTGTGGATGATGGAGGAGAATAGATCTGGGGTGCAGCTTTCAGGTTGCACCCTCCCCTGCTGGGGAAAGGACCCAGGTGTCCCGGGACATTGTGGAAGAGATTGGAGGGTGCAGAGGGCCTGACCCTGCTCCTCTCCTCAGGAGAAGGTGAGCCAGCTGAAGGACGAGGTTCGCCTGCAGTACGAGAAGATGCACCAGATCTTGGACGAGGACTTGCGGAAGACCATGGAGATCCTGGACAAGGCCCAGGCCAAGTTCTGCAATGAGAACGCAGCCCAGGTCCTGCACCTCAACGAGCGTATGCAGGAGGCCAAGAAGCTCCTCAGCTCTGTCCAGGTCATGTTCGACAAAACTGAGGACATCAACTTCATGAAGGTAAGACAAGCTGCCCATGCTGGGGCTGGGATGGGGGCTGTGGGAAGGTCTGGTTGTGTGGGGAAGTGTGGGGCATGGCAGGGAGCAGACTGGGGACACTGGCAGGGCTGGCTGATGCCTCCAGAGGGCTCAGCAGTGGGAGAAGGTTAAGGAGGAGTGGGGCAGGCTCAGTGCTGGCCTCAAATGAGGAGGTGCTTCAGCCTGGAGATGGGGCTGGGGCAGCGCATGCTGGGGGGGAGGGGGCTCAGCACCCCTGGGCAGCCCGTCCCTTCCTGGGGGGCCACAGAAGCTGATGCTGAAAGGGGACATGATTGCCGTGGCAGGGACTGGCCTTACTGACCAGAGCTTCTCCTTCTACTCCTAGAACACCAAGTCTGTGAAAATCTTAATGGACAGGTAAGCGCAGGCATCATCGTGGGGGAAGGGCATGTTCATGTTCACAGGGGCACAACAGCACAGTGTCCAGAGGAAGACCAGGGCCAGGGATGCTACAGGGCCTGGGAGAGACGTGTGCCTTGCCTCAGCCTCCCTCTCTGTCTGGGATGATGAAAAAATCTCCTTGTGCAGTTGTTAAATCAGGTCCCTTGGACTAGGGGAAATGTGGCAGGGTCCTTGTGGAAGAGCAGAGCTGGAACCCAGCACCGCAGCCAGGCTGGGACCAGACAGATTGGGGTGCAGGGTTAAGTCCAGCTCCGCTTTGGCAAAGACAGGGCAGGGGGTTAAAGCCAGTGCCAGCAGAGTGGAGATGAGCTGGAGTGGTGGTCCAGGGGGCACATGGGCTGCAGGAGGTGTGCCCTGCCATGGGATGTTCACAGCAAAGCTAGACAGGGAAGGTCCTGTCTACCAGAGACAGCTCCCTTCTGCCTTCCTCTAGGGAGACCTCTAGGTCTGGTCCTGGGAGGGTATGGGGGAAGGAACTTCTGACCTTCTCCTGAGTCTACCTTGTCACTCATGCCACTCCTCTCTGCCCATCACCTCCAACAGGACCCAGAACTGTACAGGTGGCAGCCTGCCCCCACCCAAAATCGGCCACCTCAACTCCAAGCTCTTCCTGAACGAGATTGCCAAGAAGGAGAAGCAGTTGAGGAAGTTGCTGGAAGGTAGGTCAAACCTAAGGGCTGTGGTGTGCGGGGACATGAAACCTCACTCCCTCCTGTATCGATAGCTGGGAGCCCTGTGGATCCCAATACACAGGAGTGGGGAGAGCTGTCAGGGTGCTGGGACCCCTGGGAGCACTTTTGCAGTCAGCGGGGGCATTAGGGAGTCAAGAAGCCAGCTCCTCACTTTCCCTAGGGCATATCCCTTGGCTTGTGAAATGGCTGTGTTTTGGGGTTACATGAAACCCTGAAATATAGGGCTTTTTTGGGGGCTGGCCATCAGCAGGAAAAGTAAGTGAAAAGATGGCGTTCAGGAGGTGGGCAAGGACAGCCAGGGGCCAGTGTGGTCCCACAACCCCAGTCCATGCTTGGAATCAGACTATGTCCTGTGGAGGCTTCCCAGTCCTTTCCCCTTGGGGGTTGGAGGTTGTTCCCCAGGTTGTCCTGCCCCGGTCCTGTGAGGGACTGTGGCCAGGAGCTGTTTTCAGAGCAGCACCCAGGGCTGCTCCCAGCCTGCTGGCAAGGGCCCAGAACTAAACCTGCACATCCCCCTGTGTGTGGCTGTGTGCCTGGTTTGCTGCTGGTGGGGTGGGCGGGGGGACCCTCTGCCCATGCGGGGCTGGAGCGTGGGTTCAGATAAACGTCCAGAGCACCCCTGGAGCTGCTCCATGCTGTGCTTCATGCAGTGCCCCTCTCCTGCTCCCCTCCACAGGTCCTCTGAGCACCCCCGTCCCCTTCCTGCAGAGCATCCCCATGTACCCCTGCACCGTCAGCAACTCCGGCGCGGAGAAGCGCAAGCACTCCACCGCCTTCCCCGAGGGCAGCTTCCTCGAGCCATCGTCTGGGACTGTGGCGAGCCAGTACATGAGCCAGGGCGCTTCGGCTGGCGAGGGGCAGTCCGCACAAGCCATGGTGCCTTGTAGCTCCACGCAGCACATAGTTGGACTTCCTAGCGGCCCGCAGCCGGTGCACTCGGGCTCCGTCTTCAACCCATCTCACTACCCCAACACCACGTCATCTCAGCAGTCCGTGCTCTCCCAGTACGGCGGGCGCAAAATCCTCGTCTGCTCCGTGGACAACTGTTACTGTTCCTCTGTGTCCAACCACAGCGGGCACCAGCCCTACCCGCGGTCGGGGCACTTCCCCTGGACAGTCTCATCGCAGGAGTACTCCCACCCGCTGCCGCCCGCCCCCGCCGTCCCCCAGTCGCTCCCGGGACTCGCTGTGAGGGAATGGATTGATGCATCCCAGCAGCACGGGCGGCAGGATTTCTATAGGGTCTACGGCCAGCCATCGGCGAAACACTACGTCACCAGTTAACCGTCGCTCTCTCCGGAGAGCCCTGCTCAATGATGTGTTCAGAGAGAAAAGTCTGGTTTGCTTTGGCTTTTCTTTGGTTTTTTTTTTTTTGTTTTGTTTTGTTTTGTTTTGTTTTGTTTTGTTTTTTTTAACCCCTTTTAAATCAAACCCAATTTTTCCCCTGCCTCGCACACCCCTCCAGGATTTTGGGGAGGGTTGTTCTATCATATCTTTCCTTTTTGGTTTTTTTTTTTAATCCTTTAAAAATTAAATAATAATAATTTTTTTTTCATTTTAATTGCCTTTTTTAATTTAATTTTGGAAAGTCCTTCCTGCCCCTCGCTGGGAAAACACGAGGGAGAAATTACTGAGAAGAAATTGATGGGGATTTCAGTCGGACGTCTGGGTCTGTGCGTCGCGCTCTTCCTCACTCCTCTCTGCCTTTGGAAAACTTCAGAAGGGACAATGGCACCTTCTCTCTTTCCATTTCTCCAAGTTCATTTTTTCTGGTTTGGTTCAGTTTTTCCCTTTTCCCCACCCCTTTCTTTCCCCTTTTAAAAAGAAAAGAAAGAAAAAAAATCTATCATTGATTCAGTATGAAACGATACTTGTAGATTTTGGGTTTGTTACCTTTTTTTTTTAAAGGCTGGGGTTTTTTTGTGTTATGAGGCCACTTATCATGCATATTGGCTTTTTTTTTTTTCCTTCTTTCAGAGATTTGTAAATACACAATGGCAGGAAATTTAATGCACAAAAAAAAAAAGGGAAAAGAAACTTTAAAAAAAAAACAACCACGAATAAATAAGTAAAAAAAAAAAAACCTGTTCTAGTTTTCAGGAGGGGAAGCGTGGCCGAAACGCACCCCCATCCTGTGTATCGCTGATGCAACTTCCTGTAACAAGCACTTTGTATAAAAAAAAAGTGGACTTCCTGCTATAAGGCACAGGTATTTATTCTGTAACCGATTTTAGATACACACACAGACACACACACACACAAAATATTCAAATAAATGTGATCACTTAGTGCAAATGCCTCGCTCTGCTGCAGCTCTTCCCCCAGGAACACCAGCCCTGCCTTTGGAAGGAACCACTCCCTGGTCCCACAGGGGCCTGGATGGTGATGGGGGTTTTTCCGGAGGGGCTGTTTGGGAGGGAGGAGCTTGGGAATGGGGGAGAGCAGATCCCAGCCGTGGAGGGGGTTCCCACCAGCGCCCATCCTGCATCCCAGCCCAGTGGGGAAGTGTGCTGGAGCCATGGCTCACCACCAGCTCCCTCCTAGACGGCAAGGATGTGAGTCAGGCATGGAGCCACATCCTGCTCGCAGCTTCCAGAACAATCCCCATTGTGGGGTGGGAATGGGGTCGGGGACAGCAGCTTTCCTGAGCCTGCCGGTACCCAACATTCCGGCCATGCTGCTGCCCCGGCACCCAGCCCTTGAGGCTTTGTGCCCACCCGAAGCCCCAGTGCCCCGTGGGCCCTTGTGGGTGCTGGCAGCACCCTGGGCTGGTTCAGGTCCCCCTGTTCTCAGCCGAGGCTGGGAAGGGCGAGGAGGAATCCTTTTTTCTGGGAGGTGCAGCGGGGCCATGGGCTGGCCTGGCTGTGGCTGTGCAGGGGCGAGCTCATTGTCTGGGGAAAATGAGGCCGACTTCACAAAGCAGAGCAGCATCCTAGAGGCAGGAGGGTTTTCCCATCACTCTCTTCAGTTGATTTTGTTCCTGGTTGCAAAACGCCCCTGGCTTAGTTCCGGTTTGGATTCCCCCCGGTGCTGCTTTGGTGGGAAACGGGAAGGGGAGAGAGTCTCAGTGAACTGAAAGAGGGGAACAGTGAGTGTGAGGGAGGGGGACCCTCACACCTGGCTCCCCTCACTCCATTCCAACAGAGGCGGCAGCAAATCCCTGGTCAGTGGGGTCCCCTTCCCAGGCATTGTCGCCGGGGGATCCAGCACCTCTTGCCCTTGTGCGTTCTGGCCACCCTCCAGGTTCTTGCTGCCTCGCACACAGGGTGCAGAGGCTGGCAGCTCAGCCCCACTGCCGGGCCAGGTTCTTCCCAACCCTGTCCTCCTTGGGCTCTCCAGGAAACCCTGAATACATTGGGATATTTGGGGGTTTGCTTCTCAGTCACAAACAAAACACCCTGGGGGCAGCAGGAGGGAGCAGGATGTTCCCAGCCTCCAGGCAGGGACCTCAGGATGCTTCCCCTCTCTGTTCACAGGGCCAGCTGCTGGGGAGGGAGCAAGAGCCCCAGGGGTGACGGGGACACAGGCGGGATGAGTGGAAGGGGATCTCCAATGCACACCCACGGCCACCCTCCACCCCAGGGTGCTCCCCAGCCATGACCCCTATGCTTTGGTGCCTCCAGATATGACTCCCCAGCTGCCTTCCTCATCATCATCCTCTTCCTCCTTGGCACAGCTGCCTCCTCCTGTGAGAGCAGCAGCTGCTGGCCTGGGCAGGCATTAAAGCACCTGTTGCCTGTAGATGGGGGGATGCAGGGGCAGCCCCCACCCCACAAGGTGACCCCCAAAGGCTTGGGACACTCCCAGGAATGGGCCACTCTCATCCTGCGCCTTCTCTGGAGGGACCAGCCCCAGAGCAGTGGGTGCCCTTTGCAGAGGGCCCCCCTGGCCCCTCCCATCCAGGAAGAGGCCCCTGGTGTCCTGGGTGTCCCAGCATCCTGTGGCACAGTGCCATCCAACCCCGTGTTGGTTGGCTGCTGGTGCTGAGGGGGGAGGCAGTGGCTCTGTGGGGCGCAGGAGGAACGTGTGTCCATGGCCCCATTGGGATAATGGTGTCCCGGGAGGGGAAGTGCTGATGCTTGGGTGCACAGCGAGGTTTTGTTGATGGATGGCTCTGTCCAGGGGGTGGGAAAAGCAGGGGGAACAGAGGCACATCCATAAACAGCTCGAGTTGTGAATGGAAAGAGACAGATTAGGAGCCAGGTGAAAACATGTCACACGGCGGAAAGAAAAATGAGCAGCTGGGGCAGACCAAATTGGTGTCTGATGAAGGACATGGGGCCTGGTGGAAAAAGGATCCCGGGGCCGGCGGTGCTGCACGGGGGAGGCTGATGGGGAACAGCTGGAGCCGGACACGCACATCTGGCAGAGCAGGGTGAGGGGAGAGGCAACGGCTGCTGCAACCACCGTGCCACTGGCCACTGCACTCAGGGCACGGGGCTGTGGCTCATCCCTCCATCAGCACGTCAGGAGGGGCTGATGGTTCTTCTTCAGGGTGATCCTGGCGAGGGGACGGCAGCCCCTGGCCCGGCCCTCAGCAGCGATTTACGCAGTGGGGTTCAGGCTCTGCCGTGCCAAAGGGTCCCCAGGTGGAGGAGCCGCTGCCTCTTCCGCCATTTGCATACATGTAAATAAGCAATCAACATAATGAGGGCAAATGCAAACCAGGCTTTCAGTTTGCAACCAAGTCCTATTTTTAACCTTGGAAAAGGGTTTCGGCAGGAAGCTGCAGGCCCTGCTCTGGTACTCATCAGCATGTCCAGCTGTGTGGGTGCTTGCACTGATCCTCCACCCCAAAACACTGCTGACCCCGTGGCCACCAGTGGGTCAGTGCCTGCTTCACTCTGTTCCCGTTACCAAAGCAAACAGAAATCTCACATCTGTGTGGAAAGAGGGACTACACAACATCACGCCCTGCCTCGCAGGAGGCTTTTCAGGCCACTCTCCCACCCACTGAGCCCCAGGTCCCACTTCCAGCCAGGGTGTGAGCCCAGGAAACACCTCCGGTGCCCTGGGAGCGAAAGCCCCATGCTTAAACATGAGGGTATATTTAGATGGTGTCAATTTAAGTTTGCACATCAACCTTATAAATATGAAACCCCATCTCGGCGAGATGTTTAAGATACCTCATCAGCCCTTGGAAAATATGCAGGAATATTAATTAGCCAGATTTGGGTATTATCTTGTAATGAATAAATGAAGAGACTCGCTGCCTAAGATGAATCACTGGTGGCTCACTGGGTTTTGTTGTTTTCTTTTAAGAAAAGTGTGTTTCTAAGGTAATTCACTCATTTTAACCCAGGCTGGCAGAGCCATGCCAGCGCTGATCAAGGTGGGACACCTCAGACTACCCCTAACTTGGAGGGACCCTAAAGGCTGATGTTTTACACTCCCTGGCTCCATCTGGCTGCGCCACCTCTGGGGACAGAGGGATAGGGATGGGGTTGGAGTCCTGTCTCAGCTGCAGCAGCCCTGGGCCCAGGATGGAGGAGGGAAGGGCAGCCCCACTTCTCAAAAAACTTGTTTTTGGCTTCTTCCCCTCCCGCCCTCCATCCTCATCTCCTGCTGTCCTGCTCGGCTCCCCCCTCTCCTGCTGTCCTGCTCGGCTCCCCCCCAGCTGCTTCACTGCCTCCAGCTGGGCCAGGATAGGAACTTCCCAGTTGCTGTAGAAACCCACATGAAGGACACACTTCAAACGAAAATGCCAAACAAGAAATGGCTTTGTGTGCGCCCGGATGGCCGCTCTTCCTTGCCAGGATGCAGTGGCTCTGGGGCCCTTCTTTGGGGCACCCTGTGTGGCTGGGGAGGCTGTGGAGACAGCAGAGGCTTCCTCCCAGCTCCAAAACTTGGCACTGAGCAGTGAGTGGAGGCTGGGGGTCCCTGTGGAAAGGGCTTCAAAGGTTTCCATTACCCATGGGGTGCTCAGAGCATCACTGCACTGCAGGATGCAGAAGCCATTGGGGTTTTGGCATCTCTGCCAGCTCTGGCATCTTCTCGCCATCCGGTCTAGGGCTGAGCAGAGGATGGGGACAGCAGCACGAGTCTCAAGGTCCAGGCTGGACGGCGTAGGTGGTGGGCCACGTGGGAGAGCCATGTCCTGTGGGCACACAGAGGCAGCATCAGAGGGGATGGGTGGGGAGGAACCAGCCGGCAGCCGCTGTGGGCCGGACCCCACGGCCGCCCCCTCCGGCGCGTGGCGGCTGGCAGGGCCGGGGCGGCGCGTGGGTGCGGGGCACTGCCGGCTGCCGGAGCTGCCATTGTTTGCCTTCAATCAAGATGTTTCAGGCAGAATCAAAAGCACCAACTGGGGAAATCATCATCACAAAAAATCTTGCGCCTGCAAAATAGGTCAAGTAAGACTCCAAAGAGAGAGAGCGTCTGATCTGCATTGCAAGGAAGAATAGCAACAGCTGTGATCTCCAGCATATATGGATGGGCTGGGGGGGGATAAATATATATATCCATGCATATGTATAACCGCTTACAGCTGTTGGGCCGTATGTTCATTAGGGCCAACTGTTTTGGAGGCAGAGGGATCAGTGCTAATCGGGAAAGGGAGTTTATCATCACATTCAGAGGCAAAAGTGTCAGGAGCAACTGTGGCTCCCCCCCCCCGCCCCACAGCCCACACCAGCTGTGCCGCACTGAATGCACCCAATTCAGCGGCCCCCCGGCCCCCCCGGGGCTGCCAGAGATGCTGCTCCTGCCCCGGCTCCGAAAGCACACACCAGTCCCAGCCCCAAGCACAGTGCCCGGGTGCAGAGAGGTTGCCATACCTGTGTCCCTGTTCCCCAGACCTCTGTGCCCACACCACCAACCCAGCCCCCTGCAGTGTGGCCCCTCTGGCTGTCCCTCCCTGGTGCTCGCCTCACAGGTGCCAGCTATAAAAATGAACCCAAAATACATACAAATCCTCCTGTCTGACATCAGGGAGGGTGATGGAGCCGGGGCAGGACAGCTGGCTCAGCCACCCAAAGACACTGGGCTTTGCCTGGTCTGTCAGAACCCAGCTGTCACAGGCTGGGGACAGCACAGTGTCCCCAGCCCACGGCGATGCTCTCAACAGGAGGGGACCCACTCTGCCCAGCAGTGTCCCCTCAGCACTCTGAGCTCCTGCCAGCCAGAAAAGCATTAAAGCTTGCAGGTTTTGGCTCCCATTGGTAGCATAAAGGTCGCAAAGCCGAGCAGCAAGGACATCTTCTATTTAAAAATATCTCTCATCCAGGTGATTTACTTGCAGGTTGTTTCTGCCACCTCCTAATGCAGCTCAGACTTTGGGCCTAAACCCACCTGCCAGCTTCCCCTTCTTCTTCTCTTATTTATTTGGGATTGTGTTTGGCTGCCCAGCTGTGCTGCCGGTAGGGCTGCGGCTCGGAGCCATGCAGTCATGGCACATTGCAAGCTCCTTCCAAACCTTCCTCTTTGAGGATTATTTTTTCCCCCCTTTCCCATGAAAAAGGACATTTATCTTGGTCAGCCAGCTAAGTAGGAAATGCAGAGGAGGCATCCCCCACCCCATGCTGTTCCCAGAAAGCCTTTGACGGCGTCCCCCAGCACGGGCACAGCCCGACCGCAGCTTTACAGGAGTTTTGCTTCCAATCGGTGCTGGGAAGGGAAATAAGTGAACAGATTGCAGTAAAAAATCCAACAAGCCCAAATTCAGCCAACTGAGCCCGAAGCTGCCATTTCGGCAGGAGCCAATCACAGGGCTGCGGTGGGAGCTTGTTTCCCCTTAAACAAAACAAAATAAAATGAAAAAAAAAAAGGCCGCAGCCCAGCGCCTGTGTGGGTACGCGGGTGGAGCACAGCCGTGGCCATCAGTCCAGCTGCCCCTCACCAACATGTGTCCCAGCAGAGCACAGCAGGGCTGAAATCCCCGGCTCCACGGCCGCAGACCATTCCTCTGCTCTGATAACGGGGCCGTAAACAGGGAAACACTGGTCAAAGAGGAACAAAAATCTCAGTGGTTTTTTTTTTAACTCCTGCAGGCTGTGGATTATTATTTTCTTTCCTTTTTCCCCCCTCCCCACATCCAATCCACTCGGTTCCCTGTCCTTTCGGGAGCACTAAATTCATCATGCGAATGTAAAGCGGGGCTTGTGCGGGGCCGGGAGCTGCGGTTCTCCCGAGCAGGCTCATGCAAGGTCACACGCAGCCTCGCCATAAATTACCGCGTGTCCCACCATAAACAGCAACAGGAGAAGGGAAGCGCGGCAGCTTCAGGGGCCGGGGGCCGCAGGGGCCGATACATAACGTTGTGACAAGTCAAACAACTCTCAGGGTGTTCACTTGCCAGAGAAATATTTTTCGCATCCAATCCATTAAGCAAACAAGATGAAAAAGTATTTCCTACTTTGCTGAAAAAATACCAGGGCTCGGTATAAAGCGTGCCTTAAAAAAAAAAAAAGAAAAGAAATTAAGTGTGACCATCTATAATGGTTTTTTTCCAGCTGCTCTGACAGCCTTCCAGGCATCCCAGCCATACAGGGAGGGAACTGATGCTTTAAAGAGTTCTAAGTTTCTCTCTTTCTGGCCTGTCCCAGTGTAGCAGGAACAGTAATGAGTCAGATTAGCTGGGAAGCAACAACCTCAGATTCGCTTCCCTCCCTCCAAACCCAACCCCACTTCACTGAACCAAACCCAAATCATTTGCTGCTTTCCATTTTCCTCTTCTCCTGCCAGGTCAGCAGGGAACGTGTTTCATGACATGCTTTTTTTTAACCTACAACACGATTTTTGAAACAAGGAAGATCCTCCCGAAGTTTGCCTTTCTCACTGGCTGACTTTTTCTGAAAGTTTTGGACAAGTGAAAATCCAACGGGAAAAGACTTCTTCCGACAGTTTTGATCGTTCCTAGTACCAGCAGCTGTCTCTGATGGGGAGACAGGGGAGTACTGGAACAGTAGCTTTGCAGACTGACTGGGGGCTCCTTGGGAAGAGGCAATCCTCAGCTGATGGCTGTCAGAAAACGAACCTGCCAAGGGAAAAAGGATCACCCCCAAACACCAGTTGTCTTTCTACTAAAGTTTATTTCCTTTTTTTTTTTTTTTTTGACAAAGACATCTAAATTATACACTGAGTAACAACATGACCAGATATTGCAAATACCCCTTTTTGGTGAAATTCAAAAAGGGAGCATAAAAGAAAGAGCTTTTGTGGACCCAGACGGCCCAAGGAATGCAACAGCCGCCACCTTTTGCTTTTGGAGAAGAGTGTGACCTGTGGGGTGGGAGGCGAGTTGGAGTGGGCTGGTCTTATCCCAGTACACTTCATAAAAAAGAGTCTGGTGACAAGTTATGCTTTTGACAGAGAGAGAAGTCATTAACATACAAGAAACATTACTGGTAGTGAGAAAAATGGCAGAAGGTTGCGAGAGGCTTTGGCGAGCATTCTCTGAGGGCAGGGAGAGACATTCTCCATCAGAGCTGCCGTGGGGGACTCAGCCACAGCCATGGGAGGACACGAATCCTCACACTCAGAGCTCATGGTCAGAGCAGGGGCTTGGACTCAGGTTTTCCAATGTGCCCTTGGAGAATCTCACTTCCCCAGAACCTCTCCCCTCCAGGGAACACAACAGGGCAGGAGCAGGAGAGGCATCTTTCCATCCATTGCCAAGGTAGAACCAGATTTAATGATGTGAAAGTGAAGCACGGCAAACTCCCCACGGGAGGGAAATTAACCCCTGCGACAAACTTCCCGAGCCTGGGGTGGGTCTGTCTGTCACTCCAAGCCTTTAAATCAAGGCCGGGTGTCCTCCTACCAGAGGGGCTCTAATTCAGCCGTGAGTCACCACCGCCGGGATGGCGTTTAATGGGCTGTGTTATGCGGGAGGTCAGGAGAGAGGAACATAACGATCCCTTCCGGCTTTAAAAATCTATGAATTGATGCGAAGTGTGGCAGAGCTCCACCCATACCAATGAGACATTTGCTTCCCCCAGTCTCACTTTAAGGAGGGCAAAGCTGAGAGCGTTGGAAGGACAGAGCCTTGCATCTGCCATTGCTGCAAACCAGGGTGGGCTGGAGCGCTGGGAGAGGGGCAGGGGTTGCGCTGGTGGGGGCAGGCATTTCTGGCTGGCCCCAGGCAGTTGTGCAGGTGGTGTTTAGCCAGGTGCTGTCCAGGGCAGTGAGCCCTGCAGAGGGTATAGCAGATGTAAATACATTCAGATAAGGAGCAGCAAGGGAACAGAACCTCAAATCCTTTTACATTTTCACCAGGTTGCACAGAGAAACATTTACAATACAATGAGCATTTACAGCCATCACTGCAGCATGATATACTTAAGATATGGTCATTTTAACCCTCCACCTCCTTCCTCCCAGAACAGATCACTCCATCATGGTCTTCCTCTCTTACTGCCTGGCGCAGGAAAACCAAATTAACTACTGGATTACAGGTGACACTCTGGCAGTACAGATGCATGTAACTAATACGTGTAGCTACATGCAAACATAAATGAATGAGCCAGCAAATGTTTCTGGATCCTGAGTTCAATAAGGCCATTTTCCCTTCCCAACTACAGTGATAGGAAAACTACTATGTATTTATTTTACATGCATTCCCAAGTTTAACCACTGTGAGACGAAAAAACCCAATTACCCTCCTGGATGCTTTTTGGCCCCAGGAAGCCAACTGTGGCACAGGTGGGGTGTCACAGAGTGAATTTGTCCCTGCTAAAAAAGCAGGGAGCAGGAAAGCATCAACTCAAGTCCCTTGCAAGTGAGAAGGACCAATGCCTGAGCCCCCAGGGGGACTTTGCTCTGTCCTGCCTGGACCAGAGGACAGGTACCCAGGCATTTCCCTCTGCTTCTGGCATGCCATGCGGGTAAATCCAAAGCTCAGGAGTATCTGTCGCAAAGCTCTGCCACTCAGCCAGCACCAGGTGTGTCTACAGGACAGGGCTGCAATTCTTTACAGCACTTGCATCAGGCAAATGCATTAATTGCAAGGAAAAGGTGATGCTGGGATTAATTTCTCCTCCATGGGCTGACGCAGGAACGCGTCCTGCCCAAATCTGCAGCACTCCCGATAAGCCACTGCAGCCGGGGAGTCACCGAGCAAGCCGTGTTTAAATGAACATCTCATCTTATGACTCCTTACTCAATCCATGCAAAGCTGGAACTGTGTCACTTTGTGTCATTAGCGATTGCTTAACAGCTCGCTCGAGCCCGCTCTTCCCCCCCCCTCCTGCCCAGTCGTCTGGTTTTTGAAGCAAGGCTGCGCTACTCCGGCATGCAATGTCCTGCCTCCGTGCTGGAGACAGATGCACTCGGAGGGTGCTGACTCACGGACGCAGGCAGATTAAAGTTGGATTGCTAAAGCAGTTGCTGTCCCAGCTGTCCCTCTGCCCCCAGACACAGCAAAGACAGCTGAACTACACACGGATCAACCCTGAACCGCTACTGTACATCCTGATGTATGGGGGGACCTGGAATGAGCCCCAGATGACTTTTATCTGCCAAACTGTAACACGTAGGCGGCCAGGGGCTGCTTCACGTACAGTGCAGATGTTTGTGCCGTGAGGTGGAGACATCCAAGGGAAGGGAGGAAAAAAGAGCTGGGAGCTCCAGGGGTGTCAGCCGCCTGCCTGGGTCCATGAGTCAACTCGCTGACGCGTGGTAAAGCCACATGCTTTAGTATATGCAGCTTTCCCGTCCTGCCCGACGGTCCGTCTCCAGGAGGTGGAAGGGGTAATGCAGTCCCTAGTCATTCCCTGGCCTTTCGCAGCCAGGCAGCAAACAAAGCTGGCAAGCAGGGCAGTGGGATTATTTTACCATCTGTGCATTAGAAACTGGCCCAGGAGTCACCAAGCTCGCTTCATGCAGGACATGGCTGCTTTGGCGTGTTAATCGCTCCTGCTCACTGTCAGCTGGGGCTAGATTTGAACTGGGGACAAGGAGGTGGAAAACATTCTCTTTCCTATTTCAGCAACTGCATCCTTTTAGAGGAAAGCCAGTTCAGGGAAGAATGAAATCCCATTTTAAAGAGCGCTTCCCATCTGCCGTTCATCAGGATCCTCACCCTCCACCAGTGCAATTCACAGCTGGCACCAGGCTGGGCAGACCCCAGACCCTGGGCAGACCCCAGACCCTGAGCAGACCCCAGACCCTGGGCAGCCAGCCCACTGTGGGGCAGTCCCCCAAGTTCCTGGCAGGGCTGGGCGAGGCATGCTGAGATGGCAGGGTAGGAGAATACACTTTGCACATTTCAAAAAGGAAACCTGGGACCTGATATCTCATTCTAGAAAGTAATCATGGTCTTAATTGCATTTTCCTGCAGAGTTGCCTTAACATCAAGGGAAAATCAACAGGGATTGTTCAACAGCAAGACTAATCTCACATATGGAACCTATTGAACGGAGGAACCACATTTTTGCTGGCTCAAGGTGAAATGCTGGGCTAAATTCTCCTTCAGCTGCGAGAAAAGCCCCAGGCACGCTCATCCTGCATTATTCCAACTGTAAAGAGCTTCAATTATACACATATAACCCTCCTCTCCCTTCTACGGCGGTGTCGCAGTGCAACAGTGCCTCGTTATGATCAAACTCCTCTTTTATGGCTACAGGAATATGTGGAAGTCTTCTACTCTCGTTACACAAATGACTCCTTAGCAGCTTTATTTTAAGAAACTACCCACAATTGGTAACACAACCGCATTTTATCTGTCACGGAGGGGAAGCTGTGACTGACACCGGAGTGTGTCCTCAGCAGCCGCGTGTACAGGGCAGGTCTTATGCATCTGAGCAACTACAGTAACTCACCACTCCCTCTGCTCCACACTGAATCGCAGTGTTGCTTCTGCTTACAAACTTGCTGGCTAATCACACATTTAATACTATTTATGCATAGGGAGGAAATATGTAATTCCTTTATTGGGATAAAAAAATGATACTAAAGAACAGGTCAAGTTCCAAATCCAGCAGTAGCTTTAAAACCGATGTTGTTCCCTTTTTCTCTTCTTTTTTTTTTTTTTTTAGTTTTAACAGCTGTAGCTGTGCACAGATGGAAAAACATTTGGTCAGAAAGCAGCAAATTAGTGTTTTCAGGCTAGAATTCTGCTCCCACCGCTCCTCCATTTCCATGCAGCTCAGAACGCTTTACTTCTTCTTAGCACTGACATTTTTGCACACCCAATTCATGCCGTCCTTCAGACAGAGAAAGGTAATGTTAGTCAAGCGAAGGGAAAAGGAATCCCCCAAATCCCACCCGACCACCACTCTGCAAGCACCACATTCCACCTCCTCATCAAACCCCTGCCTGCCCTTCCATGCCCAAACCCACTGCGGGTTAAAAAAATAAGTGCTTCTTTGCTCGGTAGATGTTGTCACAGAGGTTATTAAATCTTTCATCTGACCATAAAAAGTATCATCATCTCATCACGTCGCTATGTGTAGGTCCTTCGAGGAAGGATCACTTTGCAGTCAAGGTACGTCAGTGGCAGATGAAGGCTCAGTTCCAGGTTCAGCTACAGATGATTTGTGTAATCTCGGGCAAGTAATCTTTTCGTTGAGACTGTGGATTTTAGGGCACTGTTTGTTATACAGTCAGCTCTCTGTTAAGAATACAGCTCTGATTCTCTGCTCATCTGCAAGCCTTGAAATCCAGGCCCATGAAAGTGACTGCAATATCTGGATCTGGACCCTACTCCTTGTTCTCAGGGCCCCCACAGAAAATGGGCCCCCAAGGGTCCCACACGGATTCAGTGAGAAGCTGATACACTCTTTAAGGTATCTCTGTAAAAACATGTGGGTCACTTTTCTGGCCAGTGCAAGCAGGATTGCAACACTTGTGCTGTGAATACCCAATTTGTGACTTTATTGCTCAGATCCCAGAATGGGATATGCTACTGAAAGCCAAAGCAACACTTCATCTGCTCCTGTCACTTATCTGTTAGGAGACGTGCACAACGGAGCACAAGATGCACAGTCTCCTCACATTTGCGTCCCATCAAATCAGTTACCTCTATTCTGCCTAAGAGGTGTCTCTGCTGACAGGGAGGCTGAGGGCAAAAAGGCAGCAGGTGGGGTTTTGGGGATGAGAGTGGAACAGCACATATTTGCATTTGGAAATTGGGCAAATGTCACCTTAGAGTTCAGAGCAGGGGATTTCACTGTATTATGTTCCGTGGTCATTTCTGGATCATTAAAACAGTAATTAGACCCTAAGAAAGATCAGAGCCTTCAGGCCAACATTGCTGCTAGCCCCACGGTAGCAGTGTTGCTGGCTTCCTGCACCCTTGTCCCCAAACTGCCAAGAGGCTGCCAAGGACCTCAACTTCCCCAAGGACAGATGGCCAAAGGCTCAGCATGGCAGGCCCTTCAGGTGAGCCAAGACCCACTGCCGTGCCTCTGCACTGCCCCTCAGCCACAAAGGTGGTGGCCACATTGGAGGGAAGCTAAAGAGTTAAACGAGAAGAGAGGGAGTCCTCAGGGCTTAATCAGAAGCAGAGAGGTTCTCACTTGAAAATACCAATTCACCTTGATAACTGTGCTATGTGACACTTCTTATCTGAAGGGGAGCAGCAACTTTTGAAATCAGCCCTTGTTGCTGTGTTAAATAAAGAATAAGTGAGCTCAGTTTGTGCTGGGGTGCACATGAGGCCCTACACTAATAACACTTCTAACTCTAACCTTGGGGAGGGTTGATGTCTCCAGTTTCATTTATTTATCTCCACAGCAGAGATCAGTGTAAAACAAATTGTCTGAAATCCTCAGAGCAAATGGGAAAAGATGAGCGGTAGATTCATTTTAAGGCCCAGTAGCTTTGTGTCTTCCCCTTTCAATAACACTGATAACCTAGGTGTAAAACATGTAATGCCTTAAGCAATCAATAGCATGGTTTAAAGCTTATCACTTTAGAGAGAGAGGGAGCGAGTGATTCCCAGCATGAGGAATGCCAGGGCTTAACAATGGGGCTAGGAGGAGAGGTGTCAAGCCTTTGACTTGATTGTGTGCTTTAGAAATCTGCAAGATTGGCTGCAAGAGTAAAAATAAATAAATAAGTAAAAATGCTCCAACAATGATTTCAGCTTCCCTTGCCTCGGAAGCAATAATCACATTTGCACACATCATGGCATACAAGGCAAGCAGAGCTCCTCATTCATTTTGAATGTAGGTTTATTTGCTGAACCAGAACAGCTGAGACAGCTTAAAGTAATAAATATCAGCTGACACCCTCTGCTATTCAGCACAGTAATCCCAGAAACAATACATCACTGCAAAACAACAAGCATGCATCCTATCTTCTACCTAATCTGACCGCAACCTGAATTCACAGTGATTAAAACTCTGCCTGCTGCCATTGGGGAGCTCGGGAAGGGGAAAGACAGACCATTTCAGCACCAGCGCAGGGAGGGTCATAAAGCAGAGTTTATGATGGGATTTACCATGGCTGGGAGCCTGGCTGCATGAAGCATTTAACGAGGGCAAAAGAATGACATAGCAAAATGCAAGAGGAAAGGTGAACTCCAAACACACTTGAAATACGTAAGTAGGTCACCAAACTTTTAAAGCAGGAATAGATTTTACAAACTCTCTTCTGGCATGAGTTAATTGACAGGAAAGATCGCATTTAATCAGAAGTATCTCCTTGCCTGAATGTGATAAAGGGAAAATTAACATGCTCAGCTGTATCAAAGAGGTATGTGTGAGACGCCTTCCTCAGCTACATCCATGGTTTCTGGTGCACTTTTAGGGTGGGGAGGGTTGTGTTCTGCAGTGTCCCCCAATGCTTTGGAGAACAGCAAATGCAATGAAAAGCAAAATAAAATGAAAGGTATGTTTGCAGTTTTTCTACAAAAGGTCTGAAGCAGGATGGAACATTGGTAAGGTAGAGAAATCCAGGAAAGCCTACAAACACAAAGAGCTGCTATGGGAAAGGCACACGGGAAGGAGGAAACAGCACTTGAAAGAGTTGAGTCCTCAAGGAGTCAACTGTTGTCATCCTTTGTCCCTACACACTCTGTCCCTATATCTGCATGCTTAAAAGATGGCTTTGTGAAGAAAGTACAATCCCTACAGTAACATTTAGATCTTGATAGATGTCCTTGCGCTGCTTTGTTGAGACACAGAGTCATTGGCAGGTATTTTGAGGTTCCAGGCGGATACAATATTAGTATTCCAGCCTCAAGTCAACCCTGGGAAAACTTAGCCAGGAAAAGATTTCAGATCTTTCAGCTTTGCCTCTCTTAGCTCCTTAACAAGCAGCTAGTAAACTTTACCAAAGCAAAGAGAGAACCCCAGGGAAGAGGATAATGCTCCTTGCAGAGAAATGCTGCTCAGCACAACCCCGCCTTGCTGCAGTCCCATCTGCTATTGTGCCAAGGGAGTTGTACTCCAACGCCCTTTGGGAAAGTACTGGTAAAGCCTTCCCTGGGAGAAATAAAAAGTCCTGCTTAAGATTAGCCCACTGCTTGCTTATTCTCTGCATTATCAGCTTTGTGGCTATGGGAGTGAAGTAATCTGACTTCAAACACAGCGAACAAGTCCTTTCCACCCCATAAAAAGCCTCCCAATTTCTGTTCCCCTCCAAGCCAGAGATCAGGCAAGGTCACAAACTTGTGACCCCTAATGTGACCTTAAGGACAGCAAAGCTTAATCCCTTCATGTAATCCTCTGTCTGCCATAACAAATTGGGTCAGGCAAGTGCAAAATTCTCCATCTCTAGCATTTTTGGTATGCATTATTTTTACTGTCACTTTCTTCTCCCTCTGCAAAGGCAGGACTGTGCCTTCATTATCTGTCATTTCCTTGCATCTCCAGTCAACATACAGGCTGGCTTTTACGGGCTCCTGCCAGTACATTATCCATTGTTTTTTGCCTGGGTGAAAGCTTGGTTTTTTGTCCTCTGAGGCCTCATATCCCTGATGCAGTGCTGTGGACTCCCTCCTTACCCTGCTTAAAAACTCAGAAGACATTGCCCTATGATCTGGAAATATGGTTGCTTTTCCTTAATGTACACAGGCTCTGCCTGCCCTGGGAGAGCTGCAGTCATTGAAACTGGTTTTAAATCACATTTACAAGTAGCTCCAGAACCTTGTTAAGATGTGGAAGATCCCCATCCACCCTGCTCTGGCTAAGGCATCTTTAAGACAAAACTTAAGCTCTGCAGATATCACATTGCCAGGGGGGTCCTTTTCTGATTCAGCCCTTATGAAAGTGCTGAATAGCAGCATAGCCATAACTTAGGTCTTGTGCTTCACTCTCAACTGGGTTGAAACGGCCAGGGAGGAGACAGAGGCTCAGCCCTTCCCACAGTCCTTTGGGCCAGACAGGCTCTGGTATAAATTAGAGAAGTTTAGTGGCTACTCTCAGTTTCATTGGCTTTTAATGGTCTCCAGAGAGCCATTATGTTTGGGAGACTCTGGACACAATGCACTGCAGCATCCTTCTGGAGGACAGTTCCTCCCGGCAGGCTGGACTCTGCTGCCTTGATCGGAGACTCTTGCTTCAGACAAGAAGCAAGCTGCAGAGCACAGACCGGTCCAAAGCCTTGAGTCATATTTAGTATCACACCTTGGCCCCTAAATAACACCTCCAGCAAGAGGGCAGGCTGCAAAGCAGAGGAGTCCTGCCTGCTTTCACTGCACCATGGCCCATCGGGCTGGGATGTACATAGCTTTTGCACACCAAAGGCTACAGCTGGAGATCTGGTCACAAATACAATCCCAAGGGAGCTTACGTGGCACCAGAGAGCCCTTGTCAGGCCTTATGTTCCTCTGCTGACATCAGTGATCACCTCCCTCACTTGCTGTATCCTGTGCAAGGGTCTTGGTGTAAGCTGGTCAGGACTCTGCTCCAGAGGCACAGCCCAGATGGCTATGGCAGGGAGAAAAGGCTTTCCTGCTTTCCTAACTAGGGCTGAAGGAGAAGATCAGACCCAAGCAGACATTTTGCTTGAAAAAGCCTCTGAGTGTGAGGGATACCACTCCTCCCTCGATGGTACCACGAAGTCTGATTAACAAGGCAAGTGCTACCCATGGTTACAAGTCAGAATGTAATGAAGTCTTCAGCTGGCATAACAGGGGCTGCCAGCTGGCATCCAGAGACACTGTATAGGGCTTCCAGTTAACCCAGTCACCTCTCTTCTGAGCCTGCTCAGGACACTGCTGGGCCCCCTTTCCAGAGTCCCCAGGGGTTAATTTTAAAAGAGATGACTATATGGATTCCCCCCCTTAATTAACAGTTTTATTAAATAACCCATTTCAAATAATAGTTAAATTCTCTAAATTTATATCATTCTATTAACCATAATCTAATCTCATTAACCTTGAAATCCCCAGTCTTAACTACCCAGTTCTATACACCATGGTGCAAGCAGCTAAACTAATTAAATGACCTTCAAACTATTTCTCCTTCATGTACTGGCATTGTTTATCTTTGCTCATTGCTCTTCCTTCAAGCTATCACAAGCATCTTCCCCTATGAACTCTGTTCCTGCACGTGCCACCACTCTTCAGTGATGGCTCCAATTCTACTCGAGCTAATATATTCCATCAGCAATGATGGTTAGCGTGCTCGCTCCTCAGCTTTCATTCTGAATACCTGATGCTTCCACATCTTCATTTATTTTGCTGTCACTCATTGTCATTTCTCAAAGAAGTCCTTAAAGCAGTGACCTGAGGTTTAACTACACACAGAGAGCTCCTGTTCTGAGCCACTGGTAGAGATACTGTCTACTAGGATCCTCAAAAAAAATCTTTCTTAATGTCACTCTTTAAATAGATTCTTTGATTCTCCTAAATTTTCAGCATATTGGCTCCTCCTTAAGATTCCCAGGACTGAAGACACCATTTCTTCCTAGGCTGATCCATATTTAGTTTAAAAGCCATCTCCCAAACCATTTTGTTCAATTTGCAAGGAAAGGGAGTGCTTGGATTTGACAGGCCTGGAGTTATGGCTGAAGAAAAATGTAGGGACTCCTTTTTTATGAGCTACAAAAAGTTTGTGACTTCCCTGACCTTTCTGCAATAATCATTTATGGAATAAGCTGCAGTATTTAGGGGCAATGAGACTGCCTACAACAAAGAGGGACATTACCTGGCCTGCGTCTAAACTCGTTTGTCTAGATAAGCATGACGAACACAATATATAGGCCTGCAAATACTTCTGTTTAGCTCTGGTCTTCTGGAAGTGAATGCAGATTCAGATTTTGTTTCCCTGGAAGAGGGAAACACTGTGTGTTTTACGTTCTTGAATGTATAGGATGCACTGGACTTCAGGGTGGAGGCACAGGAAGAAGGTACTATCAACAAAGAAGTGGGCAGCCCACTCCAGAGCACACAGATCAGCTCGAGAAGGAGGCATATTTCAAAGCTCATGAACAGAAAGTGCCACTTTCTGCCATTTAGTTCTTCCACATCCAACCCACATCTCTGAATTTCATCTACTGCTTTACTGTCCCTTCGCAGGGAGCTCACTTGGACTTCCATAAACCAGAGGAGGACCTGGAGGAGGGAAAGAAGGTGACGTATGCTTGCCTCAAACCCTGTCAATGTTCCTGATCACAGTTCTTTGGATTGGAATATACACTGTCAGTGTGAAATGCATTTCCTTCTACCACCACCACTTCAGAATAAAGATTAGAGTTGAAGCCCTTCACTAGACTGGCTGCAGCATAACTAAATTTATATCTTAGCTAACGAAAGGCCCTTTAGAGGATACCATCTATAACACTTAGGTCTAAACATTACGTTGAGAATTTGAAATCAGAACTGCTGTACTGAGTTTGACCAATGGTTCATCCAAGCCAGCATCCCCTTTCTGGATGCCAGGGAGAAAGACCATGTAGGTCACTCTGTTCTTCCCTCCCAGTCCAAGGCCCAAGCTGCTCCTCAGTCAAAAACTGCCTCCAGATCTTAGTGGTCAGTGCTTGCCTGCAGATCCCTTCTTCAGAAATTCACTTAGTATTCTTCTGAACACACTGGTACATTTGGTCTCCACAACATCCTGTGCTAGTGAGATCTACAATTTAATTATGCAACTCACAAAGAAGCACTTATTTTTATTTCTTTTAAGCTGTTGTCTGATTATTTCATTAGGAACACTCTTGCTCTAGCAATGTGAAAAATAGCATACGGTCTATCTGACATTTTTATACCTTATTTTATAAATCCTGAAGATGTTCCCACTCTCTGTCCTCTCTCTTCCAAGCTGCAAGTCCTAATTTATTTATTATCTGTGTGTACAGATGGCATTCTGTGCTACTGATCATTCTCAACAGAGGATACTCAAATCTCTAATTCTGAGCAGATATATGAACAATATTTTTTCTGATTAGGGTAGTTAAGCACTAGAAGAGGTTACCTAGAGAGGATGCGGAATCTCCATGCTTGGAGATATATTACAAGTTGATTGTACAAGGCTCTCAGCAACCTCCTCGAGACTTGCAGTTATCCCTGCTTTAAACATGAAGTTGCTATAAAGATCTCCTGAAGAGCCTTCTACCTAATTTTTGTTGGACTCCATAATTCTACTGCATAGAGTCAGAAAGGGTAGAAATTAATGTCATGTTCAAGGTATGGGCTCACCATGACTTTAACTTGCTAGAAAAGATGTTTCTTGTTTGCCCTCTTGTAACCGTCTAGTGTTCCTCTCTGCCCTATGAGGAGCCGCTGTTCACAACGAGCTGCTTCTGAGTAATGGCAGCTAATTTTGAGTCCCCTGTCATATGTGTATAGTTGGGATTGTTGTTCCTCATGTGCATTATTTGCACTTGTCAACACTGAATTTCATCTGCCACTTTACTGCCCACTCAGTATGGCGGGCTGCTTCTGCGACTCTTCATACTCAGCTTGAGATCTGACTATCCTGAACAGCTCTGCAGCATCTGCAAATAAGGTTTTACTGAAACTGCAATGAAGATAAACGTCTTCACCATTCTGTTTCTTTAAATATCAGTGAAGGGAGTACTCAGATTTAGAGCACTGCAAATACTTCATGAATTCAGGAAAGCCTAGGAGTGAAATAAACAAACCTAGGTCCCATTTACATTACAAAGAGCTACTATACCGCAGGAACTGGCTACAGCACAGGAGCCCAAGACACAGCTATTACAGTTCAGCACAGGGACACAGCTCAGGCCCCTTGGTGGGTTTTTGCTGCCCCACATGTTGTCATTAGAAGTGCCCTTGCCCCATGTGCAACTCTTGCACTTCTCTGGATCAGAAAAATTGATCAGTTTTTCTCTCTGGCGCCTGGGTTGAGCAAAATGCCAAATGACATCAGTAGTGAAGGTAAATCAGATTTCTAGAGTGCACACTCGTAACAGTCAAAGGGGTTAATAGTAAAAGACGATTTGTTTTGTGAGAATGATTAACCTGACAGCAGTCTCTTTAAAATAAATCAATGTCTTCATCTGGCCCAGTCAAGGGCTTCTGGGTGGGGAGGCAATCGCTCTCCCATCTCCCAGTGACGGAGAGACCCCAAAGGCCACAGCTCTCCCTTCCCTTTACACAGGCAACGAGACATGCACCCCCCATTCTGCGCTGCAAGGCTTTGGCTGTGCTGACCCTCCTTGATGAGGCAGCTGGTCCAGCCCCACCCTTGCACATCAACAATCTCTCACAGATGGCCTGCTGGCACGGCAAGCCTTCTCCAGAGCCTCACCTGTACTCCCTCTCCTGAAAGAGCTGAACAAGACTGGATCTGCCAGACTCTGTCCCGGATTGTGTGTAGATTCAGTCCCTCGGCAATCTCCGAAGCAGGGGCGGCCGTCAGCAAATCCTGCTTGTTAGCAAATATGAGCACGGGGACTCCACTAAGCTTTTCTTCATCCAAAAGCTCAGCCAGCTCCTGTATCATTTACAAGGGAGTGAGGTGGGGCGAAGACGGTGAGGGGGAAGGGCAGAAGACTTTCAACCACTAGTGGTTGTCTCTAATGAGAAATATATTTAGGGCAGATGCTAGAAGAGTGTGTTCCAGTGAAACTTAGATCTTATTATAGGAGAGCAAAAATGTATACAATCATCTCTACCCAAGGTTCAAAAGCTATTTCTTCCAATTACAGGTTAGAAAAATCTTCATTTTGGTCTGAAATTAGCAGTTGCCTTAAAGGCTGTAACTCTGTGTTTTACCAGACCCTGATCCCAGGAGACCAACACTGATGAAACAGCAAAACACATGTAAATTGGCAGTACGAGGCATCTGTCTTAAGTTATTGCCTGACCAGCATTCATACCTGAGCAACTGTTGACACCCGTCCTGATATCTTTGCTAATAATGAGATTCAGAGGTTTGTTCCAAGTTTTATACACTGCAGTTTGAATAAAAGAGGACATTTTTTCTCCCCCAGAAAAGGAAATCTCCCTCACACAAGTAAGTGCTGATGCTTTTGAAGGCATTGGCTAGATGAAAGCAAGCTAAATCAGCTTTACTAGCTGGATTTTTGTTCCATATGCATGGCACACATTGGGTGGCATCTTGAAAAATGGGTTTGTTCATTCAAAACCAGGTGATCCAAAGAGATTTTTTGAATAGCTCAAATCTGACTCTGCAGTGGATCAATGACAGCTAAAATACTTCATGTCTAGGGTTGTGCAATGGTCTCCTGTCAAACCAGCATCCAGCGTCAAGTCACTTCCCTATGGGAATGTACGACACACTCAGCAGAACTTGAACCTGTAGGGACTGCTGGCATTGCAGACAGATGAGTACATGAGATTTTTGTGGGCTCCTTATTTAGCTGGAAAGGTCTCATACTCCCAGATACTGTCCTAACCTCTTTTATCCACTGGATAGAAACTTTTGGATTAAATGAGTTCAGTCATGGAGATGCTAAACTGCAATGGAAATACGACTCTACCCCCTAAAAGCAATGTTTGGTTTGGAAACCGGGATGAGAGAATGGAGTTATAAACAGAGCTGGCTGGGAATTTTTCAACAAAATAGGTCTTTCATCTGACACCACTGATTTATTGAAACCAAAAGTGTTTGTGGAAATATGAGGAGGGGTCTAGGCTGACTCCGCCTGACTCAGGCAAGTGCTCCAAAAGCTTCTGCTTCCTCTCCCACTCTTTTCCCCAATGAATATTTAATTACTTATATAAAATGAAATAGCTCCAGCAGGGGAAAGATTCCCCTCACTCTTAGAACAACCAACAGTTCTGCTGTTGGAGTGTGTCCATGATACTTGAGAGGCAAAAGATCAAGTGCCTTCTTCAAATCAGGCAGAACAGAGGGCTTTAATCTAAATCTCCCATTTCTGGGGGGTAAATTTGTTGGTAGCTATTTTGGGACATTGTCACTTCCTGAATTTTACAAAAGAAAGTTCAAAAGTCCTATTTTTGTTCCAGCCTAAAACATAAAATGTTACAAAACATCAAAACTTTGCAAAACGGAAATCTTATTTTCTGGCCAGTCCTAGTTAGAAAGTTCTTAGCTTTTTTTCAATTACATCCAAAAGACAATCAAGTCAATATGATTTCCATTTCCACTTTGTAAATAAGAAAATAGGATTCCTCAGGGTCTTGGTTTGGCGAGGTTTAAAGGACTTAGAGAAGTTCTTGCTTTCAGTATTAGGCTCATTTGCTATTATTGTATAACTAATGAAAACCGTTCTATTTAAACGGAAGTAGGCTACCTATTTTCCTTGTTTCACATCTACCAAAATAATCTGCATTGATGTTGAAAGGCAAGTCCCTTGAAATGCAAATTTCCTTCATAAACAACAAAATCCTCTTCCTAACTTTTGTGAGCAAGGGGCACTAAGGAGCACTGAGTTACTTCAAAGGAAGCTGGGCATAAGTAACTTACCTGACCCGTTTCTTCAAACCTCTTCCTATCTGCACTGTCAATGACGTAGATCTGAAAAGGTAGTGACAAGAAAAGTTACTCTTCCCAGAAGACACTCTTCCACATGCTTAAGTGAGCTGAACCAAATAATTATGGTTTTGGGTGCAAAGATCCTTGCTATTATTTATAGCAAATATTGGCAACACTTTGTGATGTTCTGAAAGGAGAGGAACCACCTCTTTTACAGCTGGGGGAGTGGACAACCACGTGGGTAGGATCAGAAAGGAGCTTGGGGCAGCACTGGGGTTGGACACACCATCTTCACATCCTCTGTTATCTAAAGAGAATAGGAGACTTCTGGTATTGTTTCAAATGACAGGCTTACAAGCTGAAGCTGAACATAGGAGGGCAAAACCTGAGGAGCTAGACATGGTCTTTCACCCCAGCCAAGTGTATAAGCACCACACTGGTGTGACTGTGCCATGCTGTCCTCCAGCATCACCTCCTCAATAAGCCTCCAGTGCACACAATGGCACTCAGGGGACACATGAATGTATTAAGGACATTGAGTTCCTCTCCATCAGGCAATTCTGCAGCCTCCTAAAGCAGGTTGGTGGGGAGGAGGGCTGAATCCAGCCTGTAAGACTCCATCTTCAGCTGCCATCCAAAAAAATGGGGAACCTCAGTATAACACTCAGGCAACAACAGCCTGGTATCTCTTCTTCATTGCTCGTTATGGAAAGGTTTTTGAAGGAGAAGGATGCTGGGACAGCAAACAGGCACAGGACTGGTGACAAACACTGAGCATTTTGCTTCTAGTGCCTGCCATTCCCCATCAGTAGTGATTGAAGCTGCTAGCATGTCATCTGCATGCTCTTTGGTGGCTTACAGGGAGCAAGTGTCAGCCTGGTTTTCAGGGAATAGATGAGCACAGCACCCCACCATCAAGATAAATGGCATCCTTGCAGGCAGTCTCAGCATAAGACTCCACACGTCCAGAATAATTTCGACCGAATAGTAGGGGGAGGGAAGAGCTCTAGCAGCAATATCTATTGAACTACAGGCACTCCCTTAATGAGCAGCTCTCGAGTTGCTTGAAATGGGACCAAACACGCAGCAGGAGAATCTGTATGCGAGGCCTGAGGAGGTAACCCAGCAACCTCCCAGACCCTCTGCAGATCACCTGGGGCTGATGTGCAGTGACAGAGGCTGGGGGACACGTGGCAGGGCTGGACACAGCTGCGTGGGGATGCGTCAGCAGCACATGCACTCGGTGCCACGTGACGGATAAAGGCCCGTGGGCACACCATGACATACAGCCTCTCCCTGCAATGTGATCCCGAGCACGTGCAACAATACTGGATCAGCTACACCCGTCCTCTTCGCCGCTGCCAAGCATCCCATTTGGGGTAGGAAACACAGACCAAAACAAAAGAAGAAGCTGCAGGGCTGCAGTTGTGTTCTGGGATGAGACTGGACTGCCATCTGTCCTCCCTTAGGACATCTCTGGGGCAGTTCAGCGACGCATGAACGTAATGGTCAAGTGCTACTTCTCAACTGAACGGCAGCATCTCCTATATTACGGTGTTATCTAACTGGAAGGGAAGAGTTCTGTCCCAACCAGCCAGGGTTTCTCCTGCACCACTCTGTTCCTTGCTATGGAGCTATTTTGCAAGATGCGAATTGGATACAACTGTGCTCGGGGCAAAAGCAACAAAAGCGCAGTACAGAGAAAGTAAAGTATGTGCCGAGTGCCTACTTCCAAACCAGCGAGCACTGTGCCAAATAGCTGCAGGTGCCTGCCTGAATATGCAATCAGCCAGATATCCACACCTTATTTGCCTGGGTTAAGCTTCCAAATATCACAGGTGTGTGATGCAAGACCAAGCTCTCATTCAAAGGCACCTGCATGGATTTGAATTTGTAATCACTTCCTGCTTTTTAATACTCTTTAGAGGGTCCTTTCTGTTTTGTGCAATACAGTTTAGAAGAAGAGAGAAGCAGAGGGTCCTGGGAACTGTAGTGTATCTCACCTCCAACTTCCTTCTATGGCCAGGGCCACTCAAGAGCATATTTTTGGCTGTGGTGCTTGGTAGCATAGTCTGCCAGGTTGAACACCCTGTCAGATAATGGAGCTTTGAGAAAGAAATCCCCATAAAGCTGGGTACCTCCTTTGAGAAACGTGCCAAAACACAACCTGGAGCAAGTGGGTTGGGCAGAAATGGCAAGTGATGGGACTGGATGAAGAAACAGCATGAGGGATATATTGGTTCAATTTACAGATGGGCAACCTGCACCAGGTTTGTCAGAGGGTAAAATGACTGCCTAAAACAGAGGTGAGGACTGGCAGAAGACAGAGAGATCCATCAGCGTATGTTTGATCCCAGTTTTGGTGTGTATGGACATAGCAAAGCACTGCCCCAACAATGCCAGTATCTCCCAGTTTGGGACTGGGTGTCAGCATGGAGTGCAGGCAGGGGAGCTCAGGTCCATCTGTGCACCAGCTATTTCTCTGAATTCACACCGCTGTTGCCCCCAAACTGATTCTGCTTTTATCTACCTATTTTCTTACCCATAGGAAAAGAAGGGTTTGCTCTGGGGCGGGAGGGGGGGCTGGGAAAACAACTGCTTTCATCTTCAAATTCACCTTTATTTCTGCACCTCCCATGCAGCACACACTGGGAAGGGTGGAAGGAAGCCCACAGGCCAGTGCAGCTAATTGCCTATGCCAGTAGAGTCTTCCAGATACTGTTTTGTGGTTGCGCAGTCTCTGCAGGCTGAGCACCTGCCACAGCAGGCAGAGATCCCATAGCTGCTGCTTTGCAGGGCTGACTTTGATCTGCACACCTACTGCCTCCCTGCCACACACAGCGGCAGAGCTTGGGCTCAGTGGGCACAGTCACCTCACAGCCACACCATTCTCTCTCCTCGACGGCCACAGAGAAGCACAAGGTATGTACTGCTCATTTCACAAACCCAGATCTTTCCCCTGCTACACTTAACAAAAACAACCAACTGGGTTTATGCAGTGGTGGTTGCCCTGGAAATCAGATTCCAAATTAAGGCTCAAAAAGGGCAATCGCAAAAGAAATTATCAAGGGTTTATTAGTCACATTTGGACAATGTTTTCTAAACCTCCAGACACAGCCAGGACTTTCAGCATCCAGACACAAGCCTTGGTGTAGAGAGTCCTATTCCTAGTTGCACTGATAGTTCCATGGAAGTGCACTGACATTTCTGACACATAGTGACTCTGTGTGTGTGTGTGTGTGTGTGTGTGTGTGTGTGTGACAGGACGGAGGAAGAGCATCTTTCTGAGAGAGCTTCCCAGTTTCCCATGGGAGCCCTGCAGACCTTGCCTTTTCTATGTTCCCAGAGGCAACATTGCTTGGGGTGAGGAGAGGGCTGGAGCCCTCAGCCTCCCTTCATCCTGGTATATGTGTCTGCAAGCTAGAGGTGATCTTTGAAACTGGTCAAGACAGCACTTGGAGGGTTCAGGGCAATATGCTCTGTCATGGAAGCATAAAGGTTCTGCACTATAAATATAATTGTAGTCATCTGTAGCCAGTTGTAAGGTAATTACAGTCTTATGATTAAAGGAGCAAAAGAAAAGACAAGGAGTCTCTCTGTGTCCCTCAGTCAGATTCCTATCTGATGCAGACATAGAATTTAACAGTTGTGCCTCAGTTTCCCCATCTATAAAACAAGGACACCATACTGACCCACCTCTACACATGACGCTTAAGTCACTAATGCCCATGACAGGCCTTGAGAGTATCCAGTGAAAGGAGCTATAGATGGGTGAAGTAAAAGTTATTAATGATCTTTCATTTGGAGGAGACTGAGATGAGAGGAAAGGAACTGGTTATAAACAGCACCATCCTGTGAAAGTAAAAACATACAACTGAATGATTCTCCAAACATTACTGTATTTTTCTTACTGCACCCAACCAATCTTGCCATTTCACTGAGAATAACTCTTGTTACAATGGCAATGGTGTTGCTGAGGACCGGGACATTACATTACTTGTTTCTGAATTTCTGGCTGAGACCTTGGAAAGCCATTGAATGAACACAGCATTCAACTGCAGCCAATACTCACAAGGATATCAGTGTTTTCAAAATAGTTCCTCCAGTATGGCCTGATCTTCCTCTGTCCGCCTATGTCCCATACATTCAGCTTGAAGCCTTGAGACTGTACACTTTTGATGTTGAAGCCCTGGAAAAAGCAGAAACAAAGCCACATAGAGCATAAGCCTGAATGGCTGGAGCATGTTCATAGGCAGACATTAACACCTTATATATCCCATGCCTGCAACGTGCAGCGAGATGGGCTGGGCAGCCACAAAGATGGATCAGCTGTGGGAGAGACACTGGCAAAAGCAAACACAGCCGCCAAACCATCAGTTTGCCAGCGTTCCTGGGTCAAGGGTTAACGCTGTCATGGCTATGGAGACATATGATGCAGTTAGTGCCCTGGGAGGGCTCAGCAGGGTGGGTGAAGGAAGAGGTGGGAGAGCTGCAGATAAGGAGAAAACAAGGGCACTGTGAGAAGCAGGATTGAGCTTGTGAAAGCTGAGTAGACAGTCAGAGCTAACATGAAGCCAGAGGTCTCAGTTCAATTCGACACGATACAGCTAATGCCGGGCTTAAAAGAGCAACAGCTGCACGTCTGAAGGGTCCATTTCATCAATTAGAACACCAACTGAAAGTGCATTCAAGTAGAAAAACAGGATGTGGCGTGGGCTGGCAATGTGCTGCCACACCACCCAGGGGACTGGGGCTTGGAATTGGGGTGTCAGGCCTAGGAGCTTTGGGAGGCTGCTACAGGGTGGGGGGAAGCATCTCCCACAGCTCTCTAGCAACCTCCTCTGGAGCGATGCTGCAGTGCTTCTGATGGGAGACATCCCTCTCCCCAACCCTGAGGATCAATGAAAGGAGATGAGCAGCGGCATTAGAGAGGGAGTGCTGGAATATGCAGGACCCTTGGAGCTAGCTGGGTGAAAGATCCAAAAAGACAGGGGCTTGCCCAGTGCTACAGCATCCACTGTACATGTCCTTTGTTTGGCAAGGACAACAGGAACAAATTCTCATCCATGCAACCCTAGCATGACCCAAAAGCCTTTTGCAGAACTCCACAGCACTCGTCCACTTTTGCTCTACCTGACAGATCTGGCCTGACGCTCTCTGGCTCCTTCAGGAAGCCTCCTCTTAGGCAAAGTTAATGGTGCACCAGACTTGAGTTGCTTCCCCTTTTACTGAAAGACTCTGCTGAATCATTAGTGCTTTTTATAAGGTGGCAGGTAGGACCACAAGAACTGCCTGGAGAGGTAAAGGCCTTCCTCACCTGTGTTGGTGTGATGTGGCTGATGTCCTCTGATGCCAGCTGTTTCAGGAGTGTGGTCTTGCCTGCATTATCCAGTCCCAAGAGGAGGATTCTCACCTCCTGGTCTGGGGTGCTTTTTAGTTTGCGCAGGATTGACAGTAAACCCTAAATCCACAAGAGAGATCATAGTGTTTATTTCCCCCCAACTGTCTTCCCCAGTGTCATGCTCTCCTCCCTTCAAACAGGTTCTGTATGGTGGTAGATTCCAGGACACCTTGAATCCCTTCCTGCAGTCCCTATTCCCATTTAATTTCCTACTCCTCCCCTTTGCCCCTATTTTCTTTCATCTCAGAGTATCAGTGAGGTCTCAGACAGCACAAATGTCACACAGTGAGGTGCCCTGCTGGCTGCACTGCTCTTGTCATACAGCTGTTTGGCATTCCCTGTGCCAGGGAGACAGTGCCTATGCATACCATGTGTAAGAGCTGCAAACCAAGTCCTTGAAAGCTCTTCATTATCTTTATCAGAAGGAAAACCCCATTAATTTAATCTCCCTCCCAGTTAACCGCAGGTTACTATATACCTGCCATTGGTTCTTTTCACAGTAACTCCCCGGTCATCTCTAACCTTGTTTATCTGTCTAAAACATGCTGGACCCACGGGGCACGTGCAGTTCTGATTCTCAGGATGTAGCACTTAACAACTATCTCAGATCACCACACATCCTCTCTAAGAAAAGCACAGTGTATTTCAGTCATTAGCCAGGCTCAACTCTCTGAGCTGACAGTATCACTCAGGATTAGGAAACAGAATATCCAGGTCAGCTCATTTACAGCAGCGCACCTTACAGCAGCACACCCAAGCTTTTGTCAGTGGCCACCACTCAGAGACCTGCACCTCTTGAAAATGGCTGGACAAATATCCCAGACCCTGGCATGTAACCAAGAGACGCAAATAACCCCCTTTCTACCTGCCTCTCGCTGCCCAGCCCAGCCCCACAGGCAGCTGCAGCCAAGGGCACAGGAGCAGGCTGAGGCACCACGAATGCCTGGGTGTCCTTGGGCACACTGACCTGCAACCCCTGCTTGTCAGGGACCACTCCTCAGAGCCCAAGCAGCACGCACCACACTGAGACCCTGCCCGGGAACACAGGTGCTCTTGCAACCAAGTTGCCTGAGAAAATCCAGAAAAGGAATACACCTCTAAGGGCCCCTTCTGGAGCCCTCAGCACTCCTGCTCTGTATCTCCCTGATAATTCCCTCGCTGAAGCCCTCTAAGACTCAGAGCCAGGAAGAAAGTTCAAATATCAGCAGAAACCTGAGCCCATGGGGCCCACATCTCCAGCTTTTCTGTTCTCCCATTTGCAAAATGGAGACAATGCTTCTTGTCGATCTGCAAGGGTGTAATCAGTTAAATGTCATGAAGTGCTTTGTTGCTATGAGGAACCAAACCCACTAAATATTCCTGCTGGGAGCCAAGGACTATTTGAGCTTTGAAGGTTGCTCCTGATCCCCTCCAGATCATGGCAATCAGAAACTTGTCCTCAAGATAAAGAGCTGCAGGAAGCTGTAAAACTGTCACTGCTGCAACACATTCCCCATCTCCAGCAGTGCCCTTCTGCCCGCTCTGGAAAAGCCCCACCTTAGCTGTTCCAAAACGGCTTCCGACCACTCATCGCACCTCTCCAAGATGGGGAGTGCTTTGGAAATGACACAGCGCTACAGGTCATGATACCAAAGCTTTCAATAATGCAGAGATTCAAATGCATGTGACATTTGATCCACTCCTCTAAGCATTTTTGATTTCAGAGTAATTTACTGGTTTTCCATTTAATTACCAGCCACAGCACAAAACATATGCACAATGTGTAAGAAACAGGGAGACGAGAAGGAACTTTGTAAAACTGGGTTCGAAGGATGTCTGTAGAAAGCATCAGGATTGCCTCTGCTGCTGTGCTTTTAAAATGCCCTGTAGAAAGCTGAGGTTCAGAAATTCTGAGCTCATGCAAAAACAGCAAAACCGCAGTCTTACCACACAGTAACCAGGTTCAGAGTGTCCCCTATCTCACAGATGATAAACAGGCTGGTAACAAACTGGGAATACCGGCCAAGCTCAAGAGCTGCGAATCGGGAATGGGCTCTGCTTGGTGCAGGCACAGGCACAGTAAACCCCCGAACTCCTTTTAGTTGAATAGTACAGGCCTGTAACACCATGTGCTGGGCCCTGAGGGCCAGATGCTCACAGCTGGCTCTTGCCCATGGGCCCATGGCTAATGAAAGGCTGTGTTCAGTGCAGCCAGTCACTGCGAGCCCTTCCAGCCCAACAGATCATCTCCCTGGACACAGTGCCCAGCCCATGTTCTGCCCCATGACAGTCTGCACTTCCACATGTCCAAGGGAAGAGAAAAAGAACAGCAGCAGAAATACCTCTAATGCTTACTTGTTTATATGCATGTCCTAAGTGCCCTTGACATCATTAAAAAGCACTAGTTTTAACTGCTTGACTAGCAACACATTTTCTTTTCACCTGCCATCAAATTTACAGTTGTGTTTGTTGGCTTGTAAATCTGTGGATTTCAGCTCAGTGTGGACAGACCCCACAGGAGCAGGAACTCTAAAATTCACACATTCTCCTTCCTTTCCAGGGAAACACTGAATTTCCCATTCTTATGGGCCTGACCCAAAGCCAATGCACACCATCCAAAGCACTACTGCCGACTTTGGAGAGCTCTGAATCAGGCCCTATTATTTTAGTTTATTGCTCACAGTTAAAAAAAGAAGCTGTTGAAATGCTAATCCTATTCACAGCACCACTTGCTAAGAGCAGAGCAGTGTATCCCAGAGCAGATCAGGATTAGGAGCCTTTATATTCCAGAATTCAACTCCAAAACACTGAGCGAAAAGAAATGTATTACAAAGTATTGCTTATCTACCACGGAGCAATTCTCAGGGGTCGGGAAGAGGAACAGTTGTAAATGTTAATAGAGCTTCTCCCATTGTAGACAGATGCTATTTCTGGGCTAGTATGACAGCCTATGAGAAAACGATCAGCATCGTTCCATATTCTACTCAAGTGACACTGCTGCATGGCTGATCACAGGATTATCTGGGGTAGCCAATAGAAGACAAGATATATATAGAAATAAAAGTATTCTCTAAGGTATAAAGTAAGCTGATTTAAAAGGCTGGAAGACAAGCAAGCCAACATAGAGAAGTGGACTTTATTTCAGTAGCTGCCAGCATAGGTTACTTGGTCTGTATACACAACTTAAATCAAGAGCCAAATAGTAGTATTGGTTACTATGATTGTTACTATTTCGTAAATAGTATTTAAAACTTGAACTCAGCATTCTCCCTGTGGTTAGTGAAGATTTAAACTAAGGAAAGTCACACACAGATGGGTTTCTAACTTTTTTTTTCTTTTTTTGCAATTAGTCTTATGAGTACACTGGCTAGGAAGACAAAAAGCATTTCCTGACAGCTTAGTAGACTGGAAAAAATAACTCAGCCCAGTTCCCTGCTGCATGTCACCACTGTGTGGGACAAAGCAGCCCTTGCTACACACACACTGATGGACTAGCACTTCTCTGCTCACAAAAACAATGCTGAAACTAACTTGGTCTGATGAGAGTCAGAAAGTAATCCCTTGTTATTGATGGGAGATGTCAGGTAGAAAGCCATGAAATGCAAAAATCAAAGAGGATGCTTAGAAGCAATAGAGGAGCAGATTTTTGAAGCAGGGTGGGTAACCAATGTCTCAGTGCTGGGATTTAACCAGCAGCGAGGAAGAAGGATGCCCAGGAGGTTGGCATGGCAGCCAGGCCAGTGGCACCCACTCACTGGGGCATCCCAGGTGAGAAGCAGAACAAGTCTCGAGCAGGTCAGTTGAGATGTTGGCTGGCTGAGGAGCTGCAGAGACAACTCAGAGGAGTGTAAGGGCAGTGTGTCATTTGCACAAAACTAAGCAGACTGCGGCATCTGTAACAGAGAAGGGAACTGCAGATGCCACTCAGATAATGAACAGCACAGCATGGCAGCACACACAGCCTTTGGAGAAGGGTAGCCAGACAGAGCACCTCAAGGCTGGGCACAGTCAGCCAGCAATCGCTTCTTGGTCACCTCTGGGTTAAGCAAACTATGTTTTATATCAGATTGGCTTGTTTAAAAATATCTTTGTCCTTGGTGGAGAGGGTTTTCCTTACAAGAACCATGAGGAGACAGACTGATGGGGTCAGCAATGAGGAGACTGTGTTTTCCAGACAGTGCGTGGGGACATACAATAAGAAAAAGAGACTCCTGACAATTACTATGAAATCAGAGTGGGGCATTAAATTCTGAGATGCAACTAAATGGGCAAGAGCACTCATAAACACATTGAGCATGAAAGCAAAGCAAACCATCTTATTAGCATCCTTCAGAAAACAGGGATGTGTGGTTTTATGAAAAGATATCATTGCTAGGTCTAAAATACTCACTGAATTATCAAAGGACTTTCAGTTATAGCTGCATGCAGTAATCCTATTCTCTTAAAAAAAAAAAAGGCAGACATATATAAAAATACAGTGACATTTATAGTCCTAGCTAAGGGGTTTGTGGGTTTATTCAGCTTTAAATCCATGCTGTATATGGGTCTTTTGAACTAGCTGATGCATGTAACTACATCCTGTACCACAGAAGCCGCTGAAAGGAAGATTCACTTTATAGGCCAAAGCAAAAATTGGTTTGGGACAAACAGAGCATTGAGATAATCTGTTTAAATATTGTATCAGATTGGCAATATAAAGCCATAATGGAAAGAACAATTTCCCCTTGTACTGAGGGCTGGATACACAGGGCATGGATAAAAAGCATGGCCCACAAGCTGCTGTAGAGCACAGTTGATTCCTATTAGGAAAGGGAAGTAAATGTATTCTGTTTAGCTTTATTAGCCACAAAGCTCAGATAATGAATTTAAAATAAAACTACCCTCAGTCACCAGCAATTGCTTATCTACTAGATGTGGATATTTAGGTAGAATCAAATCAATTCACCAAGATGCAATACAGCCACAAAGCTCAGCAGCTCAGCCTGCCACTGTGACCACATCTCCCCCACCTCTCTGCCCCTGCACAGACACTCTCTTCTCCATTGCTGCAACCACAAATCACTTGTCTTCATCCTCAAGGCTCTTCCCAGCCAAGCACACTGGCCATAATGGCTCCTGTCTCCCGGCAGCTCCCCCCAGCACCTCTGAGCTGTATTCTCAAACCTCTGTGCCTTTCCTACAACCGTGGGAGAATCTTTGCAAAATATCCATAAAACCACCCCATGATCTTCTCCTAATTCCTTCTCTGCCACACCTACAATCCTTGATGAAGTTTAGGCAGCAAACATGTCAAGTTTGAACCTGTCTTGGACTCTCCTCACTCATATCACTAGGTTATCTCTCACCTCAGACAGACTGTATCTCCATGGCATGGTGAACAACTCCATGTTCTGCCTGCACAGCTCTGGCCCCCATTTTATTTTTAATTAAGCAATATGGTAGCAGTTCACAATTTTAAAAGAGTAAGTTAAAGAAGGAGGTGCAAGTGATGGTTTCAGAAAGTCACACTGGAGAAGCTGACATGCAGAAGGACGAGGGGCTTTAGTTGAGCCAAATATTCTGCCTTCCGCAGTGGATATTTGAGGCTACATTTGTCATCCAGGGTGCAATCCTGTACACACACAGCTGGAGGAGGGGAGTCCTTCCTGACAACTGCACTGATTAGCTGGTGCCCTGAAGAATGACGTCTGATTACCTTTATCTTCGGCTGCAGAACTGCAAATGTCACTAATGGTCATAAAATCACCCAGTCTTTTTCAAAATACAACCGAAGTAAATTAATCTATTGAACACAGTTTATTCAATACTTCTTAATCTGGCAAAACTCCCAAAAAATCATTTGCTTGCTGCATGTCTCCACCATATGGTGTCATTCAATGCAGACTTTCTTTCCTGAATTGAAATCCAAAATTTAATGGAGTCGAGTCACCTACAGAGTTTTTCCAGCTCAAACCTACTAACACAGTTTTCTGTCAAAGAGGTCACACAGCACTTTCCAGTTTGATACATTAACCAATACCAGCATGAATCCTCTTTTCATAATTAAAATCAAACTCCTCTGGTTTTAGCAGGTTTGAAGGAAGCATTTTGCCCTGCACAGAGAAGAGCCAGTGCCCAGCAGTGGACAATGTCAGCAGTCTTTGTCTGCTTTCAGAACTTCAAAGTCTTGACCAATGGCTGATATACTCTCCTATCTGCAGGTAGTTTCTCCTATCAACCTCTCAGCAATCAGTAAAATAAACCAAAAAACATGACATGGAACTGTACTGGGAAACTAAAGTAGTGAGGCACTATTAAAACCCTTGAAAGCATTTTTTTTTTTAATAGGGCCTTTTTAAATAGAGCCTTATTGCCAAGGAACAAAAGAAAGAATTTCTGGGTACGAGGTACACCTACAGCAGGCAAGAGATAAATGCTGGTTTTCCTAGAAACATGGAAAGCTCAAGACCAGGAGAAAAATGCCTGACTACACTCAGCTATCCTCTCCACCAGATCTGCCTCATATCAGCTAGACACTCCATGATTCAGTTTCCTCAGCTGTAAAACAGGGCCACATTTTGATAATTCTGGTTTTGACACAATGATGTCATCTTCAATCAATGGTTTTAGAAAAACACCGGCCATCTTCTGGCCCCGGCACCTATCAATAACATACCATCTCTCCTGGTAAAGATTGCTATTACAGTGATCAGGAGACCACAAGCTCTGCTTCACACAGCATTTCCTAAACTTTGGAAAGCAGCATAACCTTTCATGTAGCAGCCTCCCTTTGCCCTTGCTGTGTGCCCACCACAGATGCTGCTTAACAGTGCCAAAGACTTCAGCACTACATGCCTCTCACACTGTGCAGCTTTATGCTCATCCTCCCCTCTGTGCTCCACCTATGACCTTCCACCACCCCTGCCCCACAGCTGTAAAAAATGCTGGTATGTTCTGCAGAAGGAGACACTTCCCGTCTGCACTTACTCACTTGGATGAACACTGAAATAATTTAAACCTCAGCATTAACTCTCTCATAACTGGAGCAAGCAGTTGTGGTAGGAGGTTTAAGCACTTCGCAGTGCAATCACAACATGGCAGGAACATGCGCATGGGCAGCTACCACGGCTCAGATCACAAGCAGTAAATTGTTACATCAAGCTGTCTGGATCATTTCTGACTGCTGACCCAACCCCCAGGCTGCCATAGCTGCTTTGGATCCATTTGCTGCTGTTTCAGAATTTCTACCATGAAGGATTATTCTGTTTTACCGAAAGCTGAAAATCTAGAGAGACAGTGCAGCACTCTGCAGTCCCCTGCCCAGACCAGCTAGTCTACCAGGCCAAAAAGTGCCACCCACCCTACCTGAGAGGCTACAATTCAAAAAACAACTCCCAGAAATTGAAAATAGACAAAGAGGCAGTAAAATGTTGTATCAAATAACACAAACACTGGAGAACACCCAGTCTGCCCTCTCTACACACAAAGTGCCTGGATAAGAGCAGCCAGATCCCAGACTACACCAGCTTATCGGGACATCATAACGCAGAAGAGCACATTTGACAGCTGCAGGCCAAATGTGTCCTACAAAGCACTGCACTGCTGGAGGCAGCTGCCCTCATCTTTACAGCAGATGTCCATCCTGTGATGGCTTTGCTGTCTGGTGTGACATGCTCCATCACCAACTCAACTAAAATAGAGCAGATCCCACAGGCCTTATCTCAATCTCCTTCTCTGTGACCCAGCAGGTGAGGATGCAGCCAGAATTAACTGGGTGAAGATGAGAAGCTGCCTTTGTTGCTCTTGCTTACACCACCTCTCATGCTGTCCACTTGCATGAATCCAGCTTGTGTCCAGAGGGCTCCTGGACAAAATAAGGCTGTGCCCTTGGGAGAGCTCCTTCCCTCACATTCCTGTTTCCTTCTGCTCATGCTGCATCCTCAGTTGGCTGCTCCACACCCACCACATCTCTCTCTCACTACTCTTTACCTGCAGACCCAACCCTTCCCTCCAGTCCTTGCTGGACTTTGCCAGCATCCCACTTGTCCCACCCCAACTCCTCTGGCATCTAAACCTAAGTTGTCTCCAACACCCTGGTCCATCATCCAACATTGCCCCAACCTCAATTCACACTGCACTGTACCCTCACCACCCTGCCTGTCTCCCAGCATTGCCCTCCACCCAAGACCCCAAATTCTTGCTTCAATTCACATTGCTACCTCTCAAAACAATTAACAACACTTCTTTTCTCCCTAGGATCTCTCTTTCTCTCATCAGCATCAAAACTCCATCTCCAGTCCTTCCCACAGTATATTATTTCTTCTTTTCAACCCAGACTGTCTCTCATCTCCCCAGTGCCTGACAGAAAACCCCAGAGCACACAAAATCCCAGCAAACTACCCTAGTCAGCTAACACTGACTGCGTTTTCCCAGTGACTCACCAGACTGTCCATCCCACCCAACAGGCATTTTTCTTTCAGCCTCTGAGCAGTCTGTCTCAGTCCTGCCCATCCCTGAACATCCAACCCCTTCATCCAGGCTCTCTCTGCCATGACTGAACTCCCCTTCTAAGGCTGTTTATCAAAAACCAGCCCTTCCACCTCGCCAATGTCTCTGGTAGCTCCCTCCACTCTTACAGCCAGGATTCAAGTCCCACTTGGCCTTCTCCCACCTTGGCTGGGTTGTCCAGTGCCCCTTTACAGTCACAGATGCCCCCAGACTCTTCATAGTCAAGCCCTGAACACCGCCCTCCATCCTTGCCAGGCTCTTCCACTGCTCCTTTCCTCCTCAGGCCAGGTAGGCCACTGCCATCCCACTCTTAAGCCCTCCCTAGCACCCAACCCTTATCATGCCTTCCACACCTTGACTGAAGAAACTCCAGGGAAGGCTGATCCCATCCCCCCACAGCATCCTCAGGCCTCCCAGCCCCTGCCAAGATCCAACTAACAGAATCACAGAATCAGTTAGGTTGGAAAACACCTCTAAGATCATTGAGTCCAGCCTATGAATCAACACCAGACCACGGCACTAAATGCCATGTCGTCTTTCCTTAAACACCTCCAGGGATGGTGATTCCACCACCTCCCTGGGCAATTCCAGTCCATTCAAACATCTAATCACCCTTTCTGTGAAGAAAGTTCTCCTAATGTCCAACTTAAACCTCCTCTGATGCATATTAGGACCATGTCCTCTCATCTATCATGGGTTGCCTGGGAGGAGAGGCAGATCCCCACCTGGCTACAACCTTTCAGGTAGTTGTAGAGAGCAGTAAGGTCTCTCTGAGCCTCCTCTTCTCCAGGCTAAACAACCCCAGCTCCCTCAGCCACCACTCACGGGACTTGAGCTCCAGACCCTTCACCGTCTGTCCAGCCCTTCCCTGGACTCAACACCCTTCTCCATGGCCCCTGTAATCTCTATGTCCTGCCAGGGTCCCAGCCAGAGTCTCCCACAGCTGAAGGCCTCAAATTTACACTGTTCCCATCCGTTTCCCTGGGTGCCCCCAACCTCCACAGCCCCGGACCCCCCCACTCCCGAATGAACACCACTGCCCCACCAGGTGCAGGTGGGCGCTCAGATCCCAGGCCTGCCAGGCCCCCGGGTGGGTGTCACGGAACGATTCCGGCTGGGAGGGCGCACAGCGGGCCACCTGGTCCAGCCTCCCTGCTCGAGCAGGGACATCCCGGCCCACGTGGCACAGGTTTGCATCCAAAACGGTTCTGGGATTCCTTCGGCAGGGGACACTCCGCAGCCCTTCTGGGCAATCTGCTCCAGCGCGTGGTCACCCACACAGCAGAGTTCTTCCCCACGGTCAGGTGGAACTTCCTGTGCATCAGTTTGTGCCCGCGTCCTGTTGCAAAGCCTGGTCCATCCTCCTGGCACACTCGCTCATGGCCCCAGGCCCGCCAGCGCCTGCCCTAAGCCCCGGGCCGTCCCGGCAGGCCCCGGGCGGTGCCTCTGGTCCCCGTTACCCCACGCTCCGCGGCGGCGCCCCGCCGGCCTCAGCCCCCCCGGGCTCCCCCCGGCCCGGCCCGGCCCGGCCCGGCCCCGCTCACCATCCTCGGCGCGGCCCGCGGTTACCATGGGCAACTGCGTCACTCCCGCCGCGCGCGACGACGTGCCCGCGCAAGCGCGCCAGGGAGGCCCCGACCCGGCGGGGGGGGAGGTGGGCGTGGCCGCTCGGGGCTCTGTGATTGGCTGAGGCCGGCCACGCGCCGAGCCCGGGGGCGGGAGAGGGACACGTGGGCGGGAGCGCGGCCCGGGGAGCGCAGGTGGGGACACGTGGGGACGGGACGGGACGGGGCGGGGCGGGGCGGGGCGGGGCGGTGGTGTGGTGTGCCGAGCCGAGCCGTGCCGGAGGTGTGCCGAGCCGAACCGTGCCGTGCTGAGCCGGGCCTGGCCGGGGGTGTGCCGAGCCGTGCCGTGCCGTGCCTTCCAGAGGAGGGCAACACAGCGGGTGAGGGGCCTAGAGCTCAAGCCCTACGAAGAGCGGCGAAGGGAACTGGGGGTGTTTAGCCTGGAGAAGAGGAGGCTCAGGGCAGACCTTATCGCTCTCTGCAACTTCCTGAAAGGAGTTTGTAGCCAGGTGGGGATCCTCCTCTTCTCCAAGGTAACCAGAGACAGGACGAGAGGGCATGGTTCTAGTGTGCGTCAAAGGAGGTCTAAGTTGAACATTAGGAAAACTTTCTTCACAGAAAGGGTGATTAGACGTTTGAAATGGACTGAAACTGCCTAGGGCAGGGATGGAATCACCATCCCTGGATGTGTTTAAGGAAAGACTGGACATGGCACTTAGTGCCACGGTCTAGTTGACAGGATGATGTTGGTTCATAGGCTGGACTCAATGATCTCAGAGGTCTTTTCCAGCCTAATTCATTCTGTGATTCTATGCCTTGCCATGGTGAGTGTGTAGTGCAGCCCCCCGGGAGCACGCAGGGCAGTGCCAAGGCGGTGCAGGGCCGTGCAGGGTGGTGCCATGGGGGGCACAGCATAGTGTGGGGGTGCTGTGCTGTGAACACACAGCAGTGCAGGGTACTGCCCCTGTGGGAGTGCTTGCAGGGCAGGGCTGTGCAACCCTGAGGAGGGGCAAGCTGAGCCCTGCAGTGCTGTGCAGCACAGTCCCACCCTAAGGAGGGGGTGCTGGGTGCTGTGGGGGGCAGCACAAATGGGGGGAACCCATGCACCCCAGGGTGATGTGTGGAGGAGCAACCTTATTGCAGCGTTCTGCCATGAGTAGGGGTGCTGGAGGCTTCCGGGCTCAGGGCTGCTGAAAGTCCAACTGTCCCGTTAAACATAAACCTGCCATGGGTTTGACCCAGCTGACCATTCCTGTGGCCGTGGCAGGCCTGCACTCAGCGAGCAAGTGAGGCAGGATTCTCCTGAGCCACCTTCTCCCCGTGCACAGACCCACAGCAAAATGGCCACTGTTCCTCTTGGCTTCAACATCGACACCCCGCGCTGGGACCAGAGCACCTTCGTGGGGCGCCTGAAGCACTTCCTCAACATCACCGACCCGCGGACAGTGCTGGTGCCAGAGGAGGAGCTGGACCGGGCCAAGGCCCTGGTGGAAGGCTGCAGGTGAGGGGCAGGGGTACAGCCAGGACAGGTGCCATTCCTGTGCCCATGGCCATACCCAGCCACTCTGCAGTGTTGAAGGGGGATGGAGGCAGTCATTTTCAAGAAGGTACGCTGTGGTGTAACATCTGCTGGAGGCAGTTTTGGGAGAATTTCCCAGGCTTTCCCCAGGAACCTCAAGCTGTGACATGTATCTCTCACAGAAGATGTTTGCTTTGCCTTTCATGTGTGGTGCCCAGGGCTCTGTGCCCCAGCAGTGCCAGGTACCAGTGGGTCTTTGCAGCTTCCCTGATGGGCGTTGGGCTTGCAGGGCCGGGCTGGTGCCACCAGGAAGCAGCCAGGAGCAGCTGCTCTATGCCAAGAAGCTGTACGACTCAGCCTTCCACCCTGACAGCGGTGAGAAGATGAACCTCATCGGGAGGATGTCCTTCCAGGTGCCAGGGGGCATGGCCATCACTGGCTGCATGCTGCAGTTCTATCGGTGAGCTTGTGGGGACACCAGGCTGGGGACACAGCTGTGACAGCCCCCAGCCCCTCAATGGCCCCCGATGGCCAGAGCAAGGCCAGTTTGCCTCCTCTGGGCCTGGGTGCTGCCCAAGATATGCCCCATGGCTGCTGTGCTTGCCTGTGTCCCATGGCCAAGTCCCATGTCCCTTTGCCCTGTCCCCAGCACCCAGCCTGGGGTGGAAGCATCACAGATCTCCTTGGCCCTTGATGTCGCTGGGGATGGTCTTGCTTCACACTGAGCTCAGCTCAGCTCTTCCCAGAGCCACTGTTGTGATTAATGCAACCAAGTCCTACTTGGCTGCCACTGTTGGCCTGTGGACCATAGCAGTTCTTGGAACTGAGAACCAAATGCTTCACCATCCCCAGCCCCTGCTGAAAGCTCCCTTCTGAAAGGGCTGCTGGGAGGTAAGCAATCCTGTCCCTAGATTATCTGGGATATACACTTCCTTTCCCATTGGATCTCCATCCAATCCCACCCCTCTTTGCTGGTTTGACAGTTGCTGATGAGGTCCAGCCTGAACATCCGGGTGCCGATGGGTCACCCTCTTCTCAGCCCATCTCCACCTTCCTGCATTCCAAACCCTGCTCAGACCCCCATCTCCCTGTGTCCTTTCCTACCCCACTTCAGTGTTCCTGAGACATCAGTAGGAGCCCAGGCACCCTGGTCCCCCAGAGGCACCTCTTTCCGAAGGTGTCCCCTCCTTACTGCTCCCTTTGAAAAAGGCTTATCTCAGCCCAGCAGGGAGAGCTGCAGCCCAGCTGAGAGCTGCATCTCCCACCCCTGCCTGAGTGCCCTGCAGGGCTGGGCTCCCTCCTGTGTTCCCCAAAGCCTTAGGGCAGCCAGGATTCCTGGTCATTTCCCAGCTCTGTCATTGGCTTGTGGCTTTGCCACAGTTCCTCAGTTTTCCTTTGGAGACACCATGACAAGTGTATTGAGGGCGTCTTGGCTGTCTCACCACCAAGCCTGACCACAGGCATAGACCAGGCATCCATGACAGCCCTCCTGTGCTCTCCTGGTCCCTTCCCTCTGCAGGACAGTGCCTGCTGTCATTTTCTGGCAGTGGGTGAACCAGTCCTTCAATGCCATTGTCAACTACACCAACCGCAACGCTGCCTCCCCCATCTCGCTGAGGTGAGTGATCCCACACACAGGATGGGAACCCTCTGTATTGTCACCCACCTGGATGCCCTGTAAAGACCCCATATACCTCATCTTGGGTACCAAAGGAACAGCACTGAGTCAGAGTTGTGTTTCTGTTCTCTCCTTTCTTTGGAAATCCCTGTCCAGCCAAATCGGAGTGGCTTATGTCACGGCCACCGGTGCAGCCCTGGCCACCGCCGTGGGGCTCAACCTCTACACCAAGGTATGCCAAGCCAGGGCCAGGTGGGGCAGCTGGATGCACCCTGCCCTCCTGCACTGATGCCAGCCTGTCTCCTGCAGAGAGCCCCTCCCTTGCTGGCCCGCTGGGTCCCCTTTGCAGCGGTGGCTGCTGCCAACTGTGTCAATATCCCCATGATGCGGCAGCAGTAAGTACAACAGTAAGAGCACAAACGGGATGCTCAAGGAACCCAGCTCCCTCCAAAGGCAAGCTGGTGGCAGCCAGGCTCCTGGGCTGCCTGGTCACCCTGCCTTGGATTCCCACCCCAGGGGCTGAAGAGGGTGGGAGGATGAGAGGGAGGTCTGTGCATTTGCAGTTCTGTGTCTCTGATGGAGGGTGCTGGGTGGGATGGCTCGGCCTCTGCCTAGAGAAGGAGGCGGATTTTGGGCTGAGGATAGCTGTGCTGGGATCTGAGCTGGAAGATCCCTCAGACCCAAAGGTCTCCTGCATGTGGTCATGGGAGGGCGCCAGTCCATGATATCCTGGTGCTGGTACACCCTAGGTGGGTTCCATGTCCTCAGGGTCCCCCACAAGTCAAAGCACAGGGAGGCCGGGGGGCTGTGTGAGGGACTGTCCCCTGCCTCAGCTGCGGGTGGTGTCTGTCCCCGGCACGGCTGGATCCTACTTGCAGCCGTGCCCTGAAGATGGCAGCATTGGCTGGGATGGGGACTGCAGCGCCCCGGGGTGATGGAGCCCTGTGCCCTGGGGGCAGCCAGTGCTGCTGTGCCAGCACAGCACAGAGAACCCCCCTGGCACCCCTGCACCCCACTGCTGTGTCCTCATGCTTTCCCAACTATCCTGGCCTCCACTCATGGCTGCCTGTACCATTCAGGGAGATCATCAATGGGATCACAGTGACAGATGGGGACAACAATGAGCTTGGCTGCTCCAGGGTGAGTCTAGGGATGGGGTTCCAGGTTGGGGCACGGCACTGCAGGGACTCACCTGCTGCTTTTGCTTGCAGAGAGCAGCAGTGAAGGGCATAGCACAGGTTGTGGTATCCAGGATCACCATGGCAGCACCAGGCATGAGTGAGTACAAGGCAGGAGGGTGTGGGACTGGACCGGGGACTCTCCTGGGATCCACCACTTCAGCCTCCCCTGCTTCAGTTTCCCCCATGACGAAGAGGGAAGGTGGTCCTGCATCCCAGGTGTCATTTGGTTTCATCCCACAAATGGAGTTGGTCTCCTTATCCTGCCATTCCATTCAGAGTCCCCCAAGCCTCCAGCCTTCCTCATCCCAACCCACAACCTGTGGGGGACATGGGGTGCTCTCATGGTAGTTTGGTCCCACAGGGACACATCTGATGCTCTCTGGCCTTAGCCCCTCACCCTGCAGCCCAGCATCTGCTCACCTCATAAGACTCTTGACATGCTGCAAGCCCAGCAGGAGGGACTGGGAGCATGAGGAGCATGGACCATGCTCTTTGGGTGATATATATGTGGAGGTACCATGTCAGGTCCTTGCTGTGAGCAAATACCCAGTGGCCCTCAACACAACTAGCTGCTGCCATCGCCTCCAGGTGGACAGTCCTGCTGGGAGAGCCCTGCAGGCTGGCTTGCAGGGGGTGCCTGACCTTTTTTCTCTGTACCTAGTTATTTTGCCCATCATCATGGAGCGGCTGGAGAAATTCACCTTCATGCAGGTGAGCTCACATTTCTCCTGCCATGGTTTTCCAGTGGGTTCTGCAGTGCCCCAGCCCTGTTTCCCAGCTGCCAAGATGCTGAGGATGAAATGGGGGGTTGCAGATCCCAGCTTGCTTTGTCCCCTACTCGAGGCACCAATACACCAAAGGTCCCTCGAGTGACATGGAGAGGCTGTGGGAGGGTGGCAGGGTTTGGCAGTGTGCTGGAGGTGTTGGGCATTCAGCCCCATTGAGGGGAAAAGTCTGCCCACCCAGTGAGGCCAGGGACTCAATCCCAGCTCTTCCCTTGCAGCGTATCCAGGTTCTTCACGGGCCTCTGCAGGTGCTGCTCTGCGGTGGCTTGTAAGTATCTCACTGCTTAAACTTTAGCTGGTGCCTGGAGCATGGCTCCAAAGGATGCCAGAAAAAAATACCTCTTTCCCAGCAGAGGATTGCAAAGCCTTGCCTTTCAGCCTGGGTTTTCCCCAGTTATTGGGAGTCATGGGGTGTGAGCAGCACCTCTTGGGCTGCGATGTCTGTGGCTGGGGGGGAAAACGGGCTGCAATCTCCAACACTAATGCTCGGCTCTTCTGTCCCACAGCCTCCTGTTCATGGTGCCAGCAGCCTGCGCCCTCTTCCCACAGAGATGGTACCTGTCCCACTGCTTCCCCCTCCTGCATGGGACCTTGAGAGCCTTCCCCTACCCCTAGTTCTTCTCTGCCCATCCCAGGAGAAGCATGATGGACACTCACTGTTCAACCTAAGGCAGCACCTTCCTGTACATGCTGGTGCCTGGGGCAGCAAGAGAATTGTGCCTGCCCTGCTCTGTGAGCTCTGTGCTGGGAGTAATGGGACACCCAGCTCCATGGGCAGCTCTCTGCCCTCCAGCCCTGGGAGTGGTGGATGCCAGGGATGGGCGGTGGGTCTGCAAGATTCCAGGAACGCAGAGGGCCTGAAGTGGCAATGGGGAGGGAGAGTGACTTGACTGGTGGTTGGGGAGGAGGGTCACAGGTCTCAGTGTCTGCCTGCTCTCCCCACAGCTCCCTTGCACTGGCTGACCTTGAGGTGGAGCTGCGTGACACCATCGTGGCCAAGCATGGGGACAAAGTGCCATACGTCTATTTTAACAAGGGACTGTGAATGGAGATCACCTCAGGAGCCATGGCACCCCTCCAGCCCCCTGCCACCACCACTCCCGCATCCCCTGAGCAGGGATCAGAAGCACAGTCCAGCCAGATCCGCTCCCCAGCCCAGCACCTTCTCTGCTGCCTCCTTCCACTGGAGCAGGATCTGGCTCTGCGTGCCCAGCTTGCAGCACTTTGGCTTGTCCTGAGCCTCCCTCACCTGCTGCTGGCTGTGTCCCTGCCTCCCCATATCCCTCTTGCCCTGAGCGATGCCTGCACTTCCCATGCCTTCCTCTGCCCAGTGCAGGAGGATCTGCCCAGCCTGTCTGAGCCTCATGTGGTCACTCGACTTGGCCCCATGAGGCATCAGGCTCTCTCCCTTGGAGCTCAGAGTACAGTTCTACCTCTGAAAGCAGGTGTCCTGCCATTGTACCAGCAACCAAATCACATTCCTGCCTTAAACCTCCACAGTAGCCTCTTTCTTGGCACAGGTATCAAGGGATCTGACCCTCTGCACAGGGATCACTCCCCTCTCCATAGGGAGCACCCCAAAGTCCAGAAGCCAATGCTTGGACTATGCCTTCCTTGCTCTCAGGTTCAGGTTTTATTCACTTTGCAATTGCCACAATCCATGAGATAAATAGCTAATTGTTTTTAAACTCTAATTTTTTCATTCCTCTGAGCACAAAAACCAGCTGTTGCCCTTGTCCTTCATCTCACAATAGGACCATGGACCTGCAGCTTTGGGAGACAGTTGTCTCTGTGCCCCCATGGGGGAAGAATCACAGAACCATAGAATCAACTGGGTTGGAAGAGACCTCTGAGATCATCAAGTCCAACCCTTAAAGACACAGATGTTACAGAATCCCAGAATTTTTAGGGTCAGAAGAGACCTCTGAAGATAATTTAGTTCAATCCCCCTGCAAAGGCAGGCTTACCTACAGCAGGTGGCACAGGGACATATCCAGGTGGATTTTGAATGTCTCCAAAGAGGGAGACTCTATGGCCTCCCTGGGCAGCCTGTTCCAGTGCTCTGCCACCCTCAGCATAAAGAGGTTTTTCCTCATGTTGAAGTGGAACTTCTTGTGTTTTAGTTTGTGGCCATTGCTCCTTGTCCTGTCACTGGGCACCACTGAAAAGAGCCTGGCACCATCCTCTTGGTGCCTGCCTTTGAGATATTTATATGCATTGATGAGATCCCCTCTCAGCCTTTTCCAGACTGAACGGGCCCAGCTCCCGCAGTCTCTCCTCATAAGAGAGATGGTCCAGACCCCTCATCATCTCCATGGCCTCTGCTGGACCCTCTCCAGTAGCTACTTGTCTTCCTTGTCACAGAACTGTTGATGCATTAACTCAGGCTCTGAATAGCAGCACTGCAAACCACAGAGGAAGGCTGAAAAATAAACACAGTGATTTTTAAAAAATGGCTGTGGCTTCTGCTTCTGGCTGGTCTCTGTGTATCTGGTTCCTTGGGCTGGGCTGGGTTGGTACTTGGGTCTTATGCCTGTCTTGAAAGGGAAAGGTGTGGGGTTTGTGACTGACCAGGAACCAGGGTGAGGGTCAGCACAGAGGCCAGGAGAAGGGACAAGAGTATAAGGGCTGACATGAGTTCTGAAACCTTTGGGCATCCAATGCAGCCTTCCTCAAATGGTTCTTGGGGCTGCAAACAGTCCCAAGGCAAGTGACAAAAGGTGACAATGCTGTGCTCACAGAGACACTTGTCCCATTGTGGGGACTGGGGGATGACACTGGGTGACCCTTCCTACATCCATGGGTGCAGTTTATTTTCTTGACCAGGTGGAGTTTGCATGATGCTAACTTGGGTCTGCCCTGAGGCCTCTCCCACCCTGAAGAAGAGCAGCTTGAGTTTGCTGCAGCCTATTTTTGGAGGAGGAAGGAGCCCAAGTCCTGGGCTAAACCCCCTACTTTTAATTAGCTGCACCCAGGCTCTCTCCTTCCTGATGAACATCCCTCAGTGGGACAAGCATGTTTTTAACAAGCCATATGACATGAGTGCCCCCAGAGCCCCATGGCCCAGTGGATGGTCCATGCTCCTCTCTCCAGCCAGGGATATGTGCCAGATCCCCTGGAGAGTCTCAGATCAGTCACATGCCTGAGTAGAGACACATTAACCACGCTGCTCCTACAGAGAGAGCACACAAACTCAAAAGATATTTCTTGAAGGGCCAAGCTGTATCCACAACAAGTTTGCTTCTGCCCAAGCTGCAAGGGGCAGAGGATAATGTCTCCAACCACATGTAGCTACAGCTAAAAAGCTGTAAAAGAGCTCTGAAATAATTCATAGGTCAGCAGAAAGCAGGAAAACGTTCAAACTTCTGTATCTGTTCCCTGGGCATTACTAGATCTCTTGTTAAGGTGCAATTAAAATAATAGATAAGCACATGAAGTGAAACAAACATCACTCCTGTTGGGTGCAGGGAGACGCCACAAGGAGATATCTCTACTCTCTGCTTTCCTTAAGCTTCTTAACTCACGCTGCTCTTGTCCTACACCCAGCTTTGCGGACTTTCAGACAGGTACCCGTAGCAGCCTGGGCCATGCTTGGGTCCAAGGTGCCTCTGGCATGCTTGGGAGCATGGTGATGTATATAAAATTATGTGCTGCAGCATCCTAAACTGCCTTTCCCCTGAGGGCTGCAGTCATGCTCTTGCTGTTGGCCCCTCCTGCTTTCAGAGTTTGGAGGGGTCCCAGCAGGGCAGGGGGCTCTGCAGCCAGTGATGTTGGGGCAGCAGCCACACGAAGCCAAGGCTGGGACCACGGAGGCAAGGCTTCAGCTGTTTTGCCACTCCTTTTTTTCACATCCCCAGCTGTACTGGAGGGGCAATGGAGCAGGGAGACTCTCTGAAGAGCTACTGCCATCCTGCATCAGCGCTCCCTCTCCCTGGGCACACTGCAGCCTATTGCTTGTGGGCAGGGGGCAAGGGTTGCTCTGGGCTTGGAGACTTGGCAAACCATCCTCAAGAGAGACCTTCCCCCCCGAGGTTACAGCAGTGGACTTCCTCTTTGGATCGACATGGATTTATGCCAGCTGACAGTTCAGCTCAGCAGGGTTTCTAGGTTTGTAGGTTGTAGCTGGAATCTCCCCCGGAGGATTCAAGTAATCTCAACAGCTCACATCACTCCAGAGATGGTCGCTGCAGCCTGTGCCTGCCAGCTCTCCCCAAAACCACAGCAACTCCCCCACCTGCCTTGGTCTCACTGGAGCAGGGGGGGTCACAGCCAAGCTGTGGCCAGCAAGCCCCCATGCTCTGGCCAGCCTTGCCTCTCTTTCCCATCACAACAGAAAGGAAACCTCATTGCTGGCAGTCAGAGCCAGACTCATCCCAGCACGGGAAGAGCAGCAAGTGTTAATTGCTCTCTAGCAATGATTCACATCTGATCTGGGCTTGTCCTGCGCTCTGGTGAACTCTGCCATCTCCTTGCTGCACCTCTAATTTCAGGACCATCTGGGAACAGGAGTAAAGCTCCTTCAATACCTGTTTGTGAGCAAAATGTCAGTGCTCCAACGTGTTTACAGCCTCCCTTCAAATGGTAACCACACCAAAGATGTCATGTTGGTCTGCAGCAGAGCCTGAGCTGGGGCTGGGGAGGCATGGGGAGCAGTCCCAGCAGGAAGGTTTGGCTCGCAGCTCCCAGCCCAAAGGCTGGTGCAGACTTGGGAACAGAGCGAGGAGGGAGCAGGGTCCATGTGCAGTGGTGAACACCTGCCAGCCTGTGCCAGGGCTGAGCCGATCCGGCGGGACTAGGTGTGCCCAGGCACTGCCCTGATACAAAAACGCCAGGGCAGGAGATAAGATGCCAAGTAACTTTCCCCCCACCTGGCTTTTCTTAACTCGTTATCTGAGCATTTGATAAACCTCGTCATGCCAGGCCAGCCCGGCATGGGGGAGGCAGAGTAGAAACCCTCTGGCACCGCCCCAGAAACACTGCCTGTCTCTCCGGGGCTGTGAATTAATCCCAAATCCCAAGTCTCCTCCTGGGGGTGCGAGGGATGGCCATGTGGGGACCCTCTGGGACCCACCACAGTGGGGGATGCTCTTCTGTCTCCCAGTGGGGCTGGCAGAGTCCATCCCCATGCTGCTGCTGCTGCTGCTGCCATCCCAGCACCCTCTCCATGCCCCAGGAGCGGGCGGGCTGGTGGGATTTGGGACAACGCGGGTGCGCCGGGGAAGAGGCTGAGCCCGGATCACGGTAACCAGAGTGCCCAGGTGAATGGAGGGCGAGTGCCTGGCTGCCAGCGGCGCCTCAGGGAGGCCGTGGCAGGCAGAGGATGCCTGCGAGCCCCCTTTGTGCCGAGCCCAGCTCCGCTCCCGGGGTGCCAGTGCAGCCGGTGCGGCCCCCGCACCACCCCCCCGGCCGGTTCCGCCACTCACAACATGGCGGCCCGAGCGCCACCCCCCAAGCTAGCCCCGCCGCGCCACTCTCAGCATGGCGGCACCCGGCAGGGCAGGCCCCGCCCCTCCCGGTGCCGCCCTAAGCGACAGGGCGCTGGGCCAATAGCGAGCCGGGCCGCGTGCCGCCCGACCAATGGGCGAGCGGCGGGGGCGGGCCCAGGCGCGGGGTGCCCCTCGGCTCCCGTCCCGGGCCGCAGTCGGGCCGGGCAGGCGGGAGCGGGGGGTGGGGGGGGATGGCGAGCAGGCTCCGCGCCGCCATGGCCCTGCTGCTGCTCCAGGCGCTGCCCGAGGGGCTGCCCGCCGGCCTGGAGCCCGCACAGGTAGGGGGGGCGGCCGCCCGGGGCGCTCTGGGGTCGCGCCGTGGCGAGGAGCTGAGTCCCTGGGGCGGGGGGCGGCTGTGGGCGCGGGGGTCTGCGCCGGCCCCTGGGACAGAGGGCCCGGTGGGGCTGGCGGGGTGTGCAGGGGGTGCCTGGGGGAAGAGGCTTTTGGGGTCCCGGCTGGGGTTTGGAGAGCGCCGTGGCTTGGAGTGGAGCTGTAGGAGATGCAGAGCTGAGTTGTGGGGTCCCCGTGGGCAGGGAGAGGTGGGGCAGGGACCCAGGCACGGGGGGAAAGGTGTGTGACCGGAGCCCTTGGAAAGGTGTCTGTAGGGAGGGCTGGAGCTGGCAGGGGCCTGCGGGTGGACGTGCGGGTGTCTCTTGGGGGTGGCGACAGGGGACAAGGTGACCCGTGAGGGGACAGGGCTGAGGGAGGGGAGGGATGGGCTGGGGGGTGGCAGTAGGGCAGCTGGACAGAGGTCCTGGGTCAGCAGATAAGTGGGACTTGAGTGGTGCTTCCCGGGATAGGTGAGCTGGTCTTCCCGTGCCAGGAACTGCAGAGAGGAGATCCCATGCAAACCTGTGGGCAGGGGCAAGGAAGAGGGATCGTGTTTCTGCTGGGATGAGGGGAGCTAGGCCTTGTCTTGGTAGGCTCTGACCACCCACTTGCTACCTTGGTTATGCCTGGAGAGGGTTTTAATGAGGTTGATTGTTTCTTTTTCATCTCTTTACGCTGTTTCCTCTATGTTCTGCGGTTTTGGTGCTGTTGAGATCTCCAGTGATGGTCTTGAGTCCAGCAGTGTAGATGCCTGTAAACCTCCCCCACCTTGATGTGTGCTCAGTGACACTCAGAGGGGACTGCACTGGGCTGAGCAACCTGTGCACAACCTGGATCTTATCACTCATGAAGTCAATAAGTCTTTTTCACCCCATGTAGAACATAGATGGAATATGATTACTTCTGGTTTGATATGGTGTATTCTGTATAAGATAAAAATTGCAGTTTGCATTTGTTGAAGGTCAGAGATGGTGAGATGATGATCTGTGACCACAGGTCATAGATGCCGTGGGGTACGTTGTGCTTAATGTCACAGGGGTGCAGATAGATGGTGTTCTTCTGGAAGGGGTCCATGGAAATACTTCTCAGTACTTCTGTAGGAGGAAGACGTGAGGAGTTTGTTCATGACTACAGATGTTACTCCCCCTCTTGAATTTTCTTCTTCTTTTCAAGATTCTGTGAGCACCAGATCTACTCTAAAAGCTGTGTAATTCCCTGTTGGTAGTACCATCCCAAATCCCCTTCAGCCACACTGAGGATAAGACTTGGCTGTTGCTTCCCTAGGGAGCCAGGTGCAGGATTGTGTTGAACCGTGTGTTTTCCACCTTGTCTCAACTACCTTTAACAGTCCTGGTGCATGCTCCATTTCATCTGCAGGCCAAGGTACATAAACTAAAGGTGTACAAGCACATCTTGGATCCATTTTGCTATCTGGTTGTGGTATTCCAGCTGTGGGCAGTGGTCAGGTGGTGGGATTATCTGTATGAAAGCTGTGAATGTCTTCAACCTTACATATGCTAATAGAAATGCCATGCTTGCTCTGAAGACTGTGCAAGATGCTCTCTGCCTCACACAGCTGATACATCAGCCAAAGGAATAGGAAGCAGAAAAGGAGGAGGGTTGTGGAAGCAATTGTACAGCTAGGTTGCTTGTGGAGTAGTTGCATATGTGACTTGTGGATATACTTTCCAGTCAGTGCACCAGAAATAATCCTAAAATAATAAGTCTTGAGTGGTATAATACATGAGCGTGGGGAAGAAAAGCTTTGGCTGCCTACGTTTTCTTTAAGAGCATTTGGATACGGATGCATCTTTTACTCATTTCCTTTCCATAGTTTGTCTATATAAAACTCTCACAGTTTATTTTAGATCTTAAATGTAGACTCTGTCTGTCAAAAGGCTGGTATTATCTCACTGCATACTAGAGATTGACAGCTGCCCACTCAAAAACTAGAGTGGTAATGTAGGATCTTGAAACAAGCATGTAACAAAACTTAGCTGCTTTGGTGTTGCCTTAGAGCCCGATTCCCTCAGAGCTGATGGGTTTGTAGAGAAACCCTGCAGTTGAGGGAGTTTTGGACTTGGAAGATCTCTGCACCAGGGCTTGCCATGTTTCTAGCTGAAACCCTGATAAGCATTTGCCTCTTGTCCTCTCCAGTGTTTTTGCCCTTGCTACCTCTGGTGACTGCTGCCTGCTTCCGTCTGCCTTGCAGAAATTTACTATGTGCTGCTTGCTTCTGCTTCCAGGGAGTGCTTCTTGTTCAGGGTCTGTTCCTCCTCACCTGGAAGAACTGTCCCACAGACCTGGTGGTCTAAGGGTGAGAGGTGCTGCTGCAGGAAGTGTGTCCTCTAAATAATTCAGGAGGTGGAGCTGTGCTGCCTAACTGCACTGAACAAACATTCCCGAGAACACACTGTGCTCTGCAGGAGGGTCTGACTTTTCAGGTTAAAATAAGTCCAGGCTGCCCAGGATTGTCAAAGACCTTCCTTTTGCCTAAGGTGGATGGAGGAGAAAGGAGATATTTAGCTCATCACTATCCTGAAACCACGTTGTTTATCTGTCCCCATGACTATTCATTGCTCTTTCACTTGTAATTACAGCACAAAAGCTCTGTTAACTGGAGTTGAAGCATTTTTCAGTAGATTACAAGCAGAATCTTGCAGTTATGTAACAAAACCAGGATAAATGTCACAGGATGAAGAAATCTAGCCATGCTCAGTTTTTACCATAGAAGTACATGTACTTAGCAGCACACCTTAGCTGGTCGTTCCCCTCTGGTTTGAGGGGAAAGGAAATAAGAAATTAATGCATCTTTAAATTAACTGGATCAAATTTGTAATGAAAGACCTCAAACATTAATAATTCTTCTATTGTATTTTGCCTTTACAGGGCAGAATAAAGTTTATTTAACTGCCTCAACTATCTGTCTGCTTCCCATGCCTGCAGCTTAATTATCACATAGTTTTCTCAACTGTTGTTGTCTTTAAAAGCAAGAAATAAGTGAATGTTAACTATGTGACAAGTTTGCAGAGTTTTTCTCTAATAAGGTGGTTTTGAGCCAAAATCTGGCAGAAGCATGCTCTTGAAGACCAATTTCATCCCAAATTAGAGTTTGCTTGAAGTACTGTGACTTGAGGCATGATTCATCATATGTGACAAAGATCCTTGCTGTAAGGAAGAACTCAGCATGACTGTCACTGTGGCTAACACCCCTGTAACATAGAGTTTCTGTCCAAGGCTGTGACCACAGCTCTCAGTGCACCAATGTGGAGTTACCACGCCTAATCCAGTAGTTTGGCTGGATTTGGGCCCCTTCAGAGCATCACTTCAGGTAGTTTGTGAACTGAACAGCAAAGTTTCAATTATTCTCATGTAACAGAGGCTCCTTATCTGTAAGTTTAAGAGAGCTTTTTTGATTAAGGTAAAGGTGATTAGTTACAACTGCACTTTTATGTCATCTGAAGTGCACCTGTGTCCTTCAGGAGGAGAGCAACTTACATAACCATAGGAGCTATTTTGTCTGCCATAATATCTTTGTCTGTGTCTCTTGGTTTTTGGCTTGCTAATTTCCACAGTTTTGGCAGGAGGCAGCAGAGATCAAAGTACGTGGTGTACTTGCTCAGAACAAGAACCTCTAAATAACTGTGCAGGCTGGATTAAGGACTGCTCGTTCTGTGATGATTATACCACCGTGAACTCGTGTCTCATCTGAACACCTTCCTGCTGATTAAATTTTGTTTGTGAGTTGCCTTCACAATTACACACAACGCTTTAAGAATTTATCCTTGTATCTCTGCAGCTGGGCAGCAGATGGAAAGCCTGGTCTGAAAATGTCCAGTGAATCCTGGGCAGGAGTGTGGCAGTCTTCTTCAGCAGAGTCAAGGCGACTCTGTGATGGGGACCTGTCTGAGAATTTTCCTGCCACCCTGCAATTTTTAGTTAGCAAAAATATAACACCTCTTTGAGAATAAACTTGGGCAACTGTTGTGGAGTTGTGCTGTGCTTGGAAGGGAACTTGGAAAGTTTCATCTGCCAGAGTAGTTTCAGTATGGTTGGGGATTTTTCCATCCTCCCAGCCTGTTGGGCCAGGTCGGCCTCATCTGGCTGGTGGGAGCATCCAGTACTGAGCATCCCTGAGCTGTGGCTGTTCTGTGTGTGGTGCTGCTGGGCAGCAGGGATCCTGCCATCAGCCCCTCTAGTGAAGCAGAGGGGAAGGATGTTCTCGGTGTTTGGCCACATTTCAACAGCAGTTACTCAACCCTGGCTCAGACATCCATCGAACCTTCACTTTGATTCCTAAAGTGCTGCTCCTCTAAGAATCTTCAGCAGTTGCTTTTCTGTTGGCTAAAGTGGCAAGTGTGCTCTTTTATATGGCTCTGTCAGCCTACAGTAATCCAGTGTTATGTTGAAGCTCACCTTTGTCTTCCTGTGGTATTGAAAAGGGTTGGTAATAGTTTGTGTTTCTTTATAATTTGAAAGCATATGGTCATCCTCTGAGGTAATGGACAATATATTTAGTAAATGCAAATCGCCCACCTTTTCTTTTTGCTTTTCTTTCCCCCTTTAAGGGAGGATTGGCATGATTGAAGAGTCCTTAGCTTGTGGCAAAAAGCTATTGTTGGGCTAGTGATCCTCTGGCCTACTTTTCCATTCAGTGTTGTCTCTGATGTGCCCTGTGGTTGTGGCTGTGCCTATACAAATGTCTCCTTGTCAGGCAGTCCTGCAGTTTCAGTAATGCTGAGCTGCACATGGCCTTTTGTTTTGTGTCTTGACAACATGTGTATTTGGTACCGGGTTTGGTGATGTTCCTCAGATTTGAGTTGCCCTGTTTTACTTATCCTTTTTTCTTAGCCTGATACAGGGTAAGAATTTGCCCTTTCCGGTCAGCTGCATAGGAATCATCTCAGGTTATTAATGCATTTAACCAGTGACTTTATGGCTCTACATGCTCCTGTCTTGCATTTGTGTTTGAGGGGATTCATGAATCCAAGAAAGCCAGGGAAGCTGCGCTGCTATTTTTGCAACATGGGGGAAAGGACTCAGCATGTCAGAGATGTCTCTGGGGCAGGGCTGGTGACAATCTCAGAAGGGCCATTAGTTGCCACAGGGCAGAGGTACTCATTGCACAGTACAGGACAACTTGATTGTGCCAGGTTTTGGTCTGTGCTTCCACATCAGAAGAAAGTGACCACAGGGTAAGGGATGGTATTCCTAAATAAGTTCATTGAGAGATGCTGACAGGGGAGTTGGGTCCCTACCTCCCCCTGCTGTCTTGTGTGATTAGAAAGCCCACAGCTAAGAAGAGAGGTTTTGAGATGCCGTACCTCTGGGTAATGGAGCTCTGACAGGTGATTGTCTGTATGGCTGAGCCTGTGAACAATGCACATAATAAACATGCCTGAAGTAACAACTGGCTGGAGAGAACAGCCTTGCCAAGCAGGAATTGCATGCCCCTACCTTGCCTGTTACAAGAAGCGTGTTTGTATGGTAATAACAAAGGAAGCTTTTTCTGTGATTTTGCAGATACTGTTTTACTGCAAAGGAAGGCTCAAGGTGCTGCAGAGAGCTGCTGTTTATCTGGACAAGGAGGAACTTGATTTTCCTGTAGTGATGTTATTATCAGTGGGATCACTGCCCCCCGTATTATTTTTAGTTGAAGGCTGTGGCCTCTGCAGTGGCTTGTGAAACTGTAAGGGAGCACTTTGTATGCAGGGGCTTGCTGGGTGCAAAGTGCAGCGATGCTGGCAGGCTGATGCAGCAGGCTGAACCATTTAGTGCCAGTATGGCCAATGCTGTGCCCTGAAGAACACCTGCAAATAGAAACGAGAGACTTTGTGTGGAGGCAGCTTGTGGTGCTGCTGGTTTGCAGGCCTTCTCTGCTGAGATCAACCTGGCATCACCCGCAGCTGGTCCAAACTGGCAAGAGGAAAAAAAGGATGTGAGAACTCAGTTGTGTGGGAGATTTAGATGCCATTTTCTGACTGTTCCTTCTTCGCAAGCACTTTAATGCCAGCATATTTTAAACCAAATCCAACCACTGACAGTGCACTGGAGGCTTGCTATGAAGTGATGTTTTGAGTGTGGAAGAGTTTCCCAGTGGATCAAGGGGGGGCTGAGCTTTTGCCATTTAAAATGCTGCTGGCCTCTTGCTGACAATGGGTTGCAGAGGTGTAGGTGGCTATGGTGAGCAGCTACCAGGACTGACAAGCTGCAGGGTGCTGGATTTAGGAAATAAGGGATAACAGGGACCTTTCCTTTTCTCATAGAGGATCAAGACCTTAGGATCCTGACTGCAGTCATTAGGACTAGCAGAGGAAAGAGCTAACCTCAAGAAAGGAAAGATGTGCTAGCAGTAAAGAATAGGGATTCTCCCTTATTTTCTCTTCAATCTTCTTCATTATTATGAGGTGGAAGTTTGTTGCTTCTAGTGGTGATGTGGTTTTATTTCATCTCTGGTTTTGGTGTGTGCAAAGCAGTAATAGAAATTTCAGAGGCAACTCAAGAGCAGAGGTCCATGGGGGTTTGCTTTTTGTTTGGGTTTGGGGTTCTGTATTTTGGTTTGAGGGTTTTTTGTTTGTTTTGTTTGTGGGGCTTTATTTTGGAGATCTGGGAGGGAATATGGTTGAAGCAAAAACTAACCCTATCCTGGCTCTAATTCAGGCTGAGGGAGCTTGTCAAGATACTGATTTTCTAAATATCCTGGAGTGGGACAGTGACTTGAGCAGGAAAATGGATTTTGTCAATGAAAGAAGATAGTTCACAGAAGGAGGTGAGCTTTATTCACTTATCAGTGTTTGTCTCCCTAGTAATTTTGAAGCTACTAGCAAACTTGAACCAAATTTGATCAGAAGAGATGTCAAAGATGCCTAAGATTTCAGTAGAATTCCTGAAAAGAGCTAGGCATAGAGACACTTTAAAAACTCCAAACAAACAGGGACTCATCACTGAGTGAGAAGCTACGTTTGTGAGCTTATTAGCACTGGAAAATGTGTGAGTTGGTTTGACTGACTTGATATATGCCCTGGTTTCTCCCAAACCCTCAGTTGGAGCTCACAGTTTGCGAGCCTGCAAAGTCAGTCAGCCTTGTGGAACAAACTGATGGGAGGTCAGCTTTATGGAGCTCCAGTAGTTACAGAGCTACTTTTGTTTTTCTTCTTGACTCCCACTGGCTGAACAGCAAATTGAAGGGGAAGAGGCTTGATAAGCTGTGGAAAGAGCTATGAAGAATGTGTTTTGCCAGGAATCTCACCAGCCATCCTGAGCTTTCCCTGTGTAAAAGGTGTCAAGTGTTCCTTTGGAAGCAGGGAAGACACTTGACCATTAATAGCATGCCTGCAGATGGTACAGAGGCTTTTTAATGAGCAGAACTGGTTGACTTTTTCTTTCCTGTCCCAGCACACAGATATGACTAGCAGGTCAAGTACTGTTGTCCAGAAGAGTCTTTTTTTTTTTACTTATGGAACCAGAGCTCCTAAAACAGTGTGGGGTAATGCTGTCAGTCAAACAACGGTGTAATTGTGGCAGCCACACCTGAGGCCTGATACAGAAAGAGTGCAAAATATGCAGAAGTCCTCTTCCTTCCCAAGTTCTGTATTCCTCGCTCTTTGTAATAAGCTTTTTATTTGTTTATACTGGGTCAGTAGTTGCTTGATTTTTTTTTTTTTTTAAACCTCTTTCTCTATGTGGGAATCCTCTTTAAATCCCAGGTGGTGGATGATTGCCAACAGGAAGCCACAGGAACTGCATGTCTTCTGCGTCCAGATCAGGCCATTCTGTTGCATAAATTATCCCCTGTGACAGCCATCCCACTGATTGTGGGCAGAAAATCCGTCCCATGGAGCTAGCAGCCTACTGTAAAAGCACCTTTTAGAGCCGAGCTAAAGAAGAATTCTGAGTGACTGGTGTGGAATGAAAGGGTTAAAGGTTGGCTGAGGTCAGACCGAGCCAGGAGGCAGGGGAAGGGCTGGAGGAGGTGGTGGGCATAGTACAGGGGTGTTGTAAAGACTGAACAAAACCTTTGAAGAAGAGAAGTGTCTTCAAGGCCACGACACTAGGCTGACTTGATCACATCGTGTGTATCAACTGCAACTGTAAAATTACTAAACTCCCCCCTCCTCTTGTTGGGGAGGAAAGAGTTTTCTTCAGATGCAATCTGAAAGACGTTTGCTCTGGAAAGTGTGCAAGGAAGCTACCTGAATGCGTGTGAAGGTCATGACTCATGTCTGGGTCTCCTGTGTGATGAACTCCTTTTCTTACTAGTTGTCTCATTTGTTCGTCTGCAGACTGCTTTTCAAACAGTGAATACCGAAGAGGAGGGTTATGCCTGTATTGTGTTGTCTTCAAATTACCTTGTCGTTTTGACTTCTGTCTTTTCAGAAGATGCAAACTTCACAAACAGCTTGCATTTTAACTCTCCAGTCTCTTGTGATCTGAACTTAGATAAAACAGGCTTGCTGTCATTGCTGATTGGCTCAGTTTACTGACACTTATCACCTGGACTCCAACAGAGCCTGTCTTAAATCACTATGCCAAAAATAAGAGCTCATAAGTTATTTTCCTCTCCTTTTCCTAGCTGTATTGTTTTCTTTGTCTCACTGTTTTGCTCATTTTCCTACCCATCTTCCTAGGGAATTTTTGCATCTCACATACTTGGTTATTAATATCACTCTCATGTTTATGGCTCATTGTTTTTACTGAGTTTCTTGTTTTTCTGCTCTGTCCTTGTATCTCTACTTTTCAGAGGCTGTGATCATACTAAACCAGTGGTTAGGCTGTGGGCACAAGAGTCAGGAGTTTTTTTCTCCTCAGACTCATTTTATGGTCTTAGGCCCATCCTTTGACTGTGAAGTCCAAGGATCTTCCTGCCAAAAATGAATTCAAGAAGTCTGAAGTGATCGTTTTCTGTTCTGAAACCTGTGGTCTGCTTTCTGTAGATGGACCAGCTGAAGAAGCAGTCCTCCTGTATTTTTAGCATGACATATATTCATTGAGAAGTGTTGTGCCAGGAAAACTTTAGATTAAGGTCCAGACAAATCTGTTGTTGCCTTGTTTCACCTTTGATGGCATGTTACTTTAGGCTGATGTGAAATGTAAGGGCTTGCTGAATTCCTTGTGTGGATGAGGCTCAGATGAATCTCCTTTTTTCACAGCCTTTAACAGAGCAGATAAACTTTGGGGAACAGAAACAGTGACGCTGATGATTTCTTGTCTGTGTCATCTTATCTACTAGCAGTGTGTAACCAAAACTCTTCCTGCTATGATCCTACTCTAAAAGACTTTAGAAGCGCAACCGAAGGATTAAATATGTTCAGGGTGTGCTAATAAAATCTTCATATTCAAGCAGTGAACATTTTGGCTTGAGAATGCAGAGGTCAGCAGGGGAGGAAACAGCACTAGACAAGATGTTGGCAGTGGCCTGAGTGGTGTGTGCCCCTTGTATCTTGATGTTCTGGAACCAAACAAATAGAAGATGCATTTGTGTCCCTTAAACTGTAGCTTGCATGAGTGTAATCTGAAGGCTGGCTGAGCTGCTGCTGTTGATGTAGCTATTATTACACAGGAAAAGTTAATTTTTTGTTTATTTGTATCCTTGCTCTGAGAACGCTTCCTATCACTGGCTCTTCTCTCGCACAGACACTGCCTGCCAACAGTTCCTCTGAAGGCACTTTCCTTCAGGACAGGGTGCAAGGTAAAACTTGTTTATGCTTTTAACTAGTGTCTCTAATTAAAGAAATAGGCTTTAGAAATACTCCTTTTATCTGGTTCAGCCCATTAAGTTGTTCATTTACAGGTCTTGCACTGCGTCTGTGTTTGTCGGCTTTTTCCCTACCCTGGAAGCAGGCGTCTTGCATATGCTGCAGTGGTGAGAGCTCTTGGGGGTGAAGTGTCTTGGTAGTTTACTTAACCCAAAGGATTAGAGCAGAGATAAACAATGGAAAAAAATAGTTTTCAAAATAAATTTCATGGGTTTAGTTGTTGCTGGGATTTTTTAGGGTGAATTTATAAGTGTTATTCAAATATTTTTTAAAAGCCACAGTGTACTCCCAAATCCTTCCTTTGACGCTCAAGAACTTTTTGCAAGAACTCATCAGTTGTGATCCTGGCTTAACACAGGATATTAAGAAAGTAATTTCACGTTTCTCATCTAAAATGGGGACATGAATCATTTTAGTGTACTATGAATTGTGGGGTTTTGTATCAAAATACTGGGGGGTTGTGTGGTACCAGGTGTATAAATACTGTGTAATTTTCCTCTTCAGCTGGATGTCTGGATGAGAGAATTCAGAGCTAAATTATTAATTGTTAACCAAGAAATGCCTGGTTTTCTTCTGCAAGGTTTTGGTCCAGAGGTTTTCAATGCCCTCAAGTACTATGGTCAAACTTTACCTAATTGTTTTATTGTTCTTGGCTTCTTCTGTACTTGAGTGGAGACTATTCTTCTCTTTGTCTGGAAAGCATTACTGTAAATAATCAATATGTGAAGACACAGAAGGATAAAGCTTTTGTGCCCCTCACAGTTTACATGTGCTGTGTTTACTGCATGGAAGACAATTACTTCAAGTGAAAGCTTTTCCTTCTACGCAGCTCAATTAATTGGTTCTTTAGCAAAGTCAAGACACTGAATTTCTTTTATCTTATTTCCCCTTGGAGACAACAGCACACAGAGGTGCAGACTCAGGACCAAATCAGCAGGTTCAGTGAGCAGAGCAGTGGGAGGAGAACGAGCTGGCTGAAATGCAAACAGAGAGTCTGAAAGGGGAGTGCAGAACCCAAACTGGCAGCGCAAGCTGTTTTTGTAGCTGCATTTTGGTTTCTTGATGCTTAATACAGGGTAGTCTCTCTTCTAAACCTTTGAACTGCATACCGAAATCTTCAGATGACCAGGAACCACCAGAGTCTGCTGTGCATACCTTGGAGAGTAAAAGGGAGAGGGAGCCCGGAGCTGGTTGCCAGCAGGTCCTATTGCAGGATACTGTTGGGCTGGGCAGGCAGAGTGAGTGACTTCCAATTGCCCCTGAGATGTGGACGTCAGCACGAAAGCTTGCCTTGCTTTCTTTGGCAGCAGGGAATTTGACTACCCAGCAACCCAGCTGCTGGGGAAGGCTCAGACATCTGTTTTAAGTTCCTTACAGGATGAGATACCCAACCTTTCTGCAATGAGTAAGATCATCTGATGTGTCTGCGGAGGACATTTTGTATTTGCACGCTGAAAACACATTCTTCATTTCCAAACAAGCATTTTAATATGTTTTTACTCTTTTACATATTTTGTTATTTTACATTTCCCCTTTCATTTAGGTGATGGAATGAACTTTCTAGGTTGACTTTCCTAGTTCTTTAGCGCTAACCTGTCTTCTCCCTAAGTGTTTGAGCTTTCCATGGAGCAAAAGCGTTTCAGATAATCCTCATGTCCTTCTGCAAAGAGGGTATTTCTGCGTGGGTGGTAGGTGTTCATCCTTGCATTTGTTGCTTTCATTATAGTGAGAGCTTGTTCAGTTTGTGTCAATAACACCTTTGATCCTCTTGGGTAAATGAATACTGGGTGTCCTGCAGGAAAGACCTCTTTAAAATGCCTTTCAGTGTTATACTGCTGAATGCTGGTTAATAAAAGTTCATAAAACCATACTGGACTGGAGACTAAAGTTTCCCAAATACAGTTCTCCGTATTGTATTCTGCAGCACACACGATTTATTCTCAGCTGATTGACCTCATGTGGACTTGTGCCTGTGTAAGTAGCAGCTGAAATCAGTGGTCTGAGCACTAATCTGCAAGTTGCAGACAGTAGGTTATTATTTAGTGAGAATGCTCCACAAGTCTCTTGCTGTACCATTTTCATTCAAAAGGTCACTTCCGTGAGTTCGTGCACAGATGAATTTAATGTTCTTTCTCAGCAAGGCAGGCCACACTGGAGAGTGCATAATTATAATAAATACAACTTTGTTCTCAGCTGAAAAATCCATCTGAAATAAATTTTTCCAGCCCTTCCAAGAAACGCTTTTAGTAAGATAAATAAAGACAATTCTTGCCGATTTCACATTCATTCAGCAGGAATGTTGGTGGGTGTAGGGTGCCTCCACTTAAGCCACTCATCACAGTGCCTTCTGGGCTCAGTCAACTTGTATATTCAATAGCTGGCTAAGGGTAGCATTTGCAATTTGGGTTTCTCGCAAACCAATTAAAGCCAAGTTCATTATTTCTTACTTGGTTTGAATCCTGGTTATTATTTTGAGTAAAATTGTTCTTAACAGCAAGTACAGAGAGTTCAGTTAGACTCTCAACTCAGACAAACTTTAAACAATGCTTTGATAGGTGCATCTGTTTTTAGGGATGTGCATGTATTTATACAAGCTTTTGTGGCTTATTTTTTTCTGGTTGGCACTTCTGTGTAGTCAAAGTAGATTTGTTTTCTTGTGTGTTCTGTTTCGCAACACTGGAAATACTGAAAAAGTCTCAGCCTAAATATGGAAGGAAAGCTAAGAGTTGTTGTTTTGCCCCATAACTTCTAAGGAAGGACTTAAACAACAACAACAAAAAAATAAATCCCTTCTTTGCCTTCATCTTGCAGGGTGCAAAATGTCATATCTTCCCTTTTTTTTTTTGTTGTTTTTTTTTCTTTCTCCTTGATCCAGGGATAGCAAAGAGGCTCTGCTATTGACCAGGATACTGTGCTGGTTGAAGCTGAATTTTTGCATAGTTTTTCTGGGTCCGTATGCAGGTCAGGTTACCTTTGAGGTTTCACAGGGGCTCTACAGGATGATCCTTGAGCGTCTTTGTGCTTTCCCTGCGGACACTCTAGCTAAGCAGTTTACAGACTTCTACACTCAAAGCTACCACAGCCTTTGGTTTGGGAACTACCTGGTTCCAAATTGTTCCTAATATTGCACAGTTGGTTGTTGCTGCAAGGTCACTCTTCCACAGGGCTCTGCTGCGATCTGTGAGACTGCAAGGGAGAAAAGACTCACATGGCAGTGTGAGCGGTAAACGAAAGATAACATAGCCCTTGGACAGCCCTGTGCTGAAGAACTGCACGTAAGCTGTGGTACCAGGTATCTGTCTAGTTGTGTTTTCTTTTCACTTTGGGGAGAGGGAGGCCTTTCTAAAGGTAAGAAGAGCCTGATATGTAGGAAATAAGAGGCTGTTGACTGGGAAGAGAGAAAGTAGAGAGAGGTGACTGAAATCTGAGCACTGTGACTTCATTAAATGGAAGTGATAGTCCTGGGCCCCGGCAGAAGGGGTGGAAACTTGCTTTTACTTCCATTCCCCCTCTGTGTGCTATGGTAGATATTCATCTCTCAAAGACTTGATACCTCTTCAAGCCCCAGTGGGTTTCCATTGACACCAGAGAGTGATCAAAGAGAGAATATGCTCTCTGTGCTAGACTGGAGCCTTATGGTCACATTCATATGTTCGGGAGCAGATTTAATCAGCACTTAGATCCTGATTGTCTGCCTTTTTTTCCTCAAGGTATTCTTTTCTCTCCTTGCTTGTCTACTTTGTCCCTGCCACAGCCTTCCTTTTCCTGATGCAAGTCTTTTGTTCTCTTTATTTTATCTGTTGAAGTGATCAGGACTTGAATACTTGGTACTTGCTAATGAAGCTTGCTTGGCAGTGAGAAGGCCAGGGAAGCTCACTTAAATTAATTGTTGTTTTAGGATCTCTCTAGGCACCCTGAACCTACATGCAGACATGGTTTATTTTAGAAAGATTGTCTTAAGTTAGAAAATCAACTCTTGTCCAAAAATGAAAACACACATTGATCAAAACCCGAATTTTATGTGGGTTGTGTAAACATGTAATTTGGGTTAGGTCCGGAGATTGGAAAATATGTGATGCTGTTGTCCAGGAAATTACAGTGCAAGAAACGTGGGGAACTTCAGAAAGTCACATTAACTCTCTCCTTGGGGAAGTGCCTCAGAAATCCTGACCTCTGCATTTCTGCCATGTGCATGACGCAAGCAGAGACGGTCACTTGAGCAGTTGCAACATTCGTGTATACATGTGTTTGCATGACATTATGAACTGTGGAAAGAATAATGCTGTGCTTCCCAAATCGCTTCCCAGAGACTCGCCCTCTGCCCCTGCACAGGAGCAATCATTTTGAACAACAAAGCACTGTCTGCCTCAATCCATGCCACATTTCCTATGGTCAAATCACAGAAACCTTTTTCTAGGGGTTCATGTCCTTGAATTTCTAGGGGTGACCATAGTGTTCTCTGGCATCTCTGCTCTTTGCCAACCACCATCCAGTGACATTGTGTAAGGTTTTAGGCTGACACAAATATCCTCTTCCCATCCCCATCTTCTAAAGGTTTCCTGGTAAGATGTTAGTTTTACTCACCTCGTTATCAATCCTGACAAAAGTTGTTATTTAAACATTGCTCAATATTTTCAGCATGATCTTGGTATGATTACTAATTCTTTAAACGCCTTGTTTTGTTCTAGAGTTTCTAATCCCATTTTCTATGACTAAGTTCAGTTGCGTGGTTTCCCCACCAAGGATTAGGGTTTACTGCTGTAGGTACGTCATCCTGCCTTTGAAGCTGCTTGCTCATGCTTTCCTTGGCAAGCTCTGGCAGATGTGCTTAGGAGCAACAGAGATCCTATCTTTCTGAAGCTGCAGAAGGGTTAATCCGAAGCGTGTTTATGAAACCAGGTTGTTTACCCTTACAAGCTTTTACTGTGAACTTTTTCCATGTTTTTGGAAGATTTATCACCCGTCTCTGTAATTTATATTACATTTTTCTTTCCTTTCGCGAAGTTATTTTACTGCTATGTGTGATATTGTAAATATTAACTATGATAAGCAACTTTTCTCGGCAAGTCCTAAATTGCACTCCTCTTGGATGCCAACTGGAGAACGTGACTGTCTTCATGTGCATGGCATAACATTTTTGGCTGGTATGTTTGGGGTGGTTGAATGAGTGTAGGGCAGCTGAAGTACATCTGTAGTTCCAAAACAAACCCAGCACAAGGACTTTCATCCCCCAGCAGGCCGATAGTTGTTTGTACAGATGCTTCTTCTCAAGAGCCTTTTTGTAGGATTGGTCACACTTGTGGTTGAGTTTGCTTATGTGATGGGGAGAGGGGCTGATGGCTATTCAAGGCAGTATTACTTTTCATCAGGGAGCTTAAAGGTACTGCTCTTGATCAGGAGATTTCTTTGTGTGGAGACTCTCCAATGAAATGGAGCACCTGCATACAGGCTCTACTTCTTGAAAAACGTTAAACAGGATCTGCCCTCTGCTGGGAATTGTTAATTGTGCTTTTGGCTCTATCTGCCTCCCTGGCAGATGTACCATTGTGAAATTTTTACAACCACATAAAATGCTAGAGGATGCTTCACTTCAAGAGGAAACTTGATAGCTGCTTTCAGCTGATGCCTCTTTGAAACCAGGTGAGAAACATGTGCTTGCCTCATTGGGACCTGCACCTACCTCCACAGCCAGGATATTGATGGCAGGCTCCTGGATTGCAAAGAGCCTGAATAGTTCTAGAAGGGTAGATGTTACGGTGCCAGGTTCTGCATATTTGGTATGATGCAGTTGAACAGATTGTGAAAATATATTGACTGAAAGTGAAACTATTTGTGCGTTTCTATACAAAATGTATCTTGATTTTTAGTCAATTTCTAAAGCCACGAGGGAGACTCTTGGGGCTTGCTGTGTTTACCCCTGTCTAGTAGTGAATGTTGAGCTTTGGAATTAATGGCTTTTCATACAAACTTGTGTGTCATGTATTGTAATATAAGGATCTTCTAGAAACTCGTAGGAATCAGGTGACTCTTAATTTGTAGTTTTTTGCTTCTTAAAACTGCATAAAGCTAGAATATTTTATTTTGAAGATTTCATTTATCTCACAATTTTTTCTTCCCAAGGAAGTATCATCTCCTGGGGGATTTCAGTATTTGCTGATGTAAATCTCTGTGATTACAGATAGTTAAAGAACTGCTGAGTGTCACATCATTAGGTCACCAGTTCAAATCTAGTCCAAAGCAGTAGTGGGCATTTTCATGTCTTTCATCCGGATTTATGTTTAGTTGCTTGAACTAAAATTGGAGCATTTCCTATTCAGAATTACAGTCCAAGGGGAAAATAAAAGACTAGAAGCAGTACTTTCTATAGCAGAAAATCCTGTCTGACTTTTGTTAGTATCTGTACATGCTTGTCAGCACACATGGTGCTTTAGAAGGAGTCAAGGTTGCAGAGGAGTGGATGCATTTAGTCAAGTCTGGTATTTTTAGTGTGCTTTCCTTTGAGTTTTAAATTGCAAGAACCTTTGAAGAAAGTATAGGAGGACACAGACTTCGAAGGCAAAGATATTTTGAAATTGGAAATGCAATGAGAGTGTTTTGAATGGCAACTGAAACACTTTTGGACCAAGTACTTCTGAAATCCCTCCATGCAGCTGCTCTTCTAAACAACAGTGGTTGGTTTGGGGTTTTTTGGTTGTTTTTCTTTCTTTCTTTCTTGTTTTTTCTGATGTTTACATCAGAGTCTTTGTATAAAGCTGTACTGCTAAATCTGACCTCTAAACTCAGGTTTGTGTTCAAGAAGGGTGGACAATTCCAAGTGTAGAGTAACATCTCGCACTTGTGGTAGCGCTTTGGACTGTACGTTCCCCAGTCTGCAGAGAGCTGGAAGTGGTTCAGCTCAGCCACTCAGGTTTTTGCGCCTTCACTGTTCCTCCTCGTCGATTTGTTATTCTAAAACTGAGAAATTGTTACAGTCTCTTCGAGATGTGTTGGGATATGGAAAGCCTTGTGAATTCCTCCAGTCAGGGACGGACCTCTTGCGTGCTGGGATCTGCCTGCAACCACCTCTTACTTCCAACCTTTTCCTGAATGTTTCCTGAGCGCTCTCTGGCTTGTTTCAGGGACCAGCTTGGCAGCGTTATCAGGAATCAGTAGCTGGAGTCCTTCGGGAAAGAAGTTGAAGATGCTGAAGTATGAATTCTGGTGTCCTGGTTGTTAGACTCTGTTAGCAGAGACGTCAAGATGTGAAGAAGAGAGATGTGAAAGCCGGTACAAGTGTTCTTTTCTTTGTGCTCCTGAGTTGAGAAATTAGGATCTGAGTTGACTTCCCCACCCCAGAGGCTGTTGCAGAGCTTCCCATGCATCTCATGCCATGAGAGAACACTGGTGACTGTAGTCAGTATTTTGAGGTACAAAAAGTGGGTTGTGAGGTGTGGAGACAGAGAAATTAGATATTTAATGGCATGGGAAAAAAATATTACCCATAGAACTTGTGTTATCACTGTGGCACTTCGTGATGAGGATTCCAGTCCTGTGGTTCTTAGATGTATATTTTCATATGTGTATATTCTGTAAAGAGTCTTCAGTCATGTGGAGGTCTGAGTTCTTGGCATGTTGGGAGAAATTATGGGATTATTCATTTTCAATCCTGATGCCATTTATTGCTACCATTTTGCCAGTTATCTCAGAGAGTTGGCAATTTATTTATGAGTTCCTATTTAGAATATTCTGTTACAATCAAGTATGTTAGAAGCACTGAGCACATATTTTTGCCTCTCTTTTGGTGCTGATTTGCTTTATAAAGGCAATATTGAAGTTCTGGCTTAGCAAAGGAATACCAGCCACTAAACAATTTCTGCCTGTATTTTGTCTGATTGCTGTTGGGCTTGTAACTGATTTCAGCCAGAATTGGTGCATGGCTAGGAATCTTTCTAAATTATCATCCATCTTTTTGCTGGAGACTAAAAGAGGAAAGTTACTGCAGGAGAAAGGAAACATTTTTTTTTTTTAAGCTGACTCATGTAAAGATTGGCAGGCTGCAAGGGAAAATTTAAATCTGGTGTTTACTTACTACAGTTAACAATGAAATCCTCCTTTACAGAAAATGATTAGAGTGAATTATGCTTTCAGCCTCCTTGTTACTGTGGAAGAGTGAAAGAAAATAGAGTTGTCTTGATTTTTTAATTTATTTTTAAAATAGATATTTAATATAGAACAGGGGTAAATAAAAGAAAGGTCCTTATTTTATTTACAGTTCTCCAGAGATTGGCCCTAAAAATACAGTCATCATCAACAATTACTAGTTTTCACAAACAGGATGACCTTGTATTGGTTTTTCCTTATTACATGCTAGTAACTAAATCATAGAATGTTCATTTCTGAAACCTGTGATCTTTCAAGAATTCTGATCGTTTTCAATATATATACAAACGTTAATACACTGAACTAGCATGAAAAATGTTAAAAATGAAACATGTCAAATCTTTTGCACAGTGTAAAGTAATAAGTGTTAGCTACAAACATTAATGACTTACTCTGTTTCTGATATAGTAAATACTGTTCTTATTCTGTGGACTGGAAAAGGAAAGACTAGAAAACAGTGACTTTGCCAAACATGAATCCCAGTGCAGTTTAAGAATGGAGCACTAGTTATTTGGAGTCCCAGTTCTGTGTTGTATAGAGGCCATAATTTGTCTTGCAAAAAAAAAAACAACCCAAACACCTGGCTAATGTTAAAAAATGTGTTATCTGTCTTTTTGAAAATAGATGAAATAGATTGCAGAAGAACATATTTGTCAACAGGAAGTAACCATAAACTTAGGAAGAGTGCAGGCATCGAGCACGGCTGAACAAGACTGCAAAGAATAAAGACAGAACCTCTTTCCTCTCGCTTTTCAGGCTGTAAGTAGGACCAGAGAACACCTTCTTTCATGAGGGTGGAGCAGGCTTTTCCATCCCCTTTGGTGTGTGTGCAGTGTCTTCATGCAAGTGTTGGATCTTGGCTCTCATGACACAGACTGCGTGGAGTGAAGCTGCAGGTTGTCACCAGCCCACAGCCACAGCTCTTCCACTCCTGGTTACAAAGGAGGATTTGATGTAGGTCAAATAAAACATAAGAATTTCACGGTGTCCCTTTGCAGATTTTTGTAATGCTGCCAGATGTGCTCTACTGAACTCTTGCATGTAAGGGAACAAGGTTTTGTGATTGCATTGATCAAGATAGTACCCTGGGTGTGTTCTTGATCCAGGGGGAGAAGTGAGGTCAGTTGGAATGAATGCTGTGCTGCAGCTTAGACTGGAAAAGACATACTTTGGTGTCCTGGGAAGAATAAGTCCGTGACTTCTGCTTTGTGGCATTCAATCTAACATGAAAGTCTTAATGTTGTGTGGCAAGTGACTCTCTTGTCTTCCCTGTTGGGCTGCACTACTTGTTCAAGTGATGGTCAGCTCCGTACTTTGTCTTCTGCTTTTTCCCTCTAGCAGGCAGTCCTTTCTGTTGTCCTGTACACATGCTTCAGCCTTGCCTGCTGTCTCCCTCTGGCTCAGAATTACCCACTGTGTCGCTCCTTGTAGATGTGACTACAGGTCCCACTCTTCAGAAGGCTGGAGGCCTGGTTTTAAGTCAACTCCACAAGCTTTTTGGATGTGATGCATAGCACGGGGAGCCATTTGGATGTTGGGCTTTCAGATACCTGGATGTGGTGGGAATGAAGGCAGGTAGGAAAGCAGAAGACAGGAAAATCCTGTCTGCTGCAATCTGCCAGTGGCCCTGGAGGAATAAAACTGAGATGTTCTCTTAACTCTTCCACTTTTTGGGTTAGGTCTGCTTGTTTTTTCAATGAGTGAGGAATATTTTCTGTCTCAGAATGTGTGCAGAAGTGGGATGGCTACATACATGGCTCTCAAAAACTCAGAGAAGCTAATGTTGGCATGCTTAGCATTTTGTGCATATTCTATACTGACATGGTGACAGTCCTTCTAAACTGATGGCAAAACATACTTTTTTTTCTTGCTTTTCTCCACAGCTTGAGTCTTTTTAGTAGACTTGTCTCTGATCAAAGGATATTAACAAAATCTTTATCATCTCAGTTTTACAATTTTGGCTTAAAAATTCTCTACTTCAAACTTGGCAAACACAGCCTTGGTATGCAAACAGTGGGGATGGGATAGGGGAAATTACTTGGCTGTTGAAAAACTACATATGGGAAAGTCACATGGAGCTTTCAGTGTTTTATTTATAATTCTGCAAAGGCCACTTCTAATTTGAAAAATAGAAGAGCCAAATAGTGGCTTCTGGAAAGCAAACAGCTAGATTTTTCCATTAGTATTTTTAACACAAATATTAACTTCACAGATTGTAACACTCTTCCCTCCTTAAATACTTTTTTTTAGCCTTCAGGATGTATAACTGGGTAAACTAACGCTGTGAAGAAAACAGTAATTCCTACAACATCTGGCTTTTTAAATTCTAATTGTGAAGCCATAAGAGATGTTTGGTTTTGTTTAGCAAATATATATTGAGTTGCCAGAAAGGTAACTTGATTTGCAATAAGCGTACCCAGTGGGAACCATATGCTTTTCACGTTTGTCTTTTATTGGAGGATTAGAGTATTTATTTCAAAATCTCTTTTCCAGAAGAACACCAGTTTTAACGTTACCATTAACCAATGTTTAAGCAAGAACTGAACTGGATTTTCAGATTTGGCTGTATATGTGAACAGACATTCCCAAACACAAGTCCTTGGAATGATTTTACTAGCTAATAATGCAGCCAGAGTTTAATGTCAGCTTGATTCTGAGCAGTGTTTTGCTGATACCAGTATAAGATAGCTTTGTTCAAGCAATTTCATATAATATAGTTAAAAGAGCGTAAAAGTGATCTGCTCAAGAGGTTCTAGGGTTCTCCCGCTGCTTAAATTGCTGAATATGACTAAGTCTTTGAAGAATGGCATCTAAGGTTACATTTGGAGTCATTAGGTTATAAACAGTCCACAAAATGTTTTGCATACTTCATCTTAATATTCCTCTGAAGATCAAGATTCCCTGGGGAGAAATGAGAATATGTACCAAAAACATTCTCAGTCTTGAGGTTTATTCACAGCTTCCTAGATCACTAAAGATCAACTCTCTCATGAAGAAATTACTGCAAAACAAATTTTGATGCTGTTCTTGGAGTGTTGATATCTGTGGGGAATATACTGGATAGTGCTGTTTCTTTTAGTTGTTGGATTTTCGTAATTTTGCTGACTGGCTGAGTTGTAGATTATGTTTGAAAATCTTTCATGTTCAAGAATGCTTTTGAGTGGTGGGGTGTGTTGGGAAAAAACATGGTAAGTGTTCGGATCTTGACAGAATGTCTGATTCTGTCCTGTTGAATAGAGAGAGGAGTTCTTTAATTTCTGTTAATTCTTAGTAAGTCTTAAGGGGATATAGGGGGGAGCTCTTAACCTTTCTTGAAGATGCCAGAGTGTCCCTGAGAGGTCTGACCCCCCACTTTTTTTTTTGCCAAGAATAAAACTGTCTGCTGTGAAAAAAGTGGCTGTTTAATCCTAGACACAGTCCAAGTAAGACTGTGTCTGGGGAGGGGAGACTTTTGCACTTGGGAAAACCGTCTTTTGTTCTGGCACTAACATTTACTGCCGATACTGAATGCCTGGCACCTGCAGTGGTACAGCACCAGCAGCCTGTGTGCCTGGGCTCCTTGCTTGTGTGGTCAACTGACCTAGGGCAATGCTCTGAAATAAAACAAAACCTCTAGACCACCAGCTTGTCCTTCAGAAACTAATCTTATTTCAGATTGTTACTTTGTGAAATACTGAGATTTACAGACCTGGCAGGATGACTGTGGCAGAGCTAACACATTACATACAGCAAGATCTGGGCCCTCAGTCAAACCCCTGACTTAAGTGGTATTTCTCATACCTAATGATGCAACTCACAAGGGACAACCTTGGCATCTGTAAGCATAAAAATTTCTTCCAGGTCATCTAAATGAGAGCCAAAAAGTGGAGGACGTGAATGGGAATCTGTTGAGTGCTGCTGTAAGTGGCAGACACTTGTGAGCTAGTTGCAGTTTATAGGAGCCACTGGTGCATCTTTCTGCTCCTGGGGAATTTAGGAAGGAGCATTTTCCATGAGTGTGTTGAGTTTTTGGTGGTCTGGCTATCCCTGGGGTAGTTCAAAAGGTGCTGCAGACAATTTGACAGCAGTACCTCATGCTAATGAGGAAGCAGCGGGGTTGTGCTTCCTCCAGCCTGCCTTGAAAGGAGAAGTACAGAGGCTCAGTTGTGCAGGGCTACAGGGCTATAGAGCATAATAACAGCTCAAAGACTTTTCTCTAACTGCAGGGCTCAAGCATACACTAGTTGCATGTTAGAGAATTAAACCTTGTCCAGCATGCTTTGTCCGACAGCAAAGCTACTTGATTCTTCTGTTATGGATCTGGTTCCGACTTGAATCCTTGAAGCATCTCTGAGGATCAGTTTTGGTGCGTGGCGAACACACTGAATGCCACTGGTTCTGCTGGCTTACTTTGGCAGGTAAAAGTTCCATTTCACTAGTAAGTTTTTATGTTTACAAAAGATTGCTTTAGCTCATTTTGCTTTGCTTTGGATTTCCCAAGAATCTGGGGACATTTTTTGATAGTCACTTGTTTTGCCTCATGGTGACTTGAACTCAGTGTGAGCTCAGACTGCAATAAATTGTCTCCTGTGTGCTGACACTAAAAGCCGTGCTGTCAGTTTATGCCAAAGCCTTGCCACAAATGGGGTATATGTGTTAAAAATTCTTAACATTTTTCTTTTTCATGCCAGACCTGAATTTTAAAGGATTCCTGAAATTTATTACCATCTTCATTATTTTTTTGCCGATCCTAAAACCATCTACTAAATTCAGTCATCTGAAACTGAAGGGACAGTAAAGATTTTACTGTTTGTATAATTCACCTTTGGTGTAAAAATTGTATTGCAGCTAGCAAGGAACATAAAAAGGCTTAGGAAAAGATTCTGCAAAGCAGAAGAAGAAAGGTATTGATCTAAAATTTAAGAAGGGAAATGAATGAAGAGTACCTCGGTAACTGACACAGACTGAAAGGGTTTGCTGTTCTTTTGGCTCTGGAGGGAAAAAAAAAAGGAAGGTGCACAAAGTCCTGGTTGTAAATCTGCACACATTAAAATAAATACTGAATGTAAAGGGGTCAGGTTAAAGGAAAAAAATAAGAAAAAGTTACAAAATGGTAAAGTGCTTCAGTCTCTAGTAAAGTACTGGAATAAATCCCTGAAGGTTTTATAAGCATCTCTAAGGCAACAGGAAATGAGCAGTGTGGATTTATCAGGAACAACCTCTTGAAGGGGGTGCATGGGGGAGGGGGACCAATGAATTTAATTTGGTTAATTCAGTGAATATTTTACAGCCTGTCCTGAGTGAGGCAGCACATCGGTTACGGGATACTGAGTAGGGATCTGTGTTCAGGATTAAATAGTAATAGGGTAGGTCTGTTAAGTCATGAATATATGCTAAGGAGTAGTCTGTGGTAGTGACTGGGATCCTGGAGGGGTTTGTTTTGCCTCTGTGCCAACAGCTTGGGAGACAAAGAGAAAGCACTGGGGATGCAGATGGAGGGTTGTGTGTGTTTTTTAAGACAGAACAACTTGAAGAAATAGCCTGAAGCCTATTTTACTTTTCCTGAAGGAAAAAATCAAAATACTTAGTGAATCAAAAAAGTCAAATAGTCTGGGATTTTGGATCAGAAATTGAGTGCAGTTCTTTCAGAAAAAAACTGCCAAATCTTTAGTGACATAGTAATAGAAGTGTCCTATACAGGTATTTTGTCATACTCCAGGTTAGTAAGTGGGCTGCACCATTTTGGATCCCATATTTTAAGATGGGTATAAGTTTCAGACTGAGAACACCAATAAAACCATGATTTAACCTTGTAGTCTAGGAAAAAAAGACTTCTTTTGTCTTCTGAAAGCAGCTTATAGAGGAATGGAACAATTTTCCAGGTGAGCTAAGTTAAGAAGATCACTATGATCAGTTGCCTTGTTTTTAGCGGAGAAGAAGAAATTACTGCCTTATCTTGCACTGAGTTAATACTAATGGGAAAAACATCCTAATTTTTAAAGGGCATTATGCACAGGAGCACAGTGCCTGTTGAGGCAGTGGGGACACCAGTGATTGCAGTCGTCTTAAGGATAGTTTAGAGAAATGTTGATACTTTGGGTGCAGTGAATCACTCCCAGAGCAGTTTGACAGCCTGATGCCCCTGGGTTTGCATCTTTCATTTTCAAACAGCCCGGACTTTTGAAGCCTGTGTTAAGGAACAAGTGCTGAAAGGAGGACAGGACAGTCTGATGGCCAGTCTATAATTAAATCCGTAATTAAATCCTGCTCAACAAATGTTGCTGTCTGTCGCTAAGTTGCTTATGTATTTTTACCTGGAAGATGTCTCTTTCAATGGTCTGATGACTTTACAAGATGCAGGTTGGGTCTCTGAAATGAAATTGGTGGGCAGTTTTCTCACTTGTTTCCAGGAAATGAGGGTTGCTCCTGATTTTCCAAAGGAGATGTTCTGAATTCCTCCCCAGTCTACATCCTTCAGGGGAAAAATATTACTGTAGGAGCCTACAATGTGTCAGAAGTGAGTATTTCTAAAAATGGAAAATATTTCCTTGCTTTAGGGTTTCTTCATTCAACAGTCACCCACAATTCTTTGAGCTTTTTGAGTGCTGAGGATGACATGTATATTGTTCACCTTTTGAAGAAAGTAACTGACTTTTGATAGTTTGGGGTTTTGGGATGATTTTGTTGGGTTTTTTTCCTTTAAATTTACTGTTTTACTGTGGTCATGGTAATTAGCACAAATTACTTTCCTGTGATAAGGTAGAATGTCCATGAGGTTTTGATCTGGTTTGATTTTTTTATACATATACATATGAACTATTTGGTTTATGCTATGGGAGAACTCAAAAGAAAACAATGGTTGCAGGAGTAAGAGGTCACTGTTTCTGTGATCTGTAGCAAGTGAACGTCTGGGAGCCAGACTTGGGCAAGGAGAAGGCTAGTGCTTGGCCTTCTCTCATTCCTACAGCCTGCAACCTTGCTGCAGAAAAACGTGTGAAAGAGGCAAAGCCGCGTGGGTCACCCTGTCCTCCTTCAGCCCTGCACACCCAGGGGAGTGTTTGCTCTATCTGCCGGTGGAATAACAAGCACTAAAGGAAATTACAGCAGCTGGGATAAGATAATACCCATAAAGGCAGGCTACGGTTATCAGCGTTTCTTCCCAAAATAAAACTGAATTAAGTTTTTAATTGCTGGGCACTGTATGAAATAAGCATGCTTATGCATGCAAGGGCAGCACACGTTATTCATACACCCGAGGGACACAGATACCAGGAAAGTAGGAGAGCGAGACCGCAGGGTGTTGAAGTATCTGCCCTTGGAAGGGCACAGCCGCCTGGCCTGCAGGTATGTGCCTGAAACTTCGAAACTGGCTGTGATTCGAGGTGCCACCAGTGCTTTTAATGCTTAAGCAAAGTGCAAACTGTAATGCCAGGGCGATGCTGAAACACGACACTCAGACATCGCTTCCTCCCAGCTGCCTGTTCCTTACATAACCATGGGCTCTCCTGGGGCAGCCTAGAGATGAGCTGAGCCCAACAGGAAATATTTGGGTAACTGAGGGCAGTTCTGCAAGGCAAGAAGGCATAACAATTAGTTGTATTCAGAGTCCAGTGGTTGTGACATCTGAAACAACCTTCAGGCACTTATCCCATTTTATGGTTAGGGAAAATAGCTGCTGAGAGGGAAAATGCAGCAGGATGGCAGAGCTGGTGATGGGTGGCATTGAATTTTTTGCTCTGTATGCTTGGATCAAACCAACTTCATCTGTACCTGGAAATCTATGTCTGTGAGGTCTTGTTCATGTAGATAATGCTTTTCTGAAGGCCCTCCTGTTTGAGGCAGTCCCAAAACAACTCCCCTCTTGGTTGGCAGAGTAGAGAAATATGTGGCTTTTTTGGGAGCTTTTTTTGTCTTCCTGATAAAGATGTGGGGCCAAAGCATAACCAGTAATGCAACAGGGGATTAGGCTTTAAGGTCTTGATATTTTTTGCTTTTCACAGATATGGGTAAGCTCAGCTTGAAACTGCCCTTAACTGTACACAATTCTGGTTTATTCTTTATTTTTATTTGCTCATTTTTTCTTCCAAGTACTTAGAGAGACCTTAAGCAACACAGCAATTCAAGTTAGAAAATACTACCTTGTGTTTAAGATGAGGTTTTCTGAAGTGTTTTTTCCCTAAAGTTGTATGTTTAAAGAAGTTTTTAACCATGGAGGTTAAGATTTGATAGCCCTCATAGAGTTTTGGCTAGGGATTTAAAAGTGGTATCTTTACTACTGTTGTGATCTTTTAAATGCTTGTGGTATTGAGCTTTCTAATAACTAGACTTGTGGTTTCCTTCTCTTCTTCATTTTGATTGTATGAAGATACATGTGTGTGTGTGTGTGTGCTCTTCAATGCCCTTTGTTTTGGAAGAGAAGTCTTCCTGTCTTTTTGCTAGTCAGACCATGCCATATGTAAGGGCTTTCCTCATGCTTGTGCCACAAACTCCAAGCCTCACCCTACCTGTAGCACTATAGGTGAGTTTATGTTTCTGCTGGATAACAGAAATCCTGTGAAACTCTATTTACTGCACAGCCCATTGGGTTAATAGGCAGAGTTTTAATTTTGGGAACACCATATTGTGATCTACATGTATTTTCTAAGAAGAAGAATATTCAGTTAAACCAGTTGTTTGTGGTTTGAATACCACAAACCCAGTCATTTGTGGAACCCAGAACCCACTTATTGATGGGGAGGTAGGTTCCACAGCAGGGCCTGGAATGAAGAGTCCAGGGGTAATAGTAGGAAAGTGCTCGAGGGTGTACATACAGGGCAGTTTGAGGACATTTGCCTCAACATAATCTATGTGATACTGCTCTGCTGTGTAACATTACCAAAGCATAATATCCAGCAGTGTGCTCAGAAGGAGGTAGCTGCTGCTGTCTTTTTTTTTTCCCCTAAAGGATTTCCCAGAAAATCTGTTCCTTTGGGGAAGGCTAATGGCCATATAGAAGTGGTGTTCTGCTAGAAACAGAAACTTAATTCTCAGAACTCAATAAAAGAACCTCTTTCTTGTAAAACGAGCTGTAGAAAACAAGACTGCTGGGATTTTTGCGGGCTTTCCTAAATTTCGTCAAGATGTAAACGTAAGCTCAGGAAAGACCAACAAACTTCAGAAAGATCTGGCCAGGCTGTACATGTAACAGATGCCCCCAGCAAAATCTCACACGATGAGAAAGCCTTTTTTTTAACCTCTTGTCGGGTTAACCAAGTGCACTGTTCCTGAAGCAAGAGCTGAATGTCTTTGGGCAACCAGGTGCCCATTTGACACCACTGTTTCTGAACAAGGTTTTTAGGTTTATAAGAAAAGTAGCAGAGGTTGACATCAAATTACTTTCTAATTTGCAGGGATACCATCCCTTCAAACTACATGCCTCTGCATGTCTGTGATTGCCTATCACATGTGCTGTCTATCCTATCTCTGTGGGTGTTCCCCACGATCAACGTGCCTGTGCCTCATGTGTGGGACTGGATTTTATCTGACTTTTCACACAGTGGCACTTTGGGAGAGTGAAAAAGGGGCAAAAGGCCATGACTTTTTCTGGACTTTGTCTTCTTCCTCATGGTGATGTGATGCAATTTGGCTGATTCCTGACGTTCTTGTGCTTCAGACTTCTGTCTTAGGTATATCTTGGTGATGAAATACCATGTAACCATCCTTATCTTCAACAGATTCTCTGGTTTTGTGGTAGGTTCTTTATAAGCACATTTGCAGGCTCTGAGAGTTCAAGCCCTGTCTGATCTGCAGCAGGCCTTGGCCTGTGTAGTTGGGCCCAGCAGTGGCAGTGCTGCATCCCAGGTAATTGCTCCCTGTATAAAAGCATCCTCTTTGAGGACATGGAAGTTAAGACTGTCTGCTGTATAATTACCTGTTGACTTAGACCCTGATGAAAAAAACCCATCTCCTAGGATCCCCAGAAGATCATTTACACCAGCATTATCCCATGGAATCTAGAGGCAGTAGAAGAATAAGGAAGATGAAAACTTTAAAGTCAATGCTAGTCACCCCAGCACTAGTGTTGTTAGCTTTGGCAAATCCTGTCTCAGCAGTAAAGCCAGCTGCCATTTTGGCATCAACACAGACAGACTTGGCATCAGCCCCTCTGGCATAAAAAAAACGCTTTGTGGGAGCTGGCACCAATGCTGTGAAACAAGGGTAAGGCCCAGGGGAAATGCCAAGCAGACATGAGATGAGCACTAAAAATAGTGAGTTGCTGTCATTTGTAGAGAAATCAGATAGCACAGCTAAGAGTAGGGGATCCAAGATCTCCATCAAGGTTGTGCCGGTAAGCAGCTCTGGGACAATGCTGTCTCCTATGATGATGTGACCAAAGGACACATGCAGGCTGTATTTTTGGTATCCACATGGTGCAAGACTCTAAAACTAGAACAGACGCTTTCAGTCTTGATTCTGCATTTGGGGTATCCTGTTACTGTCTGCAGACTCTGCCTTCTTCCTTGTCTGGAGCAGATCGTCTCCTCTTGAGCTGTCACCCAAGTCCTGTTTGCATACATGGGCATCGGGAAGATGAGAGCTGTAGTGCCAAAAAGCAAGGAGTCAAGCTGGTGTCCCTGTACCACCCCGGATACACCAGTCCTCCTGGAGACAGTCTCATCAGATATTTAACAGCTGAACTCCCCACTCCCTCCTCCTTTTCTCCCTCCCTGCAGGCTTAGAGAAAGCTGAGTAGGCTTTCCAGTGACTTCATTACTCACTCCAGACTAAAACTGAAGCCTGACATCGTCATTTGGGCATCTCCGGTGCCCAAAAAACTGGGAATGCTGAAGGAGCAGAATGGACCCTATCTCCACTGAAGCAGATAGTGGCACTTCTCAGTAGGGCATTTTCAACCCTTTAGTCCCCTTCTGTCTCAGTGGTGAAGGACTTTGAAACTTTTTAAGACCTCTAGGCTTGGCCAGCGGGCTTGGGTATCAAAATAGTGGTCATACAAAAGTAGATGATTCACATAGTCTTTTGCCACTTGCATTGGCTTGACCACAATTCTGTGGCTGTGAAGAAAAGTGTGCTATGATCTCTTCCGTGAGGAAACAGCAGTGGGAACAATGTCACTGAGGGCTGGAAATTTCAAGCTACACTTAGGAAAAACTGTTTTGGTCTCAGAAGAGCCTGGACTTTTCGTTGCCACCACTCTCCCATCAGCTGAACAGCAGAGTGTGTAGGAGTGTCTGGAACAGCCTGGATGTGGCCACTTTTGTCTCTCTGTCAGATGGGTGTTAGAGAGGACTCCTCTTGGGTATGTTCTCCACAACCACCCCTTGTCTGCTCCCTGCCCTCTCCTGGGTGCCCTTCTTAGGATAGCTTAATACACAAGGCAGCTTCAGAGGAGGGATTGCTTGCTGTACAAAAGTGCAAAGGGAAGTGCTTTACTGTTGGCATTTCTTCACCCACATAGGAGCAATGAAGAGGAGGACAGGCTCCCACAGAAATACAAGGTGACAGACTGGGTAGTGGCTTCCTCTGCAATGCACCCTGCTTGGGTTCAGGGTTCACACATAGGTTTTGGGTGGAGATGTGGCACATATTTGCACTTGCCTGCTTGGCTGATGCTGCTGTTGGGGCTCTCTGCAACACTGAGCACGTTTTGAAGTGCACGGTCTCGTCCTCCCTGGTTAAGCAGTTACTCAGAGACAAGGACAGGTGACAGCACTGAGGCTGAAATGCACTGTCCCTGTTTGCTTAATTTACTAAGCTGCAAAAGTTTTTTTGCACTTTTAAACCACTGAGCTGACAGAAGTGACAGACAGTGGGGAAGAGGGACCTGCCCACAGTTTCTAACCATTGCAAGGCCTTGTGCTTTACTGAACATTAAAATTTATTTATCTATCAGGCTGGTTGCAGTGCTGGCTCACAAGCCAGTTCCAAACATGTGTGGTGTCTTTTCCTGCAATTATTCTTTGCTCTCTCTAACAATGATTAAGTCAGTTTGGCCTGACAAATAGTAAATGCAAGTGACTTCGGTGTCCTTGTCTTGTAGTTAAACTGTACAGAAACTGAAGGTCCCACTTCACTCCTAAACAATACAGTGGTACTAGGCACAAGAGGTCTGAAAGATTTGGTTTGGATCACTTTTTCCCTAAAGAATAGAATAGATACTCTAGTTCCTGTAGGTACTGGGAAGTTATCAGTCTGACCTGTTGCTGTTGGTCCTCTGGAATTTGTTGATGCCATTCTAGATAGGCAGTGCCAATACCATGTGTTACGTGAACCTATGACACCTGGTCCTCATACTGAAAAGTCATCGTGTTTTTGTGATGATGTCATTAGGGTGGGGAAGTCGCCGTTCACTTTACAGGGATCGACAACAAATGGGCAAGTGACTTGACAGAAATGGTTTCTAGGCAGATCTAGCATAGCGTGGCTGCTCCAGCATTGGTGATCTCCCAGCGTCTCATGCTGGTTTTGCCAGCAAGCCCTTTGGAATATTTGCTGTCAAGGCAGATAGAGTTTGTTGTTCCTGGATGTCGTCTTATTCTAAAGAAACAAAGATCTGCTTTTATGCCTTTCTGTATGTTTTTATCCATTCCCAGAGCCATCTCCAGGATGGGCAAAGAGAGTCACCCTCACTGAGGTTGCTTCTTTCACATTTCATTTCGAGTGCCTGCCAGATTTGTGTAGTCTCAGTCCTGGCACCTAAGGCTGTGGGCTGACTAACAAAAATGGATAGCTGGTGCTCCAGGGATGCTTCTCTTACCAGCATGAAAATAACAGGGTGCACTGGGGCAAATGGGAGATAACTAGATAAAATTGTTCCAACTTTATGGTCAACCTGTGTACATATGTAGCTGCAGAACCATTGTATTAAAGTTTAATTAAGGGGATATTACACACCACCCAGAACCACTCCCTGCGTAGGACTCCTAAATAGTGGAGCACCTGAGAGCAGCCTTGTGCTGCAAGCATGACAGATTTGAGATGCACAACTTCAATTTTTGTTTCAGTCATGTTACCATAACTGGATCACCTTAAGGTCAGGCTGTCTCCTCAAGGGCTATCAAAATTAATACTATACCTTGCTAGACTACTAACCTGCTTGCAAACATCTCCCAACATGGAAGGTGACTCTAAAATGGCCCAAACAATTTCTGTCATCTACTTCAGTTCCATGCTTATATCTGAGGTTATGAGGCACAATGTCTTGGGCTTGTGAAGGTACTGAGCAGCATCCTTTGCTTGACATCATGTTTGGGGCAGATGGCTTGTTTGGGATAACACTACTACAGACTGGCACTGCCTGGAGGCCTCTATTCCCTCTTTTTCTGTAGTGGGATACACACTGACATGCCTAAATGGATGGTTGGTAGCTGCCTAAACACACAAATTTTCAAAGTAATGTAGATCCCATAATCTGTCCTGGCATTAGTTCTGACTTTTCAGGACTTTTCAGAGCCCTCAAGAGAGTTATCTATGAAGAAACTGTGAACACTTTTGTTTGCTCTGTTCATTATATATTGGATAAACACACTCTTGTATGGCCTTTGCAGATCTTAAACTCCAGGCTTGTATAAAGGAAGTGAAGCCAGGCTGAGCCTGCCTTAGAGCTGCTCTTGCTTTCACTGAAATAATTATTATTTCAGCTCTAGTTTCCCCCAAGCAGCAGAAAATTAGAAAGGTTTTGGAAATGGACAGCAAGCATCTGAAGGCTTTGGGAAAGGATAGGGGAGATTGATATTTTTTATAAGAAGATCACTAACAGGTGTAGAGTAATGAATGGGTGAGAAGATGGATGGGGATTTCTCTTCCCACCTGCTAATAATAAGAAAGTCAGATTAGAAGATGGTGAATTCGTTCCTGATGAAAGAAACTATTTGTTCACAACCGCTGTCTCTGAAACTCGTTGCTGCCAGACAAAGCTTTGGGGCAAGAACTTAGGAACCTGAAAAAAAAGAGGAGGGAGTAAAAGGATACCAGTTGGACTACACAAGGCAATTGCAACAATTAGGAGAACCTAAGTGTTTTGGAAAGGTTCTAAGTGTGTTGATTAGGGTTTATAAGGGTATGAGCTACCTTGTCCAGCTTTTTTTTTTTCTCTGTCCCTCTACAGGGTTTTTTCCATAGTCGCCTGTAGCAGAGTTGTGGAGCATGTTACTGGCCGCTGTCACTCAGGGACTGCAAGAGAGGGTGGCTGCTCCTGCTGCAGTCGAATGTGGTAATGCCTGCTTGGAAACCACCTGCTTTTGTGTCAGTCTTTCCAGGATTGCTAAATTCACACGTAAATTAGGATGCTTTTGCCTTTCCGCTAAGTTACTGCTTTTGATAGTTCTTCACAACTTGTCTTAGATCTGGAATGATGCTTTGCCTTTTGAGTATGTGCTGGGGGAGAGGCGGGTGGTTAGATTCCTTCTGACAGTAGGGATTTAGAAACTGCTGCATTGGCTCAGCCCTGGGATCTGCCTCGTCCAGGGCTCTGGATAGCAACAGCCAAAATCGGATGTTTCAGAGACCAGTGTGAGGCCACAGAACAGATTAATAAAACAGAAAGCTGCCCTTTTATATCACTGGTCTTTGTCCATAGAATTGGAAAAGCAAAGGTTGAGTTTATTTGATCCAAGAGCACAAAAGCTGGAAAATCCTGTTGCCTGGCTGATGCTAGTTAACGCTTGTGTTTTGTATCCTCCAGGAAATCATTTACATGCCTGTTTTCTCTTAGCAAAATCGGAGATGTGCTTACCTTAAACAGCAAGTTTAGAAGGTGCCTTTAGGTTTGTTTAAAAATAAGTGGGGTGTGTGTGTGTATAGTCTCACAGCCTAATTGTGTAGAGGACACCCACAGTGGGGTTCGCATTTGGGAAACCACCCTGGGGGCTGGGGTGGGAGGAGGAAGCAACAGTGGTCACTGAGCAGTTTTGACATGTGCAAAATTGGTGTCTTTTTCTGACAACTGCTGCGAGCTCTCTGGTTGTTGGGGGTGGGGAAGGGGTCTCTGTTCTGCTTTTCTCCCCCCCCCCTTTATTTTTTTCTTCTGTTGCAAATTAGCATTTTTAAGAATTTCATGTGATTTATCTCTCTCTTCTGAAGTACTGAAATTATTGTTAAAAAAGGCATTCAGCAAACTCACTATGGAAAAAAAGAATATTCCTTTCCTTGTCATATATTTTAATGTGTCAAGCTCCAAAGCCAAAAAGGCCAAAAGCCAGAGGAACTGCTCTGTCAAATACCCATGGAGCTGCTGCTGGGGCGTAAGGGAGTGGAGATGGTGTCCTTGTCCCACCCGACAGACGAGGACAGCTGCTGATTAAAGAGAAGCACAAAAAAAAGAGGTTGCTGAACTTTCAAAGTGGACATAGAAAAGGGAGTTAAATTTAGATTACCCTCTGCAGTGTCATCTTCTACACAGCTGTGGAACTTGCTGTACTCCTTCCTTGGGGGAGGAAAAACAAGACATGCCATCCTGGGCACCAGATGATAAATTTGTTTATAAGACTTAATTGCCCCTTGGCATGAAAATGTGAAATGAGCTCAAGTAGAACGAGAAACCTTTCAACAGGGTTGCTCACATTTTCCTTGGGCAATTCTAATCTCTTCCCATCACCTGTCTGATCCTGGAGAGGCCCAATCCTGATCCTTCTAAAACCAGGGGAGTTGTTGCTGTTTCTTTAGAGGGACAGCTGCTGTCAGGAGGGGCTGAGAGTTGAACAGGGCTGTAAGAGTTGCTCAGAAAATGTGGAGCCGTGGTGGCAGGCAGAAGGTGGCATGGGAATGCTTAGGGTCTGTGAAGGCTTTACCCAGGTCTTCAAGAAACCACGGTGGTGGCTCCCAGGACTGCAGTGCTGTTCAGAGAGCAGCACCAAACTTAGCTTTCTCCTCAGAAACAGAGGAAATGTCTGTTTTTGCTCAGTGAGATTTAATCATCACCGATGAGCGTTTTTAGCAGGCTCCCCTCCGCCGCAGCATCCCGCTCCTGCTCCGCCGGGGCTCCCTGCCAGGATCCCGTTTGCAGCGCAGGCTGGTGTCATCCAGCAGCTGTCTTCTTCAGGTTCAGGGCTGGTTTGGCTTTTTTATTTTTTTTCCCCCTTTTGTTCTTTTTTTTTTTTTTTTACAGGGTGGTTTTTTCAGAACTGCCCGACCTGATGTCATTTCCCTCTTGCAAACAGCCCGGCTGGGCTGCGTCTGAGATATGTCACAGGGAGTGGGAGGAGGAGGAGGGGGAGCCAGCGAGTGCGTGCGGTGTCCCAGGACCCTGTTTACTTAGCATTCCCAGCCGAGGAAGCCCTGGTTTAAATAGGCTCGGAGAAGCGGGCTGCCCACAGCAGATGAGGAAATGGTCGCTGCGGGGCTTTAAATTCCTGCCTTCCCATGTGCTGTTGTGGAGGATGAACCTGCAGAATGCCTTTCCTCCTGGGTCTCAGACAGGTAACCGGCTTCGGTGCGGTGGGAGCTGCTCGTTCAAGTGCAGGATGTGACCGATTGCTTTTACTTTTACTGCCCTCACCGCTAAGGAAACGATGATTTCTGGCTTTCACGAAGCGGAGCTGTGCGAAACAGCGTTTCCCCACCCGAGGCGTGCGATCGGGGAGCGCGGCTGTGTGAGAGACGCTTTTTATTAGCAAGGAAGGAGCAAAAGTGTGATGAGGCAAGGCTAGAAACTCCCTTGTTGTTGTTGCTGTAGGCTTTGCGGCAGGGCGGCTCTTGGTGTCGTGCTCCTGTGCAGTTCTTGTGTGATTGGGTTGGAGGGGTGCTTTCCACAGTCCTTAAGTGTGTTTGCGTTGCTTAAAAACATGCGGAATGAACCGTCTGCTTGTGCGAGCAGTATTTTGAGTGTTAAACTGCAGGTTTAAAAAAAAAAAGAGGAAAAAAAAAAGAGGAAAAAAGAAAAAAGAAAACCCCAAGACGAGAAAGAGGCATTTGTGTACATGTATGTTTCTGTGTCTCATCTGTGACAAAGGTCACCAAACGGACTTTTTAATTGTTCAGAGAGAGTTTGTACCTGAACAAGAAACTTGGGATAATTTAATAGCTTGTACTGTCGAGTGGAATGAGGAGCAGTAGCAACTGCCCAGCTGCTCCCTGCTGGAGGAGGTGCCAACTATGTGTTCCTGGGCTCGGGGAGAGCAAACCCTTTTTTTCGTCTGGGAGGCACGTCTGTAGGGGAATCTTAACTGTAAACTCTTCCCAGCACTGCTGTGATCTGTAATCCACAATAAGATACATATTGCATGATACCAGAGTGCTGCTTGCAGTTTCTAATTTAGAATTAAAAAGTCGAGATTGGACCGTAGCATGGTTTAAACTACCTACTTTCAGTTGTTCAGAAACGAAGGCAAAAGGACTTAAGCACACTGCTGAGTAAACAGTGCTGCCTCTTTCTCCTTATCAGTTCAGTTTTGGTGAAATGCAGCTCCTCCCACCCTACTGAACCGAAAACAGTTTTACATAAGAAACTACCTCTAGCACAATGACCTTCTGTGATTGATGCAATAGCTATAATAGTAGTTCACTTGTTACCTCTCAGGGCAAAGAGACTTTGCCTAAAAACCCCGGAGCTGAACCAAAGAGGGGAATTCGGGCACAAAGGCTGAATGGCTTTAGGTAACACAAATTGAGACATAGCTGCCTCAAATGTTGAGATTGCTTGAGTCTCACTGATGTAATTTTTCTCGAAGTTCCTGTTGTGAAATTAATCTTTTTGTTTTAGAGTTGTGTTCAGGCAACTGAGGTGCTTCATAAGGTGTAAAAGGAGAAGTTAGGTGTAATTTGCCTTCATTTACTTGAATAGCGAATACCTGGTTATCTCAGTGGATGGATGGTACTTTTTTCTTTGCTGATAACTTTTCGAGGCATTTACAGGAAGCAGGAAGAAAAGGTGTTACTTCAAGAACACAGAGCAAAGCTCTTGACTATTTTTAGACAATGATGAAGGATACAGTGGGAAACAGCTGCTGGAACTTTTCTTAGTTTTAATCATACTCAGTTTTAATCATTTCTAGTCTTAAAAAAATCAAATCTAAGTATGTGTGATTGTGTCCTGCATGCAGATACTATTCAGAAATTCCTTTTCCCACTTCTAAAAGAGCAGAAAATAAGTGTTGTTAGTGAACAGTGCTATTTAATTTAAAGTGCGTGAGAAATCTCATCACCTCTATTGTCTCTTGGTTTACACTTGGACTGTAAACACTTGGCTGACTGCGATGTCCTTTGTTGTTCTCACTCATCAGAAGGGGTGCTGATCCCGGGCTGTGCCTGCAGGCTCAGGGAAGAGGTGCTGGGTGGGGTTCCCTCCCGGGAGCTGCGGGAGGAGGATGGAAGGGTCGCGACGAGAGCTTCAGCTCTCTGGGACCCGCACCCCTTGCTCTGCACCCCTGCCCTGCCCTGAACAACTGCTTCCCCTGGATCTGCCTTCCCTTCTTCTTTGGGACCCAGCACTGTTGTAGCACTGCACATGGGCTGCCGAACACGTGATAAAATTAAGGTATTTGGCTGATTTTGGTGTTTGTTTTTTTTTTTTTTTATTGTTGCAGCAGTGTTGGTATTTAAATACCTAAAAGCTAGGTCAGCGCCCTCTGACATCAGTGCAGTGTGGATGTTTAAAGCTTTCATCCCCGGAAACATCATTTTATAGGATCTCAGCTTTCAGTTTTAAGTGAGCATTTCCTCCTAAGGTTGCAGGTGAAAGCTTGAGCACATTCGTCTAGTTCACTGCATAAATGTAAAAGGGAAAAAAAAGGGTTAAGATGTTGGACTCCTTTTCAGTTTTAATTTGGACTGCTCGAGGTTTTCAGCATGGTCAGCTGTTTGGTCGTTTAAGACAACAAAACACAAGACAGCCTCCTCAAAGCTGTAATTTCCTAGAAGTGAGTATCTTTGTTGTAAAGGGCTGGGGACTGGGAAGCTTCTAGCAAGGCGTGAGGAAGTAAACAGTCTCATATGGTGCTTAAAACCTGAATGCGTAGCCCTTGGAGTCTGAAAGTGAAACCTGTGATAAACAAAAACGAAACCAGCTCGTATTGAAATATATCAAAGTGTCCATGATCTGTGACAGGACAGTGTTCCTTTAAGATTGTTGGAGTATTTCTCCAAGATAAATGGGTGCAACAAACCAATTTGTTCCTCAGATAAAGGTTAATAAAACCTTGGAGGTTTTGCATCCAATGGGGGTGAAGATGGGTCTGCTGTGGCTGATTAATCATGGTGATCTAAATATAATTCTCTTGATGCTGGCATTAGTGAAGCAATAAATGTTGTGGATTAGAATTCCCGGTTTGGAGATCTTTATTGTGCCTGAGACAGCTCAAAGGCATCATTCTTTCCCCCACTTACTATAATTTTAAATATTTGGATATTTGCACTTAGTAAAATTTCTTTTTTCCATATTCAGCAAAACAAAATTTGTGGTGGGTGACTTATGAAGAAATGTCCAGACTTGATTTATTTCCTGGCCTCAGCTGTCTGTCTTAAGGCAGGCTTACAGGAATCTATCCCCTGTCGTGCTGGCAGGGCCTGGCACCCGAGGTTTCAGTAACTCCCAGCAGTCAAAGCCACTTTCAACTTTAACAATCTTACATGCTTTTGTTAAATTGAATCCACCAAAGGCACGACACATGCTCAGATGGTGGATTTTTGCTTTTATGTTCCAAAAGACTAACAAGTGTAGTGTTTGTGAAGACGAGCTTCTGGAGGCTTCGGTGCAGGCTCAGCCGTGTGTTTGTCAGTCCTGAGCTGCCCCAGTGATCCAGAGTTCCCCAGCAGTTCTTCCTATCCTTGCTGCAATTCCACCTACTGTCCTTCTCTGAAAGAATCCAGTGAGTTTTTGTTTAAGATTAGCTTTGAGTAGGAGCTGGGGGGGCTGTGAGCAAACCAGCAATTGTAGTAAACCCTGTGGCAAGCTTTGGCATTCCTGCCTAGTGTTTTCAGTAGCAATTTTAACCTACTACCACTTGAGTGTCTTATCTGACAGAGGTGCTCATTTTCTCTGGTAGCTTTGTATTTGCATTCTCATGAGCTGTTGCTGATGCACTTGGCTAACCAACACTAGTGATAGTCTGATATGTGAGACTGAGTAACAGCCAAGTGGGAACTAATAAATAGTGGATATCAAATCGTTGTTTCTGACGTATTTAATATACTGACAGTCGTTTTCATTCTGTTACTCAGGTTGCTTAAAGAATAGATATGGTTCAAATACTGATTGTGAGTTACTCAAAATACATATTTTAATACATTTTTCTGAAGATAATGTCACTTGTTTGAATCCATCCTGCTAGTTGTTATGGGTGTGGCTGGGTACTGAGTGCAAGGGACTGCTGCCTGCAAGTAATGAGATTAGTGAAATAACTAGGTCAGGATTTTTATTTATTATTAAATAGATGCTTATTACTGAAGTCCCTATGAGAGCCATGAAACCAGAAAGCCTGGAGTGGTCACAGGTTGAGCCTGAGTCCTGTTAAAACCAGTCGCATCTTGCCCTTCAGCAAATGCCATTTTGGCAGTCTCCCTTCAGCCTGCTGCTGGGCTTTTCTCTGTGTCCCGCTGTTTGTACGCCTGTTACTCAGTCCCTTACTCACCCCTGTTGTTATTCTCTGTCTCCTTCAGTTCAAATACTAATTTGCTGTGTAGCACCTTGACAAATGCTGTACTGAAGTTTGGAAAGAAGAGGAAATTAAATCTAAAAACCTGGCTGTCCTACTAAACAGGAATGGCCTATAAACTACTGTCAGTAAATGCAAGTCACACTTCCAAGTGTTTCCCAGGGTGTCAGGGTTTTACCAAGGATTAATAGGTACTCTGGCAGGCTGAATGACACATGGAGGACAAATAAGTGCAAGGTGCTCATATTTAGGGAAAAGGAGGCCCGATTTCTCTGGAAAGAGGAGACAGAGCAACAAGCTAAAGTGGTTATTAGATTTCATGATACCGGCCACTGCTGGTTTTGGTTACTTGGTTAATGCCAACTGAGGAGTCATCTTTTGTAGGTGGTTCACTGCCAACTATGCACTTCTGAGTGTGGGCTGTAGTGTTTGTTGCTGCCGTTGCACATATTAATTTTCAGCTTGGAAAATAGCCACACTAGTCTGGAATTTGCTCATCTTCCTCTCTGACATAGCAACAATGTTCCTGGGTTAACTGCTGACTTCTGAGAGTAAAAAAGTGTGAGGTGCCTTGATCCTTTTATTACGATGATATTCCACTGTTGATCAAGTTCTCATTTCCCCTTATTTCCTACATTGGCCTCAGATGCAATAAATCCTGTCAGATTTACGGGTATGAAACTCAACCATTTAGTACTGAAAACCTTTACCAAAGTAGCATAAAGAGGTCTGGTCCATCCTTCCTTGCAGAGAGGAGCTGCTCAGTCAACCTGCAGCCCTCTGTGAATGCCTCATCTTGATCATGCCCCAGACTTTGACCTTTAATTTGCCAGGTAGACCTCCAGGAAAGGTCTAATACTAAACTGGAAGGTAGAGAAAGTAATTGGCTTTTTTCCCTGGCACTGACATTACTGTTTGCTGTAGCTTCAGATGTGGCAACATACAGCACTGACTTGAATTCTCTTATACCTACCACTGCTGGATATTTGTAAAAGCACTTGACAGCAAAAGTGTGCTTCTGGCAGAGTTGTCAGCATGATTGTGGGTTTATCACAAATGCCAAATATCAACAAGAAAAGAAGTTTTTAAAATCTTGTTTATGTTTAAAGTTGCTTTATAAAGTTTGACATGGGAAAACTAATCCAAAATGCCACATCTAAAATATGAAAAGACTCAAAACACACCAAGATGAGGTCTTCTCAGCTCAGCCAGTTTCATGAGGAAGAGACTGCACCATATTTCACAAATAGTTTCTGTTGGACTAGACTGGGAGGGAACACAGGCTCCAGGACTGCAGAACCTTCTCTCCTGAAAGCTCCTGCCTTTGGAATGTGTGTCAGGGATCCAGTGATTCCACGTTCTCAGACCAGCTCTTAGGATGATCTGAAGGGAGGCAGTGATGCCCGTGCAGCCTAGAGTACAGGCTGACTTATGAGACAAAGCCAATCCCTTGAAATTAGCTGGGAATCTCTTAGGCTTTTCAGGTGGGAGGTAAATGATGGCCATGTTCTGGCTTTTTAGTTGTGAAACAAGAATATTCTGCACTAATGGAGTTGAATGCTCTTTGAGGGCAGACCCTTGTAGATCCTGCTTAGTAATCCTGCCTGGAGGCATCTACAGTTAGCTGAACAAAGGATGGTGGGGAGGGATGTGCTTGCCTGGACAACAAGAAAACAAGACTGTCCTTCAGTAGGGAAGCCTACTCTGGAATGTGATAGCCACCAGCTATTGGGGAAGAAATTGCTTTTGGAAAGAATCCCTCCCCCTTCTTTGTTTTCATAAGGATGCCTGGAAAAAAACCTCAAAGACTTCTGTAACAGTTCAATAAAAACTCAATGCTGCTTAAGAATGAGTGAAATACATCATTACAAGTGCTGCTTGCAATGAAAATTAAAGGCAGGTCAATGAAATGTGAGTCCTCTAACTTTGCTTCTGTGAGATTTTTTCTTCTCCATAAAACTGCTCCTTCAGCCCTGTGCCTTGTCCCTGCCTCTTAGTGTGAAAGAGGAAGTAGTGTCCTTTCATAGCACAAGAAATTGGGATATTGTTTCCAGGAGACATTTAGACTACAGATAACTATATTACTGACATGTCTTAAGTAGTTACAGTTTGGCAGCATAGGACACAAAGAATGCACGGTGGAAGGAAGTAGAAATATTACAACACTGCTGGTATGAAAAGTGCAGTCTGGGATTTAAATAGAAATTGAAGCCAGATCAAAGGGCTTGGGGTAGAAGTTTCCTACCAAAAACTGTCACGGTCTCTGTCATGGCCATGGTGGCCATGCATAATCTCTTCCTTGACTTGCAGAAAAGATGCAGGAAACTGTGCAGTGTCTGAGCTTTTCACAGAAATTAGTCTTGACATAAGTGAGGAGAGGAATGGAGACTGAAATACTCGATCCAAAGGAGACACCTGTAACGTATCCCAAACAATGCTCTCCTTGTGCTGGAATCTTTTCCTAGCAGACTTTTATTTATGAAGATCTGTTGCCTTTACATTTTCTCTCTTTCCCTGTGCCAGGCTGTATAACCAAGTGTCGGAGGTAGCCGTGCTCCAAGCAGTAGTCAGACCATGTGACCTGCTGGGATCCTTTCCAAACTAAATTATTCCTTGATTCCGTGAAACTGTTTAGAAACACGAGTGATAGTTCTGGGTCTGACATGTGGCACTGAACCTGACATCTCCATGTTCCCAAAAACCCACTTTTGGCTGGGCAGGCAGAAGGCTGCATAAGGGCTCCAGAAGGAGCAGCTAGGACTTTGAGGGGCAGGGCTGGTGGTTGGCACTGCAAGGACTTTAAAACCCTGGCTGTTGTGAACCGTGGGAGCTGAAGGACAACTGTGAGACATCTCAAAGGTACTTATGGTACATTCAGAAGTGAATAGACATTGGCAAGGAAGATGATTTGTCTTGGTCAGTGTGTAAACAAGCTCAGCACACTAAGAATTAAACTCTAGGTGGGGAAGCAGGATGTTGCTTGAGACTTGATCTCCAGGAACAACCTACAGGACACCAACCTATCTGCTGAGGATCTTCTGTTCAGCATGTACTCTGACACACCTGTTAGCCAGGTGGGCTGACAAGAAGCAACCTTGCACATAAGCATGTGACAGTGTGGAAATGTCATTTTGGATATGATAATGTTGGCAAGAGGGTGTTGGGAAGTTCAAATAAAAGGATGATGTGATGGAAGTCTCTGAAATCAGGACAGCTGCAAGTTCTTAAGTGGGAAAAATATAGCGATGCTGAAGCTGTTACAGATTGTTGCTGCCAAAAGACACTAATGTGTTCCTTTCTGGCATTCTTCAAAGCAGACAACACTGAATGGACCGAATTTTGGGGGAGTAAACCAGAGATGGTCAGAGATGGATCAGTGTGGTGATGCAGAGGATGTTCTGAAATGCCACTGTGGGACTGTTCTTTCAGCAGCTCCATGTGATTCAGTTGCTGGTTTAACAGGTCACATTGATCTTCGTGTGTCACAACCGCAGACCTCAGCCAGTCGCTTTCTGACTTGTGCATTATTAACAGGACTGCAATTTTGCAATGGCATCTTAATTTCTCAATTCTGTTGATACGAGAGCCAAAATCTGTGATGTTTATTGGTTACATTAACTGCCCTACCAACAAAAATGAGGAAAATTGTAAATAAACTAGTAAGAACAGATAAGATAATAGATATGTCCTATTTCTAGTTACTTTGCTGACTAAAACTACAAATTTTGGAATCGTAGCATGCCTGAAGTAGAAAATGCTGTGCTAGCTCAGCAGTGTCACCTAAAAGTTGCTACCAGCCTCTGCAATTAGAGGAGGAAACATCCCTTTACCCTATAGGAAAATGATGTTTCTACTGTTAACATGCAGCATCTCAAGAACAGAAAACTTTTGGTTTAGCCACCTGTAGTAAAGCAGTTGGACTGGTCTGTCCAGGAAAATGTTTTTCTCTTCTGGGAAAACAGAGGCAGGTACCCCTCCAAGTTCCTGCCTCTGAGGATGAGTTTTAAGGAGATTGCCCATTGGTGCTTTTTAGGGCCTTCTGTGGACATCATGATATCCATGAAAGGAGGGGAAGCAGTATTATTGTATGCTGAGTTGTGTTTACTGAATTGTGCCCTCACATGATGAAAAACACTTTAAAAAGTTGGTGTGCCTTCTTAGGACAGAAATACAGTGTGGGGTCTCTTCTGTTAAACCCCAAGTTGTAGGAGGTTGTTCTGCTTTTAGAAGATACTTTGCTGCTGTATTTGGGTGCTCAGGTGAGGGCCCTGCAGGCCCAGTGTTGGGGAGGTGCTGCTGCGACTGGAGTGCGGCATGGTGGGGAAGTGCTGGTGCTCCTTCCAGATCCCCAAATAGGCTGAGTTTCCTGAAGAACTTAGTGCAGGACTCTCCTGCATTGAAGCTGCTACCTCACATCACTTGCTCAGCAAGGTGGTCCAGTACTGGAAATGCACTTTGTATTGTGTGTAACCGGTGGCTCCATAGAGGCTTGTGAGAAATGTGACCGTGGTGCACTCACATAAAAGAGAGGAACAGTGCAGCTCAGCAAGTGTTGGGATCCATGGATGTGCATCCCTGTAGCCTGCTGGTTGGGCTTGCTGCTCTTATTAACTGGTTGGGTTTTGTTGGGCTTTTGTGGGTTGGTGGTGTTTTTTTATTTGAAAGGCAATACTTAGAAAATTAATTATTTCAACACATCTTTCCATATAAAGCTCCCCAGATTTTCTTTTCCTTATAATAAAGTGAAAGAAAGTGAAAGTTTTAAAATTTTGTTACAGGTTGTTTGCATCATCAGTGGTTTTTATTAAGATTTGTTTGTTTCTTAAACTGTGTAGTGTTCATCTAACATACAGGTTGTCCCAAAACCTGTTAGAGGATCTATGAACCACAGCCTGTAAAATGCTTCTGCTTTCATGTGTTTTGTACCTTTTTGCACCTGTGTTGCAGGAAAACACAGACTTCTGTGGAGTGGTGCACCATGTGGGGAACTAAGACCTCAGACCATAGTCCTTTTCCATCTTAGGTGTCTTGAGGACCTGCTGGGTGATACACTACAGCTGATTTGGCTCTGCTCCTGAGCTACTTTGCTGTTCCAGGAAGAAGTTTTACAGGAATGCTGATCTTACACAAAGCACATGGCTAATTATGAAGGAATCATTTTAGATTGGAATCTTGCAGGAGCATATTGTAATTATCATTTAGATCTAAATGAATTGAAGCAGTCTTTTCTCAAATTATAATGTTCCCTTTATTTCTTCTACTTGGCATTCAGCCCCAGTAATGCATCCATAATCTGTACAATGTGGAACAAATGTCATCTCTTCTTTAAGAGAATGCCTGGCTCTGAAAACGTGGTAATTTCTAATGGAAAAGGAAAGGAATGATGAGAAAGCTGCACTGACTAGATGCTAAGACAATGTAATTTATGGGTTTGGAGGTACGGGGTTTTCTTCTGAATAGTCCTTTGTGGTTTTTTGTGATCCTTCGATGTTTTTTTAACCTCCTCGTGTATTTTACAGTTTCCCAAGACCATAACTTGTACTTTTAAAATGCTTGCAGATCATTGCCAAAAACATTTAAAGAACGTACTGACAAAGCATCTTAAAAGTGTGTCTGTTTAATTTTAGGACAAGGAAACCTGCATGGGTGTCAACAATCAAAGTTACATATGTGAAACGGGCCACTGTTGTGGACAATCCCAGTGTTGCAACTACTACTATGAACTCTGGTGTAAGTCCTTCTGTTTTGTATGGCTTCCCTTCCTAATCTGCATGGTTCTCATACCATACCACAGGTCTGGCTTGTGTCCCATGGGGTTTTGTATTCAGCCCTAGTTATGCATTGCCATTGCATTTCACTGCAACACAATCCGGAGCTAACCTGATATGACAAGGAAATAGGGTTGTTACAGTGGGTGCTTTCTGAGGAGTAATGGGGTAGTCTTGCCACTGTTGTTTGGTTTTCTCACTGATTTGGGCAATACTGAGGGTACTCAAGATAACATTGTATGAGGAAACTCTGGCTTGAGGGAGAAATTCTGATACATGCAACTGCTGGAGTTTGACATATTCAAACAGGGAATTGATTCAGTATCTTTCATCTTATTGTTTTAGTTCTTTGCAAGCACAACAGTTTAAATCTGATTTATCTTTTTAAAACTGTCCTTTCAAGGAGGAGGGCCAGGGTGTTTTTTCTCTTCAGAACTCATTGTGTTTGCTGTTGTTGGGTGGGGAGAATCTTGGGCAAATCCTATGCTGTGAGGAACACACATTGCCCATTGCAACCCCTCTTACCTCCTCTTTCCCAAAATGTGGTATATAAAACTACCAAAACTTCCAGTGAGTGGTTGAGTGACATACCTGCTAAGTTCCTTTAGATGGCAGCAGGCAGGTCAAAGCAGGTCAGCAAAACTGGTAAAGATGTATGGAAAAATGGGATGTGGAAAGGAAACCAAGAAATGCTGAATTTTAAAGGAAAACTTTGAGTTGTTCCAGTCTGATGGTGTCTTCCTTCCTCAAGGAGGAGCACAAAGGGTTGAACACTGATGTTGACATGCTGTTGTACTGCCAGGAGCCTGGGCTGGGAGGGCATCTGTGCTCATGGAATTTGGAAATGTGGAACTCTGAGCATTGTACCCGTACATTACAAGCTGGGGATACTTTCTTACCACACCCAGTGGTATCTTCTAGCTTTTATGCAACTGTGCTTTCTACTTAATCCCTCTGTTGTGCCCACAGTTTCACTTTCCCAAAGTAGCAAGCGTGTGGAAATGTATGATATATACAAAGACTGTCATTTAAGCTAGACCCAAGGACAGGAATAGCTGTCACTTCATTCTTCAGCTTAGAAACATGCCTTTACTTTTCAACGTAGCCAGTGAAGCATGAAGGATGTGGTTGTAAACTAAACAGGACTCTTAATAGACATCTTCAAGACCCACTGTGCATCAGACTCTAGTGACTGGCTGTGTCCATACTAATGGCAGGATTTTAATGTACTGCAGACCTTGTACCAGCACCATTATTTTCCAAAGTGTCCAAACAGCTCAAGAAACAATTCAGGATGGGGGGAGGAGGCGCAGCTCCAGGGACTCTGGTAGGCTGAAAACAGGCATGAATACGTGGCTGCCTTGAACTGCCTGGATCAGATTGTAGCAGTCAGCAGCACAGGCAGGACAGATGGCAGGAATTTGTTTGAACTAGATGGGGATGCATGGACAAAGCAGAGTGGCGAAGGTCAAACCCAGTTTTAGATTTGTGTAGGTGGGAATATAGAGGAAGATGCATGTGTGCAAGGGCTTACAGACTCTGGCAAGTGGGATCTAAACTGAGCAGCAGCCTGGAGTTCAGCTGCACACTGAAGCATGTTGCACAGTCACCACGTTTCTCCCAAGGACATCTTGAAAGAGAGGCTTAATTGCGTTGCATACAAACAGTACAGTGGGAACAATAGCCCCCTGCCATTTTAATGGGATGGTTTAACTGTCTTTGTGCTCTCAGTATGGCACAGTCTTTTATAGTTGGCAGTGCCTGGCTGTGTCATAAAAGTTCTTGGAAGATAAAACCAGATTTTGTTAGAAGGAGGCAGAATGTTCAAGGCTTCTTTCTAGAACAAGCGCGCAGGTCACGCTGAGGTCGTGGAATAAACGTGTTGGTGGCACGCACTGCTGGATGGTTCCTCGGGAGGAATAGATTTCTGTGTGGAGATTCACATTCCTTTTGCGTTGCAGAGAGCATCGTGTACCACACCAAGATGAGGGGGATAATGCAAATATGAGACCTGTTTTCTAAGGCTTTCTGCAAATTCAGGCAAACATCAGATGTTGGTTTAAAATGAGTTAATGTTTTCAAAGGTTGCTTTGCCATTATGAGTGTTAGGAAAAAAAAGTGTCTGGGATGGGGGGGGAGGAGTCACAGAGGGAGCATGTCCTTTCTAGAGCTTGTGAGCTCGTATTCTAGAGCTTGCGAGCTTAGCTGCTGCTCAAGTTGTTGAGTATCTTTGGCAGGAATGTGTGGTGAGGCACTCAAGACCTTCAAGGTGAATAGCAGTGATAGTATATGTAAATAACATTAATATGAGCAGTGAATTGATGGAGTGGAGAGCAACAGCTTTACATGCTTGGGAATAGATTAGCTTTTTAAAAGTTTAATAATAACTTCTGGTTAATGAACAGTTAACTTAGCAGCACCTTTTAAGCATGGCTTCATGGTTGTGCTGTGTTTTGATTTTAGCCAGTGTGTGTGTGTGTGTGTGTGTGTGTGTGTGTGTGCGCGCTAAAGTGGCTTTTGGGAAGTTTTTGCTTCTCTTGACCTTCTCAGACCACCAGTGCTTTTGTGTGCCTGAAAACAGACCTTCTTGCTAGTCCTGTTGAGTTAAATTCTGGATTTATTTACCACCACAGCTTTATGGAAAAAAAAAGCAGAGGAGGGTGGCATTTGAAACGGAAAAGACTAGTCTGTCTTTGCTGGACATGGCTTCTGAAACACGATCCTGTTTTGTGGCCACTTGAAATGTTTCCTGTAAAAAAGGACCTTTTTCCCTGTTTAGGAATTTGAGGGAAGTTTGTCTTTGAAAATGGCTGATCTCAACATTTCTAGGCAGCAAGTAAGATTGTAGTAATTATAAACCAGTCGTTGAGTGTACTGGGATAGGATGTAAAATCAAGGTATTATTTTGTTAAGGGGTGGAGGAATGGAGAATATCTTATGGCAAGCAGGTGGACAGCCTGTGTATAAAATTAGATAACAGTCCAGTTCAGATTACCCACCCATCTCTTATTTTAAAAAAAAAAAAAAAAAGCCCTATGTTGCCAAATAATAAAATGACATTCAGATTTATATATATAGGTATAATAGGTATATAAAAGTCTAACTAGTTCTTAGGTCAAGCTTGATAGCTAGTAACGTGGGAAGAAAAGGTGCATTATGTCTGTCAGTTTTCTTGGAACATAATCATAAAAAGTAAAATTGAAGAAGTGGCTTTACTGTTGCATTTCCTCACAGAGAGAAAGGTGTGTGGGCAGTGGATGGGCTGTGTCAGCATTTTAGTCTTTGGGCTCCCCAGAGAGCTCACAGTCCCCAAGGGGGAGATTGTGGTCTGGGGAGAATGGCAGCAGCCAATGGATTTTGCTTACTAGCAGTTTTTATTCAGGTCTGTATGGTGTGATTGTGATTTGCTGGAGTTTTCAAATGTTGGCCTTTGTCCAGGCCTGACAGGTGTCTTATTGCTTAGATGTTCCAAAATACCACTTTTCAAATACAAGAGAGAAGGTCATCGAGGAATGCAGTTCCTGCGTTTTGCAGGTTAGGAGGTAGGGCTCAGATGTTCTGGATTTTCCCGAGTTTAAGTGTATAATGTGGACTGAAAACTAAATCCAGATCTCCTGATGTCCATCCTTGTGTCTCTCCTTGCCTATTTGGAGGATCAGCACAAAATTAAATGATTCCAGAGGCTCTGAAAACAGCAAGCAAAGCTGTATAAAGTATTTTGCATGGTGTGGTTGGAAAAATAGTACATTGTGCTTCAGGAACTGTGGAACATGGAAATAGGCAGCTGGTCGCTTCATGCAAAAAGTTGTAGTATTTCAAAGTTAGAGGGCTTAGCTGGTCTTGAGTCATTCAGATGCTCTAGAACAAACCAGCACTGGTGATGAGTGAGTATTTGGATGTTGTGTGTGCCTATTTTGCTTCATTTTCTCTGAGCATTGATTCTCAGCCCCTCTGTTTCTGAAAGAAAGAAAAGAAAAAAGATCTTACCTGTTTAGGTCCTAGTGGAAGAGTTGTACAGGAAAAAGCGTTCAGTTTGCAAGCAGCAGAGTCAGTGTTTTTGCTGATTTTGAACATTTTGCTCATCTCTGCACGGTTCCCCTTGAAATCGCTAGCAGCTCTTTTCCCCAAAAAGAACGCTGCCAGAACATTTTGGCAAGGATCTGGTTAGTTGCTAAAACTAAAGCAACTGCTGTACCACATACATATTCCAGGTCAGCTTTCATTTCCACGACTTTGCTGCAGTTTCCGAAACCCTCAAACAGTGCATCAGTCCCATGTTTTCTTCCTTACCGCATGTTGTCTTATCCCTCAGTATAACCACATCCCTTTTTGGAGAGGGATCTGTGCTGTTCCTTACCTTTGACCCAGCCACCTCTGTGGTTGCACTTGCTTTTTCTTTCCTAGGTGTATCAACCTTCCCCTTGTTACTCCTGAGCTGTGCCACAGCGATAACCCTCTCATGACAAAGCCTCTCACGGGCAGTATAGGGCAAACAACAGATGTCACAACCATATAGAAACTCATGATAAATAGGGTCACTGAGAAAGTTATTTCCTGATGTCCTGGGACTTCCTGTAGCTTAGCCCAGACAGTTAAATCACCTTAAGTGTGTTTTGGTCTGGCTCAGTAAAATTCCCAGATCTAAAGCAGAAGGCAAACTGTCTGGCATAGCCTGACTGTGCAGATACCAACTTTTGCCCTGTGTGGCCACTTCCACCTGGGCTGTGTTAAACACCTTGGAAAGGATGATGCTGTTTCACCACTTGCCTTACATACTTCCAACCCAGCTCCTCACCAAATATCCAGATCTGTTGGTGCAGACTGTTCTCCAGATCCTGTCCCCAGATGCTCAGGATATGGTCTCCTTAGCTGCATGTTCCCCTCTGATCTCTTGTTGAACGTTCATTTTAACAATGTAGATCTCTTGGGATAGACTGGAACACAGAAACAATTGCCCTTCAAAGGCTCCATCACTAGGAGAGAGTCATAAAAACACTGTCTGCAGATTTGTTGACTAATTACAAGACAAGCAAAGGACTTTCCTGAAACCACTTTTCCAACCTTATCTCATGGCAGTAGGTGTACTGGGTATAGTGGTCACTATTCTGAAAACTAGAAAGCAGCTGCAGTTAATGTCCATCTCCTTTTGTCTGTGTTAGCAGTCTGGGAGCAAGCGAGCAGGAGTTGGAGTTGTCTTCAGCTTTTTCCTTTTCCCATTGTACTCTGCAAATATTCAGTAACTTTTTCCTGCAGTGTGGTCAGGCTCGGACTGCAGTTCCAATGACTTAAACTGACATAAAACTGTCACTGAAAGTCACAGCCTTTCCCTTGCTGCTGTTGTGTTTGGCAAATGAGTTTCAATCTGCTCTGGTTCCCTCAAACCAGTTCAAACCAGAGTTGTGCACAACTTTGTGCCGGCGCAAGAAGAGGTGGAGGAAGCAGCAGGAGGTATGGATCAGACAGGCAGGAGAGGACCACGTCATTCAGCAGCTTCTTTTTTTCCTTCTTAAAATGTTCATAGGCCTATGGCCCAGATCCTTCATCTGGAATCCCTGAGCAGCAGCATTGACTCATGTTGGCTCGTGTCTGCAGTTGCAGGAGACAATGGGGTCTCTGTTCCAAAGGACACGATTAAACCCTAGTGCATCCAGGTTGTGGTACCGAGTAAATCTCTCTTCTATTTTTGATGATAGTGTTGGCCCTGTGAAAGATAATCTTTGCCAGCCATGACTGACTGCGAGGCCACCATTTGAAACTTCTTAGTCAATGAAACTGTTCCCCTTCTCCTTCTGTTCAGAGTCAGCCCTCATAGAGCCAAAGCTATTACCCAGATGCTTGTCGGGCAGACACAAAGGCACTTTACAGTATGTTTTGGCTTGCTTTTAGGGAACTTTCTGCCAATGGAGCCATGGCATTTGCCCAAGTTTACCATGAACTTGAGGGCAAATTTCTCTGTTCCTACCCTTGGAATGCTGCAGAGAACATTTTCCATTTTGCACAGGATAAAAGGAGCCTCCCTCGGCGGCAATGCTGATGGCAACATCCCAGGCAGCAAATACAACATCAGACCAAACATTGCTCCCTCCCTTTTCATGAGGAATTAATGCTCTGGTTTTTTAATTCTTAGATTGTTTTATTCTTAATTGTTTTTGAGCAAAACTATGGTTAGTGTCCTAGAAAGGTTTTTCTTGAAGCCTTAGGCCTGGCATGTTCTTTCACAGCTGATAGAAAGCATTTCTGGTGCATGACCATGTGATGGAGTTCCCTTTCCCAAGGATGCTGTAGATGTTAGCAGCCTTTTCTTTCTTCAGTATTTCTTCTGGCTGTAAGGGATGGCTTTCATGGGAGCTAATTCTAATGTTCCCAGATGTTTCTGCAGCTCCCATTCTGATTCTCTGAGCTTGGCGCCTGTGTCAAGCTTTCAGCTCTGAGCCTGTGTAATGCTTGGTAGGCAATTGTACTTCCTTTTTTTCATTTTTATGAAAGGTTTTGATGGTCTGGCAGGGAAAGCTCTTGGCAAAAATCAGTTCCTTGTCTCTCTTTCACCTTTGGTTCCATCATTATCCATCCATTGGCATCACCAGTGAATTTGACAAAAAATACAGCCGTGTTGCTCAGAGCTCAGCCTTTTTTTGGGCTGGAGAATATTCCAGCTTCTGACTCTTCCAGGAACTAAGAGTGAGCCTGAAATTGCCTTCAAGTTGGATGGTTCCCTGCTTCCTGTTTTGCTCCAGACTGGTACCTTCCTTCTGCTCAGGCTGTCCATCAGAAATTGTTTTTCCAAAGACTCCATTTGGTCTTTATATGCCATGTTGTTCTCAGGTTGCCACAAGCTTTTGTTCCCGGTGGTCATGGCCGGGTTGGCCATGGGAAATACTCTCAAATCAGAGATTTAATGGCAACCTTGACTCAGAATGCCCAGTGTTGTTCTCCTCCAGTGACTGCAGTGATAGCACAGTGCTGCTAAAAAGCAGCTTGTGTCCATTGGGGCAGAAGGTACATCTTGAAGAGCACAAGGAAGGCTTTTGGAAACAGGCAGGGCTTTTGGAGATAGTGAAGTCAAATAGAAGCTCAGTTTTACTTGGCTTTTAGAGGATTTTTAGTGCCAGACTTGAATTGGCTCTTTCATCTCACTCATTTTCTGCACGAGGCAGAGCTGGTACCTGTTTTTGCCATGAAGGAGGTGCTAGTGTGTACCATGGCTACACTTGGCCTCCGTGTCTCCTGTTTGTCTAATGTTGTCTTTGGGTGAGTTTGAAATTCCCCTCCTGCTAAATGAGCTGCTGTCTGCACAGGCCAGTGGTCTGCTCAGCTCAGCTGCCTGCTGCAGTTTTGAAGCCAAGCCTCACCAGGTGTACAAATGCATAGCTCAGCCATGGAGTCTTCACTGTTCACTCCATACTTTTAGACATAATATTTACAATTGCACTTGGCCTTGTACACATAGCTTTATTCCAAATAAATGACCGTACTATATATATTTGCTAGGCTTTCACAGGGTTTCTGTTCTGCAACCAAAATTGCAGCTGTGCCCAAACTTCTGGCAAGGCGGTGTTGTACAGCCTTTTATGGAGGCTCTGGATTCCCAGCAGAATGCTGGGCTTGCAACTGGAGCTGCACACAATCCTTCTCTCAGCACAAATAACAACCAAGGAGCCCCCTGTGTGCCTCAGCACCCATGGGTGTCTGTCCTATTGCTTCTGATGCGCTCGGGAGCCTTCCAGCCCTGCAGTGCAGATGTGCTGTCCATGACAAGGTGAGGAAAAAGTCATTAAAGAGAATACCAGAAGCCAGGCCAACAAATGACTGTGGTGGGCACATGCTGCTGATCCCCTGCGATCATTCAGGCAAGTCCTCAGGCTCATGCTGATTCAGGCGTTGAGTAATTCCTAGAAGCTCTAGGAAGTGTCAGTGGTTAAGGAAACAAGGCAATAATGTGGTATTAGTGGGTTCTTTTTCTGGAAGTTCTCATGAAAAGCAACAGATCTCATCCACGGGTGTTTGCGAGCGTGCATAGACCCTTTGCATGAGAATGGAGGTGTTGTTCCTGGCACTGTGGCCAGATTGCAATCCACTAAATTATGGTCTGTTTACTTAAAATGCCACCTGCGGTTTCAGTAGGAGCCAACATTAATTTATTATCCTAAGCTGTTGTATGTTGTTACTGCCTGTTGTTAACAGAGTTGCCGCACCTCTTCCCAGGAATGGCTGAGCTTACTTTGACCCCTACTCTGAGCTTGTCCATTGGTTTGTCTGCAAAGCACTTTGGGATTTTTTTTTGGAATGAGTAGAGAATTTTCTAAAGAAATACTTTTTTAATCTTCTGGATGCAGGCTTGGGTGGGAGCAGTTATTCCCATTCCCTGCAGAAATATTTGGCTGCTACAGCTGAGATTGCTTAACAGTGGCAGTTCTCCAGGACATCTTAACTAACTAAGTGCTGCTTGCTACCATTGGGTCTAGAGAATCTTGGGGAAGAACATGATTAAATGTGTTAAAAAGCATCTGTTTTCATAACTGTAGCTAAAATCCCTGGATAGCTGGGTGTAATTTTCCATTGTTTTTGAACTCACGATCACGGACTGCTCTTCGAAAATAAGGAGTACTTAGAAGATGAACTGCAGGCCTGCCTCAGTGCATGGTGGCATGCTGTGCCAATGACCTGAGTTTGATGAGTGTATTCTTGAGGAAACAAGAGCCAAGGGACCTTCTCTTAGCAAGAAATAAAGTGTATTTATTGGTGAGAGTCTTCAAACTGTGAGACAGTTGAAGTATTGGGCTTGTGTAGCAAGGTTTGGGTAGTGGTAGGGGCAACAGGGGTGGTTGCAAATGCTTTGGAGGGAAGGATGGTTTAGACCAATCCTTTTGGCTTTGTTACAGATGCAGGAGATTATTTGGAGGGCAGCGGACACTTCCTTAGCTCGGTTTGGGAAGTGCAGAGGGCATCTTGAGTGCTTCATCCTTTGCTTCTCTGGAAGGAAGATCAGAGTCTTTGCCCTTCGTGGTACAGCTGAGCAGGCTGGCTAGAGAAACTACCCAGGAACCCCCATTTCCAGCCAAGCAGAAAAAAAAAAAATGGAGCATGTAACACCTTCATTTGATAGCAGGTTTTGATGAGTTTGTGTTTAAGGCAGGTTCCAGTCGATTAGGGAAACAGATTGCGCAAGGCAAGAGAGAGGGATCAGTTTGCAGTGCCAAAACACATGAGGAATTTGGGTTACAACACAGGGAGGTGAAAGTCCCTGCTCAAAATGCTCAGAGGCACGATATGGCATATCCAGTTCACCTACAAACAGCCCAGTGCGCGTCTCTGAGATGGGTGATATGGATCAATTGCACTTTGTCCTGAGCCAGAGCAATATTCCACTCATTCTTCAAATTCCTAAACTGTTCACCTTTCCCCACCCACCTCTTAGCAGAGAAAACATTGGGAACTCAGCAGGGGATGCTGAAAATATCAAGGTATTGTAAAGGCAGGAGTAGAGGTTTTTAGTGGGGAGAGAAAAGCAGTTTGATCTCATAGGACACAGACTGGCCATCCTGAAAATGGGCTGTAGCACTAGGAATCTTCATTTTGACTGTTCAGGAATAGTGAAGAGTGGCAGAGGTCTTAGAGAAGGAAAAACATTACTGTGATCTCTGTAGTGGAATGGCTGCCAAGCCTGTGTGTTTCTAAAGGGGAGCTCTCCAGGTACCCGTAGCTGCAAAAATTGAGTTTAGAAAGGATGGAGATTACAGGCACCTCCAAAGGCAGGTAGAGCTGTAGGCTGCAGTTGCCGGAGACAAAAACCTAATCGGGAGTGAATGTTGTAGCTCTTTGAAGTGTGTCTTGGAAATGTTTTTGTAGTGCATGTAAGTGTAAAAGGGGATTTGTGGAAAGGGGTGGTGTTACTCCACATGTTGGAGGGAGTGGGGAAAATTCAGGAAGTGCTCTTTTAAAATTCCCTTTTAAGGAGAAGTGCACGTATGGTGCAACACTTCACAGAAACCAGCCGTGACCACAAACAGAGCACAAGTTAGGTTTCTTGAGGATTCAGAGTTGGAGGGGTAGTTTAATTTAATTTTGGATAATTTAAGACATTGAATACAAAAATAAGTTTTAAAAATATTTTGAGATGTTTATGCAAAAAGAGTATGTTTTTGTTAAACACAACAATGAAGAATTTGGGCTGGAAATTAAAAAGCAGTGCAAACAAAAGCAAAACCTAGTGCTTGGGGTTTTTCTCTTCTTCTGTGGTCAATCTGCAGAGTGTCTTTTGTGTCCTGATTGTTATTTTCAATCAAAATCGTTGTGGGAGGCAAGTTCAATGCTATTCACATCTCTGCTCATATTTTTGGCTAGAAGAAATGATATCCAGGGGGGGTAGGAGCAATGGAGGGGGGAGCTTTGCCCTGTCTCCATGTTTTGTTCTTGTTGTACCTATTGAAGGTGGTGCACACTACCAAAGTGTGTTCAGAGTTACCCCATTCTGGCAAGGCTGCCCAAGTAGGACTGTCCCACATGGGCAGGAAGGTCTGTGTCGAAGTCTCCTGGTGCAGCACTTATTTCTGCCTTTAGAGCATTGTGGGGTTCAGATCCAGGTTTGGAGATGATCTTCTCCATTGGCTTCTCAGGGTTTCCTGGGTTTGGATGCGGCTCTCGCACTATGGCTAACACTTGCTCTCCCCCGCTGCAGGGTTTTGGCTGGTGTGGACCATCATCATCATCCTCAGCTGCTGTTGTGTTTGCCATCACCGGCGCACCAAGCATCGTCTCCAGGCCCAGCAGCGGCAGCACGAGATCAACCTGATCGCCTACCGGGAAGCCCATAACTACTCAGCCCTGCCGTTCTATTTCCGTATGTACCTCACACTGTTTTCCCTGGAGGTCACGGGGAGCAGGGCAGCAGCAAGTTTCCTGTGTTGGGTGGAAAGAGGAAGCAGTGGTTGGTGGGCACTTAACCATCGTGCCTAACCATGGCTTGCAGACAGAAGGTGGTATATTCCAGCTGCTGGATGCATTTGAACTCCCATGAGTCTGGAGCTGAACCACACCAGCTACAGCGCCTTCAAACCCAGCCCTGAAAGTGCAGTGATTCCCTGGGTGGTTTTCTGCAAAGGTTCTTAAAATACCTAGTTCAGGACTTTATGGGATGTTCCTCCTCTCCAGCCTGCACTTGCTGTTGGTGGGACTGAGATGTGGGAAGTGGCTTCATAAAATTTGGCCACGCAGACTGGGTGGAAGTGGTGCCTCAGCAGGGACCATGCTGGCTCCTGCCCTGTGCTGTGGTTCCCAGGCCACGCTGCTGGTGATCAGCCCCAGGACTTGGCACAAAGGACCTGTTGCCCACAGCTCAGGGAAAGTACAATCACTTTGTGCTCTCCTTGTGCCCTGCTGCACTGTGCTAGAACAGCAAGTCTTGGCCTTCTGAGTGGAGGTACCACAGCTGAGTTTCCTATAATGGACTGTTGAATTGCATGTATGAACTTTTCTCATTAAACTCTGTCAGCCACCTCAGAAATACTCCCCAGCAGCCTTTTCTTTCCCAGCTCCAGAGATATGCAATTGCACGTGGAAAATTGCAGTGTTATCCTTAAATGTTTCCAGTATTTAAGTCCATTCTGTCTATATAGACTCTTTGGTTGCTTCTTAGGAAATAAAGTATTTCATAGGTTTGTGGGGCTGTAAGTACAATAAATCAAAGTCCTTTGCCAGTCCTGCCAATTTATTCTGACTGCATCAGAAGAATTGAATACAGCACTGAAACAGCAATCAAAAGCCATGATCCCAAGGTCCTTGTAACCACTCATGTCTCTTCATATTTGCACAATGCTTTGTGAGATGAAATCTTTCATCTTGAAAATGGAAACTCAGCTGAGAAGCCAATGTTGGAGAGGGCTGGGGAGTTGTTCCCTCCAGCCAGCATGGGCCATCCCCTGTGCAGTTTACTGGGGTACATAGCCTGGTAGCTATAAGGATCGACTTGAGAGCCAGGAGATCAGGCTGCTGTTCCCCAGCTCCCAACTGTGTCCATCTCCTCCTCTCATGGTGGCCCTCCTGTGCTGCATTTGCTGCTTCTCTAAAATGTGTCACGGCTCACTTGGGACAAGTTTTGGGACCGCTTGTAGAGCCCATTGAGCTGTTCAGTGGGAAGGTGCTGGTAGGTGACAAATGCCATACCAACCTATGTTAGTGACTTGTTTCCTGAGATAAGGTGCTCCTGAAATAACTTCTCTTCCTTTCCTCCCACTTCTAGGGTTTTTGCCAAACTATTTACTACCTCCCTACGAGGAAGTGGTGAACCGACCGCCAACGCCCCCACCACCGTACAGTGCCTTACATCAGCAGTGCATCCCAGCAGGCAGCAGTAGCACAATCCCAGACACGCCACGGAGCCTGCAGCCAGCACAGAGCAGCTCTGCAGCACCCAGCAGCAATAACAGCAGTACTGACAACACCGGGGCCCCCGCGCTCGGGGCCCCCGAGCCCCCCACCACCATGGTGGTCGAGCGAGCAGTTGCGAAAATGCAAAGCGTCGAGCCCGGCAGCACCAGCACGGGAGCCGAGCTAGTGGAGAGGGCTGGTCCCGACAAGGATACGGAGTGCAAGGAGGAACTGCTAAAAGGTTACAGCTCTGAGAGCTTGGAGCAGAGCAGCGGCATTCCTGACGCCAAGGACAAGACGCCGGGCAGGCAGCGCCGTTTCACCGGCGACTCGGGCATCGAGGTCTGCGTATGCAACCGGGGTCATCACGACGATGACCTCAAGGAGTTCGACGGGCTCATCGACGACGCTCTGGACGGGCCCCTGGACTTCTGTGACAGCTGCAGTGGCCATCCCCACGGGGACGAGGAGGAAGGGCTTTTCAGTGCCGCCGAGGAGCAGCACCGCGAACACAGCCACCACCACCTGCCCCGGCAGCCGGTGTGTGTAATCTTGAACACAATAAATGAGCAGGACTCTCCAAACTCTTGCACCAATAACTCCCCCAGCTAAGGCGGCAAAGTGGAAGGGAGAATCGGGGGGGAAAAAAAATACAAAGAAATAAAAATGGAGTAAGAAGATAAAAACTTTAATGGAGGAAAAGGTGATACAACCTTCTTTTTGAGTTTATTTTTCTTTCTCCCCCTCCAGTATAATGTGGGGACTAGTCCTCGAAGGCCCGGCTTGCGGGGGACGGGTCACTCTGGGTTTTGTTAATCATACCTGTCCTGCTCCACGGAGCAGGGACTGATGTTTCTCAATGAGACCTTCTAACAAATGGTGATTTTGGTGATGGTTATTATGTGTTTGTTGGTTTTAGTTTTCTGAAACACTGCTTTATCTTGCAATCAGTAAAACTCAGCAAATCTCACCCTGGGAGGATACCAAATCACCATAAGGCTTCAACCTCCAGGTGTCTTCCCAGAAGCGAGCAGCTTCTGACAGTGCCGGCAATCAGTAGCCCAAGAGTTCTGGTTTGATATAGTGCTCTTGAGGCATTGGGGATTTCTTTTCATCTTTTTTCCTTTTTTTTTTTTTCTCTTTTTTTTTTCCCCCCAGTGTTAAGTTTTCCTGAAGCTGATGAATGCCTGAACACATCAGCCCTATAATCTCTGGTGCTTCAGTGTTTTAAGACAGCAGGTAGGATATTTCCCACTTGAAGCTGGTGACTGAAGGACCAGTTCCTTCTAGAAGGAGGTTAGTCTACCATAAGCAATTTGGAGAGAAAGGGTTTGCAGAAATTTGCCTTTATATGTCATTTTTAAAGACAAGTGTGTTCCTTCAATGCCTCCAAGAGCACAGTTAGCAGTTAGAAGAATCCAGGCAGCTGGGCTGCCTTCCAAGTACTGTGGTCTCCGAATGACCTTTTCCCAGTGTGCTGCAAAAGGGCTTGTCTTTATTTTTTTTTTCTTTTTTTTTTTTTTTTTTGCACCCTGATAGCAGCACACTTGAGTTAAGATGACAATAAAAGAACAGGGCTCTCCTTGGCCAGCGTGCCTTCAAGCTTCAGTGATGCATGTTGAACAAATGGAGACGAGAGCTCCGTCCATTGTGAAGGGATGACTTACCATGTAGATGTGGAAGACCTGTGCAGTATTTTTTTTTTTATCCAGAAGTTTGGTGCGATTCTAATAATGACCACTTAAAGAAATGAATGTCTGTTTTCTTTCTCTTTCTTCTTTTTTTTTTTTTTTGGTTTTTTTTTGGTTTTTTTGTTTTAATTATGGTGGCAACTGGCTACTGTATAATGTCTGTGAGCGTGTGTGTGTGTGTGACTGCAATCCATGCATGCGAGTCCTACTGGTAATATGAAAACCTGCTGTAAGACTGCAAGAAAATTTACTGTAGCTTTGCTTTAATAAACAGTAGAGATTTTGATAGTAACAACCTGAAGGAAAAAAAAAGGAAAAAAAAAAGAAAAAGGAAGAGCTGAAACTAACATTCCCTTGAGTGCTCGTGTGGAAGAGAGCACAGTTCAGACTATGTATCTTGTTCTCGGGATTTCTCCCTGTCCCTTTTATAATTATGGTCATCCAGATCATTACTGTTATGGGGAAGAAAACCATTGAAAACTGAACTTGGACATACTCAGATTTGATTGATTGAAAACCAAAATTAGTTTTAAATAAGGTGGAAACCAAAATATAATGCCTTTTCTGATAACATGCCCGTGTGTATGTGTATCATTTTGTGAGCTAAGAACAAGATTTGTCTTTAGCTTGTGGCTTGGTTTTGTTGTTCTAACCTGGAGGTATGTGGTGCTGTGCTGGCTACAGAGCAAGGGAAGTGGTGTTTATTCCAGCATTTTAACTGCATCTTTGAGGATAACACTCTTCCCTTACAAGACTGGGGAGGATCTCACTCCTTTGCCCCTTTCGCTTCCACCAAAACAGCTGATGAAGACAGCTCTTCAGTTTGTGTCTTAGGGTGCTCTTAAGAATGAAGGACTTAGATTTGGATTCAGGAGACCTCATTCCTGGAGCATGAGTGGTAACGGAGAGGCTGCGTGTGCCCCAGCGTAAGCTGCCTTGGGACTGGTCCCTTCCAGCTGTGTGGATACCAAAGATACCACGTGTATCTTTGGAGAAGAGAATTAAAGATCCCCAGTGCCACCCCCAGGAATTTGGTATGTATTGGCCTCTGGCTTAGTTTCTCACACCACAGAGAAGGCTAAAGAAGCACATCAGTCCGTAGGGAGTGGGTTTTACTGCTGTAAATCCTGAGGACAGCCCTGTGCCAGTGGGAGACTCTCTGCCAACATTTCTGTTGGCAAAAGACAAAAACCTCCATGTTTGCTCTCCTGCCATCCCACTAAGGGCAGGGGAACACCCTGCTGCTTCTCTGGACATGGAGGTGAGTACCAGTAAGCTGAGCTGATGTTCTTAATTTTAAAAAGTCAGGAAGAAGCAGTGGTGTGCCGGTTTTATGACTCCTGGAAGATTTTCAGGCTTTTGAAGACCATACAGAAACAAATGGGGCAGAAGCCATGTCTCTTCAGCTCACAAGTGCCTGAGGAGGAGCAGGACTGTCGGTGGCTCTCAGTGCTTTAGGCTTTTAGACCTGCAGCCCAGGGCAGCTGGTATGGGGAGGAGGAAAGGCACTTCATCCTAATGGTTATCGCTGCAGAAAGCCAACACAGCCCAAACGGGGCTCTTCTCCAGGTGCACACTGTGGGTGTAAAATGCTGTAGCTGTGAGGACACAGGCAGGTGTGGATCTGTAACACCAGAGCACCAAACCCCGCCCATTCCCAGCTATAAGGGGAGTGTTTTACGGGAGACATGAATATGTAGTTTCAAAACTGAGTTGCAACAGTGCAGCAGGTTTCACAGCAAATCAGTGTCAGTCCACTGCTCGGTGTTTCCCTTTACAACATGCTTTAAGTGGTATTGCTGAGACTCCTTGAAGTCTGTTTTTGCTGAAGTCCATGGCAGTGTGGATCTGCTTACATGGCATGTTCTTGGCCACTGAAGTTGACTCTGAGGGCAAGGACCAGGCAGGTGTCCTGGCGTGTTGGGGGTGGGTTGCCTGGGAACTGGTGAAGAGCACAGTGTGGTGGCTCAGAAAGAGCATTGCCTGTGCACAACGGGGTCTCCAGGGACCAGTGGCTGCTGCAGCATTGCCTCAGTGTTCCCAAGGGACTCTTCAGCTCTGATGGTGCAAACTGCTCTGGGAACACTGGTGTGATTTTCCTGCCGCGTATTGTTGCTTGTTTGTACAGTCCTGTGGATGGGTGTTGGCTGAAGATGGAGGAGGACGGAATTGTGTCTTGGTGCTTGCTGGCAGTCTGTTCTCAGAGCTCTACCTGACCAACTGGAGGCTAAGGAAAGCCGAGGTTCAGTTAAGCCTCTGTGTTACACAGTCATCCTGGCATTCCTGGAGCAGGAAGCCTGGAGACAAGCAACAGCAGCAGCTCCACTGACAGCATGAGTCTGTTCTGCTGGACAGTGGGAGCTTCAGGCTCCCCAGGCACCCTGCACCCCTCGGGCCATGCTCCCTTCCTGCCCTGCACAGCCTGGGCTCCCAGAGCCTTATCTTTTCTGCTTCCCTGCATTCCCTGGCTGGGTTCGTCCCACCATGGCCCGCTCCCTGCAGAGTTTGACAGGGAGCAGGGTCCAGCTCCAGTGAATAAACTCCTTTTGCTGTCTCAGATGAGCGGTTCTCCCCTAGGGCTGCTGCCTCCCAGCGCTCACTCACCCTCCTGTGCAACACATCCCAGGGAGCCTTTCCCTCCTCTTTTCTTTCTCCTTCTTTTGTTTATATAGGAAAAGCCTGGAGCCAGGCTGGGAGAGGAGGCAGAGCGGCGGCCTCCTGGCTCAGGCAAGCCCTGCAGCATCCCACAGCCTGGGAAGTCTGGGATGAGTCTCCTCTTTGTCAGAGCTGGTTCCCCCATCCTTGCAGCACAGATCTGTTGTTATCAGATGGGACGGGTGCCCGCGGTGGGGCCGTCGCGACGCTGGTGCAAGCGCTGCAGTCTCTGTGCCAGGGGGGTCACAGGCGGCCGGGCTGTCTCTCCGTTTGTTTTCGGCCGATGAACAGCTGCGTCCTGAGCTCTGTGCTTACTCAGCTCTCCTGGCACCATGCCTGCTGCGGAGCCCACAGGTATTCCGAGCATCTCCTGCTCCTCCTGGGCTGGCCGTCACTCTCTGTCACAGTCCAGGGTCATCCCAGTGCCTGGTGCAAAGTGAAGCTTCTCAGACTCGGAGGGCTGCTGAGCTGGGTCCTGCAGCACGGCTGGGTCAGCTGAGTCTGTGGCGTTGGCTGTGCCTCCCAAAGTGACTTTGTGCAAGGGAAAGGCTCAGGCTTGCTCTGCCCGGTGCCCTCAGGGCCTGCCTCAGCGAGCTGTGTGTCTGCTTCATGGTGTGCCCAGGCAACAGAGTGGGAACAGCCATGAATGAGAAAGCTTCATCCTTTCCACCATCACCAATTCCTCCTTTGCAAGACTCCCATTGCCTCAGAAATGGAGCCGCTAGTTCCCAACCCCTCAAAATCCTTCAGCACCTTTCCCCCCCTCTCCTGGTTCCCCCCATGCAAAGACCCTGAGCAGCCTCCTAAAGAGGGCAGGGACCCAACACAGCCCAAGCTGTTTCAGCAGCAGGATTATTTCAGCAGCAAAAACCTCACTGTTTCCAGCGGTTGCCCGTGCTCAGTCAGCTGAAACCTGGTGGCAGATGCTGAGGTTCCTCTCAGCTGTCCCATGGGCATGGCTGCCTCATTCCCCCCCAGCTTTTGGGTCACTGAGCTGCTCAGCTCTGAACAAAGCCTTCTCCAAGGTGGTGGATATGTGTATCTTGAGTCTCAGGGGACCCCGAATTCTGCAGAGACCTTGAGAGCACCATGATATTGGGGGTCACCATAGGACAAATCCAGCACTGCCCCACTGCCAGCAGCCCAGGCGAAGCTTTTCTGGTGGGGCCAGGGGTTTGGGTGCAGCAGCAGCGCCCCAGAGCAGCTGTCGGGACTTAATTCCCAGCCGTGTGAATCAGCAGCATCTCTGCCGATTCCCAGGGCAGGGAGCAGCTGTGCCAGTGGCTGTTCAGCAGCTCACAAGGGCCGGGCAGCTGGTGCTGGGCACTGAACCCCCACGGCAGCACCTTCTCCTGGCAGGGAGGAGACGGGTTGGGCAGGGGGCAAGATGCCCTGCAGTGGGGCCGGGCTTGAGGTGGTGGGGTTGGCAGCCTGTACCATCCCTGGCAAAGGGGGAAATGGGTGCAGTGCGAGTGGCTGAGACTGGAGGTGTGCTCCAGTTTAGAGACATCCCTGGTTCAAAGGTCCCCATTTCTGCCCCAAGGTACACGCTGGCCGTGAGCACACGTGTGAGTGCAAGTGCACGCACCTTGCTTTGAGCACCTTGGCAAACGGCAGGTTGATTCTGGCAAGAAGAAAAATCCCTTCCCTTACCAAGAGCAAACTCAAATGCCTTGGCAAAGGGGCACAAAGGTGTTGGGCATCCTGCTGATGCTCCTGGAGGTATCAGGATGCTGCAGTTACTGGTGACTGCAGGAGATTGAAGAGGAGCCTCCCTGCCAGCATGTACTGCCAGGGACAGGATCTGAGGCAGGGGAAGGACCAGGCTGTCATGGAGATGCCAGTCCCCAGAGAAGCCCAGAGCATCATGTTTAGCCAAGTTTTCCCACAGCCCATTCTCAGTCCAGTCCCCCTTCACCCACCCAGCTTCAGTCTGTGCTAGCAGAGGAAACCCAGTGGCACCCCTGGTGTGATGGAAACAGGCAGGGCAAGGGGAAGAAGTGTGGGGTTCAGCCCTTAGAAGCCAGCAGAGACTGCGTGCAGCAGCAGCGGGGCTGGACTCCTGCTGTGCTCCCTCTGCCTGGCTTCTGGTAGTCAGCTGCACAAATCACCCTGAGGATTGCCCCTGGGACAGGCATGTGCATGGCAATTCTCCCTCCAGCTCCTCCCTACCACCCTGAGACCCCGGGAGAATGACTGGGAGGAGGGACAATGCTCCCGGTGCTGTGCCAGGCTGCAAACACGTTGACTTCATCATCCTCATGCCACAGGACCCATTTGGCATCAGATGGTGCAGGGGCTGCCTGAAAGGTGAGTGCTGGGGTTTGAAAGAACATGCACACTCTGACACACCGAGTAGAAAGTTCAGTGGTGGAGAGGTTTCAGATCAATTTTCCTGCCTGATAGCACAAGAGAGAACAGGGGAAAGAGAACAAAGGGGAAATGTGGGGGTGTGCAGGGCAGGGAGCATCACACCGTGCTGGGTCTCTGTGGGGCTTTCCCCTCCACCCTGGCTGCTTTCCCTCCAGGGCTCTGAGCCGTAGCTGTGTAGCTACTGAGTTAAATATTAAGAGGTCAAGTAACAGAGAACCAGAAACCTAATTACACGCTGCCCTCCATAGCACAGTCGTTTTTGGTGAAAGTAAAGCAAACACGTCCCCTTGTGTTACAGGAACGTTGTGCTGCTGCTGGAGAGATGGTGGCCAAAATCCAGCCAGACACTGAGTGCTCAGGACACCATGCAGGTGGGAGATGCCACACTGCTGCACAGGGAATTTCAGCAGCCCCTGGCTCTGTGGTGCAGTTGAACTTAGCTGTGGGGTCCGGGCACCTCTTGGGTGCTCCTCCCTGTCTCTGAGCAATAGGAGGTGGTTGGGACACACTGTCCTGGGACGGGGCAGAGAAAGGCAGGGCCAGGGGAACTCTTTCCTGCCACATGGCAGGCTCAGCTCCCAGCTCACATCATGTTCATGCTCCCTGCTCCCAGTGGTCACCCACCCCAGGGTCAGAGCCTGGGCATCCCTAACCCCCAAACTTGCCCACTGATCACTTTTCCCCCTTTCCTGGCTGGGGTGGGCCCTTCTCCTCCCATCAGCTATGAGAGTGGCTGGTTTCCATGGCTCACAGTTGTCTCTGCACGGGTCCCCCACCCCACATCCCTGGGGGCAAAGGGGCTCTTTGGGGTAGCAGCCCTGCAGAGGGGCCACAGCCTCCCATCTCCAGCCAGTGCTCACAGCAAGCTGTGGGGCCACCATACATCTCACACCTTCCCTGCACTCCATCTCCTGCCCAAAAAATAACCAGAGCCATGCTGTGTCAGGAACATCTTTATTCAGACAACCCTGCATCCATGGGGCAGGCAGGGTATAGCCTTTGTGGTCCTGTGCTGCCCCACCCCACCACTGCCTGGGATCCAGGGCTCATATCCCTATCATGAGGCCGCTCTCCAGGCGTCCCGCAGACGGGCCTTCACCTGAAACTTCTGCACCTGCAGCACGACACCAAATTTGCCCTCCAGTGAGGGCAGGGGCTGGTCCTCAGGGCACTCAAGTGTGAACCTCTGCAGCACCCAAGCCAGGAAGAGGAAGAGCTCCATCTTGGCCAGGACTTTTCCCAGGCAGACACGGATCCCGGCCCCAAAGGGGAGGTAGCTTGGTGAGGGCGAGTGTATGTGCTGGCCCTGCTCATCCAGGAAGCGGCCTGCAAGGGGAAGGGGCACCACTGGGATCAGCAGGGATCAGTCTCTTAGGCCTGAGCCCTGCCTGCGTTCATCACACGTGTGTCCCTCCCGTGAGCTGCAGAAGCCCTCGATGGGTGGGAGCAGGATCTGACCTCCCAACACCAAGCCTCCCCCAGGGCTCAGCCTCTCCTGCTGCACCCACCCCACCGTCCCCTGAGCCGGGGGAGGATGTGGATCACCAACACACCAGGATTGAACTCCTCGGGCTTGTCCCACTCCTTCTCATCATGATGCACAGACCAGAGGTTGATGATGACCCTGGCGCCCTTGGGGATGGAGTATTCCCCAATGCTGCAAGGGCAACACAGAGTGAGAGGGTCACTCCGGCCCCACGGTCACTTCCCACCACCTGCCTGTGCCCTGGGTGGTCTCACCTGGTGTCAGCAAGGGACACATGGGGGATGAGCAGGGGGGACACGGGCCGGATGCGCAGCACCTCGCTGATGGTGGCCTCCAGGTAGGGCAGCAGTGGCCGGTCGCTGAGGTGGGGGTGACGCACCAGGCCAATCTTCTGGTCCATTTCCTCCTGGATCTTCCTCTGGACCTGGGAAAGGAGCAAGGACTGGGGTGGGAACCCAGAGGGGGTGCCCTGTGCACAGTGGGGTACACCCAAGCATCACCAGCATGCCCTGTCAGGTTGTGCAGGGCAGAATTAAAATGCCCACAGCCTGAGCCTGCTTAGTTGTGGACCCTGACATCTTTTTTGGCACCTGCATTCCCCAAAGCCCACCATGATGTCCCTGGTGCCAGAGGGAGCCCAGGCCCTCTGCCATGGTGTGCAGACCCTACCTCAGGGTAGTGGAGCAGGTAGAGCACAGCCCATTTGAGCACAGTCGTGGTGGTCTCCACGCCAGCCCCAAAGATGTCCCCCACTGTCATGAGGAGGTGGTCATCAGTCAGCTCCAGCCCTGGCACCGGGGGGCTGCTGTTCTCAGCACTGAGCCTCACTTGCAGGAGGGCATCCATGAGGTCCTTCACAGTGTCTCCACAGAAGGCTTCCTGCCAGGGAACATGGGTGAGCCAGGCTGTCTTGGGCATATCCCAGCTCCAGCACCCTGCAGCAACCAAGCATTTCCCTGTCCTGGCCCCACTGGCACCTTGTGTTCAGTGAATTTCTGCTGGAGCAGCTGGTCCCGGACCTGGAGGCATTTCTTCAGCAGGGCCAGGTCCTTGTTGGGGAAGATCTGGGGGAGAGAAGCAAAGGGGCTCCAGCTCATCCCAGCCCCTGCAGGTCCCCAGGCAGTCTCTCCGTGCCCAGCAGGACACTGGAACACCAGGGGTAGGGACCCTCCTAACTTTGGAGGGCTCCTGCAGGACACATCCCAGCTTGTTCCTCTCACCTCAGGAGAGAGGAAGAGGCAGTCCCCATGTCCCTGCTCACCTGGAGCCAGGGGAAGATGTCCACCAAGCTCTCCTTGGCCACGGTGTCCACGATACCCTGGCTGTATTCCAGCATGGCCTCGAACTCGGGGTCCCCGCGCCGGTACGAGGAGTTGAAGCAGAGGGAGCAGACCACGTTGGTGACGGCCCGTGTGAGCTCCGGGGCCATGTCCAGGGCCGTATCCTGCGCAGTGCTGAGCGTCTCGCACAGGGACGCAGCCTCCCGGCAGACTGGGGAGGGGGAGAGCCAGGTGAGGGGGTTGGTGGTGGAACTGAGGGGTGAAGGAGGTAGCTGGGGGCTGGCAGGAGGGGTCCCTGCTCCTTCAGGGTGTGCAGAGAGCACAGGGTGCATTCAGAGAGCACCCCTCTGCCAGGGCTGAGCCCTGAGGGCCTGGGATGGACAGAAGGGACAATGCAGGGTGCTGGAGAGGAGCAGAGAGGATGGAGACATGCAGAGAAGTCTATGAGTGGCTCGATGCTGTTCCTGGGTGCAGTAATCAGTTTCCCCATCTGTGAGTGATGGGAATCAAAACTCAGGGTGGAAAATTCACAGGGAGAGGTAAAGTAGTGGGGATGGAAAGAGAGGTATCGAGCTCCTGCTTGGCAAGGGGATGCCGGGGGATTTCCCAGGGAATCAGAGCGCTGAGGAAGGAAAAGTTCAGCCTGGATCGAGCGCGGGAGAGAGCCAGAGCTGGGAGGGAGCCTGGGGTCCGGCGGGAGGCACTCACTGATCCTCTCGAGGGCGAGCGAGCCCTCCCCGAACATGGAGAGGGCAGCGTGCACCAGCTTGCGCTGGAACTTCCAGAGGGGCCCGTAGCTGGCGAAGGCGATGTCCTTACCCCCCCGGGACAGCAGGTCTGTGGTCACCTGAGGGACAGGCAGCCCCAGGGTCACCCCGCGGGGGTGACGCTGGGGGGGCATGGAACATCGTCTCACCTCATCCCAGGGATGCTCGGAGGGGCTGGGGGTTAGCGCGGGCAGGAAAAGCCCACGCCAAGAGCTTTGCTTTCCCCCGTGCCAAGGACTGACAGAGAGGTTTGGGGTCCGGCGCCAGGGTTAGGGTGCCGGGGAGCCTGGGAGCGTGGGTGCCTGATGGTACCCGGCCCCGCGTCCCCGTGCCCTGGGATGCAGCCAGCTGCGGGGAAAACGCGCACCCTCGGGACGGGGGATGCTCAGGGGAGCAGGGCACGGAGGGGCTGTCCCCGGCTTGCTGCGGGCAGGGTGGGGGGAGCAGGCGGGCCCCGCTGGGTGCCGGTGCCTTTCTCTGGGAGCATCCCCCAGCCCCCAGCGGGGCGGGCTGCCCCCCGAACCCCGCCGCCCACTCACGGTGCGGGGCCGCCCGGCGAAGTCCTTGCCCTTCCTCAGCAGCACCTCCCTGGCGTGGCGGTGGCTGTTCACCACCACGGCGTAGTGCGAGCCCATCCACAGCCCGTAGAGGCTGCCGTAGTGGCGCTGCAGCCGCCACAGCCGCAGGTGGAGCTGCGGGTGCCCCGCCAGCTGCAGCAGGCTGCCCACGAGCGGCAGCGCCGGCAGGCTCCGCGGCCGCGCCAGCACCGTCCCTGTCCCCGTCCAGGTGCCACCCCGGCGCCGCGCCAGCCGCCAGGAGCAGAGCAGCGCCAGGGCCAGCAGCAGCGCCAGCGCCAGCAGCGCCATGGCGGGCCGGCCTGAGGGGCGGCGGGGGGCCCTTAGAGCGGCTGAGGGGGGCCCTTATAGCGGCGGCGGGCTCGCCTTGGCCCGGGGGCGGCGCTGAGGGGGGGCCGGGCCCGCGGCAGCTGCGGGGCGAGGGGCCAGGGCCGGGGGGAGCGGCTCCCGGGGCCGGGGGCGGGCCTGGCCTTGGGGAGAGGGCGGCGGGACAGCCGAGCCCCCCGCGCTGCGCTGCGGGGCACCGGGGTCTGAGTGCGGCCCCGGAGCGCCGCGTGTGCCCCGCAGGGATGGGCAGCACCGGGACAGGCACCGGGAGTGCTTCTAAGCCATGGGCAGCACCGGGGATGCCGAGGAACGCTGAGCATCCCTGAATGTCAGCGCCGGGCACTGATGGGGAGCCACGGGCAGCACCTGACAGTGCCGAGCAACCTTCATCGGTGCTGGGCAGTCCCTGGGAGCACCGGGCAGCCCTGGGCAGCCTCGCGGTGTCCGTGCCCGCGGTGGTGTCAGAGGCTGAGGTGTCCTGGGGGAGTTCCCTTGGGAACACCAGTCTCTCCCAGCGCTGCCCGCCGCGGGCCCTTCGCCTTCCCGACCCTTCTGGCCCGCGGCGCTCGCCGTAGCGGCTCCCGGGGCGGGGCAAGATGGCGGCGGGTGCCGCGGCGGACGCCCAGGCGCGGTTCGGGCACTCGGTGAAGGGGCTCCTGACCGAGAAGGTGACGAGCTGCGGCACCGACGTGATCGCCCTCACCAAGCAGGTGCTGAAGGGCTCCCGCAGCGCCGAGGTGAGCGGCGGCCGGCCGGCCGGCTCCGGCTGGCTGCAGGGCCAGGGCGAGCCCCGGCGGCGCGGGGCACGCTGGGAGCTGTAGTCCGGGATGGGGGGGGGGGGGGGTTACACATCCCCGTGTCTGGCGGGGACCGGGATGCGGGACCGACCGAGCAGCGCCGCGGGGCTCTCGGTGCGAAGCGGGAGGCCGCCCCTGCCTCACGCCTCCTCTCCAGGGCGGCAGGCGGGGCCGGTGCCTCAGTCGCTCCCCGTGGGTGTGCGCTCAGGGCTGCTGCCTCACAGCCTGGTGCGTGCGTTTTGTCTTTTAGCTCCTGGGTCAAGCTGCGAGAAACATGGTGATGCAAGAAGATGCCATCCTGCACTCGGAGGATGTAAGCTGTGTGTGCTTCTGCTCGGGCAACAAGGATTCCAGGGACAGGAGCAGGGGAGGGGGATAAGAACAGTTTGCAGACCAGCTCCCTTCAGCCCTGAAGGGAATAACTGAGTTCAGGCAGCGTGTCTGCTGGCCAGAATAATGTAGTGCTTCCTCTAACCCGTGTGTGCCACCAGCCCCACAGTGTCCTGCAGCCTGGCCAGCCCTCAGGCTGTGCCCTCTGTGATAGGATGCTCGAGGGACTGTGGGCTGCAGCAAAGCACTGTGTCTGTGCCTGTCCTTGGGAAGGAAGAGGAAAGTGTGCCCCTGCTGACAGTGCTGACACTGCTGACAGCGGGGGTGTTTTGTAGGCAGTGCAGTGGTACAGGTATGGCTGTGCAGGAGGAATTCCCTGAGGTGTTGGGCCAGCTTGCACTGTGGTTCTGCAGGCATTCATTCTTTGTTTCGTTCTCCACAGAGTTTAAGAAAAATGGCCATAATAACCACTCATCTACAGTACCAGTAAGTAGGGGACGCCATGTTCTCTCTCTGGGGGGCCAAGTGGGTCCCTCAGTCCTTTTCTGTTCTCCTTAAAGAGTTTGCATGAAGTGCACTCAGACCAATCCCTCTTTTCCACTTCTTCAAGGCTGAGCACACCCTGGAGCTGGTATTTTCCAGCCCTCTTCAGCTCTACTCGTGCAGCTCAGGCTGTTTTGGAGTGGCAGCTGAGATTTTTGCCATGCACTGTGTCTCCTGTGAGTGTGTGAGACACATCTGGGGCTGAGGGGAAGCAGCCAGTGCCACTATTGTCCCTCAGGACTTAATCCAGAAACGGGGGATTTCTGTGTGTCTGCTGAGCCTTTGTTCAAATACCTGTTCTTTGACATAACACTGTGACTGAGATTTTGTTTTTCTAATACTCTTTTTGTCTTTTCGTTTTTTCATCTAGGCAAGAAGCAATTCAGAAGAAGTGAGTACCACTCTGGGGGACATGTGTGGGTGTGGAAAGGGAAAAGTGATAGAGTAGGGTGGGAGAAAGCAGAGTGGAAAGGTGTTTGCAGCTTCCTTTGAAGCAGATACTGGCCCAGCAAGGTAGCATTTCAGTATTGTGAAGAGATGGGAATTTGAGTGAAGAAATGGGATTTATACCAAAGCTTCCTTTTGAGTCATTGACATGATAGAGCCTGGGAGGTTGCTTGTGATGGGAGACGAAGGTGGTGTGGAGCAGAGCTGTGTAGAGTAGGGTGCACAAAGTGAGGTCTGCCTTGTGGGGACATGGAGGTGGGTTGGGGAGCCCCAGGGTTTCTCTTTGCTGTAGTGTCAGAACTTGAGCTGCTCTGGTCCCTTGGCACAGGCAGCACAGCACAGTCTGGGGAGCAGATCTCACTCTCCATCTCCTCTCGGTCCCCAGTGTTGAGCGCTCATCAAACCTTCAGGACCAGCTGAGTCACTTGCTGAAGTGAAGGGGAACCGAAGACACAAGGACGTCTCGACTGGCACTGAGGGAAGCAAAGCATCCTCTCCCCTCCAGCCTCTGGGGCTCAGAACTACGTCTGAATAATGCTGGATGTCAGCTGGGATATGTGCAGAGTCTGTGTTTCTGGGCACGTGGCCTCCTCTCATGTGCCTCCATCCACACCTCTGGAACGCTGCCCTGTGCCCAGCTGAAGCTAACTCACCTGAAACTTTGCTCCCCCCAGCAATTCCTGTGTCTGCTTACTTCCATGTAGCATGAGGTGCTCAGCCCACACCAGCAACCCTGGCAAGAAATGCATAGAGCTGAGCTGTGGGGTTTAAATGCAGGTGCCTGCAGTTTGCCACTGGTCTGTATTTAGCCACAGAGGTGGCACAGAATGCATGTTAATCACTGGGAACTGCAAGTTCCTGGGTGGGTGAGAGGTGCTTCAGTGCCGGCTGAGGTGCCAGTCGCAGCCCAGAATTTCTGAAACCAGGAATCTGGGCACACACCCCTGCCAGTGGTCTAGCTGGATGTTGTTTGGCCAGCATCCTGCTTGGAGGTTATCTTATTTTCCACTCTGCCAGAGCTTGGAACGCCAATCCCTTGCCAGCCCATCTGTGCTGCATTCAGCCTTCAACTGCATTCCTTTTCCTGGGCTGCTGCTCCAGCTTTTGCTGAAGCAGCCTTGGCTGTGGTGTGTGTTTGTATCTGGTTGGGAAGGTATCCAAAGGTCTGGCTGGGAAGCAGGCAGGAGAGCATCACGAGCTGGGCTGCCCAGCTCTGCACTGCTGTTAAAGATTAGTGACCTGTTCACATCCTAGGAAGTAACACCAGTTCCAGGCTATAAATACAGTGTCTTGTTTTTGATATGTCACTTATCTGGAGCACTTGGAGTGCAGGGGGAGCACTTGTTTCCCTGAGTGTGCTTTTCACCAGCTGATAGGAGCAGTCAGGCTGAGAGCAGGCATTGGCCTGCCACATTCCTGTTGGAGCACTGCTGGGGTTTGGCTCCTGTGCTGCAGAGCCTTCTCCTGGGCTGGATTTCACCATCCCTGCCAGGGCCACTGCCTCTTTGGGCTTCACATGATGCCACCACAGCTTCTGCATCCCTGTGATGATGCCATTGTTAGCCCAGGCACTATGGTGGGTATTTTTGCCTTGGGTGGCATCCTGATCCCTAGCTTTGCAATGGGAATGAGGATTTTCCCTGAGCTGCTGGAGAAGCTGCTACTCTCTTGCTGGGAATAAAAGCTGTCCTGAACACCACCAAATCACAGTGGAGTGTGTGCTGGATGCCATTGCTGGCGGTCGCTGTGCAGCAGGGAGACTGGGATAGTGGGTCTCTGCCTCCCAGTGTCCCCCATTTTTCTTGAGCTCAGGGGTCTTTACAGAGGCAGTGAGTCCCTGTAGATGGCTCATGCTGTCCAAGGTCCTGTGCTCTGCAGAGGCTGGAGCAGCCCTGTGGCATTAAACTTGGGTCTCCCTGCGTTTGGGGCGAGCAGGGACAGGCTGCACCATGGAGGTGCAGAGCTGTTGAGGGGCAGGCAGCAGGGTGAGTTTTGGGGGTGTGGGAACAGGTGCAAAGTGAATGATGGGGTCGTGCCCACCATGGGAATGGGGCCAGCTCCCCTTGCCGTGCCTGGGTCCCTGCAGGGCCATGTGCCTGCGGTATTGACCAGGCAGGAGCTGGCGCTGGGAAGGAAGCCAGGCCCGGGGTGGCATGGGATGCCGGGGCGGTGCAGGGTGTCGGGGCGGAGCGTGGCCCAGGCTGGGCAGAGTCCGGCTGAGGTGCTGCAGCTGGAGGCAGTACGGCAGCCTGGGGCCTCTGCTGGGGCCGCACGGGGGGCACCCTCGGGCCTCAGGGCTCTCTGCAAAGCAGGGAGGGGGAGGTTTACCCTATAGAGGCGTTTTGGGGGTTCATCTCTCCAGGGCAGCGGGGATGGTCTTTTGGGGGGGAGAGGGAGAATGTCACCAGGTGCCCCCAGGAGCATCCTACTAGACTGCAAGTTTTGGGGTGTCTCTTTAGCTTCTGCTGGGGGAGAGCAAAAAGTGCTCTGGTGTTTGGCACCAGCCTCACATTCCCGTTCCCGTTGCAGTGGCAGCTCCCTGCAGAGAGCAGATCCACCAGGAGGTGCAGGTGAGGGGCGTGATGGGAGCTGGTGGGGGCCAGGGTGGCTGGGCAGGGGATCCAAGGCTGGGCTGGCGTTCCGGCTGCCATCAGAGGATAATGCTTGTTTCAGGGTCCAGAGGGAAATGTCAGGTGCAGTCAGCAGTTTTGCTCCTATTGCCCACAGAGATGGGGCTGCTGAGCAACTCGGTGTTTCCCTGCCCTTGTTCCCCACACCCTCCTCATCCAAGGAAACAGTGGCTGCAGCCTGCAAAGTCACTGCAAATGGGGCTTAAACTCCCTCCTGCACAAACACATCTGTCTGTGTGAGCAAAGGGATCTGGGGAGGATGGGGGCAAGGGAATGTGTGATGTTAGTCTAGCTTTTAGCTGGGTGGAAATGCAAATGCCAGTGCTGGAGGACACTGGGGCACGTACAGGCTGAGCACAGGCATGGTCCACATGCTTTGCAGCATGAGGAGTTCCTAGAGCACAACGTGCCATAATTTAGTGGTCTCTGTCCTTCCCATCTCAGGATTACTATGGCAAAGAACTGCAGAAGTCAGAGGACCTCAAAACCAATGCGTGTGTCACCTCGGCCAGGCCCCTCTCCAAGGCGCTGAGAGATGCTTTGGAGCGTGTCCATGAGGAGGTGGTGGCCAGGTAAATCATGGAGTCTCTCCATTACTGCTGTGTCCCCACGGGCTGCAGCCCCCTGGACAGCCACACCATGGAGGCGTCTCTGCCCAGCTCACCTCAGCACCCACCCAGGTACTACGGCTGCGGGCTGGTGATCCCCGAGTGCCTGTCGTCGTGCCGGATCCTGGACCTGGGCAGTGGCAGCGGCAGGGACTGCTACCTGCTGAGCCAGCTGGTTGGGGAGCAGGGCCACGTCACCGGGATAGATATGACCCAGGGCCAGGTACAGTGCAGAGCTGGGGCTTCCCCTCATCCTCCCAGCAGCCCCCCACCATCGTTCCCTTCCTCCTGCCAGGTTGAGGTGGCGAAGAAGCACATTGCCTACCACATGGATAAATTTGGCTACCAAAAGCCAAACGTGGAGTTCCTCCATGGCTACATGGAGAAGCTAGGTGATGCCGGGCTGGCTGATGAGAGCTATGATATTGTCATGTAGGTACCATGCAGGGCACTGTCACCCCTAAGTCCTGCTGCTCCCTGGGGCTGTGGGCTGCAGTCTGGGTCCACATCCCACTGGGTCACCTGCTTCAGAAGTACATGTTAGGAAAAGGGAAATCCCAAGGCAGAGTCTGGGCTGGAGTCTGGGACTATAGAAACTTCCCTATTTGTGGTCAAAACTGGAGCTTCAAAACCCTGCATGAAGCAATGGGACACACAGCAGCTGGTGGATGTGCAGCAGCTGGTGGTGTTAGGTGTGCGAGAGGATGCAAATAAGCCTTGTTCTCCTCCTTCCCAGCTCGAACTGCGTGATCAACCTTGCCCCTGACAAGAGGGCTGTGCTGCAGGAGGCCTTCCGTGTGCTGAAGGTGATGCTGGGCCTGTGCCTGTGGCAGCAGAGCAGGCTTGGGGTGGCCCTGCTGTTGGGGTGCCACTGGGAAGCAGCAAATGTGATGCAGCAAGTTGGGGATGCAGGATGGGGCCGCAGGAGGGCACCTCTGCAGAGGGCCCCAAGCAGGGTAGCATTAGGGAGTTCCCAGTTTTCCCTGTCCCTTTTGTCCTTTTGCTTCTTGAGGCCTCCCTTCACTCCTCGCTACCTTCCAGCCCGGGGGAGAGATGTACTTCAGTGACGTCTATGCCAGCCAGCGCCTGAGTGAGACCATCCGGAAGCACAGGGTGCTGTGGGGTGCGTAGGACTCCGGGATGGAGGTGACATGGGGTGGGGGATTGGGCCTCCGCCTCCATCACCCATGTCTGTGGTCTCATGCCAGGAGAGTGCCTGGCAGGAGCCCTGTACTGGAAGGACCTGTACAGCATCGCTGAGGAGGTGGGGTTCAGCCCCCCGTGCCTGGTCACCGCCAGCCCCATCACCATCAGCAACAAGGACCTGGAGGCCATCACTGGTGAGGGTCCAGCCAGCGAGTGTCAGCTCCGGGCAGCCGTGGGGAATTGTGCTGGAATCCCAGGCTCTACTGGATCCCAGCCTGGATATTCAGTGCCCAGCCCAACCAGCCTCTCCCTTGTAGGCGAGTGCCGCTTTGTTTCTGCAACCTTCCGCCTGTTCAAGGTGCCGGCTGGCAGCCGGGCCGGACCAGGACAAGTCATCTACAATGGTGGGATCATGGGGCATGAGCGAGAGCTGGTGTTTGATGCCAACTTCACCTTCAAGGTGCGGGGAGGTATAATGGGACTCCTCAGGATTCCAAGAAGTCTGGGTCTGTAGGGATGGGTTAAAGCTGATGAAGCAGTGCTACTCAGCAGTGTTGTCTATGATTTGGGGGGCAAGCTTTGGTAGAGTGGGAGCAGAAGGGCTGTATAAACCTAGGGAAGTGCAAACAGGCAGGAAAGGTAGAAGCAGGACATCCATGGTGGCTTCCCAAGAGGGTTTGAAGCCAGCTGCTTGGTTGTTGTGGGTGCTTCTTCAGGTTTTGGGCCAAGATGCTTTCACTTTCCCCATCATCTGAGTGAGTGACTGATGTCCCCTGGGAGACATATCCTGGACCCCAGCCCTGTAACTGTTCCTCTGCCCCCAGGAAGGAGAGGTGGTGGACGTGGACGCTGAGATGGCTGCGATTTTGCGGAGCTCCAGATTTGCGGAGGAGTTCCTGATCCGAGCTGAGGGGGCCAATGCTGCAGCACCACAGGGCTGCTGTTGCAAGAGGGTAAAGGTTGGTAGCAGGCAGCCTTGTGGCTGGGTTCAGGGATGCGGACATAGGTGTCCTCTGCCATCAGAGGGACTGTGGCATGATACCAAGACACCCGAGTCCTGGGCCAGGCACAGGAGCCCACGGGGCACTGAGGTTAGTGCCTGGTGCTGAGTGTGGACAAACTGTACCACAGCCCGAGTCAGAGCCCTCACCAGGTGTGAGAACCCCTTGTCACCCTCAGCATGGCCATGGGGACTGGTGAGACTGACAGCTGGACTTTTCTGAAGGGTCCCAAGGAGAGACATCCTTCCCCAGAGGGGAATGGCTGTGTACAGCCTGCCCCAGGGAGCCGATGGCCCATCTCTGCAGCTCCCTCCTGCCCATTGCTCTCCCAGCTGCTGATGGGAGAGCAGATTGGCCCTGTCTGCCAACCCTGACCCTGCAGCACAAAGCACTCTATCTGCTGGAAACCTATCTCTTCTCCTTGGTGGTCCCTCCAGCCTGTAGATCGGCCAGAAAAGGAAAGGGAGATAACGCCCTGCAGCTGCATATCCCTGAAACACAGCCTTGTACTTGGGGAGGACTGTTCTTGGGTCTCTGTCCAAGCAGGAGACATTTCTCAGATAAAAGCAGAGCCAAAGTCCCAGAAAAGCTCTTGGCTTCCTCCTTGTAGCAGCAAAAAGCAGCTGGAGTGATCCAGGAGCTATCCCCCATGTTAGCTTAGAAGGAAGGGTCTGCTTGGGTTGCAGGATTTGAGCTAGGGGGAAATGCCACTCTCAGGGTGCCACTTGCTTCCCTCTGGCCTGATCCTACTCTGGGTTTTTCTCTGCCCTCCAGGAGAAGATCTGCAATCCCTTCCAGCTGCTGGAGCAGCTGGCAGCCCCAGGTCCTGCCTGCTGTCCTGGTGGCACCTGTGGTCCGCCAGGGTGCTGCTGAGTGGCAAGTGGTGCCCACACACCAGCAGATGCCAGCGAGGCAGGAGGATGTGGCCCCAGTGGCGTGTCTTGCACCAGAGAGAAAATAAACATCTGAACTCGAAGGCTGTGTGCTCATGGCTGGGGCCACAGAGCCTGTGGGGTGCTGTGCTTCCCTGTCGGGGCTGGTGGGGCAGGTTGTGCCTGGATGCAGTGAGGACAGGCAGCTGTCCTGTGGGTCCCCTCACTATGGGGCTGGCCGTGACTGCATGGCTTGGGCACAGAGGAAAGAACAGTCTCTGTGGGAAAGGCATTGTGGGTCCCCATGCATGGGACAGCAGGTCTGGCATGTGCTTGGCAGCAGCTGTGAGTTGGTGCTGAGCCTGCGAGCACAGCGGGGCTGTTTGCAGAGCAGGGTGTGAAAAGAGGCCCAGCACCTCACAGGACCTGATCCTGCAGCGTAACCTGCTCAGTGTCAGCCTGCCTCCAGGCTGAGATCTTGGGGAGCCCACAGCTGAAACGTAAATGCTTCTCACAAGCAAAAGGCACAGCAGTAAGCAGCCCAGTTGCTCTTTTCTTCTAATCTCCCCATCCTAACCCTCCACACACAGGGAGCCGCAAGCATCCATCAGGCAGAGTCCATGCCCACTGCGTTGGGGTGAGCATCTCCCCAGGGTGGTGGGTAAGAAGGATTGGTCAGCTCCTGGGCCCTGCTTTTCCATGAAGGACTCCACGTGGCACCGAAGGTGCAGAGGGATGTCCCCTTTATTCGCATTCAGGATGGGAGTGCCCCAAGCACAGGTCCCCACGCTTTGTCTCCTCTGCAGTCCTGCAGCCCATTCCAGGACAGAACGGCTCTCTTCTTTCCTGTGCAGCACTACTGAGGTTGCTGTTTTTCCCCGGACTCCATCTAGTGGGAAAGCCTCAAGTCGCCTGCAGGCATCGCAACTCTGGAGTTTTCAGGGAAATACGGCAGTTCTGGAAAAGCAGAACCGCCTCTGGCCCCATCCCATAGGGGCCAAAGAACGAGGGCTTCGAGACTGTGGTGGGAGGTGATGGGCTGAGCTCCTGCTGCCCAGCATAATCCTGCATGCCCTGCCTTGCAGAGGCCGTTTTGGAAAGGCTGGGGGCTGCTGAGCAGCCCGTGGGCGAGCAGCTCTGCTTGGAAGTGAGGGACCATTTCCATGCCTTCTCACACACGGATTTTCCAGGAGGGACTAAATTTCCCCTCTGTGCCATTTAAATATCACCTTGCTGTAGCATGGGGGAAGATAGAAAGCAAACAATAAGATTTGGGTTCAAAAATAAACATGAGCCATTGCCAAGGATGCTCTGCAGTAGCAATAGAGGTGGCTGAGGAATGTCCAGGTGTTCAGGGGGCATTTCCAGAAGACCTGGAAGGAAAAGCAAGAGCTGTCAGGTAATACCTGACTGTCACACAGTGATGGGAAGTCCAGAAACAGGTGTATCAGCCCAGAATGCTTGACCTGGCCAGAAAAATAAGGCAGCAATTAAGTAATATTTTTAGAGATTAAATTTATAAACAATGCCCCCAAATATGATTTCCTGGAAAGTCATCTTGCCAGCTTGTCCTTTTGGCTTTGGACTAGACTGTGAACTGACCTATTGGGTGTACAAAAACTCGTTTGGTTTAGAACTATGCCATGATAAAAAAACCCAGAGCCTTTGGTGTTATCTGGATCATCCAGGCATGCTTTATCTGGCTTCCGGTAGGGGTCCCTCACAGACAAGCCTTGAGGGTGGCTGTGACCCTGTAGCCAAGATGAGCTCTGAAACTGTGTAGAATGACCTCATTGATGAGACCTTGGGAAGGACCTGCTGAAAATACCACCAAGAGGCTCTTTAATGCCTTCCTGAATAGCCTTCTTCCTCAATTACTTACAAAGACTTCCTCAAAGTCCCCAAACAGCTCATCCTGGGAGCTTTGCAGCAATTAACTCCTGCTATCAAAGACAGCCTTCCCAGTGGGAAGAGTAGATGGAGTGGGGTGTCCTGCCTGCAAGCCCCTTCATTAAATAGACATTAAAAAGTCCTTGCTGCGTTCTTTCAACTCGCCTGGGAAGAGATGCACCCCCAGTGAGTTCCCCCTCTTGTGTGCATATGGAAAAAGGCCACAGCTTAAATGCCACTGCATTTTCATGGAGCTATTTTGTTCCCAAATTCTCAGCGTGTCTGGGAGGAAGCAGCTAAGAGGACTTCACTTTGATCTGGAGCATCGGAGTAGGGATCCTCACCAGCCTGTGGATGTGGGGGTGTCCTGTCTGCCTGGCTTTGCTTCTGCTTGTGCAGCCTTGGGGATTGTAGCCCCCAATCCATGAAAAAAGAAGGTCCCGCAGCCTCATCCTGCGTGAGGAACCACAAAAGTTTGCCCTGGTCTGGGTGTTTTGGTAATTGGAGAGATGCCCCAAATCCCGTTCTCCCAGCGTGAGCTCTGCGGCACTGGTGTCCTCCGCGGCAGGCAGGGAAAGTGTTTCTCCTGGAGGGCAGCAGGGAAAAGTGATGCCCTCATTCACCCCGAGGGGAAAACGGAGGGATTCGTGAGTTCCTGTCAGCTGTGTTTAGCAGGGATTCACTGTGGCTCAGGGACACCCGTCACCTCCCTGCGGGAGCAGACCTGCAGAAATCCCTCAGGACGAACTGACTGAGATTTGGGACCCGGAAAGATTTGTGGCTGCAGCCCCAGAGCGCTGTGCTCTGCTCCCTGCCGCACTGGGTTGTCCTGCGCAATCCTTTACTCTTCCGTTTTCCAGGCACTTAAACGCAGGGCTCGGTGTTTTACCTCCTCTAAAGGGTCTCAACCACCGCAACCCATACCGGCTGCTCCCGCCGCTGTCCGGGATGCCCAGCTGTGGTCTGCCTTCCGTATCCTTCACAACAGGTAGACACGAGCATCTCCCGATCGTCGCACAGCACCGCACCGGCGGCGGCTCGGGGCCGAACGGGCACGGGCACGGCAGGGAGAGCCGCCCCCGCCCCCGCCGGCGCCCGCAGATCCCGGCGGAAGGCACCGGGATGAGTGAGCCCCGTCGGGCCGGTCTGCGGGGGGCGCAGCGGGGCCGCCAGGGGGTGCTGCGGGACCGCCGACCGGCGCTGCGGGGGGACGCGGGGCGGCGCTGCGGGGCCGGCGAGAGGGGCGGGCGGCGCGAGGGGTCCGTGGGCCCGGCGGGGGCGGCGGCGGGAGCGGTGGAAGAGCGGCGGGAGCGGCGGGAGCGGGGCAGGAGCGAGGCAGGAGCGGCCGCCCCGTCCCCCCTCCCGGTGCCGCTGCCGGGGCCGCCCGCGCCGCCGCACCGCGCCCCCATTGGTCGCGCCCCCGGGAGGCCCCGCCCCCCCGCGAGCGGCGTACACACCGGAGTCCCGCGCCCCCGGGCCCGGGGGGGGCGGGTGGCGCGCGGCGGGGGCGGGGCCGG
>JAWWEU010000160.1:23494595-23515292 GCA_035583155.1 Acropternis orthonyx
TCATCATCCTGCCGCACATCGTGCTCAACCGCCGCACCTCGGGCATCATCGAGATCGAGATCAAGCCCCTGCGCAAGACGGAGAAGAGCAAGTCCTACTACCTGTGCACCTCCGTGTCGGCCCCCGCCGCCGCCGCCCTGGGGCCCGGCGCTCCCGGGGGGCTGGCGGGCGCCGAGGGGCCCGCGGGGCCCCCGCCGTGGGGAGAGACCACCTGGATCTACCACGACGGCGAGGACACCAAGATGATCGTGGGCGAGGAGAAGAAGTTCCTGCTGCCGTTCTGGCTGCAGGTCATCTTCATCTCGCTCCTCCTGTGCCTCTCGGGCATGTTCAGCGGCCTCAACCTGGGCCTCATGGCGCTGGACCCCATGGAGCTGCGCATCGTGCAGAATTGCGGCACGGACAAAGAAAAGAACTATGCCAAGCGCATCGAGCCTGTGCGGCGTCAGGGCAACTACCTGCTGTGCTCCCTCCTGCTGGGCAATGTCCTGGTCAACACTACGCTTACCATCCTGCTGGACGACATTGCCGGCTCTGGGCTGGTGGCCGTGGTGGTCTCCACCATCGGTATCGTCATCTTCGGCGAGATCGTGCCGCAGGCAATTTGCTCTCGGCACGGCCTGGCCGTGGGCGCCAACACCATCTTCCTCACCAAGTTTTTCATGATGATGACCTTCCCGGCCTCCTACCCCGTTAGCAAGTTGCTGGACTGTGTCCTGGGCCAGGAGATCGGCACGGTCTATAACCGTGAGAAGTTGTTGGAGATGCTGCGGGTCACCGACCCTTACAATGATCTAGTCAAGGAGGAGCTCAACATTATCCAAGGAGCCCTGGAGCTGCGCACCAAGACTGTGGAGGACGTGATGACTCCACTCCGAGACTGCTTTATGATCGCTGCCGAGGCTGTGCTCGACTTCAACACTATGTCCGAGATCATGGAGAGCGGGTACACCCGCATCCCCGTTTTTGAGGGTGACCGCTCCAACATCGTGGACTTGCTCTTTGTTAAGGACCTGGCTTTTGTGGACCCTGATGACTGCACTCCACTCAAGACCATCACCCGCTTCTACAATCATCCGCTGCACTTTGTCTTCAACGACACTAAGCTTGATGCCATGCTGGAGGAGTTCAAGAAAGGTGGGCTCATGCCTGTAGTGGGGTCATAGTGGGGAAGTGTTGCATGGTGGCTTGTCAGCATCTACCTTCTCGAAGCAAGGGAGCTCTGCAGAGGGGCTTCTGGGGTTCCTGCTCCTGGAGGGGTGTGTGGGAAGGTGCATTCAGGACTGGTATTTAGGCATCTGCCAGATCTGCTCCCTTCCCTGGGCCAGAAAGCTGATACGCGGCTGGTATGTGCCCCCGGCCTCTTTTCCCCACTGCACTGGGATGTGTGTGTGGGCAAGGTGCCAAGCAAGGTTGTTTTCTTTCTTGCTTTTTCCACTCATCTGTCTGTTACAGTGAGAACCGCTGACGGGAATCCACGCCCGCTCCTTGACTGTGTCTTCTCCCTGCTTTTTCAGCTGGCCTGACAGGGAGGAGCGGGTGGGCTGCTCGGGCGTCTTTCAGGCTTAGCGTGCGCACACGTGCTGAGATAAACAAGGCGTTTTAGCTCCATTCATAGGCTCGGGCAGCAGACCTGGGCTCTCTGCTTGTGTTCCGGTTATTTTGATTGACGCTTTCATCGTGTAACTCATAAATGGCTTCAGGGTCGTAAAATGTGTTTGAAAGCACCTCTTGGTGCTGCACTTCGGAGGTACAGCACTTTTTCTTCCCCAGGCTCCCCTCTGCCTCAGGACCACAGGCTCAGCAGAGACGCTTTGTACCTCTTTGGTGTAGCTTGTATGTTAGTTGCATCAGAACGGGACTGAGACTTTCCAGGCTTGTCTTCATTGTAAGAGGTGTTGACTTGACAAATGTGTCTTAATACTTAGAAGCTCTTGCTTATGAGAAAGGAAAAAACGTTTTGTTTGTTTACTTTTTAAATCTGTTCCTCTCTGCAAGCCAAATAATAATGCTATACGACCTATGCAGGAAGGAGCTTTCAGAGTAGTGTTTTAGAGAAATTTCAAGCAGTTTGGATGGGTGGGCTCCTGTGCTGGAGGACTGAAAGATATTAGGAGTGCTGCCAAGCTGTTTGTAACTGGGGAGATCTGCTCAAAGCACCAGGAGCAGCCCAGTCCCTGGGAGATGATTTGCATGAGAGGGGGAGATCTGATGAGGTATATCTGGGTTAACCTCTTATCAACTGCAAAAGTTACCTTGGTCTTTCTAGATACTAAGTTTAAATTACCACTTAAATTTCAGGTCCTGTTTTTGTCCACACACTAAGGTTTGATGGCAGGGCATTTGATCTTCTTCCTGCTTAACTCAGTTTAGGGGATTTGAAGGGTTACCTTGTCTTTATTTCCTTTTCATGGATAGAAATACTCCTGCTTTTTACTGACCGGTGCAGCAGTGGTTATCTTTCAGCCTCTGTGTAATGATGAGGAAATCTTACTTGGTTTTGGAGCTGTTGAAGGAGAGATGAGGGAGAGTCTCCCTGTGCTGTGGTTTCTGCACTGCAGGATCCGCAGCTGGGATGTGGGAAACTCAATGATGTCACTTAACCGTTGGTTGGTTAAGATGGGTTTTGCTGCATGTGCGGGTGAAGGGTGGCTCTTAACCCCTCAAACCCTGTTGTTCAGACTCCAGATAGCACAGTGGGGTTTTTAACCTGTAGTGAGACTTGTGGGTTTTTTCCTAGTTCTGTTTGCATCAGTGTGTCTGAAGAAATGAATGTTATGCTGACTGATTTATTTCCCCTGTCTGGAAGGATGGGGTGCACTGCTCTGTGTTAGCATAGCAGTCCTTTTATTTATCGGCTGGGAGAATTAGGCATGTGTGTTTTAGTCCTGCAAGTGTGGCTAAGCCAAGTATGCCTCCTTACAGTTCCTGAAAGTGGCGCTTAAAATAGGCTTCTTAAAAATTCTGGGTGGCCTGGAAGGTGCAGACCAGAGGTCATTTTCCCAGGTAGCCAGACAGCTTCTCTTGCCTGCGCTAGGGCAGATCCCAGTAGCACAAGTTCAGGGTGACTTCCTAATGTGTGTGTGTTCTCTCCTGTGTTTGCTGAGTCCTGGAATAGTCTCTGTAGCTGGGAATTAATTCAGACTAGTTTGAGCATACTTGAATGTTTACTCCAGTATTGCTATGCTGGTTGGTCTGTGTGGGCAAGCCCTGTGTTAGGACTGGCTCTGTCCTAACTGGTTCCTCTTTAAAAAGTGCAGATATAGTGGAAATAAATGGATTCCTTTGTGTCCTTTGAAATGAATGTAAATAACTGATAGCTTGCTTGATCTGGCATAGTGCAGTGTCTTTTGCAAGAGCTCTTCCAACTTTCTTCTTCAGAGAAACCTTGCCAAATTCCCATGAGAATGTACAAATTAAGGGTGAGAATCAAACTGCATGTTACTCTCTGGTAGGGTGTTGAAAATAAATAAGATTGCAGTACGTAATTGTTCCCTTCCCATCACAATGACCTTCAGCCACAGCCAGCTTGCTTCAAAATTCATGTGTATGTCTTTTTTGGACTCCCAGTCCCTGCTACCACTGCTGGGTGCAGTGGGCAGCTCCTGTGATAGTGCTGTTTAGTTGAATACTTTAATTGGTTTAAGGGAAGAGGATGGGTTTGTTTTTGTGTTTTTTAAGAAGTTTGGTAATTAGCTGGGTAGATGGCATTTTTGAAACTCACTTTTTGGGCAGAAGCACAACATTCTTAAATATGGAATGGAGGCTTACAAGGAAGAGATTAAAAACAAGCACTGCAGGATATATATCCTTATGCTGTTGCAGAATATGAGATGGGTAGTTCTGTACTTGTTTTGGTGCATAGGCTGAACAGCTGGAGGATTTGGTCATGGGGCTGTTGTTAATGTTCTTTGACCACAATTGCAAAATAGGTTATCTGTTTCACTTTTATGCTGCCAGGCAAGACACTTAATTTTAAGAGAAAGTTGCAGCACATTCCCACTCCCTTGCTGCTCTAATCTCTTAAAGTGTGAATAAACATGATTTCTGAAGCAGTCTGCAAACAAGCTTCTCTTCTAAAAGTCATTATTTACTTTCAAATAAATAAATAGCTTTTCAAAGAGGTGCAGCTTTCTATTCTAAGAATAGACCTTAAACGTCTACCAGCACTGTCAAATTCATTTGCCTGCAAATGGAGCAGACGAGTGCTTAGCTTAATTGAATTCAGTCATTCAAATTTAATGCAAGCAAGTGTAAGATACTCTTTATACTGGCCTAAGAAATGACCTGCCTGACTTTGCTCAGTGCAGAGGTATCTCATTTGAAGTAAATTCACTCCCAGTTAATCTGATGTTGGCCCTTGCTGTAAAAGGGGAGTAAGGCGTTACCTGTTACAGGATTGATTTGTGTCCTGGCTCCTAATCTGCCACAGGGAGTGAATGAGCCACAAAGTCATTTTTGGAAAGAAGCTCGTGAACCCTCTCCACTGATCTCCTTTTCCTTGTTGACAAGTGTGTGGACTATTGTTCCTTTTTGACGGTTTTCCTGAGTATCTGCTCAAATGCTCTCTGGCACTTGCTCTTGGGGTTCTTCACAGACAGATCTTTGCAGGTGTGATTCTAAATGCAAAGCATTCTATTTCTAGCTCCCTGCCTGCTGGAGCTACAAAAATTCAGCTTGAAAAGCCTTATGTTATAATACTGATATTTCAAGATTGGCCCACTTTCTACCATTGTACAGCTGTGTTCCTGGTGGCCTGGATGGTTTTGGAGGACAGCAGTTTCTCAGTTGGAGTCCTCCTTATCTGGGGACTTTGAGTCATATGTTTTGATCTTACTTATATCTGTTTCCACTATTACTTTATACTACAGATCAGAGCTTATAACGTGTTTCAAAGAAGTCACAATAACTTTGTGCAGCACTTCTGAGCTTTTGTTTTCTGAATCACATGACAGCCTCGAGAAAATTCCTAGATTCCTTATTAAAATCATTGTCAACTCAACCTTAAAAGGTTTTTCTTTCCCAAAAATGTGGTCAGATTTAGGTTGATGACATTCTCTTCAGGCTCTGTTGCTCTTGTATTTTCTGTTTTTAATAATGTGTATGTTTGGTGGCTATATTTAGTATGGACATTGGAGAAAAATGTTGTCCACTTCTTTTCTAGTTCCTCTTCCCCCTCCAAAAAAACCCAAACTCCAGCAGCCTGAAACGTAAACCTGTTAGTTTTGAGGGTGCAGAGAAGAATACCTAGATCTATTTACTGCTCTTTTGAGCACATAGATCCTCTTTTTGGAAGCAGGTAGGACAGCAAGTAATTGGTATCCCAGGGATCCAAAGTTCTGCATTACTATTGTTGGTCTCAGGGTTTTTTTCTGTTACTGGGTCACTTGGTCTGAGGTTGTTTTTTTTTTGGTTTTTTTTTGTTTTTTTTTTTTTGTTATTAGGTCACTTATCTTTCAAGTACAGCTTTAATCCAGGTTTGTAGGTGGATTCTTTCATGGTTCCTTTCAAATTTTATGAGTCATCCTGCTGAATCTGAGTCCAGTCTTCCTCTGAATAACTTTTATTTAGTAGGTCTGAATGCTCACTTTGTAGTTTATCTAGCAGATTGTCTGTCTTCTGGGCCTTTTTTCCATGCAATCCTGTGACTGCAGCATTATGAGAAACGGGAAGAAACCACATAAATCCTTTCTGGCATTATGAAAAGCATGTGTAATTTTTTTCTTGGGAAACAATAGGCTGCTTGGCTAATAAAAGGCGCCTCCTCTGATCCTTCTGGAGAAATTCATACAAAGGGAAGGGTGTTGAGGAGGTCCTGTGTGGAGACTTTTCTGTGTGAAGAGAGTAGGGGAGTGGTGGGTGGGAAGGAATTTGCCACAAAGAAACAGAAGTCTTAGAATGCTATGCCTGCAGATTTACTCCCCGAACAAAAATTGCGTGTGGGGGTGGGGGTTGCCTCGTGACAAACTGTTTCTTGGCTGTCTGACAGCACAGCACCCGCAGGTACTGCACTGCCAAGAGCTCTGCTGGCCTTGCAAAGCTCCTGGGGGATGCTCGTTCCACTGGAGAGCAGCGGATGTGGGCTACTGCAGGCAGCCCTCCTGCTGGTATGGCTGAGCGAGAGGCACCAAGGGGAATGCACTGGGGAGCAGCTCCAGTTTCTCCTGGGCTCCCTACTGTGAACCTCTTTTAGGGACCAGGTGAAGGGATCCTACTTGGAGAGCTGCAGTGTTCCTTTTCACCCTCTCCTTGGTGGGAAGCTCAGCTGGAGGACCCATTCTGCTGCTGAGAGTAGAAATGTGTGGTTCAAGTGGCTGGCAGGGAGAGGAGTAAGTGAATTAAATGGCTTGGGCAGAAGAGGCTTGAGTCTGACCCCCATGTTGGATATGATTCCTTGATTGCATTTTAACCGAGGGCTCACAACTTCTGTCATTCAACAAACACAAGAAGTTGCCTTTTTCTCCCCTTAACTGTTTGCTAAGTTAGCAATGCCTGCCTGTACTGAAGGTGTCGGGAGTGAATTCCACACGAGTGAACCATGCTCCTATCTGCTTTCTCTGTGTCTGTAAAGGTTATCTGTAATAGGCACAGAAGTAAACTTCAGGTCAGGCTGCGCAGCATTTCCTGGCCAGTTTTGGAGTAGAATAGAGCAAGAGACAGAGTGTCAATTTCTGAGCAAGGTCAGTAGTGCAGGAAAATGATCAGGTAGTTTAATTATTGCAGTGTTCTTCCAGGCCTGAGGATTTTTTCTTTGTTTTTCGTTTTTTTGCTGCCAGCGTGAGGTACTGAGGAGCAGAACACTTTCTCAGTGAACTTCAGTTGACTTCAAGGGTGTAAGGACAATGATAGCAAACCCTCTGCAGTAGTTCGTGTCTGACAATGGCTGTGGCTGCTTAGATAAAGTTCTAGAAAAGAGCCAACTTATTTTGTCCCCCACGGAAACTTACTGATCTCATCAGGCTGTGATCAGGAAGTTCTGGAACTAAAGATACTGTCTTTATTAAATAGCCCTAGATGGTTATTTCTCTCTGTGAGCTTTTTGTAATCAACACTGAACCTTTGTCAGCTCTGGCACATAGACAAACACCAACAGTCGGTGTCTCCTATCAATAGCTCTGTAGTTCCAGTGGCAGAGAGAGGTGGATCTAAAGGCACATTTCTTGTTGTTGCTTCTGTATGCAGCCATCCAAAGGTAGGTTTTGTTTTGTCAGGCTGTGGTGTCACTCTAGTTGGTAATTTAGGAAATTAGGGAGTGAGCCACCTCACACTTCACACATGTGAGCCTGAATCCCCTCCCTTTTTTATTGAAGGAATCATTACAGTGAGTATTTTGGGGGCTACTAGGCCATTTAAGTTGGAGCATCAATGCCGCTATGCTGTGACAAGATCTACTCATCCTCCTGGTTTTGGTTGGTGTCGGATTTTGTCTTGCTCGCTTGAATGGCAGACATTCTAGTGCACAGGAATTAAGACCTGGAGAATTTGAAGTCTCCACTGCTCCACCTCTTCTAAACACTTAGTGATGTGTGCTTAAGTAGTAAGAGTGGTAAGTTAGTCTTGCAGCTGCTGGTAACCATCAAGTAGGCAGAGAATGAAAGCAGTGGCCAAGCAGTGCATTGAATGAGTCTATACACCATCCAGCTGTGCCTTTTTTCAGTAATACTTAACAAGAGCTCACTTTTTCTGTAGCTTTTATGCCTCTACAGAGCTGTGGTGCAATTGCCAGTCTAGGGAGACCAATTGCAGTTCTAGTATTGAGTCTCTTCCAATTTCACTGATGGAGCTTGTAACAATATAGAGTACTCCAGTACGCTGAACTGTAGGGTGGTGTGACCTGGCACTCTTGTTAATTTGACAAGGTCCTGAAATACAACCTACCAACTGCAAATAGGAGTGTAAACACTGGGTGCTAATGAGCTACAGTCCAAATCAGGTGGTTGATCCACCCTAGTTCCTGCCAAGGTCACTGAGTCATTTCAGGACTATCAAGTGATGGGGTTTTGTTTCACTTTTCAACAATGTATAATCATATAAATGAGATTCATATAAGTCTGTCATTAATCTTCTTCTGATGGAATCCAGCTTTTCCCTTGGCCGAGAAATCAGGATGGCCAAATAGTTGCTGGTAGAAGAAGCTATGGTGGGAATAAACTAGGGCTAACAAAGCATCTGTGAGAAGGGCATGAAAAGTAAAGCTGGTTAAGGAACTATAGGGGGAAGAGATGACCTGGTCACTTGGTCAGTGTAGGTGGTCTTAGAGAGAGGTAGATGTAGGGAAGAGAAATGGATGGCCTGGAACAGAACAGGTGAGGTGTTCCTTTGGTATTATAAATAGCTCTTTGTGCAGTAATGAAGTTCTGATTCTGCAACACTTATAGTTGAGGCAGAGGAACTGATGTCTTTGGAAAGATTTCCCATAGCTTCTTAAAAAAACCAAAACCAAACCCCAACAAAAAATGTGCTAATGTTATGACTTCAGGACATGCAGCCTTACACTGTCTATCACAAAGCGGACTTTAAAGAGTCAGATCCCTATTTGACACTCCAGTTAGCAACACAAAGCTGCAATGTCAGAAGGAGAGATGGCAGTGAGATCCATCATGCTTGAATAGGAACCCAATGACTTGCCACTGCAGTTGCGTGTGCCAGATATCCTCAACACAGTGGCCAGCTCAGCTTATCTTTCCATTCCTGCTTCCCAATAACAAAGAGCCTTTGATTCTTTAAAAATTGTTTCCATTAATTCTTTCCTTTCTTGTCCTCCTTTACTCAGAAGTGCTCTCTTCCCTGTTTGTAGCTCTGTCTGCGGTAGCTTTGCACTTTGTACGGGCCCTTGGAGACCTTTGAGCCCATGTTCTTGTATTTTCTGTTAAAATTGCCTGGGAGTCTTCCAGAGTTTTGGTAGACAGACAGTTTTCATAGAAGGGAAGAATGACTTTCAGGATTTTCCACGCTTGTGTGCCACCTATGGGACATCATATGGGCTGTCTGTCTTTGAGAACTGTGTTGTTACAGTACACAGCCTGGATTGCCAGAGGTGTTTCTCTGTCTGGGTTGGCTGGCAGGTTGGAAATTGGGATTCTTACATGGGTGTTTGTGGTTATTTTTGTGATTTAAAGACCTGAGTCAGAGTTGCTCTTCACCTACTGGTGATGATACCTGCTTGAGTGGATTAGTGAAAGAATACTAGAAAAACGACTTCTCTTGTAAACAACTTGTCTTAAAATATCCAAACCCTAGATTAAGCAGAAACCTCAAAGGTAAGAAAGCTTCTGTGGTTGAGACTTAATTCTGTCTCTTTATGCTTTGAAGCATTTTGATTGTAAATTGTTTGGTATAATAATTTCAGTGTTTATAATGCAACAGCCCTTCTCATCAAGGAATACTTTGGAGGACAGAACAACCGTGATGCCTGTCAGTCTGGGAGCTGAAACCTGGTGATTGTGGAGGCAGCAAGAGTTTACAGATTAACATGACTCTGCTGCAGTTACTCATTAATCAAGCAAGAGCTTTGCTCCAGCCAAAGGCTCAGGGGCTGGAGGATGAGATGAGCGTCTAGTTCGAAAGATCTGTATAGTTAAGTTTTCTGTAGTGCTTTCTGTTGGGATTGCACCATTCTTTTGCTGGCAGCCCTAAAAGGATCTGCTCTTCAAATGAGAGTGGTGTTTTAATGCTGCTCTCTGCAGGGTGAACTGTGCCATCAGGACCAGGCTTCTACTTCCCTGGCATTCCTTTCCACAGCAAGTTTTTTTTTTGGTGTTTTTTTTTTTTTCTTTTTTTTTTTTTTTTTTTTATAGTGAGTTTTTTTACGGTGGTATAAGCTTGTGTAGTGATATGATAGAGCCATTCATGATGGTTGATCTTCAGAGAAGTGGACAAGGCTTTATTTTCATCATTCATTCATAGGTAATGAGAGCAATAAAAATGCTGATTCTGCCTTAGTTGGATGCTCTGCTGCCAATGAACAGTTTTAAGAAGGATCTTGCCATTTCTGGTTTCCTTCCAGGACTCCACCTCTGGGTTTCAGAAGATTGTCCGGGCTACCCTTTGCACTGGGAGGTTCAAAGTGCAGCCCTTGACTGAAAGTGAGCCTGCAGGACCCCTTTCCATGCAGCAGTTATGTGAGGACAAGGACAATCAGCTGCCTGCTTTTACTGCTTGTGAATTGCTTGTCAGCTATTTCTAGATTCCTACAAAAAGGAAGAAAATCTGCTGGTGTGAACTTGTTCTTGATAAAAATTTACAATCTGGCATCAAAAGTAGGTGTGTCTGTGGGTTTTAGGCAAGTTGCAGGGTTAGTTCTCCCTATCTTGCCTGGGACATCTTTCCACTGGAAGCAAGCACAGCTCTTACAGTTACAATTCCTGTGCACAGCAAGTGCAGACATGGACCTTCAGTTAATCTCACAGGGCATCTAGTAAAGAGGCTTCAGTTAAATTTTATACTATTTAAGATAGGCTGCAATTGTGGATTAGAGTTATTCAATAACTCTGACTTGAACTCCAAGGGACATCAGTAAGATTTGATACAAAGTGGATAAATAAGCTGATATGTTTTGCTGTGTGAATTTGTGTGTTGTGTTTTTTTTGTTCCCCCCTGCTGTGTAACTGAGGTATATGTACAGCTAAAGCTTTTTGGCTTTTGGACTTTCAGCTTTTAATTTAGTGTCTTGATACAGTGTGTGGGAAATGGGAGAGGGAACATCTCTCAAGATACCTTAAAGATTTGCTGCCTAGGTCTTCCTCTTCCTCCAGCAGAGGAGAGAAATAAGGGATGCGTCACTGGAAGCTGGGGTAGTAGACCTGTGAGTACATTACTGTATGGACCACATGGCTGTAGAAGTATGGGATTTATGCTGCTCTACAGATGTGATCTTGTTCTGTGCTGGTTCCCTACCCTCTTTGGGAATAACTTTTATTGTCTTGTTGATACTTAAGTTTGTCTGGAGGCTTTTGGAATGGTTAGGCTTGAAAACACTAATTTCAAAACCGCAAATTTCAAGAACTTCACACTGCTCATGGGGAGTATTTTTTTTTAATTCTCTTAAAGAATTGTTTGTGTTTTGTGAATGGGATTTATCCCAGAGAAATCAAAATCCCTGTCAAAATCACTGTCTATTTTTCTGTTAATAAAAATACTGTGCAATGTACTTCAGACTCAATGTCAGCTACTAAAAATTTGAGTGCTCGCTTGCAAGAGAAATGGGAGACTTCTTAGTGTAACATGTAGAGGAAAGCCAGGTTCTGTTCCTTCTGTACTAGTGTATTTGCATTTTCCTGTGACTCTTGCAGAGATCACAACATGCTGAATGCTGTGTTCCCTTCCATACGATGAAGCCAGCCTCTCCATCATAATCAGGACTGACGGTTTTGTAGGTCTTTCTGTTCATTTGAGAAAGGCCCAGAGGGGATTTATGATCACTGATGTGAAACTCTTTACCAGTACCTTACTAGTTTAATTTCGAATCTTACTGGTTTAATTCAGGTTGTGTTGTGTTGTCTGAAGGCTCCCAAGGAGAACCTGAAAATGGAGAAGTTGCACAGTTCAGCCTGTAGGCGCTCTTGGTGGGGGGTGAAGCTCCCAGCGTGGGAATTCCCTGAGGTTAGAGCTTGAGGAAGGCAGCAGGGACAGTGAAAAAACTTAATTACCCTCTGGATGCAGTCTCCAAGATCTGCAGCAATCTGTTGCTTGATGCCAATCATAGGGTTGAGCCTCTGAGTGCAATTGCAGAGTGTGCAGCCAAGGTGCAAGCAAATACAGTAGCTTTCTTTTTTCCTGCTTTCATCAATGCCCCTGGGGTTAAGGGTGGGGAGGAAGGTTTTCCTGTACTGTGCGATGCACCACAGATGGGAATCCCAATCTCTCCTCCTCTTCTCTGCATGGGCACACCTGCTGTGCATAGAATGAGAGGTCTTCCAGGAGAGCTGTGATGTCAGTGGCTCTATTTTTTTACTGTTTTTTTTTTCTTTCCAGAACAGCTGTTTTGAATTTTCCAGTTTTTGCTGTAGTCTTTAAACAAGCTTTATTTTATTATGAGAGAGACACTGCCTAAGTGTGTGGGGTGGAGTGAAGACATGCATACATTTGAGTGTCGAGGTCATTTTCATTTCTGATTACTGGCCTGAAGACTGTTTAAACTTGTTGCTTGCCTGCTGTTCAAACATGGTTCAGTGGTAAGAGGCTTTAATACATTTCTTCCTCGCAAATCACCAACCTCACATCTTCCAGTAAAGGAAAGAATTTGGGAGTATAGCTTCCAAGAGTAATAGCGCTCTCAACCTTTTGCAATGCACAGGTTCTAACCAAAAGTTCCAAGGAAAATATTCAGGAAGGGGGAAGTTGTCTAGCTGTATCCCTGATGGTTTTGCATTTAAACTATTTGGCTTTGCAAAGAGATCAGTGTGCTCTTTTTTTCAGCTAGAGATGGAGCCATCTTGAAACTAATCACTATATGGACTGTCTTAATCCCAACATAGGGTAGAGAAATTAAGAAAATGTCTCTTACTTCCCCAGTTTATATTGGTGATGCTCTGTAGTTTGCTATTGTTCCCATTACCCAATTAATCTCTAGATGAAAACACACTTAGAAATATTGGAGGCTGCCTCCAGGTATCCAGTTTTCTACTTACATCTATGTCCTGATCAGCAGAAAGAGCTGAGTGCCTTGACCAGTGCTTGAAAGGTTTGAAGGAGGATGCTGAACAAAGAGCTACCATGAGGAAGCTGGTAGGTTCGGGGATTTGAGTGGTGTCTGGGTCTACATCTATTTCCTTTGGAAAACACTGGAACAGCAGTGTCCTGCCAGTTTTTGGAGTGAATATGTAGGAGGGAAGGAAGTGCTCTAAGCTTCTTTCACAAATGAGGTTATCTTAACCATCCCCTCCAGTGCTGCAGTTAGTAGTTGTGACAAGGAATGAGTGTGTGCTGTGATTAAATGTGTACTCCCACAGTTAGAGGCAGCATTTTCTGGGAGCAAGAACCTTGCTGTGAACAGTTCTAACAAAAAGAATTCTCATCTCAGTGTTTTCTGTGGCTTTGAGGATGCTTGGAACATAAAAAATTCTGAAGGTATGTCTGGATGAAAGAATTCTTGCAGATAGGAACAGATTTCATTTTTTTTAACCATGTAAAACTGAGTTTAATGTATACAGGACACTTAATCTTCCTACTCCTGTGTTTTTTCCTCCAAAATGGAAAAATGACCCAAGGAAGTCAAGGGCTTCAAGTAAGTTGAGAGTTGGGCAGGGATAAAGTGTTGGGTTTTATCTTTTGAATTTCCTAGAGCTGTCCAGGGTTGTAGTAGACTGTGATGCCTTCTCCTTGTGCTTCAGTTTACTTTGCTCTAGAATGAGGACTCATTTTTGTCCCTTTCCCTTGTATCAACTGAATGGTTTTGTGGGAGCTGGTATGTTTCAGCTTTTCTACTGTAATTTAGGTTCTGTAATAGGAGTTTGGTTTATTGTTCATCTAACAGCTTCCTTGCATGACAGTTGTGACTTTCTTTTGACTGAGCCCTTCCAAGTGACTCAGATGTTGTTTCTCTTGCCTTGAGTTCCTTGGCTTTATTGAGCGTTTTCAGTCTTCTTTTTCAGATCAATGTGTTGTTCTCCTGGCACTGTTTGTTGGCAGAAGGTGAGGAAAACCAGAGAGAGTCTAGGAGACAGTGGCAACAGAAAAGATGAGGCCATTCCACTAGGCAAGTGTGTGGAGATACAATTAATGTGAATGGCCCATGGTTAATGCTCTGTTCTCTGAAGCTTTATGGCTACTAAAGTTGCTGTAAAGTTCATTGCTGGGTGCTTACTGACACAGAGGGGTTTAATATGTTGTTTTCTCCTTACTGTGTCAGAGATGCCATTTACCCTTTTATTCTGTGCTGCTTGGCTTTTGTTTTCAGACAGTTTTAAAGTAATGTCCAATTTAGGATTAATTATGTACTAAATATGTTTCTGTTTTTCTGGGCCAAAAGTCTAGTAAGCAAGTGTTTAAGTGACATAGCTTTTAGTGCTTACATTCCCAGTCTGGAGGGATAGCCAGATAGCTGTCCTTTCTTTCCAAGGTGGCAACCAAAGCCTTGGCTCACTTGTGAACCAGAAAGTCTGGAGCTCTTATTCCTGGTGCCACTGGAAGGTTGTTCTTGCGCCGTGGACAGGTCAGGTACACCAGAGGGTAGCACAGCAGTGTTCCTCTTTGCCATCCATTCCAAGGACTCTTGAGCAAGCTGGCTAAGAGTGATGCAGTTACACAAATCAAGTCTGTTCTCACTGCTGGTGAATCCCATTCATTTGGGATGAAATGGATGGCTTAGCTGGGTTCTTCCCCTTATTCCGTGTGTGGTGAAGTGATATGGGGAAAGCTCAGCCCACCAGCCTTCTATTTGCAACAGGTAAGGGGGTTTGCAAGGTTTGTCCTTGTGACAGTCGAACCCTGCTCCAGGGAGGTGCAGGCAACCTCCTCTATATGCTGCTCAGTCTCTTGCCTCTTCTAAGTGTATTGGCAAAGACTAGGTTCTGCCACTGCTTTGATGCTTGTGCACATCATGCTCTAGGCTGGACTTGCCTCTGTGACAGATTTGAAAGAATCTGTGTCCTGATGATACCATTATCACTATGTCTGTTCATGCTGCTTCTGTCAGTGACTGATGTCTGATTGAAGTGTCTGTTACTCAGTTTCAGTGTTGACTCATAATCCAGGGTACCATTTTTGCTAGCATGAAGAGGTGTGCTGTTGTGTTCATAATGACCTGTCTAGCTCCATCTTGGCTCTTCATTGTTTCCTTTGATGTAGGAGAAAGGATCAGGATGGAGGAGCTGAGAATTTTCCTCCTTGTCCCATTCAGAAAATGTATGAGACTGGGACAGTGAAGGCCTGATTTGTCTTCTCATCCCTCTCCCAGGGATTAGGTTTGTGGAGGGAAGGGATGGACAAGGGGCTAGTTCATTGTTCTTCCCTTGACTGACTAAATGAAACGGTGAATAAATCCAGTAAAGTGTGAATTTGGAAGTCTCATTGGAAAAGTTGCTGCCAGATGTGATGGAAGTAGATCTAATTTTAAATAAAATTATTTGTCCTTAATTTTTAATCCCTTTGTGTTGGAACAGGATGTAGAAAGGAGTGATGGTAGGGCTAGGCAGGGCAGCCTTTACAGGCTGCACAAGGAGGAGACTGGAGTGTTGCAACCTTTGAGTTGTTAACCTTTTAAAGTGGCATGGGGTAGATGTCTCATTACTCTCGCCTCAACACAGTCTCGTTTTATCTGTGACATACCAAGCAAATTGCCTTTTGCCTCAGAGATGGTGAAGGGCTGTTAAACCTGTTTGGCTTCAAGGCAGTCATTCTGTGGATTCTCTTTATCTGCACTGAGGGTCAGGACGCCTGCAGAAGCCTCTTCCCATGTCTCGTGTCCAATCTGCAGGACCAGCACTTAAAGGCAAAAGCTCCTGTGTTGGATAAGGGGTTTTTAGTAAGAGCTTACAAAAATAGTAGTAGACTGGCCCTCCAGGGCTGAGTAAGGGAGCTGCAATGCTTGTGGTGAAATCTGCAGCCACAGTTTAACAAGCCAGTGATTGCTCTACTTGAGTAGGATGTTTGAGAGAAAATTGAACATTAAACTAGGCCTGATTTTAACTTTGATACTAAATTCTAAAAGCCAGTTGTCATGTGTTTCTTATTTTCCCTGTCAGAATAAGCTGTTTTTAACATAAATGACTGACTGCATTGGTGTCTGTCAAAATGCTGACTTTAGCATGGAGAAACAATTGATCTGCATCGTGGACCCATAAATGCATTTTTGGCAGGGATTCATGTTTCTTAGTATGTTATGCATCTGTAGCAGGTGACAATAATACAGAACAAAGGTATGAGCATTTCTGGTTGCTTCTCTTTATTTTCTCTTTTCTTCCAGCTATTATAAACTCCCGTGAGATTGCTGAGACAAACCTGGGTGTGGGGGTGGTTGAGCAGAATCCAGAAGTCGTGGAAAGAGAGGGAAAGGAAGAGAATTGCACTTGTTCAGTGCACGGAAGAAGTTTAAAGCATAAAATAAAGAAAACTAAAACTATCCTAAAAAGACGAGTAAAACCTTCTGATGGGAATAATCATTGAAGTATCTAACCTCCCTTGGCTGCTCCTGTTACAGGCTAACATGCTCCTGACTTGCTGTTTGTGCTTGCCTGTGTTTTTGGCATGTTTCAGTGATCCATTTTATGTTACCAAAACAGGTGCCATACAGACATAAGCAGAAGAGTTTTCTTCTTACTGTTCCACCAAAGGATATAACTCGGTGCTGAAGGGATGGTTCATTTAGTGGAGCTAAACTAAAAGTATGGAAATTTTCAGGGTTTCCAGTGATTACTCTTTCCTTTGGATATTTTCTGTGTTATGGATACAAGAAGAAAACTTTTGACTGTGGTCATTGGTCTATTAGGAATGGACTTGTGAGTTTATTTTATGTGAGCCTCATAATGCAGGTGTCTGTAGTGGATGTTGAACCAGATTTGAATCTATAGAGGGTTATTGACTTGATCTTTTATTCTGTCAGCTCATTCTTCACTCCTCTTCTCTGTTTGGATGTTGTAGTTTTGAGATGTTTTTGGAAAGAGTACTGGGAAAACTTGCAAACATTTTTCAAACAAAAGATGGTTTGTCTTCATGGCTGGGAGGGTTCATTTGGACACTTGCTCTGAAATTTTTTGTTGTTTGGAAAACTGAAGTTCTTAGAAGTTAGATGGCCCTGGCTTTCTTTGTTCTTTCCTCTGTCTCAGACATCTGTATCAGCTCTCTCACCGAGCTCTTTATCTTACTTGGCTTTTCTGTGGATGCCTGGAGGCCTTGGCTCACATTCTCAAGAGTGTCCACTGGTTCAAGAAGCCATCACTACTATCAAATTACCTTGACAGCTGTTGTCCCATTTCATATTTGCCATCCCCTCCCCCTGGCTCCCTTGTGATTTTTGGCAGAAGCTGTGGCTATTGAGCAATAAAACTTGGATCTGAGAATCCTGTTGCTGGTGGGAAAATGAGATGAGAGCATACTAGTTAATGCCTTGCAACTTGACTTCTTGCTGATGTACAATCAGTAGCATCTTTATTCAAAACCAAAACCCACCACTAGCTACTCTGTTTGTGGATTGAGCGGATGGTTCGTTTGCTGTTCATCTGGAGTTGTGTGATAGGTGCTGGGGTCTTAAAATAGCACACTTTATACCAAGATGTTTATGACCAGGCAAACTCTTGATTTGGCGTCCTTGAGAAATGCCTTGGCCTAAGGACTGCAGAACAGCTTAGATGTTTTTGTTGATGAAAGTAATCATAAGAGCCATGATCAACTTCATCTTCGTGTAAGTTTTATTGATGATCCCGCCCCTGTGTAACCTGGAATAGAGCTCCTGTAGTGCTATTTAGTAGACATTAAAGATGACCCTGTAAGAAGTAATTGGTCTTGCTTGGATTAGAATTAATAAAATGTAGAGATAGCATTTGCGAGCTCTTCTTCTCTGTGTGTTTGGGGATTATTTGCCTTTCTTTTAAATGCAACCGTGGAACACTTTTGACAACTGATAGAAATGGTAATGATCTTGGGGCCAACCATCATAAGAGAGCTGCCATCTCTGTAAACCTCTCCTTTCAAGATGTTTTGTGTTTCTTTTGTCAGTCGTTTGAGAAGTTGGCTGATGCATGGTATGCTTTAATCTCCACTGATCATTCCTCTTGTCCCTGTTGGAACATGTCAGCAACTAAATTTTGTGTAATACACTGGCAAAACTAGGAAGGAAGGACGGAGCAGATCTTAATTGGAAAGATGACTGACAGAAAACAATTAATATATCCGGAACACTCAGTTGTGAGGAACGCATATAGGAAAAACATTAAAAAAAATTCTTTTGCTTGCCATGTGTATGATTTACTAGCTGATAACATCAGTGTGAAATGTAAAGCTTGTAAAAGGCTGGATCAAACCAGCCTTAGTGCTTGTCTTACAGCTCCTAAATTACAATGCCAGAGTGGGAAGACCAGACTCCTACTGCAGCACGTGCTGCCCTGTTCTGTACAAGTCTGCAGAGGAGGGCCATTGAAGCAGCTGGTGGATGGTTCTGCTGTGTGTGGAGTGAAATCATGAGTTCAGAGTGACTGTAAATTTGAGGGCTGTGGCCTTGGGGCTCCCTCATGGTTGGAGGCAGTGGATTGTGGCACTCGATGTGGTCTCAGCATCTCATGTGCTGTGGAGACTCTCTGGGCCTGAAGAATGGCCGGGATATAGTGTGTTCAGCTGTGTGAAGGCAAGGGGCGAAAGATCAGAAAGCATGGGGTGAAAGAGGATGTCCTCTGACTTTGGAAGATCACAACTGCATCAATATTACCCCCTGGGAAAGAAATAGAAGTAAAATAGAGAATGGATTACATATAGGTGAAAAAGCATGAAGCTGTAATGTTTGAGTTGCAGTGTGGCATGCACAGGTTTTCTGTTGACGTGTGGGAAAATAACATTTTACTGACTCCTTTTCCCCCCTCCCCGAATGAAAACAAACACTAAGGCCTCAATTTGGTGCAAAACTCGATTTAAGCTTTTTTGTTTGTTTTTGTTTGTTTGGGAGTTTTTTAAGTAAAAAACTAGCAATTTATCTGCCCCGTCCCACATCCCTTGCTATCCTGGCGTTTGGCATGCGCTTAAACAAGGTGCTCCTTGGCCCGGACTCTCCATGGAGAGTGCAGAAAGCGCTGGAAGGCTTGAGCTTCCTGCGATCCCTGGCATGCCTTCCGTTACGCAGCTTGGGTTTTTGTAGCAGTGGGGGACTTGTTAGTTTTCCAACTGCAGTTCCCAGCGAACGTGTCCGCTCTGCAGTGTAAGACTCCTGCATGGTCGGTGTTAAAATAGTTCTATAGCTTTCAGGCATCTTGCGTTTCAGATAAGGGTGGGGAAGCGAGTGCTGGCCTTTAAGGCAGAAGTTTCAAAGCTTTCTGATATCAAAGGCCATGTTGACAACTTGGCAAGCGTTTGTGGGCCCAAGTCTGTTGGATCTTTAGGATAGGAGCTGACTTGCTGCAGGCATTGGGGAAGGATGTTTTGCATTGTTTAAATGTATTGTCAGGTGTGTTATGACCTTTCTCTGCTGTGTGGCTGCTGAAATGTCTCCTCCTTTCGTGCTAGGCTTGGCTCACTTTCCCATCAGCCAGAGAAGGGGTTAATTTGCTGTTGCAGCTGGCTTGTCTCTTGCTGTCTGGTCTCTTCTGCCTAAACCTGCTCTGATGGAGAATCCTGACCCCTCAGCTTGTAGCAGCTCATGCAGTGGCTGGGGAGGGTGGAAGGGAACCTTTGGGGAAAACGTTAAGCTCTGCTGTCAGGTTACAGGGTGGGAGGAAGCATCTCATCCATGTGCCCTTTGTAGCCCTCTCCTGGGTGTGGGAAGCGCGTAGCGTCCTGCAAAGTTAGGAAAGCAGCCGGTTCTGGCAGGGCAGAGCTTGTCTATCCTGGTCAAGGTCTCAGAGGTCTTACCAGGTTACTTGCTGCTTGTTGACTGTTTGAAATACCAGCATGTGTCGCTTCCGCTCTGCTCTCGCGCTTCCCAGCCTCGCTGAGCTGCTGCTCTGCCTCCTTGCGTTGGGTGCTTCAGCTGCGTTGGTTTGCTGTGCTATCTGAGCATCTTTGGGTGCTTAATGAACTGTGCCTGCATCTATGAGAAGGTTTATTTTCACTTCCTATGAGAGGCAAGAGAGGTGCAGAGGACAGTGCTACAACGCACTGCAGAGAGATGAATGCAATGCACAGAGATGTAGCAAAACTTTTCTTAGTATCAGCCCTGTTGCAGCTGCTGCAGGTACGAGGTGTGGAGAGCAACCAGGCTGATTGTATGGATCCTTGTCTTGCTCATGGGTAGAGCATTGAGCCCTGGCTGCATGGCTGGCTGGCATGCTGGAAGGAGCAAAGCTGGCACGGATGTTTCAGCTTTTAAATGCAGTCACAGGTTTTGGTCTGAGGTGGGGGCGTACTTTAAGAGCCACATTGTTTTGCATGAAAGACTAAACAACAAATCCGATGTAGTGTGGAGGAGAAGCCAGTTCTCCTAACTCCTGGTCATGTGCTTTCACCACAAAGACCCCGTTTCTTCTTTTACTTAACTGAAGAATTCCATTAGATCAAAAGCTAGTTAAGGAAAATAGAGCCCCATGTGGTCCTGTGTGGTTACTTAGGCAAGTGCTATTTTTAGGAATCCCAATTGAGTAAGCCCTGGCTCTTGCTGCTGTTAAAATCCATGGAAGGAAAATTAAAAGGTCCACCTCCATCTCAGCTGCATGTAGGCCACTAGGCTCCAGCCATCTGGTTGGTTTTTTTTTTTTTTCCTTTTTCCCTCACTTGTGCCTCCCCCAGCACATTCTCTGCCTTGCGGGGATTTTTGCCTTTCCAAATGAGAGTTAATCAGTTCCTTGGGCGTGGGAGATCTGGAATAAGGCAGGTAGGAAGTAATGAGTTGTTCCCGTTGTTAATGAGCTCTTGCCCTCCAGTCCTGGGGTTCAGCCTAACTCTGCTCAGCCTCCCCTCACTTTAGATTCTGTGGCCCAGTTTCATTGGTCTGTAGGTGCTTATCCCCCTGTCGAAAGCAGGGAGCCCAGGCTTGCAAAATGTGCTTTGTTTGCAGCACTTTCGCTGTGGTGCTGCTGAAGAAACCCCATTGCTCACCAAGTTTTATATATGGACCTGCTT
>JAWWEU010000160.1:23515392-23678461 GCA_035583155.1 Acropternis orthonyx
ACCTGCTTGACCTGCTTTGTAGGAGTGTTTGGGGTGGTGAGCAGTGATAGAAGAAAGACAGTTTGGTCTTGAATGAAAATGTAAGAATACAGTTCCTTTTCTGGAAACTGTTGCCTGACATGACCAGATTCCTCTCCACGACATCATGCCCCAGCTTGCAACATGCGGAGGTTTCACTGGTTATTTTTGTGAGTATTTTTCTGAGCAGAAAAGCAGGAAAGGGGTAAGGTGGAGGGCATGGCAGGAAAGAAGCCAAACACTGAGGGAGCTTTGGGAGCATGACTCCAGGGAAAGCCTGCTGAACCTTTTTGAGCTGGCTGAAAAGGTGGAGAACTGCAAGCACTACTGTTTGATTCATGCTGTTTTCACAAATTACTTTTCCATAATTTTCTAATTTAAAAAATGTGAGGAAAACACTCTGTCACAATTCTAAGATCCTTTGTAATGGCCTGAAAATTTAGCCAAAGGACTTGATTCAGAAGTGAGAGTGAAGTGAGGGTGAACAGTGTTTTGAGTTTGAAAAGACCCTGTTGGCTGATAATTTTCTTCTGGTAGCATGATCTCTACTTGGAGAACCCTTTGTTTAAAAACAACAGCAATAATAACAAAAAAGCTTCTGAAGTCCTGTGTCAGGGATAAATTTGCTGCATTACTGGGCTATATGGAGACAACAGCAACATACTCTGAAAATTTTGAGATCCTTTTAAATGCAGAGCAAGTAACTGGTGACCTTTTAAGCTTGGTTGACATCAGCCACTTGCTAATGTTTCATGTCAGGATGGAAAATTAGTCAGGGATGATCGTTGTCTGTGCTGGAATACATGCAGTTAGATGGGCAGTTTTCATAATGTTTCTCAGTTTAGAGATCTGAATTGAGCTTGGTCAACAAAAGAGTGATCTTACTTGCTAAAAAGTGCCTGTTTCCTTGGGAGCCCTAGGTATATGTGAGGTGTACAGAACCCACAGGTGACTTAAACTGAAGCAGTGCCCTAAAACAACACTAGGAAAGTATTAGTCTAGGGATAGTTGTGGATCAAAACATCCTTGACTGTGCTGAGAGTATGGCATGTGCAGTGCTACAGTGCTGTATCCTCGGTAGCATGGACAAGGCTCAGGGATATTTAACAGAATGTATAACGATCTGTTGGCTGTAAGATTCCTCTTCTGTGTGTGTGTAGTTAACTTTTCTTCTCTTCCCACCCACAGCTGCTTTATCTGTGACAGTCAGCCACTTCCACAGAGCAAGAAGGTCTACAGATCAGAATGGAAAATCCTCACGTGTGAATGAGGTGTTCTCGTGGTTATTGGGGATGGTACTTGTGACCCCCCTGCAGTCAGTCCCAGCACATTGGCTTGCCACTATTTGCCTCATGTCCTGTAATGCTTATGGCAGAGCTGGGATTCTGTTTGGAGGACTCTCATCTAATACAACTGTTCTACCTAAACTCAGCATTTTGCTGAGTATGTGTTCACAGAACCCTCTGAAGGAGAATGTGGTTAACTGTTCCTCAAGGCTAGAGTTGTTTTCTGTCTGAACAATTTGAAGGTTTTATTGGCTTCTCATCACAGAATGAAAGTGCAAGTAACTAATCCCTAAATCTTTGAAAACTGTGGAATAGATAACACTTAGCTGCCCTTCACATGACTGGGGATGAAAACAGCAGCAGTATGTGTACTGCTGCAAGAACCAAATGTACAGAGCTATAGGACTGGGAGCCAGGAATTTTCATCATAAAATATTGATCACTTTCCTAGCGGAAAAGGAAATTGAGGTAATGTCTTTTTACTGCAGAGTCTCTTTGCTTCAGCTCAGCTAAAGAACAGATGACTGCCCTGCCACGGAATGGAACTAGGGGTTGTGATGTCCTACAGTGAAAATCACTGAACTGACTGGCAAGGTGTGACATCCAGTAAAGTGAACATGCATAGCGTTTCCCGCTTGTGTCCTTGCAGTTGGAGTTGAAAACGTGTGTTGTGATGTTCTCGGTCTGTCAAACAAACTAGTTCTATAAATGTGCTTCTCCCCCCACCCCCAACCTCACAGTTTCTGGGGGACACTGCAATGGATGACTTTGCTGATTAATCTGCAAGCAGTTTTTTCTGTGTGTTTTGGTTCTAGCCCCCTGCATGTTGTTTCCCTAATGGTATTTTCTGGTGATTTTTTTTTTTTCTTAATTATTGCTTGGTATCCAAAACCTATATTTTGTGTGTTAGCCTCGGGTGCGTTTTCACCTTAAAGTCCTGTTGGGATATGGGATGATCTTGGTATACCCTGTAGGTTGTCTTTACTTTTAAAAAAAGGTCCTATTTTTCAGGTAGATTTTTTGCAAGAGACAGGTGAGAACTGCATTTTCAGGGTAGTTAAATACCAGCGGTGGTTTTAATTGTTGTCTTTCGGCAGAAGTTTTTTTTATTTTTAAGAAACAGCTGTGGAGCATTGCCACATTGTGTTTCAGAGTGTTCAAAGCAGAATGCAAAAGGTGACTGAATCCAGATGCCCAGGGGAAGTGGTGCTGATTCTGTCTATTTGACTCCTACCAGAGCGGAGAGGGGTAGTCCCCAAAGAGTTGCCTTTAAATGGCCTATAGCATGGCTAATCTTACTTTGCTGTGGTCCCATGTTTCTCCTCTTAAGGGAAGGAAGTGATTGTGATGCTTTTGAGAGTTACAGGGGGTGTGAGAAGGTGTGCAGAAGAAGGACACTGTAAGAAGCTGCCAAAGGGCAGTTCAGCAGCAGGGGTTTAGCTCCTGCACAGCCACCTATTGGGTAAAGCACCTGCAGCTCTTATTCCCCAATGGAGGAAATAGTGAATATTAAGCAGAGAAGATTGTGTTGAGAATCACAACGTTAAAAAAAGATCGCCTTGCTTTGCTGTGCAGAGGGAGAAGCTGACTCATGCCAGCCTGTGTTACAGCCTGCCTTGGGTAGAGCAGTTGGAAAACTGTGTCACTTCAGCCCAAGAGAACTGTAAGAACACAAGTGCGGTAATATATTAAAATTACATCAAAGACTCTGGGAGATTTTAATGAGATCAACCCCATATTTATTGTCATGGCTGGGAACAGAAATAACTGAATCATGTCATGGAAATGTTCTGGAATGAGGAGATGTAACAGCCAAGGCTGTCTCTAAGCTGGTCAAAGGATTTGTTAACTCCAGGTGAGCTGCTTTACTTTAGGGTATTGAGTGCTTGAAGACAGAGGGTTTAGGCAGAGCAGAGTCCTGGTGAATGTCCGAAACTGTGAAGATCAGGTAAGCATGGCAGAGTGCTCCTTGCCTTAGCACTTGGCATCAGCAGCAGGGCCAAGTCAGCTGTGCTTTGGGCTATACTCTCTCTTTATTCTTAGGACTCCCTATTAGTCTGGACTTCCAGGATGGAGGGATGGAGGGATCCAATAGGCTGGAACTGCCTCTGGGGGTGGTTGGGCCCCACCTGCCCCTGCCAGGCTGCTGGGTGGCTCACCCCAGCTCACCTCAGCAGGACTCTGCTGTTCCCCAGGGCAGCTCTCAGCTCAGGTTTGCCTTTGCAGATAGCCAGGTACTGCAGGGGTAGCACTGCCAGTGATTTCAAGGCTTAAATTCTTAAGGGTACCCCATATTGCAGTGGAATTAGTGCTTTCTTTTTAGCCCCTAGAGGGTGTCAGGGACCAGTGCCAGTCTGTTATCCTCTCCTGTCTTCCTTCCTCCCCCAGAGCTTTTTCTAGCAGTTGGCAAACTCTGGGCCTCTTCATATGCATGTGGCTGTGGCGTATTCAGGGTGCTGCAGGAGGTCTGTCATTGAGCTGAGGTGTAGAGTTATATGTGCCTGTGTCAGCAAACCTTTCCTGATGGTTGGGTTTGAGAGGGTTTCTGCATATTCCCTTGCTTCCCTGTGCTCTCCTAGGGCCACATATGCTACTGCTAGTGCTGCACACACTGTGTATTTGTGCAAACAAGAACCTAAATGTTTCCCCCAGGCTTTGCTGAAGGAAAGAAGGGTTCTTAAAAATGGCATGCTTTTGTTTTGTTCACTTTGCCTAAAATGAAGGGAAACGTTACTGTGCTGGTCAGAGGTTTGTGGAAGCAGAGCATGTGCGTGGCTGTGATAGAGATGGACGTATCTGCTCTGGCACTCGGCTGCACCTGAAAGGTTATTCTGCAGCTTTTGGAAATTATCTTTGTATGATATTTCAGTGACAGCAATGACTTCAGGCACTAGAGCTTGAGCCCTGCCTCTGTAATTTAGGGGAAATGCATCAGCTCCCATTGGACTGGATGGTGGATACTTCCCTGAAGGAGTAGGGATGCCATGTACTGAATCAGCAATGAATGCATTTGGCCATACATTTACACCTCCCTAAATAGTTCTGAGACAGTTGTGGCTTGCAAAAATGTACATGTTAGGCTGAAGCAGTCTAACCTTCCCATATGATAGCAAGATGAGAGATAAAAGAAACAGAAGCCTTGCGAAATGGGAACCACTTCTCTTTTCCAGGTGACTAAGCCAGGAAGCCTTCAGTAAGATTATTTCTTTAGCAGAATTTTTAAGATCCTCTTTGGAGGGGGAAAAAAAAAGTACTTTCTCTAGCATCATATTATTGCCATTCTACTGACATTTAGAGTGGAAGCTCCATGGTACCTGAAAAACAATACCTCTTTTCAGTAGCTAACAATATTCTCAGAAGATTTACTTGGTTTTCCTCAATCTCAAATGCTCTCCCTCTTGCCTTCAGCCACATAACATCTGCCATACTGACATCGTTTGTGTTTTCTTCGGAGCAAATTATATTTGGACACTCAGTAGAGGTGCAGAAGAGTTGTATGTAGTGAAAAGTTTTATAAATGAATAGGGAAGTTGCACTTAAATAGTCCTTAAGAACTTTGAGTATTTAGATGTCAAGAAGATACATACATTTTAATGTAGAAGGACAGAGGTCGGCACAGCCTTTCAACAAGTTAAATAGCCAAAGAGGAGCAAAAACTTATCTTCAGCCTTGCTTAAGTCAATAGAGAAAGCATAAATATTTCTTTTTTTTTTTTCCCTCTTCCCCTTCTTCTCTTTTGGACAAATTTCACCTTGAACAGGTGAATTCTAAAAGCAATGCAAAGAAATTCTGTCTGTCTTAGGTATCTGTTCATGGAATAATGTTGCTATTTTTCCAACTGGCAAATTGCTTGGAATATTAGGTTAACCAAATACTAAAAAATCTGTATTATTCGGTGATGCTTCACAGTGAAACCTTGATTGTCTGCATCCTTATGGGAGAAAATTGTAACTTAAGGTTCAGTCACCTTTAAGGTCTTGGTGAACTTAATATTGTGTGTCTGATACTGGTACTTTCATTTATTTGTGCATATTGCATGTTAGGAAGGCATGAGACAGTTCCCTGATCTCTTCCTCATGGCAGAAGTGACACTTGGTGGTACTGCACCTGCTATGCTTTGCAGTGACTAACATGATACACGGAATTATACCCTTACTGAGCTCTGTATTGCCCAGGAGAGGGCCCATGGTACCTGTCTGCTGCCTACAGTAAAGCATTTAGGTCAGTGTAAAAAGAGTGAACAACAGACACTCCTCCAGAGAATGGGTTAAGATGGGGAGAGAGGGAGGTAATTTTTTTAAATGTCACTTGACTCCAAATACACAGAATCTTTAGGTACCTGATTCCCATGGACTTTGAAGGGATCAGTGCATCCTGAACTGGGCTTGCTACTAAGATGTATTTGTGGAACGAAGTTGGCCCAGGTCCTGGTCTTGTACACAGCCACAGAAGAGAATTCCGTTTGAGAGCTGAATTATCTTTACTTTGCCTTCTTCACATGCAGACACTGTTAGACATCATAGTCTGACCCTGAAGCATTACTTTAATCTGCCTTACATCAGAGAGGAGATGCTTTTCGATTTCAAAAGTGCTTTAATTGCTTTCCATATTGTCCTTTTCTGGCTGAAATTGAACATTTAAACATATGACTGGCAAAGATTGAGTCTCTGGGCTCTTTAAAGTAGAACTTGAAGGTTTTCTTCATGATGAAAATGCTGTGTTACACTTTGATAGAGCATAATAAAATGTGACTGCCTGAGATGAGCAGTTGCTTCATCATGCATGACAGAGCAAATCAATTTTCCTCCCATTGCTTTTCCTCTCAGGAAATAACATGCCAAAATAGTCAGTACCCTGTACTATGAATGTTCAGGGATAGACAAATTGTTCACTGAAGTTGGTGCATTTTTATTTTCCTTTCTGTTTTTTTTTTTTCTTTTTCCTCCCCTCCCATAATGGATTAAATAATTTTGCCTTTGGAAGCTCTGGCATAGAATTTCAGATGTCCTAAAAATGTGTTACGAGCTTACTGATTCACTAAAAGATTTTTGTAGGCTTCTTTCTCCTGTCATCCCATACTTCTTTTTTCAATTTGGCAAGCAAGTATGAAGTGTGACTGTTTTAAAAGCTTTAAGGTGGTTGTGGAGAAGGTTTGGCACAGCTGTGTATGTTCTATTCATAGAGAATCTCTTCTGGAAAACACAAGTCTCTCTTGTGTTCTAACATTAACAGTACAGGTTTAAACTGTTGTGGTGAACTGGCAAAGATACCGTCCCTCAAGGAGACAGAAAGGAGATACAAATCATTTTAATCTGTCAAATTTTGTGTTGTAGAAAGAGTAATGCAATCTAACATTGTGAGTTGTAAACAGAGGTGATACAAGTATGGAAGCAAGTGGTGCACATGCAAGAAAACAGGAAATGTACTGGACTTTGTGGACGTGTAGGGCTTTGGAGAGCTGCCTTTTGACAAGTGATACTTCTTGGCTGTGTCCGTAGTCCGGTGTACCAGGAAAGGTACCAGATTTTTAGGAAGGGTTGAGTGCTTAGTGCTTGGCAGACTGGCTCTCTGTGGGGTTGGTTTGAACAACCAGGGTAGCATCTGAAAAAATATGAGCCATAGGATGAGAAGGGACTTTCTTGAAATCTGAGAAACTAACTTGGCCAGTGGCACCTGCCTGTGTAACTCTGGTTGGCTGGGATTTTGGGTGTTGTGTTTTTGCTTTGTTTTGTTTTTGGTTTTTTTTTTTCCTTCCCTTCCTAAAATAGCGCTGCTTCTGCTGTTCTAAAAGGATGAAACAATAAATCCTCATCAGAAACAACACTTTGCTTTACCTGTGGTGGATAAGGCTTTGCAGCACAAAGCTGGAGAAATGTACTGAAATTCTCAGGGGGAAAAAAGCATGACCAGGAATTATTGCATAACACTTAGGGTTATGAGAAGGTAGAAGCTAAAAGCAGACAGCTTGAGTAATTGTCAAGAGCTACTCATAAAAGCTCCTATTTAGCAGTAACTTCAATAGATAGCCAAAATTCCACTGTTTATGCCTGCAGATGTCAGATTTGTAACAGTGAAATTACAGCACAGTGTGTCACACATGTTGGTACCTTAAAAATCACGCTTTCAAGGCATTGTCTTGGATTCCTCTAGATGATGTTTTGCACAGCACAGAGCATGATTTATGAAACTGAAAACGGTGCATAGGAATGATGGACAAAAGCTTCTTTTTTGATGTCAAACAATCTGAGTTTTGATGTGTGTTTGTAACAGGTCTGTAGCTGAAGGCAGAGTCACTAGTGAGCTGCAAGCACAGCACAGGCTCGTGGTTAAGCTGCATTTAACCCATGCTGCTCTCTGGACCTGGTAGGCTGCAGGATGCTGTTGATTCTCAGGGGAAGCTGAATACCAAAGGAGGCTGGGAGGTTGTGTGAAGGCTTCAGCCTGAATCATACAAGCTTAACAAAGAAGTTAAAACCAGCTGCACTAGAATCTGGTGTGCTACAATGATGCTGCATATTGTGGTATTATTGGATCTTCTGGAAAGGGGCAAAATAAGTCATGCAGGAGTCTGAATTTTGCGGATCTTAGAAAAAAATCCATCTCTTGAAGACTGTCTTATCGGCCTTTAGATGGTAGACTTGCTAAATGTTTTGATTGACAGCATTTCAGTCACACAGCTTTTTTCCTAGTTTGAGGGAAGGGGACAGTCATCACCTGTTTTGTTGGTGCATCAGGTCTCATAGAGATTTTTTTCAAATGAAAATGAAAACCTGCCTAAACATGAGATTGAAAGATGTTAAAGAATTTGACATCTATTTAGTGATGCCTTTGTGGTCAAAATGGCGCAGCAAAGGACAACCTCTGCTATCTCCACTAAACTGAAAACTTGAGACATCAGTCAAATGATTTGTCTCAACATAAAGCCTATTTGAAAGAGCTTCCACTTTCCCAGATTATTGCCAACTGTGTGTTTTGAGACATCTGATGCCAGCGTAACTGCTGAAACAATGTGTGCATCTGTGTAGTCTGTGTCAGGCTGATGGTGTTCTGGTCTGCTTTGGTGGTGCTTGGTCCTTCTAACTCAGCTGCAAGATCCCTGGTGGAAAGAGATTCTAGTGTGGCTCCCTGTTCAGTTATCTTATCAATGTTGCCTTCACCAGAGGGGAACCAACACAGCATGAGGATAAAAGCTGCTCTCTATTTGTTTTATCTGTAGCTGTTAATTAGAAATTGATGAAAGAAACAGGCTTTGTTTCAAGGCTGATTTATTCTTCCTCATAATTCAGGCATCCTGAATACAGAAGCACTGCTGCTCTATAGCCAAGCAGAGCACAGAGATGAAACTCTGAAACTCAGATAGCTGGGTTTGTTCACAGAGTGCCTGATGATTTATACAAATTATTTAAATGCTGTGCTTCTGGTTGCTTGTAATCAGAGGCTTCTGCAGGGATTTTGAGAGTTCATACTTTATGTACTGGTATGTCTTAATCCTCAAAATGGCTGATGCTGTAACTGTGTGCTTGGAGCCTGGGGGTTTCTAAGTGACTTCTACCATTTATTACAAATTACTTTTCTTAAATCAAAAACATTTTGAGTCCTGAGAGTGGGAGAGGAAATTAATACGTTAGTGCAGTTGATTTGGTTTTATTCTTATTGTGGTATGTTGATAAGACTTCCGCTGAGCCTTTCTGGTGTGTAAGGAAGGAATTGAGGACGTGTCTTTCCCTGCTTGTATGCCTTGTCTAAGTAGAATAGCCAGTCATTGTGTTGAAGGTCTACTTTGTATGTCTGCACAGATCAGTCACAGTGAAGATAACTCCATCATGTGCTCTCTAATTACAATGGTGCATTCAATATTTTCCATCCCTTCACAGCCATATAGGCGGGGAAAGTAGACAGTCTATCTACACAATAAAGTAAACTCAGGCTTGGAAACGCAGCATGACATTACATTCCTCTGTGGTTCATCTGCTTTCCTCCCTGACTTCTCTCTCTCCATCTGCCTGCTACCCTTGTACTCTGGATTTAGCTGATGAAAAGAATTAGCAGTGGGATGAGGCAGAAGCATGGAATTACCTTCTGCATCCCCACTGATGCCCCTGAATTTGTGAGCTGTGTTCTCTTCCTACAGTCTCTCTGGTCTGCAGAGGCATTTTTCTGTTTCTTGAGGTATTTACCAGAGTGAGGCCTCTGGACATCTGAGTTCAACCAGTTTGGAAGCATGTTTTTTATTACTGAGTGTCAGAACTCTTCTGGACAGGTTAGATTGGGAGAGATCAGGGGATATCCTATGAGGATGCAAACACAGTCTAGTCTGATAAGCCATTATCTAAAATAGACATAACCTGTTATCCTGGAGAGCCTTTCTGTTTTTACAGGCTAGAGAATGGGTGCAGCTTTTGTAAATGTGTGTTTTAAAGATAAATACTAGACTTCATACTTGTGTGAGTAGTATGTTGGCTCTGTTTCAGTTTCTTCACAGAGATACCTTCAGTCTAGTGCTTCTTCCAGTTCTGGTACCTTGGGTACTTTACAGCAATTCTTCATGTCTGTAAAAAATATAAATGCAAAACCAGGAATTACCTGGTTACTCTAAACTAAGGAATATTCTTCAACAGCAAAACCACTACTCTGAGCACTCATGGTCTTGCTGCTGCTTCTTGACCAGAACAGAAGCAAATACTCATCTGTGTGGCCATAGCACACCACCTGCACAACACTCATCAGCTCTCTATTCATCCTTGCACAATGCCTGCTGCCATGGGACTGTGTGACCTCCTCCTGCCAGGTGGCACATGGATTGTCAAATAGAAGAAGTTTTTTAATGTGTTCTCTTTTGAGAGAGCTGGATTTCCAAATCCACAAAGCTCTGTGCAGCTGGCTGGGGTTGCCAAAGCACATTTGTGCTTCTCAGACCACAGATGTCACAGTTTTGAGAAGGTATAAATTAAAGTACATCAGGAAGGTTTATGCATGCCAAGCTGTTCTTTTCTACGTGGTTTAAATGTCTGGAAATGCTGTTGTGAATTATAATGTCAATCTGAACATATAATTTAACCAAGGAGATCTAATCCACTGTCTCTCACAATTCTCCTGAACCCTGTCAAAAGTTGAATGTAATCAGTCCAATTGGGTAATTCCTATTGGAAAAATTTGAATTAGGGGGGGATTCTTCAAGATGTCTGAAAATGTCTCTGTTTATATTTCCTCTAATTTTTTAAGCAGCACTGAGAGGGTCTTGGAATAAGATTCTCATCTAATTCATGTCTGTGCCTCTCTCTAAGACTAGATAAGAAGGGAGCACAGAAACTGGCACAATATCATAGAATCATATAATACTTTGGATTGGAAAAGACCTTCAAAGGTCATTTAGTCCAACCCCACGGTAATGAGCAGCTACATATCTCCACCTTTGTTTAGCTGTGCCGATGCGATGCTTTTGAAAGCATGGATTGAACTTTTGTTTACTTTTAATAGCCGTTCAGTCTGTCCTTTCTAAGGGCATGCATTGTGGTACCTGGTGCTCACAGACATCCGTGTCTGCTCTCTGCTGCTCCTCTACTGCAGGAGCACAGTCAGAGGGGACCACAGCCTGCACTTGCTGGTTCAGGCAGAAATCCAACTCATTTGTTGTCCTTCAGGATACTTTCATAAAGGTGCTGTGCTGGGTAAACAAAACATTCTTCTGAACAGGCACATATCCAGTAAGCACCCAAAGCCACATTGCAGGGGATACTGTGCTGTGGCAAACACTCCTGGAGGTCACATAGGTCCTTTGGGTGGATACATTCCTTCTGAGTCTGCAGATTCAGCAACTGCAGCAAATTCACTTTGTTACCATAATGTGTCAGGAAAATTAAGCAGGAAACCCAAACAAAACTTTTCTTGGACTAGTATAGAAGAACAATGTGGTTTAAGGTGAAACAAGAAAAGCTGCCTTTTCCTTTCTTTTAGTCTGTCCTGTTATTTTATCTCTGTGGTCTCAGTAATGCAGAAGACTATTGATAATTAGAGAAACTGTACACCAATGATTCCTTCTCATGCTGGTCAGGAGGAGCTAAATCCTTTTAGAGTTGCTGGGCCAAGTAGCAACACTTTGAGCAGCGTGTCCTCTTCTTATTTCATGTTGGTGACTAGCATAAGTTTAGGTGGCTTTCCAGGGTGGATGGGAGAGGTCACCTAGAGTAACGTTTTGTGTCTCTGACTTGAGGACCCTGTGAGAACTGAGGCTTTTTACAGTGGAGCAAGACTAGTGGGAAGCTTCATTTGATGCTGTTGATGTCACTTAAAGAGCAGGATCTGTTGTTTGGCAGGAAGCGTCTGTTTGACCTTTCATGAAACTATGGTCTTCATGCTGGTGGTCATTAATTCCATTCCTTTTAAGGCAGTGCAGAGATTATCTTGATGTCTGAACCTTCCTTGACTCCTGCTGGATAGCACTGACCTGGGTGTAATCTGGAGCCTGTTGGTCTGACTCTAACTATCTTCTCCTGGCAGTCTGTGGAGATCCGGTGGCCATTCTTGTATTGTTTGTTCTTGTCAGCTGTCTCTGTTGCTGTCAGGTTGTATTGACACACCTTTCCTTTTCTCTTTGGAGATCGCCACAGTCTAGTGTTGAGTAACTCTTCTGCCCTGAGACTGCCCGACGCCATGGTACTGTCATGTACCTGAAATTGAAAGAGATGCATGATGTAGACCTCTCATTGAACTGTTCCCTCTTCTCTATTTTGTGCAGCTGTGCGCTAAAATTCCTCCTTCTTAAGTTCTGAAAGCTTCTTCTAGGTATGATATGTTGTATTCTTTGGTTTACTTGGCTAGCTGGCCATTGAGGGATGCGTCGCTCCCTGTGGAGCCTGCTTCTCTTGTCCTGGATTGGAACGAGTCTTACTTGGAAACAGATCAAGCGAGCTGTGCATGTAGAGAAGATGGAAGTTGGTTTAAAGCCTGTTATCAGGGATAACCATTTTATCTTCTTCTCTGAGCCACTGACATTCAACTGCCCCTTGCCCAGCAGCAGTGTCTGCCCAGTTCTGCTATGGTCCCTTTTCACCCCAGCTTGTGGACTGGTCAGAATGATAGCAGGTCAAGCCTCAGGGTTTGGTTGACAGAGGTGACAAAACCTGGCACCAATAAAAGCTGGTTTCTTTTTTTTGGGGGGGGGGGCGGGGGGGGGGGGGGTTTTTTTTTTTTTTTTTAAACTGCATGCAACAGTCCATTTAAGTGACCATGGTACTGCAGCATCTGGCTGTGAGTGGGATCTTCTTTTGTTTTTTTCCTATCTGCAGGACTGTCTCTTGGTATTTGGAATTTTTCCAGAGCTTCAGGTTATTGTGCTCTGCTTATAATTACATAATAATGATATCAGTTAGCACCATTTCCTTAGAAAGTGACCTCTCCAGGGTCCAAATGAGGGTGAAAGTACATTTTGCATGTTTGCATCCTGTGCAGTGCAAGTAGCTTCTCACAGGACTTAAACAGCCAAGTGGCAAAGTGAAGGCTCAGAGTACAGCTTGCCTCTTTCACAGCAATTGATGCATGTGGGAATTGTGTAGAAATTATTTTGAACTCAAGCAGAAAGCTGCTGCTGTGGAAAAAGACACTTGTCCCTCTGTGATGGCAAGTACTTGGAATCCTGTTTCTTTGGGATAACTATTCTTTGACTGGTCATTGCTAAAAATTCTTTGGCAGCTGTAAAATGGTGTAACATTGTAGGTGCCTTGGATAAAGTTAGGAAGAAGCACACCTATTAAATTGTTACAATGCTGGAAACCATCTCAGCAACCTGCTTTGCAAGTACTGACCCTGCTGACTCTACTGTCCTTATTTTGCAAGTTCAAAGCGGATAACACAGATACTGACTCTGAGTTCCAGAGAGATGACTCAGACCTGATTTCTATAAATCATCAAATAAAATTTATATAGTGGCTATAAATAAACCCAAATATATTCAACTTAAAACAGAGGAATTCAGAGTTTGAATCCCAGTGCTTATCTTGGAGATTTGCCAATGTCCTAGGTAAGTCTAAATAGAAACGTTAATAAATATTGCAAGTTTAAATTGACTTTAACCCTGGGTACAAGATGGAGTATTGGGGGGGGTGGTGGTGGTGGAAAGCAAGTTGAAGGAACATGGGTTTACTTGAAAGACATCTGCTTATTGGAGAGATGAAAAATTACTATGAGAATATCCAGCTTTGGTGCTGTGAGTTGCACGTATTGATTTGGTGATGAAGTCATGCAGTGAATTCGGGGCAGGTTACTAGGGACCATCCATATGCTCAAGGGTTTTCATGGAATTACATGTACAAATAATAAACACATCCATAGAAATTATGGGGCTTAATCCTGCCCCCAGACTTGCACAGCCAGTCAGGCCTCCACTGGGAATAAAGAAGGTGCTCTTGCTCTGCAGCTTTAATCGTCTTCAGCTAAAAGTGTTTGGAGTATCTTGCTGCTCATGGTTTTGTGCTCAGTCAGCTCCCTTTTTGTCCTAAAAAAAGTATTGCAAATAGTAACTCATATTTTCTCTTCTGCTTGGAAGTAAAGTACAGCATGTAACTTATGTCTTAATTTTTGGTGAGTATTGTTCAAAATCAGGCCTGTGCCAAACAGTTACCAAACTCTTTTTTCTTGCTAAAACCAGTGAACTCCATAGGCAGCCTTCAAAGCAGCTCATCCACCACCAACTGTTCCTGTTATAAAATATGTTGACTAGTGAAGCTAAGCTGAGTTAAAAATAAACTCTAACTGGAATTAAGAATTCTACTGGAATTCTACCAAAGAATAATGAGGGATTTTTGTTGATTTGTCTTATCTGTATTGAGTTATACAAGAACAGCATCAAATCCATACAAAATGTCATCAGTTTGCCAGACTTGGTCATCTGCTTCACATGATTTCCTGCAAGCAGAGCAAGAAGTGACTGCAAGGTCACTAAAAAAGAAAGGAGTCTTAAGTGATGACTTCTGTATAGTATCATGATGTTAAGGAATGAGTTCATGTAATAATTACCTTAGAGTTCAGAATGGAAAAGGTCTGGTGGTCAACTCTGCAGGTTAAGGATGTGCCTCCTTAGTTTACAGCTTGACTACTGATAAGGAATTAGCAGGGAAAACCGACCCTCTTTAACTATTTATTCCTACTCTTTGTCCTATAAGATTTCTTTGTGGCTTCACTCTGGCCTTCTTGCTCAGTGAAACACTGCCTGCAGACTTACGTTGAGTAGGAAGGTAGTGGAGGGGAAAACCTGGTGTATTCCACTTGCTAGGAAGTTCTTCAAGTGATTTCAGCAGGTTGTCTTCAGTAACTCTTTGGAATTACCCAGGTGCTTCAATGGGAAGGTCAGTACCGAGGACAGGAAAAATGCTCATGAACATATTAAGACTTGCATCTATTTTAAGACCATTGGAATAAAGAAAATTTCTCTCTGCTTCCAGTTCTGTGCTCTTTCAAACAACTTGGAGAGAGTTTTGTCAGTCATGCACATGTATTCATGTTTAGAACTGGGCTAGGATCGTGTTCGTGGCCATGTTCTGTTGGGGCAACTTGTAATTAACCCTGCTTTGATATCCCACATCAAAATGGAAGGCATATTTTGTGCCTTTATGGACATAAGTACAGCAGATCTCCTTGCCTTCTTTTCCAACAGGGCTGAAAATCTGTGACATAAGCCTGTCCTGTAGCAAGGTTGCATTGTGTTTCTGGCTGTGGGGAGAGTGGCTCCTTGGGCCTCTCATGCTTAAAGTCTGGAGGTGTTCTGTATTTTCGTCTGACTTGAAGGCAGAATCAATACTGATAATACTTTGAGACTGTGCACTGGAGAAAGGAGATGATGCATCTTCACCCTGATGCTTCTCGTCTGGTTTCACATCAGACATGTGGGTTCTGAATGCAGTTGGAAACTGTGTCAAAATGCTCTGTTGCCTTTTGCTGTGAACATCCTCATTTGCTGAAAAGCAGTTGTTAATTTTACACTTGTAAAATTCTTGTGCTCCTGAGAAGTAAAAACACTTCTTTTTTCATTGGATAATTACCAATACGTTTGTGTGGATATTAAATATTAAGCCTTACTTGGAAGGGAATGTGGCAATGACATGTCTTAGGCAAGAGTTGCCACCTCCTCTTTTGCCTCCATTCCCACAAATTCCTCCTGTGGTAGTGAATTAGGTCTGGTCACAGTGCTTGCAGGCCTTTTAGTCATAACTAAAGTGCTATGGTGACAATTTCTCTTGTGTCTGTCCAAGCTTATGCCATTTTGACTACCCAACTCACAAAACACTTACATGTGGATCCTCTGAAACACTTAGAGAAGCTCACCTTCATGAAGCAATGGTTATTTATTAAAAGAAAAAAAAAGTATTAATGTGTCAGTGAACGAGATTAACTTTTTAAATGTCAGAAATGGTCATTCTTCCAAAAGGGGGGCAGTTGTCAAAGTCACTCAACCTGCACTGGGCTGAAGGACATGTTTTTAAACAGAAATAGCTCAATGAATATTCACTACTCACATCTAGTCTGTTGTCCCTGTTGTATGCCCAAACACAGCAGCTTGTTCCTGCGAATCCTTTGAATTTTGCAAGTTATGGCTGATGTTTTTTCCTGGCTCCTTTCCTTTGCCCCCAAAAACACTCGGCAGCAGCACCGACATACAAGTCAGACCCCTCAGAAGCACCATTGCTTTACAGCTGGCAGTGGTCATACACAACCCAGCAGGAAAACAAAGATGACCTTTGAGATTTGATACTAATAGAGCATTGTCCTGACCTTGTAATTCCAAATTTCAGAACAAATACCTCTGGTCAGCCTCATTGTTAATTGACACAATTGCTGCTGGTATGATCTAGCGGTAATAATTGTCTCGTGATGGGTTGGAACATCTCTGCTAGCATCACTGCTAATTGGGGACTGGGTTAAGCAGAGGGCTGCCCAGGCATGAGTGCTCAGTGGAGCGTGTGCGACACTGGCGGCCGTTTGTGGGCCGTAAGAGTAGTTTGCTCTCCTCCTGCAGGAGTGCATGCTCCTGTTCACTTCTCTTGGTACCAAAGTTGCTTTAAAGGGCAAGTGGGAGATGATCCCCATACTGTTGAATTTTCTCTTTGTAGACTGGCTGCCCAGTAACATAAGGACAGCAGGTATTAATGTCCGCAAACAGTGTGTTGAAATTCTTACTATACTGATCTTTATAAACCAAATTATGTTCCAGTAATGTGTGCTGAGCTTCCAACACAGCTGGTTGGCTTATTAGTCCCAATTGCAGCCTGAGACCTCCCTAATGTACAGGCTAAACCTGTGCAGCATACCTGGGAAATGCAGTTTCTAACTCTGCCAGATCCCTTAAGAAGTCTCAGGTAATTAAACAAAGTTCTGCCTAGTTACTGATTTAAGAGCCATATTGGTACTTTTATTCTTAAATCTAAAAGGACATTTGAGCAGGGCTACAAATTGCAGGAAACTTACTGTATTATCTGTTTGTGTTGTGAGAAACTTCAGGTGTGTGAGAAAAATAAGTCTGGGGGTTTGTGTTACACTTCTGGTGCTACCAGGAAGGCCTTTCTACCCCTGAAAAATGAGCTGTAGAAGTAATTTAAAGAAAATAAATAAATAAATCTGTAGCTCTCAAACCAGCTTGTCAGTTCTTCCTGGAAAGATCAGCATTTAGATGAAGTATATATTATTTGCACAGCACATCTCAGTGTGCCCTACCTGATACACAGTGCAGAGGAAAGCCTGTTGGACGTGCTTGCTCAGTGCCTGCTGCTGCTGGGCTGGCCACAAGTGATGGCTGCACTGAAGCTCCCGATGTCCCAGTGAGACACCTGGGTGTGGGGGTCTTGTGTTTTGTTTTGTTTTTCCTACCTGGGCTGTCTTGTCTCTTCCTCTTCCTTCTTGTGTCCTGTTGGGGAGCAAGGTGCTTTGTTTCTAAGTGGGAGGGTAGAACTGAGGCTGGTTTATCAAAAAGTACCCGGAGTGTTCAAGCTTTGCCACCATTGCATTATTTGCTGTGCCTGGTTACATTCCCACAGCTTAACCGAGACTGTAGAGCTTTTATTAGTAATTAGCTCGTTGTGGCTTTAGGGCTTTCAGACGCGAGTAGTTGTTTTCATTGGGGGTATTAATTATGAATCACAAACCTGTAAACAGCTATAGCCAAGAATGTGCACGTTTGCAGATATGACTGTTTTGCTGTTCAGCCCTGGGTTAGCTCTGCACTGCCCTCATTGTTGTTGCAGAGAAGTGTATGGAAAACATGTTTTTAACCTCCCAGATGCTATTGAATTCCTGCATAGCAGTCTGTAAAACTGGGAAAAACGGCCGCTCATTTGCTTTCCAAGCAATCCGATTTAAATATGATGGTTTGAATGGTGTGAAGCAAGGACTTTGAGAGCCCACTTTTCCAAAGGCCCTGCTTTTAAGATCTTCTTATAAATATACTTAAAAATTATTTGATTTGAGTCTTCTGGGGCCGGGTGGGAAAGAGAGTGTTTACATATGACAGTCTGACCAGCTCGGCGTCACTGATGCTGCCTTTATTTCCAGTGTTGTTTTCCTGGTTTTCTGCAAGCAGCAATACTTGATCAAGAAATCAAATTAAATTCTCATCCTATTAAGGTTGATAGCAAATCTTCCTTTTAATTCAGTGGAGTTAAAGTTTTTCATCTTTAATGTGGGATGAGCTTGCTCACCACTCAAAGAAATAGGATCCTTATATAGCAGGGGTCTTGGAAGGCTCCTAACAGCCTCTTGTGGCTGTTGAGATCAAGAAGGACAGAGTGGGTAGCAGGGACTTGGATGAGAGAGATAGTAGAGAATAAGAGATTTCTGTATTTTTGCTGTGAAAATGTGACCCATATGGTCAGAGACCATTTTCACAGAACCCCAAACAACCCAAATTAGGATAATTGCTTTTTATAACCCTCTGGCCATGAACAGTGAGAAAACAAGAATTGTTTTAATGTGTTTGAATTGTTGATGTCTGACAAAAACTGCTGCCGTTTGGGGGAAGAACAGTTCTGGCCTTTGCTAGCTGTTTTGTCACCATGAGAAAGCTGTATCTTCCTCTCTTAGACCCTGATTTGTGTGTGGTATGTGAGAACCTCTGTACTGGACTTTGAGTGACACAAGGAGACAAATCAGTAGTGCTGGGCTTGCATTTTTCCCAACAGGTTCCTTCCTTCTATCCACTTGCTCTTCTTTTGATTTTTACTAGCAACTCTCCCAGTAGCCGTCTAACTACAAAAGATCCAAACTAAAACAAACCCCAACCTTGACAAACTAATTTTGTAGAGATAATAAAAACTTGAGTCATCAGCTGGCTTTTGAGAAGTAATTCTCTTGGGCAGATACTGGAGGTGCTTTCATTACTGCTGATTTCCTTTCTTTGGATATGTTTTTTAGAAGATGTACGTTAGATAATTTGGGTTTTACTGCAAAGTATTTCTCTACTTTAGATTTATGTAAAAGGCTAGGGAAAGGTGTTTTTATCCAGTTTTCTCTCCTCCCCTTCTAAGTTAAGAAACAGATGGTCTGACCTGTGTAAGGCTTTAAGTGTTGGAATTGGCATCGGTGTCTTCTTAAGGATTATTTTTAAAAAAACAAAAGCCAGGAAGCATAGTGTCATTGCTCAGTGTGAAAGCTGGTCTGTACAAAAATAGCAGGCTCACAATATGTGACTAAGATGATTCCCCTGACCTAAATAAGGAAAATGATTACCTGACATTTGGAACGGGGCTTTGCTTCTGGCATTTCCTCCTGATGTCAGTCAGTACTTGTACCTACTTTTCTTCCCCGGCCTGTCAGCACACACTTCTCAGCAGTGTTGCAGCTTCAAATATCCCTGCATGCTTGGATGTGCAAGTCTCCAAGCACATCTAAGTCCTGACTATTACTTGAATGGTAGCTCACAAGGCTTTTGTTGGAAATGGGGCTAGTTTAATAGTAACACATGCACCAGGAAGGAAACCAATGGAGAACTGTGGATGGTGGAAGGTGTCTGCCCCATCTGATCTAGGTAAAGAGGATCAGCTGTGTTTGTAAATTAAACCTAGATTTGTTTTCTTTTAAAGTTAACATTTCCTGACTATAAAGGTAAGCTTATTGCTGTTCTCGCTCATGGGCAATTGATTAATAGTTCTCCACAGTATGATGGAGCCCAAGCCCAACAGAGCATAGAGTTTTATTGTTTTCTGTAATGAGTGTATTGATTTCTTAGAGGGATATTGTTGGTAAGGAAGAATTAATGAAAACTGAAATCTGTTTCACACCTGTTAGGTTTTACTGGTGTTGTCTTTTCAGTTAATGAGATTCTGGATTGGATCTCAGAGTCAAATCAAGCTTTCCCTGTTCAGTGTATCTAAGGAGTATTTCTGTTATAAAATGGACATAACTAATGTGGTTAAGAGAAAGAAGTCCATGAAAACAGATCATAAACCAGTGTACTTTGATAAAAAAATTAAGGTGTCAGGCCTGCTAAACAAATCCCAGTGGAGTGGTCCTTGTTTACATTTGTCATTATACTTCTTGGTAATCTACGGATGTGTTCATTGCTTTTACTGAATGAAATTATTGTAAATCTCACTTCTAATTTTTACTAAACTTCTTTTACTTTGTTTAACCATTGCTTTCTCTATGGAGATGTTTGACTTTTATTGATCAGTGGCTAGCCTACAACATACAGTTTGAACCTGCCTTTGCTCTTACTACTTGAAATACACTACAAAAAGGAACAGGAGAAATTCTGTGGGCTGGTTTGTACTAATAGCCAGGCATCACCATGGCATATGAAATGAGCTGCTGGGGACTGGAGGAGCATTCTTCGGAAGGCTGCTGATTGCCTGCTGTGTGGTTCTATTGCTTCAGCATCTGCTGTTGGCCCTGGAGAGAGATGATGATCCAAGCTGGCGGATTTTTGATCTCCCTTCTTATAGCTATTTCTACATAGAAACCACTCAGCTCTGCTAAAGCTGGGGGCATAACTCTGCTCTGTTACTGTAGTTTAAAAGTGATGCTATGTGCTTGTTAAATAAGGCTGTGCTGGTGGTGCAGGTGGAGAAGAGGTGGTTTGCTCAGTCTTGCTGCCTTTCTTGAGGAAAATGAGGGAAGAACCCACAACTGGAGCAGTAATAGCTGCTTCCCATCCTTTTAGGATGCATCTTTAGCCTACTATAATCATCATGCTCTGTTCTGAAAAAAATCTGTCACGTCACTTCTCATGTCCTTCTGCGTCATGCCATCTGTGGACAACTGTCTTGCCTGCAAACTGCTTCATCTGTTGGTGTTTCTTTAAATAAGGAAATCTATGGAAAAGTGTTCATTTTGCTGCAGCCTTCTTTAAAAATGGAATATTTGGCACATCTCTAACTGAAGCCAAACAGTTGTTCAACAGGATGAAAATTGTTTGATCTTGCTTATGTTATGATATGTGCTACCCTGAGCTGTTGCACTAAGAGCAACATTGGCTTTTGTTTCTACATGACAGGCCTACACAGGCAGCTCCAGTAGTGGATAAATAACATGCTAATTGCAACACAGCTTGACCCTTGGGCAGGAGTGGAGCTGGCTGCCTTGTGTGTACTGCGAGGTAAGAGTTTCCATATAGGCAGTTACTGCAGTGGAATTAATGAGCTGTAAACGCACACCCACCCCGATTGTAGTTCACTGTTGTGTCACCACAGCTCTGTTGGTGTTGTGGGCATCCTAACTTTCTCAACTCTCTCATCTTGGGCATCACATCTGTGCCAGTATTCCACTTATATGACTGTCTATGTGGTCATACTTGTTTACAAGAAATGCAGATTTTGGTGTGACTTAAAGCCAGTTGTAATGATTTTTTGTTTATATGTAAGTCCCTCTTAGTTAAACAAGCAAACCCTTTTACCTGGACTTCAGTCATTCTGTAGGTTTAATTTTTTTCTCATTCACCTAGGGTAATAAGTCTTACTGAAACCAAAAATAGCTTTGCTAAAGACACTTAATGTAGATGTTTATCTGCTACTCTAGCTCAGACATAGTGACGAAAAGTGAAATTCTTGCTTCTACCTGTTCATAGGATTCTGGTTCCTAACTTTAGAGAGACATTCACAACCATAAGATGTTAACTTTGAAAGGAGGAATACAATTTAACGCAGTGTGTTTTCATCTGAAAACATCCAGGGCTCTTGGGGCATAGGTGATGTTCATCCACAGTGGTGTCTGTTTGCATATGGGGAGGCTTTCAAATGATTATCAAATGTATGTGGTATTTTGAAAACCTTTTTTTACAGTTTTATTGACTGTGTTCCTGTGTGGTGTTCTGCATTTTTTGTTTGTTTGTTTGTTTTGTTTTGTGGTTTTTCTTTGTTTTTTTGTTTGGTTGGGTTTGGGTTTTGTTTGTTTTTTTGCAAAACAGATTTCTCTTTACTAATGAGAAAACACTTACAGGGCTAGGGAATAGCTTTCCCAGTGGAGCTAGTTTGTTCCAATGAATCTTGTTCATGAGGTGTTCTTTAATCTCATCAGGCATAGCTAGTACGTCTGATTTGGCAAAATTAACTTTTTTTGCCAACGCTTTGAAGTCACTAATGCTTTCTTCCCTTAACTAACCTCATTACACTTTTTGTAGTCTGTGCATTTGGCGAGACAGCAGTCCAAGGATATTAGCCCTTATGGAAGAGCAAGACCCAAAGTCATCTAGGATTAGGAAAGACACAGTGTTGAAACCAAGAATGCTTAAGGAAAATTGAAGGATTTAGGAGCAGGTCCTCTATGCAGGCTCACAAGGAGATAGAGCTTTTTGTGTCTGTGTCTGTGTTAAGCATATGACATGAACTTTCAAGAGATAATGGAAATAAGATGAAATTGTGAGGCCATTCATTTTACAGTTGATGTGAGCTTTTCATTGAGTCTCTTGGAGATGGGCCAAGGATGAACCATGGAATTCTTCAGCGAGGCAGGCTCAACTTTTCTTCTGTTTTGGTGGAGAAATGGTTCTCATGTGCAAGGCTTCTGATGTGTAAGTTCATAAAGCTTTCCTGTTGGAAAAGAGCTAAGAGCGTTGCTGTCTAATTAGCTGAAACACTTTAATCCTCTTGCTGGATGATCTGCAGGTAAGCCTTCAAGCAAGGAACATGTTGAATTTCAGGTAGGAGTATGTGTCTGGGAAAATTAAAAAGATAAAGCCACTATGGTTGTTCTGATATGTAGAAACTGAGTCCCTTCCTCCTCTTGTGTTCCAGACCTTAAGTTTGACTCTTACAGTTTGAATTATGTTATGTTCTTACATTACTTCTTAATTCTCCAGCTGTGACTCTTAAGCACTTTATTGGGAGGTACTGCTAACTCACCTCCGCAACAGAGGAAATGTTCTGTCCTCTCTGGTCCCCCCACATATTTGTGTCCTGTTAGGAGGGCATCACAGCTGTTCAGATTTCAGTGGGAAGCTGCAGTGCTACAACAGCTTCTACTTAATGTCCATAGGAGCTACTTTCTAATGCTAATTTCACGCTTGATAAATACAGTCCCTTGTTGCCTAGGCAGCAAGTTACGGCACAAATGTTCATTACTGCACTACTGGTTAATGAGTCTCTAGTGTTCTGAAAAAATTACAGTCAGAATTAAGTGGGTTTATTCACTTGAATCTTAAGTCACTCCCAACTTAACAGACCAATCTGCAGAATATTTCCAGTTAGACATAGTGCCCGAGTGCAGTAGTGACAGAGCAACCAGAAGCACTTGCAGAAGTGCTTAGTACAGCACTGCCACAGTAAAAGCACGTGTCTGTCTTGGTTGTTCTTTTAAAGGTCTGCTGGTTTAGAGGGTTATTTTGCTGTGGACAGCAAAACATGTAAAAGTCTACAATTGAGATATATAGAAATACACTTCTTGTCAACATTCATAGTCTTTCTTAATGTTGTCTTGCTTGGCCGAATGAGCCTGGCAGTCTCCAAGCAATTTCAGAGTCACGTGTTTGTGTGCTGACAGAGCTTTGTGTCCTGTTGTTCCCAAATTCATTGTAAAACAAATGAGGGCGTATTTGATCTGATGTCTTGAGGCAACAGTAATATTTTTCTGATACGAATATGTTAAGGGACCTCTTGCCAGTGGCTGGTTTGCACCAAGTTCTCCATTTCCTTCTTTTATAGAAGGTCTCATTTGTAAAGCTTTGTTCAACTTGATTCAGTTCACGTGTCGTTAAGGCAAGAATTCCTTGGTGCTCCGTTGGTTGAGAGGGGGCTTTGCTTGTTGACCTTTTCTTTGGTGGCTCAGCATGGAGAACTCAACGCTCCCCTGCTGGGCCGAGACCATTGTTAACTTCTATCCCATTATTATTTTTCATTTAAAAGCTAATTTACTCTTTTGCCTCCAATCCCTGTCATACACATTATTCCAACTGTTAAATAGTATGAAAGTTTGTTTTTGGCAGGCTGCACATGTCATCTTGCCTTGGGAAATCAAAGGGGAAGATTACATAACAGCTGACAGTGAATTTGGCTCCAGAATGTCATTAAACTAATGAACGTTAAGTTTTCTTTCCCAGTCACAATATTCTTGAGTTCAAAACTAAAAAGTCTTTTAATGTGTAACCTTGAGTGCACATCGGTGAATTGCAAAACTTCAGGAGCTTTCTGATCCTACACCGTCAAACAGAATGTAATCCTTGATTTAAAGATTGGAAATACAATCCAGAGACATGGAAGTTAGGTCTTCCTAAGTGATCATAGAATAATTTAATTTTTAAATTTTTCCCCCCGTCTTTAAAGTTACTATTACAGTTCCCTGTATTTGGTGTGGGCTGGTATTGGCCCTCTGAAGGAATCCCATGCTGCCTATTTGAATGGACGAAAACATTGTCTATCCTCATTTGTACAAAGCTTTAAAAAAAACCCCACTAACAACCTAAGAAGAGGAAAAGCCAAATGCCTGGTACGACCACTTATTTATTATATGCTTTTAAAAACTCCAAAAGGCCTTATAATGAAATTCTGTTGCTGGCATATGTGTTTTGACTGAAACACAAAGCTTTAGCCCAGGATAGATCAATTCACCTTTTTGTCACTGCAGCTTCTGAAGGGCTTCTGTAAGCTGAGAGTAAGGGAAATAATAATTTTCATTCCGTTTAAAAGCTTAGTGTTGTGTGAAGAAGCAGTTTACCACATTTTAGAGCTCCCTTTTCCATTGATAATTATTGAAAGAATATATTTGGCTGCAGGGAGTGATGGCTTTGTGCTGGGGCTACAGCAGCATGGTTACGTTGGTTGTTTGCTGTGTTAGAAGCAATGTAACTCCTGTAGTATCAGTACAAGTCAGAACACATTTTTATACCAAAAAAATTTCTTTGTTGACTCTTCACATGTTTGAAAATCTGCAGTGGGCAGGGATTTTGGCCTTTGTCATGTGGGGCTTTTGAATTTTGTTGTTGGAGTGTAGCGTTTTTTTTGGTTTGGTTCTTGTTTTTTGCAGGGGGAGTTTTAATCTCTTCTTTAGAGAGGCCTTTACTGAAAACATGTTTCCAAATCAGGGGAGGATATGGTAGGATGCATGGGTGAGGTCTGTTGTGTTCAGGATGCTGTTTGCTGTAACTCACTTGATTGCTCCTTCTTAATAGAAGAAATTGGTTCAACTTGTGTTGTAATTTTTGTTGCTGTTCTGTTCTGAGAAACACGATACTCAATGCATTTAGGGACATTTTCCCCTTTTGAATATACTGGATCAAAACTGAGATTCTGGTGCTTAAAATGAGCCTCTTCTGAAGCCACATGCATGATGTGAATAGTGCTGATGCAATGCAAATAGTCCATTAAAGGACCAGTTTGAGTAGTCTCTAAGTGGTTTGGATCTTCATGTCTTGTGCATTTTAACAACCCTCATATGAACACAGTAACTTCATTTGAAGTGGGACCCTTGTTACTTAGCTTAGACTTTAGACTTTTCTTGCACACTAGAGAAGTCTATTTTGCAAAACTAATCAGGGTCCCAGGGCAGGTGAGATGCTTGAAACTTAGATTTACATGTGTACTGGCTAATGCAGCCCAGATATCAGGGGCAGATGATGGAAAGCGCTGAATAAAATAATGACATCAAGGGTAGCCAGATCTGTTAAAATTAACGTGATATTTTAGTAGATCATTTACGGTAATAAGCCTGATGCAAAAATGTAGCCTATACAAGAGTCACAACCATTCTAAGAATCTGTGTATTTATTTTTCAATTATAGGGTAATTTCCTTAAAAGAGTACAATTCTTTTCTCTGAAAGCTGTGGCAAACTCTCTAAGGCTCCTGTGGCCATGCCTGCTTGTTGATCTCATGGTACCTTCAAATTTGGATCCAGTCTCTTTCAGCAGAACTTGTCCCCATTCCTGTTTCTCCATCAAGAAAGTTTGTTGTTTTGTGCAGGATCAAGGCAACTAATGTTCTTTGAAAATCTATTCAGAATCTGCTTAAAATTAAGAGCAAAATAAGCAGCACATGCTCCTTTTGGATAACTTGGTGCTTGCAGTCTTGTGCTTGTTACTGCACAGGCAGAGTGGGTCAAGCTGGAAACTGGAAACACAAGTGAAAACTGTGTGGTTCTAGTCACTCAATATTTAAACCTGTAGTAAATCTGATTTACTATTCTGCCTGCTTGTATGCATAGCCTACCCTGCTCAGTATTCAGAGGCAATAAGTTTATTAACACTTATATAAAGTACTTCAATCTGGACATAGCGTTCAAGGTGCTGGCCAAGTGTACAAAATGTTTTGTGCAATATTCAGGCTTACTGCTTCAGGGAAAACAATTCCAAGTGTACTAAAGCAGGATGGTAAGAGGTGATGAGCTCCTCTGCCTTTGGCACTGCCACCACTAGCACCATTTAGTACGTCTGGGGGGCTGGATGAAGCTGGGTGAAGTCAGTCACATCTTAGTATCTTTGCCATGCTGTGATGTTACCAGGTCGCACTGTATGTGTAGTCATAAATTCCCACTACACCTTTCCTGCCTCCAGCAACCTGTGGGGATGCAGGCTTTCCAGAAGCAGCAGCAGCAGCTTCCTTGTTTTTAGCTGCCTTCAGCTGACTTACTTTCCTTGAATCCATCCAGTTTGTTCTTTTAACTCGTTTTTATCACCACGGTATCCTGAGTCAAGACATCCTCATCCATGGCTTCAGTGCATGTAGCTATTTACCTCCTTGATTGTTTTGACCTTGCTGTCTTAGATATTTTAAAAACATGCAAGTAATAGGAGTACTTTTGGAAAAGCATTTAGGGAGGCAGAATTTGGAGGTAATCTAAAGGGCTTTCTTGGCTCAAGATAGCTTCAGCCTGCTGCTTGTACAGTGGCTGCTTCTTTAGACTTCCATGCTGGACAGCTAGATTCCCTTGTTAATCTGTTGCAGTACCACTAAATGTGGGGAAAATGTTATTTGAGAAATAATTCTAAGCTCTGCTGTAAACAAATATTCAAGTCTGAGTAGTTTTAGTATCTCAAGCAAACAGTGCCCATTGTTGTATTGATTCAGTCCACGTGTAGTTGCACCCTGACTTGTCTGGCTGAATTCCCCCTCACCTCCCTCACTTAACTAAATCTTTCTGTAAAGAAGATAAGTACTATCTCCCTTTTTACTCATTTCCTTCCTCTCCTTTTTCCATGCCTTTTAATATCAGTGTCAGTTAATGGTGTGCACTAATTTAAAAATTCTCCCTGCTTAGTCATGCCTTTTCATTTTCTTCCTGGAGGACTTCATGACTTGTCTTAAAAAATGCAGACCAGGGACATAAGACCATAGTTGAAGGGAGTGACACAACCTATAACAAGGCTTAGCTATGTGTTATTTGACAGAAGATGTGTTATTTATATACCAACAGTTACAGAGAGAGCTGAGCTGACTTTCCTTGGGCTAATCTTAAAAACCTACAGTACAGGAGATCCTAGTGCAGACATTTTGCTGACCACCGTGGGCCTGAAGCTGGCACACCCTGTCTGCTTGTGCTAATCTGCTGCGGCACTCAGGCTAACAAGCTGCAGGGTCTTGCAGTTCTGTCCTGGGTTGAATTGTCTCTGCACTGTAGCCTGTTTTCTGCTTTAGACATGTTCTTTGCATGTGCCTGACAGGTACTTCCAGTCCTCATAAAGGATCTGCAACTGAGGGGAGCACACTATTGTAGGGCTCCTCTCTTGGCTGGAAGCAGATAGGGGTATGATTTTCCTTAGTCTCCTTCTCCCAAGACCTTGTGTCTCTGTGTGGTTTTCTGATGAACTTCAAAGTGAGGATTGAGCTATGATAATTGTAGTAATTTATGGTTGCTTTCAGTCCCCAAAGGACCCTCCTCTACTTCCTGTCTTGTAGAGCTGAGAATAAACTATCTGTGGGTGTTATCAGGTGTTTTTGTCTCTTGCTTTTCCTGGCATCATTCTGCATTTTTCAGGATGATACTTTGTAGCTTTGAAACCAAGCAAGCTTATACTGGCCATTTCTGCTATGTATTTTTACCCAGTGTGCGTTATAGTCAGAGCAACTCAAATGGTCTCATCCTTCTACCTGGAAATAGTCTTTTGGTGAAAGTTGACACTGACTGTTCTATCTAGGTTTTCTGAAGAAATACTTTCTATCTGCTCTGGATATCTGGGTAATTTTTTTTAAAAATGATACTGTGTTCTTTGTGCTTTTATTGCTCACCTTCTCTAGTGTTGTCCCTAAATGATATGAGCAGTCCCAGGGTACTTTGACCTCTGAGCAATCTTTGCCTTCTCCGTGGATTTTGAATGTGTTCTTTGTAGTAGTTCCACTGTGGGGATGTTATTTCATCCTCTGGCAGCTCCTGCAACATTAAGTATGTAAACTTCTTTTAGTATCACATGGGCACTGAAAGCAGAATGGAGACATCTCAGGTGCATGTGAAGGAAAGGTGATGCTTGGCCTCTGCATAAGCCAGGTTATGTTTCAGTGGGAAAACTTGCCTTGGACCAGATAAGTTCTGCTATCTCTTGAGCTATTCCTGATGCAGCATCAGAACGCAGTACCTTTCCATGTGCATGTTGTTGTTTTCAGGCAACTGAGAGCTCCCCTGATTTGATGTGTGTACTTGTTCCGCTGCCTCTGGCTTCACTGCCTGACATCTGAGAGCCACACTGGAGGGATTGATAAAGTCAAACCACCTCCGAGGGCACCTTTGTGTTTATTACAGCAGCAGGGGTTGCTTACTCTAGAGTAAAGCTTCGTGCTGTAAGGGTACAGGATACAGGGTAATGGCCTGCCTTACTTCCCAGGGTACGGTCTCAGTCATCTGGGGAAGGGTCAGTAATATTTGACACCATGGCTGTGAGGAGGCTTTTTTGAGCAACAGTTATCAAAATTAGGGATGGTGGAGGGCCAGAAAGATTGATCATGTGAGCAGACAAGCAAAGATGAGGAGACTGCATTCAGTTAAAGTAGAAGAAAGCATGTGAAGCTGTCTGAGTTGCTTAGCTGCCCTCTGGCTGCACTTATCTCCTCTCCACAGTTGCTCAGGGCTGAGAGGAGAGACAGTGCCAGGACAGCCTGGTGTCCTACATGAAGCCATAAGGTGGTCTTACTTGTCCCTTTCAGAGTCCAACAATAGCTGGAGTGAGATGCTTAGCCAGCCTCCTTCCCTCTTATGCACCAGCGCAGGGACACGCAGGCATATGGCCTGTCTGGGCTAAATGTGCAGTACAAGGGACACCTTTCTGTGTCAGCAAGCATCTCTGTTTTCTTTATTTTGCACAGAGAGTCATGTACATATAACCTAACTAGGCTCTGAATCTGAGGTGGCATCTAGTGTTGTCTCACTGTGCCTCAGATCTTGTATGCATGATGTTTTGGTGAACATACTAGGCTTGAAAGTTGTCTGGAGCAGACTGGCTTTAGTGACTAGCTTTGCAAAAAACTGTAGACTGGACTATGACCAAAGTCCTCATTCTGGTCATTCTGTTTCCAGGAGAAGTAGGCTGGGATGAATGTGTGCCTTGTCTGGTTCCTCCCCTCCTCTGCAGAGAGGAGAACTGTGTTTGAGGTGAAGGACCTGGGATTGCTGGAGCTTGTTAACGTCATGGGAGGTGGATCTGACCTCACTGCTAGCTCATCATGGGAAAAATAAGAACCTAGGAAATGTTCAGTGGCCCTCTGGAGGGAAATTGGATGTGTAGAATTGTGGTAGGGTTGTGGCTCTGCCTCACTTCTGCCTAATAACCTCAGGATAACTAATGAATATGAGCAGAAACCTGCCTGCAGGAGCTGCAGCAGCACTTCTTGCATTTTAGTGTTAATATCTGATTGCTTTTTGCAGCCTTTTGCTTCCAAGGATCTTGTTCCCATCTCTATCCCGCCTAACTCCTCCTACACGTTCCATTTTTTCCTTGTGTTTTCTCTTCTCTTAACCCTTCCCTTTATATACTTCGTTTGGTATTTTTCAGTTGGCCATTGCCTTGTTTCTGTCTTGTTAACTTGTTCCTGTCTGCATGTTGCCTGTTTTCCCTGTGTCTCTGTGCTCTGGACAGTCAGAAAAACACTCTCTGGAGCTGTAGCTGTGGTGGTTAAAAAGCTGACACTTCATGCGCTTTAGTTTAGTGATCACTGAGTTTGAAGTGTCCACAACCAATGCTCTCTGCAAGTTTGTTGCCTGTTTGGTTTCTTCTAATATTTTTGCTGTTTCTTCCTCCTCCCACCACCTTTCTCCCCCCTTTCAGTATATAGGAGTTAGAAGGTTTGGGGACTGAGGATTTTATCTTCTCTGGTCTGACCAGTAATTGGCATGATGGGCAGGTCCAACAAGTCTTTTGGCTTGAGCACAGTGCTCTAACTGGCTTTACCTCAGGTTCTCCGATCATAACAGTGAGGTATGTATCCTTCCCCTCCATGTTCCTGATCAGTGACACCCCCTTTACCTCCCCTCTGCCCAATGCAATCCAGTGGTTGAGCAAGGCTGTGTGATGCTGCAGGGGAGAATTGCTGTGGCAAATGTGATGTGGCCAGCTGCACAGAAATCTAGCTTGGTGGAGGAGAAATACCTGGAGATCTCAGAAGGACCACAGTCCCAGGTTACAGGCTACAGGCATGTTCTACAGCACAAGAATTTAGCAATAATGACTAGAAATCCCTATAGTAAGTAATTTCTCCTGTAATTGCTTGTGGTTCCTTCTAGCTCTTGTTGAGAACTGCTATTTGACAGCAGCTGCTTTACGTGGAGAAGTCCTAATGTTGTATATTCGGGAAAGAGCATCTCATGCTGCAAGCTGTTTGAATCAACTGAATCACCCAGAATTTCAGCATGAAAAATCTCCATAAGTGTTTGTGCTATTTGTAAGTGATCTTGTGTGCTGGAGGAGCACAGGACACCTTGGGAGATGGGGGAAGCATGGCAAGAGCAGCCTGGCTGTTCTCAGGAGGCTGCTCACCTTTCTTCGCTGCTGCCCTGGTGACACTGCAGTTAGCAGCCACCAGGCAGGTGCTGACACATAACTAGCGGCCAAATACTTCTTTCCTTTGCTCCTTTGCAGCCACAACTTAGAGCTGATTAACAGACCACAGTCCCTGGTTTGATGAGTGGGCAGCTTTCAGAGAGCGACTGTTAGAAGAGAAATAAAACCAGTGTTACAGGGGAGAGGCATGGAAACAAATTCCTGTGCTTTCCTGTTCCATTATCGTTTGTGGCTGTCTGGCCTGGACCCACAAGCCACCAAATGCAAATGTTCCTAATGTGCTGAATCCCGTATGGAGGGGAGAGAAAGAAGAGACAGCTTCTTTCCATCGTGAATGGGTACCCATGGCTTGGGGATGCTGCCATGTGCCAGAGGATGCAAACCTGAGCAGTGCCTCTCTAGCTTGTCTTGCCTGCTGCCTGTGGGAAGGGAATCTGGCCTGTGAGTAATAGCATCAGAATCACTTTATTGAAAAAAAGAATTTAGGGTTTCTTAAATGCCAATTATATCTTAGTTTCCAGCTAATTGCTTTCTATAGTATTGTGGTCATTTGCTGAGAAGGGTTGGAATGGACTCCTTACTCTCTCCTCTAAGCATCCTGGCCTGAAATTACTTATGTGGCTTTGGTGCTGCAGTTTCCAAACTGCAAAGTAAGGTTTATCGTCACTGCCACGGATCCTCTATTTTATCAAATGCCATTTGTTTTTGTCATGCAAAAACCAAATCACTCTGCAGTCTAAATGAAATACAGGAGATAAACAGCACAGATGGTAGTGTAAGTCAGGTCTTGGACTAGCTGAAAAGGAAAGAAATTTTTTAATGTTGCAGAGATAGTTTGAAAAGCCTTCATAATAAATAAATAGAACTCCCACTCACCAGTGACTTAGTGCATCTGACCAAACACCACTGATCAGAGTGAAAATGCTGGGTATCCAAAGGACCTGCTGAAGTTGTGAGATCCAGTCTGGCTGCTCTGTAATCCTGTTGTACTCAGGAGGCACTTTGGGTGCCAAATCTGGACTCCTTGTCTTGTAGGGAAGACATTGCACCCTCTGGAGTGACAAATTCCTGGTGCTGAGATTTTGCATGTGGGGAAAGATGGGATGGAAAAGCAGGCCAGGGCTTGTGTATTTTTCTGACATTGTACCTTTACAATAAGCACTTGAATTAGCATTTACAAGTGTCCCAGAAAGGCACGGAAGGCTGTCAGTGACAGCTGTGTGGGATGTGACATGGAGAGCACTCAGGGCTTGATCGGGTGAATATCCAAATGTAACTGCCATCTTCAACCTCTCTGGAATAAATATTTGATGTGAACAGCACCTTATACTTTAAGGTTAGCAGTTTCCATTTCTCTGTGGTGTTGAATACCTGTCCTGTGACAGTCTCAGTAGCTGTACAAGGTGATAATGTGTCGTATTTTGAATTCCTACTTCATCAGGCTTGCTGTGTGCAAGAGTGTCTGTTCAGGTGCGCTCTGTGGTTGTGCCAGGGCTGGGTTTCGCTGTGTGCTTGCTCCCCTGTTAGGGGAATAGGAGCATGTGCTGCAGGAGGAGGTGCTGATACAGAGACTTGAACTTCAGTCCTGCTGTCCTCCTGCTCAGTGAACCTTGTCCCTAATTATAACCTGAAAACCATAATGTGAAAAGGCTGTGTAATCAGCCATTTTGTCCTGGTCTGTGCCCTATAGACTGAAATTAAGGCATTGGTACATGGTAAACATCCTGAAAATGGAAGGCAATCTCCGCATCTGAGTTCTGACCCTGTCAGATGTGCTTATACTCCCTGTGGCTCTTTCTGTGAGCTTTCAGTAAGTGCAATGTTGGAGGTTCCTTTAACACTTAAGATAAACCCTTGACTTAAGGCAAGAAGCCTGCATGCTACTTGCATTTTCTGATATGTCTCAGAAATGACTATGTTAGAGGCTCTGCTGTCCCAGTTTTCGGGGCACAGAGCAGCCCCGAACTGCCTCCTTCAGCCTTGGTGATTCATAGAGAGAGGCCCGTTCCTGAGATTTCAGATCTGCTGATGTCCTTAGAAAGACCCTGAGCTCAGTGGTCATCCATGCAATCCACTAGCCAAATGAAAAGTGATTGCATTATGAAAAGATTCTGTTATTGAAAGGTCAGCAGCAGACTAAGTGGGTTTCATACCTGTTCTGTTAGTAGCCTGTCTTCTTAGGCTTCTCAGGACTCTGAAATTCAGGCCAAAAAAGGAGCACAGCGTTCCAAGAAAATTAAGAAAATTGGGCAATGTGGATTGCTGGTATATGCAACTGTCTCTCTGGAGATCTTTCTGATTGTGTTAGAGAGGTCAGAATTTTTTTAATCACCTTTATTTCTCTGTAAATCTTGAGGCTTAGTTTTTTTCCCTCTGCCAGTCTAATTGCAAAAATAATAACAGCTGTTTTGATGGATCCTGAATGATTCTTCTGCTCCAGGTAGTCTAAGGCGCTCTGATATTCTGAAAATACACTGAATATTTGTAATTGCAGAATTAAAGAAAATTCAGTACATGATATGACCATGAGAAAGAGTCCATAGTTTGATAACTAGTGGTTCATTAGAGAGGAAATGGAGGGCAGGCGATTGCCTACAGGAACTTCGTTCTTGAGTGACATCCAAAAAGATGCTAAATTTTTCCTGTTCAGGAAAGGAGTGGTGGCAGAGGAGTGACATATGTTGGCATATAGAGCTTATCGATATAACAAAGGGATTTTGATAGGGGCTAAAGAAACAGCCTGAAGGTGTTCTTGGTAGCTATTTTGGCTCATGACTTTTTGCTGGTTCACTGATCATTCACTCTTCTTCCTCATCTCACAAATACGCTCTTATGTTTGTAGAATATTTCTGCATCCCTATGGATGCCTTCCTACTGTTTTTTCATGTTTTGGTATTTGTCTTCTCCACCTACTGCCATGCTGTAACACAGAATTGTTTTGCATAACTTGCTGCTCTAGATGATACTTTTTCATCTCTTTCTTCAGTGGCTGCAGCAAATTTTCCAGATTCTCAGGGGTTTTTTTGGGTTTTACCCTTATCTTTCAAGAAATGTTTAAATGTGTGTTCCTGACGCCTTTTCGTAGAATCATAGAATGGCCTGAGTTGGAAGTGACCTTAAAGATCATCTCATTGCAACCCTCTGCCATGAACAGGGACACCTTTCACTGGACCAGGTTGCTCAGAGCTCCATCCAGCCTGGCCTTGAACGCAGGGATGGGATATCCACAGCTTCTCTGGGCAACCTGCGCCAGTGCCTCACCACAAAGGGATTTTTTCCTAATATGTAATCTAAGCCTACTCTCTCTCAGTTTGAAGCCATTTCCCCTTGTCGTGTCACTACATGCTCTTGTAAATAGTCTCTCTCCATCTTTCCTGTAGGCTCCCTTCAGGTACTGGAAGGCCACAATTAGGTCACCCTTGAGCCTTCTCTTCTCTAGGCTGAACAATTGCAATTCTCTCATCCTTTCCTCATAGGAGAGGTGCTCCATCCCTCTGATGGATTTGGTGGCCTCCTCTGGACTCACTCCAACAGGTAGATGTCCCTCCTGTGCTGTGGATGCAGCACTGCAGGTGGGGATCTCACCAGAGCAGAGTAGAGGGGCAGAATCCACCCCCTGCACCTCTGCACGCAGTGCTTTGGATGCAGCCCAGGACACCATTGGCTTTCTGGGATGTGGCCACTCATCAGCAGCAGCTCATGTCCATCCTCTCATCTGTCAGCCCCCCAAGTCCTTCTCAGCAGGCCTGCTCTTGATCTGTACATTCCCCAGCCTGTGTTGATAGCAGGGGTTGCCTGGACCCACCTTGCCCTTTGTCTCATTAAGCTTCATGAGATTCCCACGGGTCTACTTCTTGAGCTTGTCCAGATCCCTGTGGATGGCATCCCGTCACTCAGGTGTGCCAACCACACTGCTCAGCTTCATGTCATCTGCAAATTTACTGAGGGTGCACTTGATCCATTGGTCTGTGTCATTAATGAAGATACTAAATAACACTGGTCCCAGTATGGAGCCCTGAGGGACACCACTTGTCACTGATGTCCATTGGAACTTTGAACTGTTGACCACTACCCTCTTTTGTAATTTTCCTGTATGGACAACTTACTCTCTTAATAGCAACCTGTTCTGGTTAGTTTTGACAGGTCAGAGTCAAAACTTCACTGTTCTGGGCAATCTGCTGGTAGGATGGGGCTGTTTGTTAGTGAACAGCCCAGCTGGGCCACTGAGCTGCGACACAGGCTCTGCAGACATCGGTGTTCATTTAACTGTGTTAAAGATCACTTTCCTTTAGCAAGTATCTCATACTGCTTCTGAGTGTTGCATCTTTCAGGAGGAGGATGAAGCCCATTCTGCTCTGAAGGGCTAATGGGTTTGAGTTGTGAATAGTAGATTCTAGGGATTAGTGGATGGGTTAAATCCCACTACTCAGCCCAATCACCTCTAATCTTATTACAGTGCTCAGCTGATTAAAATCGGTGGTGATTCTAGTGGGGATGCAGCTTTCCCTAACCCATTTGCAGGTCTTCATGGGCACAATTTTGGAAGCTGCCCTGTGCTTCTGTGAGGTACTAGTGATTCACTTCTTTGCTCTGTACCTTACACAGTTGAACCTTTCTAGAACTTAGTGTGTAAGCATCACTAATAATTTAATTGACTGGAACAGTGCTTGGATTTAACCTTCCTACTTTCCTGTAATAAAATCCTTGTTAATCGGAATATGTTCCCATGGTTTCTCTTGTATGTTTAAAATCCTTACAAAGGGAGAGAGGAAGTGAGTATATTTGCTATGGGGGAGAAGTTTGCTGGCTTGCCTGAAATCAATGCATCTAGAAGATTAATATATTAAAATGGCAAAAGAAACACCGCCTGCTCTTACTCTTCTATTACTAACGACTCTGAGATACAGCTGATCCGATTGGTGCCATGTCCATCAGGAGAAAGTCCCAGTGCTAAATGGTGCAGTGGAGGTGACGGCTTGTGAGCGCTAAGCATGACATCATTAGCTGGGTCCGAATATCCCTTGGATAGGCTGTAAGCTTGCAAAGCACCTCTGTGGACTTGAGGCTTTTGTGGTTTTTGGTACTTCTCCCACAGGCTTGCTAATGCTGTTCAGTGAAGTTCTGTGTTAAGATAAATTGGTATTGGTGCATTGAGTAGACAGAAGAATATGGGTCTGGAGGAGACCTGCTTGGGATCTTAGAATCAAATAATGTTTTGTGTTGGAAGGAACCTTGAAGGTCATCTAGTTCCAGCCCCTGTGCCATGGGCAGGGACACCTTCCACTAGACCAAGTTTCTCCTGGTCCCATCCAACCTGGCTTTGAACACTTCCAGGGATGGGCGTTCACAGTTTCTCTGAGCAACCTGTGCTGCTGCCACACAACCCTCTGAGTGAAGGGTTTCTTCCTAACATCTGATGTATATCTCTCCCTTTTTAGTTTTAAACCATTCATTATCACTGTCTCTGTGTAAAAATTTACTCTCCTTTTTTTATAAGCCCACCTTAAGTACTGGAGGGCTGCAATGAGGTGTCCTTAGAGCCTTCTCCTCTCTATGCTGAACAACCCCAATGATGATGAATCAGATGCAAAGTGGGAAGAGAGCAAGGATCCCTTGACTCCTACCCTCTGTTCCAGTTGCTGGACCATCTCCTCATCATTTTTTAATGATTGCATGTATGAATCCAGCTTTGAGTCACTTTAATCCTGTAGAGCTCATCTGTTTGAGAATTTTAACTATGACTGATATCCACCCCCCACTTAATTTCCAAAAAAGCTCATGGAATTACACATTCCAGTCTTTGCAGCCAGAGCTCAGTTTCCTGCAAGCTGCCTGACTGCTGGGAACATGGCTCCCTGTGCTGCCCAGCCCTCCAGGAGGGGGAAAGGACTCTTCCTGAGTCAGAGCTTCTCTGGGGTTGTGTGAAAGTTCTCTGTTTTGTAAGCACCATCACTCTTGATGCAGGAAAAAAAATGATATTTTCTACAAAAAGACCCTGAAAATCTCTCAAGGTTCGATACCTTAGTAATGGATTGTTGCCATCATATTCATGGAATGTTCTGACACCTTTTGGTCCCACCAAGGCTCTTCATTTCAGGCTGAAGGCTGACAGAACAGGTATTAAACACACATTGAAGAAGGATGAGACTAAAATAGAACCTTTTATATCCTTTCTTTTTACCCAGAGGAACCCAGCCCCTTCTCTGAGTGGTCAGACAAGTCAGCATCTGCCCTGTTCCCTGAAACTGCTGCTGGAGAGAGGCTGAGGGTGTTGAATGCCATCTTCTCATCTCTCACTCTAAATCAAATGCTTTCAGTGTTGCAAATGACTCCCACCTTCTTCACATCACCTTTGCCCATTACCTCTGTTCTCTTCTGGAAGGAGGCTGTGGCTGGCTGTACATCAGCCTGTATGTAGCCATGCCTCATATCCCCTCTGCAGCAGAACTGAATGAGGCATGTTGGGATTTTCTGTGGAGGGGTTTTATAACCTTTAACTTGTTCAATTCACATTGGGTGCTGAGTGTTATCAGTCACTGTGTGTGCCCAGCAGCTGTATCCATCCGTGTGTGTGTATGCACACGTGTGGTTTGTGATCTTGCATGTGTATGATGTTTACATGAAGGGTTAAACATTTCTTTATGAAGTTAAACATTAATTCAGTCCAAGAGTCACTGCTGTCTTCTACCTCTGCATAGACTAAACCTCCCAGGCCTCAAGGAGCAAGTAGCTTTCTTCTGGCTGATAAAGAAGAATCCATTTTTCAGTGATGGAGCTAACTCATGCCTTGCTCTGTGCAGTGATGGTGTTGTGGAGAAGCTTCTGGTGAAGTGTGCTGTAGGGCACTGCAGTCGAAATTATGATAGTCGGGTTTACAAGTGACCCCTACCATGGAACTAAGAAGTTGTGTTTAAACACAGCTCCAAGGAGATGTCCATTGCAAGCATTAGAGGAGGATCCTGGACAACTTTACTATTTGTCTTGTACCTTGGAAGATTATATTAATCAAAGGATTCGGTGCCAGAAGGGGTTTTTTTTGCCAACTGCTAATTGCTGGGCACATTGGAATGGTGATCACACTGAGCTGTGGCCCACTGGTGTTTCTCCATTGTTTCTCCCAGAGGCTGACGTAAAATTAACCAAGGGACTGAGAATGAGGGCAGCATACTTGGGAGGGAAGGAGGAATTATGCAAAAACCTGGCAGATTTTCTAGAGAAGAGGGATCAAACTAAGGAGCTTTACCAACACGCAGCAGTGTCGGGGTCGCTGACCTCTGCCAAGATATATGCCAAGTCTGTGGCTGGCTGCCTGCCTGTGGTATTGTTCTGGTGGATTTTTCTATATAAAGCATTTTTTCATTAAAGAATATTTTTATTGCATTCAGAGCAGGCTGCATAAATATCTATTATTAAAAAAAAATTGAAAGTCAAATCTTTCATGTTGTACTTAGTAGGATTTTTGATTGTGATCCAGCCTATTCAAATAGTGGTAGCTGTCTTACTGAGACCTACACTCATTAAATAGTCCCTGTATCCTGCTGAAGTTTTAAAGTCATCAACTGAATTTGTAGCAGTCACTGGCTGAACACTCAGAATTTTTTTGCAGTAGTAAAGCAACTTTTGATGACCATGACATCATAGGAGGGTACATAAAGGAATACACAGAAGCTATTTCAATATCTGAATTTTAATGTCCAAATGAAATCAAGTTGGGATTGGAAAAACAGGTAAAAACGTAAAAGAAGTCCATCCATGAATAAAAGAGCAGGATTGAGGTGATGACATCTGCCAGTTCCAAGAGCTGATTATCATATACTTCAGACAAGTTCACTTCCTTCCCTGCAGACAAAACCTCCTCTTTGATGGAAGAGTTTTAAAATGCAAATCATGTCCAGGTGAACTTAAACATTTAAGGTGAACTTAAACATTTAAAAATGATTTATGTTATGTAGTTAAAACGTGAGTTATTAAAATAGGTTTAAATCCTGTCATCTTTTGCATGTGAAGTCAAGTCTACTTTCTTCCTAGTTTGATCCAAATTATAAATTTGAAAAGCCCAAACACCTAACACAATTTTCATAACAGAGGAAGAAATCAGGAGGAGTAAAATGTCCTTACCTTGTTCCTTAAACAGATGTGGTTTGTGTTACCACTGAACCAGCATAGGCACATGGCAGTGTAGGGACAGGATCTGGCCCAGGAGACAGGAATGAAGGGATAGTTGCTCATCCTGCCTGTCCCTGCTGCTAAATCTGAAACCACAGCCAGAGGTTTTTCAGCAGTTTTGGAGATCCAGGATGTTCAGGGGTTTTTAATGCCACCCGGGCTGTGCATCTACTGTGCATCTGTGGCAGAGAACCTGCTTTTATTGAAAATACCTGTGTTTCTTTAGCTTGAGGAAAGTGGATTTTCATTTTCTGGTGTTCTTAATAGGAATTTTAATTCTAATTTACCTTTTTTTCCCTGTCTGAAGTCCAACCTGATTACAGTGGCTGATGCCTTGTGAACTGCTGAAGCCAGAAACCCCTGCTTTGTAGTCTTTGAATGCAGCTCTGAAATCCCAGCTTTCAAATAGTATGAAGCATTAGTCTCAAACTGTAACAGTTCACAAGGCATCTGCTAAAGTCTTGATCTGCTTCAACTGTGAAGCCAAAGAGGAGCAAGATGCATTGTAACATTAAAGTTGGATGTCTTTTTGTTGTGACGTGAAACACTTTAAATGATCCTGAAGAGCACTGCTACTTTTCCAAGTGTTTGTCCTGCATCTCTGAGGAGACCTCTCCAGACAACCTCTTCTGTTAACTTGTTCCTCTGCTGTCAGAAGAGCTCCTGTGGGAGCGTACACCTGGAAGCTGTGGTTTCAAACTGTGTTGTGCCTGCTTGCTGTGTGTTTGGGTTTTCAGAGAACTAGAGGAATGTTGGGTTGTAGAGCATGGGATTGTTATGTTGGGCCTTGGAGGTATATTTTTGCTCTGTTAATGCATGTTTACATCTTGTGGAGAGAGCTTCCAGCTTTGTTGGCTGTACACATCCACGTCTGACACTGAGCATATGATACCTAGAAAGCCCCAAACCAAAAAGTCACTAATATTCTCAGATCCCTTCCATCCGTTCAGTCTCCTTTGGGGTCTTGGCTTGCAAATTTGAGGTGTTGGACATTAGAATAATGTGTTGTAACCGAAGATCATACTATTGCTGTTATTCCACAGGAGATGATGTATAGGCAGAACCCTCTTTCTCCTCACTGGACACAGAATAGATGATGGTGCTGTGTAGGAGGCCAGTAAGGACTGAAGCTTTGCTGTCGTACCTGTTGTTCCTGACTTGCCTGTAACAAACCTGTAAGCTCTTTTCTTTGCCCTTAATCTGCTTCCTCTCCATTCAAAAAGAAATTAATTGCCTAGAGGCATAAGCACCCTTAAATTCTTTTCTTTCTTGGTGAGACCCAAAGCAACATGACTGTGTGCTCAAGTCCTTTTCCTATTCCTTTTTCTGTGTGCTGTCAGACCCACAGCACTCTGCTGTGTAATGGAGTAGGAATGTGTAGGGGTCAGCTGCTGTGTCCCAGCTGAGGAGCAGGGGACTTCCAGCTCTGGGAACAGCTTCCTGAGCCACTGTAGCACAGCCCCTTGTCATCTGATCGTTAAACTCAGGGAGAGCACATACGTGGGTGGGACTTTGATATGTAAGACTGATGTAACAAAATTGACAAATAAGTACCCATTCCTGTGGTCAGTCATGTGTATTTAACTGCTCAACCTGTTAGCAGGAGGGGGGGAAAAAAAAAAAAAGGAGGTTGGAATTGTAATATTTTCCCAAAGCTCTTTTGCAGTGTAGTGCTTGCTCGCCATTCTGACTGATCCCACACTGGAATTTTTTTACTGAAAACATTGGGTTTTTGCGGAGTGCTTATGTTGTTTCTAACATACATCTGTACAGCAAGTCAGTACAAATTTTGTGCAAAAATGGGAATATGCTTATATTTTATTTTTAGTGAAACAATGGCTGGTAAATTAAAGACCTGGAGACAACTTCTGTAATTGAAGGCAGCACAGAAAAACCCTGGTGATAAAGACTGCTTACTGCCGAAAGCCTGCCTTGTGGGACCGGATTAATTCTCACTGATATCCCTGTTGAGGTGTTTTGGAAATGCTGCAGAACTAATCACTCTGATGTAGTTCAGTGATGAAAACCCTTTTTCCATTTCACAGAAAAGTCTGCTTTTCCAAACCCCAGCCATTCAGTTTAAATATTCTATTTATGTGGAATAAATAAGGAAGGAGGTGGAAGGCAACTGCTTGTGTAGCTTCCAAAAAAATATTTAATATTCCCCAGATCTATGAAAATTATGGATCCCATCAATCTAATGAAAACGTTAGCCAATAAAATTGGATTAAAGTTAATTTAAAACAGGATCCTGTAATTAGGAAATTCCTGCAAAGTTGCATGAACTTGTCATTGTAACATCCTCAGGCTAGGAGCAGGGTTTGACAGCCCTGCTGGGACACAATTTGAAGTTGTTAAGCTTCACTAAAACACTTGTTTTTCTGACAGCCCAACAAATTACATCCATAAAAGGCAGCACGTAAAGATAAATGTTGTGCTCCATCCATGCCTGTTTGTGTCTGCTTGGCACCATTCTGTTGACCACCTGTTACATGAGCCCTGTTTGAAGCTCCTTCCACCCTGGGGATGGAAGAGGTGGAGGATGGTGCTTTTGTATTTCAAGGTGCTCTTTTACATCCAAGGAGACAAACTACTCAGTGAGTAAAGCCAGCCACCTGTCAGTTGGGAAGCACTGTTGGACTATTATCCAGTGTTTTTCTCTAGATGGAGCTGAAAGGAAATCAAAGGAAAAGTCAGGAGATTCAACCATCCTTTAGCAAATCTGTTTTCATAAACCTTTTGCAACTGGAATTAGAATGTACTCACCCAAAGATCCTTTAATCAGACATAGTGCCACTAATTTATTCCTCCTCTCAATATTATTAAGAGTTCTTACAAAGAAATAAAAAGCCTAAGGTTAGTAATGACAAGTTCTTCCTTTAAAAAAGGCTTAAGAAAAGAAACCTCAGTGATGTAAAAGTGCCTTTCAGAGCTGATGTGGAGCCCCCACTGTTAAAATGAAGGTCTTAATGCAGCTTTAGCGGAGTAGAAAGCATTCTGTAAGAGTGCTTTTGAGTAAGAAGATCAATGTCAAATGCATTATTGGACTTTATGAGCTGCTTGAATCTCTAAGGCATTCTAGAAGGGAAAAGCATGATACAGGGTTGGTCAAAATTGCTTTAGAATGTGCTGCCTTGCTGAAATATGTTCATTATGGTCCTCAGCCTCCCTTTAAAACAGCTGGTGCTTTAGTTTCCAAGGAATGGAATGGCTTGCATGGATTTCTTTTTGTGAGGTGCAGGGAAGGTGTTCTGAAAGTTACAACATGATTTATAATAAGTTCAGGCAAGTACATTTTTAATGCCCATACAAGGATGTATCCTGTCATGGTGCTGTCAGCTTTTGGCACCGGAGGTCAGGGCTTGAGGCTGATGTGTGTAGCCAACATGCAAATAACAGCAATGAGAATGGAGTGGAGAGAAAGCAATTATAGCCCCATTGAGCATCCTCTGTGTAGACTCGTCTGGGAAATAAAGATGCTCTTTTCAGTCTGCTTCACATACTGTTGGGGTAATTGACCATGACCCAAGTTTGGACCCTACAGAAGCCACCACCATCTGCTGTCAAGACACTTCTTGATGGCAAGAGTGACACAAGAAGCCTGCCCAGTAGCCTGTATTTGTGCCAGCTTGGCTGTGCCATTATCACTGTCTGTAGGGCTGTGCCGTGAACTGAGTGAGGGAGTGGAATTGGATTAAAAAAATTATCTCTGTCTAATGGCTATTTTTAAGTGCTGTTCATTCCCCATGTCTCCCCACATCCTTTATTACAGGTGACAGGGCTGTGCAAAGGTCAGCACCTGTGGCAAGGGGCTGGGGAGGTGGAGGAACACCTCTGCAGCTGCCATCCCTGCTCCTCTGGCCAGGAAAGCTCATGTGCAGAACACTTCTGTCCCATTAAATGGCACAGCCTCTCTTGATGCCTGTCACTCACTGTGTGGCCCTCGGGTTTTAAATTTTAAAGCATAAATCCTTGCTGTCAGAGGTAAAGGATGAGGGATGTTGGGTCAAAGATCAAAGTAGCTGTGTGGGAGGCAATGAAGCTGTCAGTGTGTGTCACAGTGGGTCTTTGTACCGAGTCTTGTCACCCTTGGACATCTTGGAAGAGCTGGGTTGGTGCATCAGGTTCGTGCACATATGCTGTTGCCTGGTCCAGGCTTCTGGAAGCCATTTCTTCCTTCTTAGCTTCTCTTCATTGGGTAACTTTCTTAAGAGGAAAACTGTGGTGTAAGAGTTGCCTCAGAGATGGTTGTGAGAGTGGCTCTGATGTGCTGAGGGAGCTGGAAGAGGCAGCAAGGACAGGGTACACAGGGGTAACCCTCTGGTAACTACATGGGGTGTGGAGGATGCTGTACTAGCGTGTGATTCAGAAGACTGCAAAATCCCTGGCAGATAAGAAACCAAGAACTGCACTGTTTAGAGCCATTGATGGATGGCATGTGTTAGGGTGACTTCACAGAGCTTTTGTGATGGGAAGTTGTGTTTTACAAACAAATTATTAGTAGTAAACAGCAGTGGGATAAAAGGGATTCCTTATATGGTTCTGTGACTAGTTAAAGAATCAGAAGTAAAGATGAAATGGTTTGTTTTCTTAATGAAAAGGAGAAGGTAGTGAAATTTCCTGTTTTCCTAAACTGAGAATATTGCTCTAATCGAGTGCAGTAAAAACCAGAATCTGGCAGAAGTGCAGAAGGACTTTGTGATGGTGACTGTTGAATTCATTGAGGAAAGATCTAGAGTATGATGGACTCTCACCATGCAGGAATGTGATGTGGGGATAATGGCACATTCCAGTCTGTGCAGTTCCCATTTCACCTGGCTACAGCAAAGCAGTCAGAAACTAAATAAATGTGGGATCTGGGTGTAGTGAGGTATTGGAGCTGAAAGAGTTGAACTCTGAAGTTACTAGAAAGGTAGGTATGGTCCCTGGTGAGAAAGAATTGGTCTTGCAACACAGTATGTACTTAGAGAAATCTGGCAAACAGCCTGGTTTCTCAGAGTTCAGGCTTAAACCGGGGGTGGTGCTGCTGTTCAGCAAATCCCAGCGCCAGCTGCAAGAAGGTGTAGAGGGGCACATATGGACACTTGGTTGGTGTATAGATACTGACAAACACATTGGGAAAGCAAACCCTTCCTATTGAATAAACTCATCTGCAAACTTGGTGTCCTCCCCACAGTTTATTCAAGAAACAGGCTTTCTCCAGTTTTGTGCTCAGTTGTTAATTGCATGGAGATTATTCTCTACCCACTCAGTGCCAAGAGAACATGCTTTCCATTGAAGAGCCACAATTTTTTTGACATAAACTGAAATAACTTACAGTTTTCTGATAAGCAACTTTCAGATCCAGTGGGGGATTTAGAGTGCTCCTAGCTCCATCACTCCAGGAACCTGTTATTCTTCTGTGACTCTCAGATAGCTGTTGCTGGTGATCCTGCCTGCCTCCGTTGGATTACCAGGGTGAGGGTGGGAATGGAGAGATGATCTCTTCTAAAGGAATTTAAAGCTTGCTCTGTTCAGCCCAGCTAAAGGGCAGAAATCAATATATTTGTTCTCTGTTATGAATAAGAAGCTTAGACCTCAGAAAAGAGAAGAGCCAATTAAGGTAAAGCACAATATTAGAGCAAGAATGAGTGTGGGGAAGGTTCCTTCACCCTTACAGCATCAGGTCCAGAATGTCATGCCAGTCAGTCACGGGAACAAGATCACAGCAAGATGGTGCTTATAAAAGGGGCTATAAAACAATTTGTCTGTAGCAGACAACTTTTCCAGTTGTGCTACTGTGTGAAAAGGAAAGATAAAAGTTGTAAATAAATTAATGTTTAGACCAATGTTATCACCTTGGAAAAAAGGGAAATAGAAAATTAGTTGTTTTTATTGAAGGGGTGAGCTGCATACCCAGTTAAACCTCCCAGACAAACACAGCCTCATTAGAGCTATTCTTAGCTGTTTATTCATATGTGGCATTTGTGATTAAATGCTTATGAAGACAAGACTCATTTAGTATTCCCTGCTGGGAATTTGGTTCAGACATTATGATTTTAATGGAAAAGCAGCTGTTGACTGGCATTGAATTTAGCTGTATTGGTAAAGAAAGAGCTGATCACAAGCAGTGGATAACAGACTGAAAGAAGAGGGTAAAGTCCTATCACTCCTACCAAGGAGGAGCTGGGAAATACTCTCACTTATTCCTCTTTTATTATCTGCTCGTAGGTTTGTAGGTAGGAGCAAGCTCACATTTTTAAACAGGCCTTAGTGTCATGCCTAGGTAAATAGCCTGTCATCTGTAATTACCCTTTAAGAACTGGGGTGAAATTTGGGCAAACTGAAGGTGATGAGTCAGAACTGTGCAGGGTAGCCAGGTGCTGCAAAACGTTCAATTAAAATGCCTTTTGGGAATTTGACTGTAATGGATTTTTGTATTTCATAATGTAAAGTGTGGTATTGCTTAATTAAGTGCAGTGGTTATTTGGCCCCTGACCAGTGTTGCTAAAGCCTCTTGAAAGCAGTGGTAGGATGTGATGTTACTACCAGGAGACTTGTGACCACTGGTTTTATACCATGTCTTTAGATGTTTTGAGTCAGAGCAGGTTTACGCCTAACTGAGAGCAATCTCAGACCAGTGAAGGTAGAGCGGTCATTTCCTCCCTCATTTTACTCCTGAGTGTAGGATCAGAAGTTTGGTCAATGCTGATGTTGCAGACACAATGCTGATACAAGTCTTCTTTCCTGGTGATTGAAACTGAAGTTCTGATTGCCATTTTTAGGCATTTCTGTTAATCCTAACCACATACTATTCTCATTTTTATCCTCATTTTCTTTTGTAGTAGATAACAATTTTATTTTCACTTCATGATAACCCGGTACACAGCCTAGCCAGACACTGTTCAAAATACTGCTGCTTTTGATGCAGATATGGAGGGCAATACTAACAGCAGGAGTATTTAAGTGCCTGTGATGCCCTGATATTCAACAGGGTAGAGATGTCTCTAAAAGGTCCCTCTACTACTTTCTGAAATTAATTTTCCTTTCAAGGTCTCAACACTTAAAGACCTTGGCCATAATTATTCTGATTGGAAAGTTGCAGAAATTCTTTATGTCCATCTGACCCAAAGTTTCACCCTTCCCTAATGAGAATCAAAAGCAAAATTATTTCAGTAGTTATGATATGCTATGATGAAATGCTCATCACATAAATTTGTGCAGCTGAAAAGGTAATGAAATTAAGAAGCAGCTGGTGAAATTTGCTATAGATTGAATTTGCTACTATAATCATGAGTCTGTTTGAGCCACATGCTTTTTCTTTCCCTTCATGCGTGCCTTGGGAAGTGCTGAACCAATGAGTTATTCTTCTTACCAAGAGCAAAGGGTAACATCTACTACTGTATTTTCTATTCAGTGTGTTTTTGTTGGATGTAAAACAGTCGCAGGGAAAGTAATAGAAATACCACAAGACTGAGAAAAAGGAATCTGCAGATTTTATTGCATTCATTCAATTACTGACATTGCAGCCCTGATTGTAAATCTTTGGACACAAAACTGGCTTCTTGTGAGGTTTCTCAGTTGCCTCCCGCAGGAATTGCCAGACAAGCTCATAACCGGGGTCTGTTCCACCCACCATCCCATCTTCAGCAGTGGTAGGGACCAAGTGCTTCTTCAGGGAAACGTGGAGCAAGGATTCATGTGTATTAGAACCCATCTTCCTACTGGAACCCATCCTGTAATAGCGAAGGTTAGATGTACAAAGCCTTGTGCTCTCTCACTGTTTGATGCTGCTGCCTCTACTCAGAAGACCTTCTGGATGAGAAAGCAGGAACCTTGGTGGACACTTAGCTCCTCTTTAGTGACTCAGCATGAATCTAAGTTGTTTTAAGCTTGTTTTTTCCTGACGGGGTATTTTGTATAATGGTACAGTGCCATCTGTAGGGAAGTAGTTAAAGAAGCAAAGAAAGGCATAAACTGGAGGGACTGTGTAGGTATAGAGATGGTAAAGAGTATGTCCCACTGCTTCCCATTCAGCCACTGTATTACATACACACTTGGATTTTAGTGGGAATAAACCATACTCATGTCCTTGTTAGGCTCAGTCCTGGTTGTTGCCCCCAGGATACCTCGTGTGTGAAAGTCCAACAGCCAACCTGAACTAAACCAAAAAGTGGTGAGGATCTAAAGAGTTGATAAATGAGGCTGAAAGTCCTAAGTACTTGTAGTTTCAGTAACAAATTATTTGTGTATATGTTTTAAGTGAAATGCTGGTGTAGCAAAGATTTAACCTCTCTGCCTGGGTTCTGGTGTGAACTTAGCAAAAGCACGTAAGTCCTCAGGGAAATCTATATATGTTCTTAGCACAGACTGGCAAACAGGGTTATGGACTTAGTGTACCCCAAGCGGCCATACAGTGCTGGTGGTACAGACTGTGGCATTGCTTCTGTAGCTGAGCCTGAGCACAGCCCACACAATCCTTTGATTCACCTTGCAGGTCCATGCTGAGTGGGCACCTGAGGACAGTTTGTAGGTATTTGAGGGGTATGATAACCCAGGGGAGAAAGGTTCCACTTGGTGGTGCTGGGACAAATGTAGATGATGCTAAATAAAGAGGAATGTAAACTGAGATCATCTGCAACACGGGAAATAAAAATTGCTTTGCAACCATGGCTGACAAATGGAGTTTCGAGAATATCAGCCATCTAAAGGATGTCTCTTCACCTTTCCCCTCGAATACATGTGTATGTAGGAAGGTTAAGTTGGTACTTTCCAGACAAAATGCCTGATTTTTTCATTAGCCCAGATGTCAGCTTTCTGTCTTTTCCAGTTTATTGTCTTTACATGTGAGGTTCTGAAATTACATGCCAAATGTTAAACTTACGTCGCAGATTTGTGCAAGAATTATACAGCTTTTCAGGCAAGCTCGCCAGACTCCTGACAGGGGCACGTGAAGTGTTGATATCAAGATATGCTTGCTTTCAGTCTAATGCCATTTAAAGAGTTATGCTGGTCCCAGTGTGCTAAGCAGTGTGCCCTCATCACTTTGAGAGGATAGGGCTCTTAACAAGGGCTGGGAAATGACTATTAGGTTTGCAGTCTTTGTCTTCGAAGGATTTTGTCTTCCTAATTTGTGTAGTGTGTGTGAAGGCTATAGAGAACAAGGCATTTCAGGCTGTGTAGCTGCCTGATTAAATGCAATTGCTCTGAGTACTGAAATGGCCTTTCCCATGCTGAAGGATGGACTTAAGTACCTGGACAGGTGCTGTCTGAACCGTGGTTTCCTGGCTATTTAATTTTGATGTGTTGAAGAAGGCAATGCTTCCCCCTTGCTAGATTCCTGCGCTCTGTTCCCTGGATCCTCACTGAACTAGAACATTTTGTTGTCATTGAATAAGATACCCTTGTGCCTGACATTCCTGGAATTAGAGGTGGCTTTGGACAAGTTCCTTTCAGAGCTCCTGTAGACTTTCCCCTGGACCCTGTGAGGTAGTTGAGCATCTGTTTTTTCAGCCCTTTGCCGGACCAGCTGAAGGCAATAGATCTGCACCCCCTGCTTTTCCTTTTCAGCTCTCACCTTTTTGCACCTTGTGTGGCAGTGTTGAACCTTGCAGAGCCATGTTCTGAAAAAACCAGTCGAGGGAAATCCTGTACTCCCTAAGTAGAGGGGACGAAACATTAGGTGGGAGCTATTTGAGAGGGAATGAAGGGCTGTTTCTCTTGACAGAAGTCTGCTTTCACTTTGATTCAGTTTCTTCAGGAGAAAGAGGAAGACTCTCAGCTTCTAGGAAAATAAAAGGAGTTTTCCAGCTATTCTTTTGACACTTGAGGTTACCCAAAAGTTACTGCTCCTGCAAGAGTACTTGTAATACTTGTAATAAGGCACAAAACTGTGCCTCAGTGAAATCTTGGTATTGAGCAGTTGATGGTAGGCAAGCTATGCAGAGTTGTTTTGTTTTCCATCTTAGTTAAAAAACAACTTAAAATACTAGTTTAAAACATCAGTGATTCTGTGTTTTAATGATAGACCTCAAAGTTAGGTCCAAACCCACAATTAGATATTTGAGCTGAGAGACTCTCTGTGTTTTGAAAGCCATTGTTCAAGTTAACTTGGGATATGCATGGGAAAGGGATTTTTCTTCTCCATTACAAGTCAGACCTACCAATTTTCCTGTTGATGGGATGTTTTATGAATTACTGTGTTTTGGAAGACAGGGTTCAGGAAAGTGTCAGCTCAAGTTTATGATGGAAACTCAGTGACCTCTTGGCTCTGGAGGGACCATAGTGAGGTTGAAGGAGTGTAGATTCCCTGGTGAGTCAAGGAGTGTGGGCTTCTGTGCCCACCTGGGCTTCTGTTCCCTCACCTGAGTGTCAGCACAGGGCAGGCTGCAAAGGGAAGGCACACATGTGGGTGCTGTGCATGGAGTGGAGTCTGCTGGCTGGAAGGTCACTGACTTCTGGGAGCCTTTGTGACCGCTGGGAGCGGAACTGCCGCGAGGTCTGGAGCCTCAACGCCTACGGAGATGGGGGGAAAAAAAAGTCGTGCACCTTGACGCAAGCAGTGCAAGACTAAATGGCTGTGAATGGAACAACTTACCGGCAACATTTTCCATTTGCAGCTCCGTGTTGAGGTAATTAGGCCAAACGAACTCAAACTGCTGGAAAACTGCAAGAGCAATGGAAAAAAAAAATAAGGTCACCATGCATTGCATGGGTTAAACAGCTGGACTTGAATACCTACAGCACACTCTGCATTAAAAGGAAAACTATGGCCGTTCAATAGATCTAATAACTCTTAAAAGGCCTTCTGAGATGCTTGTAACTTTTGCTTCTCTCTTCATTTCATCTCTTGAATCAGAATTGTTTCTACTTCTCTTTAAGTTTGCCTTTAGCCTTATGGTTGGTAAAAACTCATCAGGGGAATATTCAGTCTACCCCATAATTATGCATGTTAGGGCCTGGTTTCAACATCTGTGCCAGAAGTAACAAGCAGCACAGTGCCCCCCTCTTCAGCACCCCCTTCCCACCAGCCTCATGACAAATAATTTCACTTTGAGATAGTTTAGAATATTAAAAAAAAAAAAAGAAAAAAGACAAAGCAGTATGTGTAAGTTGGCATTTCCCATTAGTTTTCTTATCAAAGATTGCTTCTTTAAAATGGCAAAATTGTGCGGTTTTGCCTTGAAATTGTGTTTTGGCTCAGTTAGAAATCTGGCATTTAGCACTGGTAAGGTGGAACAGGTGAGCTGGCGTGGTTGAGTATATCCTGAGTGTGCCTTTCTGCCATGAGCTCTGTAGAGCGTTTCCCATGGAGGAGACTAAGCTCACAGGTATCAGTTGATGCTGTTGCTTTCTGAGACTAAGAAGAGGATTAGAGTAAAGAGGCTTTCAGTAACTGAGCATAATTGCGCTAGAGCCCTTCATAGTAGAAATAGAAAACTGCCGATGAGAAGTTATGAGGGGATCGGAAGGGATATTGGATTTGGAAATCAAACTTACAGGCATACATACTCTTACTTAAAATCTGTTACTCTCTAATTCTCCTAAGGGGAATGTGTGAGCATTTGTGTTGGTTGAGTTACTGTGTTGTCACTCCCACACAGACAGGAGGCTTTGTTTTGCTATCTCAATTTACCTGGGGATTGCATTATTTTTGAGGATGGGGAACTAGCTGAAAGAGCTCTTGGTTTTGTCTATTTGATAATTCTTTCCTTTGTTTAATTTCTTGTCTCTTTTCCTTAATCCAGTGTGACTGTTTTTATCACTGTAGATGTGTTCTTCACCATGAGCAGCTCTACAGTTTTCAGCCTGACTATTGCTAACAGTAAAAGTGAAGAAGTGATCTGTGAGCCCTCGAGTAGAGCCCTCTCTTACTTTGTCTCCTCTTACCCCTCTTCAGTGAGTACTCTTGTCCCTGGGAGGTGGAATTTGCACCTTCTCTGTGCCTTGTTTTTTTTTCCCCATGTGATAGGCTTGTGATAAGCAGTTCTGATCATTTCCAGTGAGGGATTATAAGGAGAGGAAATTCACTTGCAGCTCAAATTCCCCAAAACACGGAGATAAAAAAATCAGTAGCTGCAGGAACAATCTTGTTGGAGACAAGTGAGCCATGATAGATTTTCTCATCAGCTTTTGAGTGTTCTTAGAGCCCCTAATGGTGATTGTTTCTCCCTGAATGTTTAGTAGAAAACCCAAGCCAAAATTAATGGTAGTGGTTTGAACTGTATTTCCAAGGGGTTCTGTATCAGTAGTTTGGGTTTTCCCTCAGAAGGTCTTGCTCTAAATTACTCCTTCTGGCAGCTGCAGATATAAGCTAACAAAGTCCTTAACATGCCCTAGTTGATCCTTCAGCTTGTTAGAGAACAAGGACTTGCATCTGCCTGCATACAGCAGAGCAAATTATAACCACTTGGTAGAGATACTGATATAATACAGAAAATTCTTTGTAACAGTTAAATGCAAGCTTACCACATGTCCTTCTTTGAAGGAACAGTAATACCAAAATAGCATTCAACTCTGGTATGTGTAAAGAAAAATCATCAGTTTAAAATATGGCTGTTTGTAAGTACTTCTATTAGTACTTCTACCCTTGGGTCCTCATATTTTTCTGGTTTAACTGTCAAATTACTTTTTTTGTGTGTTGTTGTGTCTGTCCCACCCTTGCCACGCCAGTACTTTTCCATACCTGTTTCAGCGGTGAGTCAAAATGTCGATCTTTTCTCCCAGGTGATGCAGAACCTAAAAATTCTTTTGGTGTTTGCTTCCCCCCCCTCCCCCAACACTTGAAAAATGTCGTTTTTTGAGGTGGGGAAAAAGTGTTTTGTGTCTACTAACAAATGAGATGAGAAATTGAGTGAGTGAAGGAAAAACAGGTTTAGGAAAACAGTTGAATCTTATACTGAATTAGGACTGATATTGAAAGCTTATCTCTGCACACTTGAGAAGCCACGGTAGGTCCAGTGACTTCTCTTACCCCACATTTGCATTTTTAAGGGGCTCTTCCATCATTCTGTGTAAATAAAACCACCATGACTGACCGACACATCTTGCAAGAGGGATCTTTGTGCTCCTGCCTTGGAGTGGATGCCCATGCTGGTACAAGTTGAGGTGATGAGTGAGCAGTCATGCAGGGCACATGGCATGCTAGACTGCAGCCTCTTTACTGCTGTGAATCTGTATCTGGGCAGGGAGTGAGACAGCTCTGTTCAAGGACATCAGGGCAGCTACAAAACAGTGTATCATAGCCCTGCATTCAAAACCTTTTGTGCTTAGAAAGCTGCAAAGAGAGATGTTGGAAAAATTCAAAAAACAAAAGGCATTTTTCTGTATCATTTGGGTTAAACTGTCTGATAAAAATTACTTTTCTGGGTGGGATTTTCTAATATTTTCTGTTTTGTGCCAAATTTTGTCTACTCTAATGTGGATCTGTACCTTTTCCTCAGTAATCTCAGTCAGTGCAGTTTGATTTGTTTGGTTTGCTAACCTAGTGCTGTTAAGGTAGGACTTGCATTCCATAGAGCAAAAGCTGAACAGGGGGACTGAGAAACTGGGAGGATACCAGGGTTGGCCAGCTAGCAGTAACACAGTTGTAATTCCCTCCCCGTCTTTGCCTGAAAATCCCAGAACGGGCCATGTACTCCATGTACAAGCAATGTCTAGGAGCATGTTGAAGCAGGGTCCGAAGTAGAAGTTTCTCACTTGGCCTTTCATTTTAGGCCATTGAGTTCTCTTCTCTGCTGTTGTCAGTAGAATTAGCAGGCCAAACCCTTAGGCTTGGGATGATATTTCTCAAAACCCCCAAACAGAATCCTTTCTTGCAGATCCAACTCTCTGGAGAGATAGTCCCTTCCTTATCTTATAAGCATAGGACAGTTTAGCTTGGAAGGGACCTTTAAAGGTCACGTAGTCCATGTATCTAAAGAGCACAGCAAGCACTAAATCTCAGTACCCAGCGTCCCACCTGCCAAGCAACAGTCTTGTACGTGGGTCAGGATGGTTCACTGGAGAGCCCTGTGTGCTGAGGCTTGGGCAGTTTTCAGTCTGGTACTCCGTGTGCTGGGGCCTTCTCTCCTATCAGGAGCCACAGGTCACATTCCTCCCCAGCTCTTACTCTAAACCAGGGGGCTTTGGTTGCCAAATAAGTCTTTTCAGACAGGAAGGAATGTTTTGTGGAAGGGATTTACCTGTTAGTGGATTAGGCTATCCCAGAGTCAGTGGCCTTGCCAGCTCCACAAGAACCTGCCCACTGCTGCCTACTTTGAAAGCTATTCTCCCCTGCCTCTCTTGGAATCAGGTTCTGCCTGACTCTGCTGCTTAGCTGGCAGCTTGTTTCCCCCAGGTCCTGAGCAGGTAAGCCTACGAAGGGTGCTGGTCAAGACTGCTTTTTTTGGTGATATCTTTACGTCTTTTGGATGGGAGATAGGAACCTAGCTTCAACAAGACTTCATGTTTTTGATTATTTAGTCGTCCCAGGACCTCTGAATGACCAACCATCAATTAACTCTGACCTCTTGTGGTTTCAAAATCTGGATCCAAATGCTGAGGTCTGATTCTTTCTGTCTCAACTCCCTGACCGCAGTTCCTATTTTTAAGCAGGGATGGAAGACCGTGATCTTCTGGAATTCATTAGCTTTCCCTTGCGGCTGCTGCTGCTCTGCCCAGCTCCTTCCCCATTATCAGAGACATTGCTGTGTTCGTGCTGCTGGCTCGATCTGTCCATCGCTGCTGTGGCACAGCAGTGCTGCAGTCTGAGGTACCTGTGCTGCCTTTGTGTTGTGCTGAAGCATCTCCAAGGGGGCTCACTGACCTATGAAGCAACTTCCAAACCCAAACTGCCTGGTCCTGGTGTTTTCTTCCTTCACCATGGCTTGCCCTTCCTCTTCTGTTCATGTTTTTGTTTTTCTTGGGAATGTCCAGAGTGGTGTGTTTGACCTCCTATGGGTCAGGGTAGAGCTACAGGCATTCTGCAGCTCCTTGCTCAGCTGTCTGGCTGCCCACACCATGCTTGTTTTCCCATGGCAGCCAACCACCTGCTGATGTCCAGCTCAGCCTCTCCCCCGTCTGACTGCTGGGCAGAAACCCCAGGGGCTTTAGCTCTCCTCACAAAGTGCTAACTTGATTATTGGACTTGGGATTAAAGTAAAGACTCTGGGAGCAGAGCACAGATCACAGCGTTAGTCCACTGAGACGTGTGCCTAGCAGCAGGGGTGTGTTTCCTTTGGGTTTCATATTGGGTTAGCAATGCTTTCTTTTGGGGGCCAGATTGTCATTCTCAGACACTGCAGCCAGTTTTACTATCAGCCCATGAAGACTAAATGTCTAAAGGAAGTGACAGAAATAGATACGTTTGTTTCCAAAACAAAACCCTTTCTTCCAGAAAAGATACCTGCCTCTTGGGAAAGAGGAGAAGGCTCCCATCTCTCCTACTTGTCTGAGCTCAAGGTCTCTTGTCCTTTGTCTTCGAGTTGGTTCCCATCGCTTATCATTTACTAGAAAAACATTCCAGCATGTGTGCAATGCTAGACCACCAAAAAAGATGAAGAAGAGATGGATGCACTGCTGCTTCTCTATTTATAGGAAGAGAGAGATGAACCAAAAATGAGATGGGAAAATTCAAATCTTTAAATACTCTGGGAGAGATGGATGGAAAAAGGGCTGTTTTCATTGTTCACAGGGTCCAGGAGACTTTCTCATGAACAGCTTGGTGTAACCCCATGGACAACTCACTCATATGACCAAGGGGATTTCTGTGCACAAACCCCCCTCTTGTGCTGATGTATCTTATTTGCTTCAGCAAGTAGCTGCTATAGCAGTTGTACCTTCTTGTCCTAGTGTGCTCTTACCTTCCTTCTTAGTACTTTCTGTGTGCATTCTGTGGTGTAACTTGCATACCACTGTTAGCATTTCTGATCGTTTCACTTGCGTTCATGCTATTTTTTCTACCTTAGATTTGCACATTTTCATTCCAGCCACCATTTCATAATCTCTTAAACATTTGAAGATAGTACCTGTCTCCTTTGAGAGCAGTAGGCTTCTTTAAGATGTCTTTTTCTCCTGTCAGATCAATGAAATCTCTTTCTCAAACTGCTTTCTTGCTGTTTCCCCATACCATTTTTAAACCTATTTCCAAAAGCTCTGCAGTCTTCTCTCAGACCTCCTCAACTAATCAAGTTTCACTAGTGTTTGGAGAAATACATCTTCTCCCATATTTGATGAAGAAATTGCTGTAATATTTGCTTGCAGATTGAGGGTTGTTCTCACTTAAAGATTTGGACCTCATGCTCTCTGCTCTCACCTCAGGGGTTGGCTCAGACCCATCACAAGGGAAGGAGGAACTGTTTTCAGTCTGGCTTTTTGAAATGGTGGTTCATAGCAAGGTGTTAAAGTGAGAAGTGTGAGGGTACAATGTGATGGTGCCTTGAATGCAGTGAGGAATTTAAGGCACATGACAGAGGGTGGGAACTGAGGTCTTGCCATCACAGGTGAGACGCAGGGTGGGCAAGAGCTTCCTATTTGTTCTTGTACCCTTTTAAATGTCTCACCCCTGCACATCTAGAGCAGCATCAGTCTCAGCTGTGCTTTCTGCCATGAGCTCTTTCACACTGCTCCTTTTGCCCACAGAATGTTTCCAAGTGTTATCTGCAAAGCCTTCCCTTTCGATCACCTCTGTTGTGATTCCTGCAGGAAACAGCCATTTCACAGTGGCCAGACCACCAGGCCAACGTGCCAATATTTATATCAACTGGTATATCTGATGAAACACAGTCATGCTATCCCTGCCATCATCTTCCTCGTCCTTCCACCTACTGCTCCCTTGCCCCCAGGGAGGCTGTGGTATGCTGGCCTCTCTCATCCCTGCATTGCTGTGTTCCAGCTGTGGATTACTGTACAGAAGCAGGCAAATTACTAGGTAGTCTCATGAGCTGGGGCAGAGATGGTGGTTTGAGCACTGATTTGAATGCTGCCACAGTGGAAATAACATGAATCTCACTTGCAGTTCCCAGAGTTCCTCCCTTTCCTTCTCTTCCCTCTACCCGATATTTTGTTTCTCTTAGTAATTCTCTAAATGCTGCCTTTAAAAAAACCACTGTTGCCAACCCCTAATTTCAGCTTCAGCTTTCCTTATGTATACAGCCCTGTGGGATCCAGCACTCAGTGTCCCTCTCAGGGTTGTGCCTGCTCTCACTTTTCTGCCTGGGGCTCTCTGTTGGGTGATAAACCACTACATGCTCTTCCCTTCTCTCCCTGGCCTGCAGCTTTTCTGCTTTTGAGTTCTGTTATTGACCATTTAATGTGGTGGTTGGTCTCCGTGTTAGTCACGTAACCTCTTGCTGAGGTCACCAGGAAGAATATCTTAATTTTGCAGGGACCTGTAACAACTTGATTTCAGGCTTTTTATGTCTTGGTTATTGTATAGTAAGGAAGATTGCTTAATATTTTCCAGAAAATAATGTGGTCTGGTGATTTTTTTTTATTTTTTTATTTTTAGCTTGCATCCAAGGTCTATTTTGGTTGTCTCAATAAAAGGTATCTGAAAAACAATAAGCCTTTTGTCAGTAGAGAGCTCAGCATTGCAAGGTTCTGCGTTCCCACTCAACATTTTTAGCAGTCCATAAATTGAAAGAAGTTGAAGACCATTGTTGCAGTCAATTTGGCGAGTCATTTTCTTTGAGTTGTTACACTGCATAAATATTTTACTGTCCTGCCAAGAGCTGTTGTTCTGCCAGACATGTCATCATCTCAATGAATAATAGATCTGAGCTCCTGATCACTTGTGGTCATGAAAGAACTTGGTGTCCCTGTGAAGCTGGGTAGATTTGCAGTTCTTGGTCCCAGGATCTAGAAGTATCCCTGTTCTGTGCTCACCACACTGACGTAGTCTTGCTTTAGATTAGAGTGGTACCCTTGCCTTGCGCTGTGCAGTTGAACATGTTATATAGTTGCTAATTTTCAGCCATCAGGAAGGTGATAATGTTGTGAAGTGGGGCAGAGCTCTCTAAAGTTTTGGTAAGAAAACTTTGAAATGTTACTCTTTCAGTTGCACAGTTTGGTTTATTTGTCTTCGGTCCCATTTTCTTTTATGGTTATTTGATGCAACTGGAGGTACAGGGCAGGAGAGAAGACAGCTAAACAGCTTTTTGGTAAGAAAGGAATCCAGTTGCCATGGAAATAAGCAGGTGAGATGTCATCAGCCTTTAAGGATTTAAAGAAATATCTTCTTTTCTGGAAAACCATCTGCCACTTCTGTTAAAAACAGCTATTGCCTGAGGCTCTCCAGGACTGCCTACTCCCCATGTTTTCTCCATTCAGAGCCCTCAGTTGGTTGCTTTGTCCAGTTGACTCCAGCATGTTACAGAGTTGTAACCCTGAGGTGCAGGGCTGGCTATGCCATCATTTCAGTAGCTTTAGTTTAATTTAGAAAAAATGACGAGCTACTTATTGTTCAGGTCATCCAAGTGTTCTTTTAGTTGATGGTATTTGTAAAACTTCTACAAAAGTGTCTGCCCTTTACTGCTGAGAACTCTCCCTTTTCGTGCAAACCAGGGCTCTGTACTCATCGGGGAAGGCATTCAAGCAGGGGATTTTAGCTGTATGTTGAAACAGGCTCCTGTCACAGTTTGAAGTACTGTAGTGTAAGTGCTGTGAGTGGATAGAATAAATGCCCAAACAGATGAGATGGGATTGAGAGTTGGGGTATTCCTCATCCATTGTACTAATTCCCCTAGGGGCATGGAAAAAGTATTTCAGCTTTATCTCTTTAGGAAAACGTTTCTCATTTTCTGCTTACTTTGTTTCCCTCAGCTTCAACACTGAAACAGTTTCTTCAATTTTACATTAATCTTTTGGTTAAATGCAAGAAATGTGGTGTTTGGGACACCAAACCATGGAAGAATAATCAGAGAGTGAAAGTCAAACCTCTCAGACTTATGCAAATAAGTCTTATAAAGAACTTTTGTCACCTTCATGTAACTGTCAAAGTATATTTCTTTTATACAGAAGTGTGAACTTTAACAAGAATAGCAGTTGAAATGGTTTTTCTTGATGAAGCTGATGGTCTTTTGTTCCCCAGGAGATGGCTTTTAGAAGAGGACTCCAGGAAGACCTCTTTGCACCTCTCTTTAGTTTAGTGACAGAGATTTTGCTGGTGTGGAGGAGGAAAAAAAAAAAAAAAGGAAAAGGGTGAACTAAATGTCTCTTCAGTGACAGCCTCTTGGACTTGTCTCCTCGTTTGTTTATTTTGTTGTGTATTTCTTGTGTCAGAGAAGTTCACAAGGGAATTTACCATTCAGCATTTCATACAGAGATTATCATAAATCCAAGAGGTTTTTTTTCTGCCTTGTGTACTTTATGGCAAGGTCGCTGGAACTTTAATTCATTTTTTTTTCTGTTGTGTGTGACTTCAGTTCCATGAACTAATATTAGTTATACAGTGAGGAGACATCTATATATAAACACAGGGGTTTGTATGTTTCCATATATACTCATGCTTCTATATATAAGCAAAATGCTTTCATAGGAATATTTAAAAATATGTGTGCATTTTGTTGTTTATTTTATGGTGGGAAAGTGTAATCGGAAAAAATGCATTTAGATCTTGTGGGACAGTAAGGTAAAATAGCTACTTGTGTGAACTGGATCTTTTTTTAGTTGCGGGCGCTACAGAAATAGCCAAGCGATAGCCCCAGTGTGAACTCAAAATGCATTTCCTTTTGCCAGGGCTTGCTGCTCTGTTTGTCTAACCCTTGTAAGGACAGCGATGCCATGTGCGTGGCTGGGCTCCTTCACATGTATTAACCTGGTGCACGTTAAGATGCAGAGCAGTAGATCAGACCTAGTCCATCTTATTTAGACTGACTGTGCATTGAAGCTCTACTTGGAAATACGTGGTGTTTCAACTAAATAAATTGTGTGTGGTATAAAGTAGGGGGTTATGTAATCATTTTTATTCGTGGCTTTCTAGCAAATTTTAGGGGTTTTTTACTTTACTGTCATGAAGGTCTGACAACCTCTCCCTGCAAGTGGAAATTAGAGTAGCATTTTGAAGTTTATTGTCTTCTGGCATTTGGGGGTCTGGCATAGGGTCTGCACTGTTGCTGCTGTGAGGGAGGGTTGCCTGGAGGCATTTGTATTTGGGTTTGTTTGTTTGTTTGTTTGTTTGTTTGTTGGGTTTTGTTTGTTTTGTTTTGCTTGGGGTTTTGTCTGGTTATTTTTATTTTATTTGGATGGGGAGTTTTGTAGTCTATTTTTTATCTGTTTGTTGTTTATTTTTTTCCTTCTTTGTTCTAGTCCTCCCTAGCTTTAAAAGTCATTCAGTTAGAAAAGTCAGACGTACTATGTTTCTGTAAGTTTCATGAAAATGTGGTGTGTGGATAAGAGAGGACATTTTTCCTATTCCCTCTGAGGCAGGGATGAGACCTCAGCCCTTACCTGTTCTGTGAAGGCAGTATCACCTGACCAGTGGAGGGTATCACCTGCAGTATCACCTGTGTTTGTGGAGGGACCTTTCTTGAATAAGCAGAAGATGCAGGAAGAACCTCAACAGCATTGCAGACCCCAAGAAAGAGTCTGGCTATGAGTCTTTAGCTCTCCAATGGCTCTCTTGCCCCAGTGCTTGGATATTCTCCTGTGAACTACGTGCAGGGATAGGCATCCATTGTGCTATTGTGAATGTGCTAGATAAATACTGTTGTTTATACTATAGATTTAATTGCAAGTTCTAAGAGCCTAGTAGACTGGTTTTCTAGTTGAGGTTTGTGCTGCTGTGGGATACCCAGAATGTTTGGATTTTCAAGCGGTCACGGAAGATAACAGTGCACTGTATGTTGCGTGACCAAGTCGCCTATGTCCTTTCTAGCAGAAGTTAGAGCTGTTTCACTTTAGTGTTTATTGGGATGTAGAAGAATTCAGCCTAACCCTAGCTAAAAATAAACAGATGCAGGAGTCATGACAATAGAATGCCATTGCTCTGAGCCCATTTCCATGCTTAAGGGATGCAGGGATGCTGGTATTGAGCACTGTCCAAGCGCTCTTAGCTTGGACACAGGTTTGCTGGAAAAGCTGTATACGTTACTTGAGTTTTAATTCACCCTCTGCCCTCACAAGGGAAGGTGATTTGACCTGTGCCAGTGGGTTCAACTGTGGTAATTGAGGTTGTTTCCATAGTTAGTGGAGTTGTGCTTCACCATAACTCTCATCAGATTGTTGCAGGAGGAGTTGGGTACATCAGGTCGAATGGATCGTAGCCGAGTGTATCAGATGATTCAAATGGGCACCTGTGAGCTCTTGCTGTCCTGAGATACCTTGATGCAATGCTATTATGTGGTGTTAGTAGAAAAATATGAGAGCCTAGGCTTAGATAAATTGATAGAGATGCTCTGACACTGACATACACATCTACAAACAAGGCAAACAGTCTCAAAGAGAAAATAGAGGTCTGTCTCCTGCCAGAGAGGATTGAATGAAAAAGTCTTCTACTTAGATCAATAGCCCTGTTCCCTATGAGAAGCTGTAACACAAAGCTTGTTCTGGGTAAAATTGTCCAAATAACGAAGTTTCAGAAGTCAGTGATATAAAAGCAAGTACTTAGGTTATTTGGGAGCAAATAAAGTAAGATTCATTTTGGATGGAGCTAAAATAATGATTCCTACAGAATACCACAGAGAACAGGTCTGGCTCCACTACCCCTTCCCTGAGCTGAACAGGCAGAACATGAAAAAAATACCATCCTCACAAAATACCTGTTACGTCACTAAAATATTACAGCTCTTCCCTTCATGTAAATATTTGACAAAGAGACTTCAAATACTATTGTAATGTAGGTGGGAGTCACATATCATCCCCTGTCATCCAACTTGGAAAAAGTTGGAAAGCTGTTGAGCAATCCTGGTTTAGTCTTCTGGAGTAAAGGACCTTCTCATTACAGCACAACCAGTGGTGGCAGGTTCACGAATTCAATCTGTCTCCTTTTCTTCTCTTCATTCACCTCCAGTGTCTTGTAACTGAGGGGCAAGGCTCCCTCTGAACCTTGTCTCGTTCTCCCCAGTGGCTCTTGCTGAAGGAGCAAGGCTTTGCTGTCTTACCTGAGAGGTTTACTTCTTCCTTCAGGAGCTCTGGACAAACCAGCCTACCAGAGGGCTGTACAGGCTGGCCCAAAAACCCACTAATTAGGTGGTTTTTCACAAATGGAAACTTTAAAAAGTTTCTGTATGAAGTCAGTAATTAAAAATATGAATAGTATAATTGCCATAGAGGTTGATCTCTGAAGTTTCCATTTCTAAAATCTGACCCAGTAATACCATTTTTGAGAAAATTAATTTTGCCTTATCTGAATGGAAAGATGATGTTGTATTACTAGGTCACTTACTTGTAAATCTTACATATATGAGTAACTGGTAATTCCTGGGAACATCGGCAGTCATCCTACATTTGTTCTTCGGTAATAGTAAGAGTGCATTCAGTTACACCACCAGTATCATCACTCTTTCAAACAAGGCATTTTCTGTAATCTTTCCTTTTCCTGTAGATGCTGAGTCAGCATTTGAACCAATTCCTTGGATAGTTTTTTGCATGATAGGCCTTGAAAATACCGCATAATCAAGATAAATCCTTACCGAAATGCATAATCGTGGATTTTTTTCCGCCATCTGTATATTGCTGTATTAATGTTTTGCGAAAGCCCTGCAGTTCGCAGGCATTTAGCCATCTGCAGTGCCCAGCTCTGAAATCACAGGTGCTCTTATGTACTTCTTCTTCTGTGTCAGACAGTTCTAGCGTGTCTTTGGGTGGTTTAAATGACTTCCATCCCCCTGTCCCCACCATATCCATAACTGTTGTTCTGGACATGTTCTTGATGAGGAGGAACAGGTTCAGCATTCGGCTGTGGTCCGTCACTGGCTAAAATCGCACCAAAGCAAAGTCAAAATGTGGCTTAAGAAAGTTGAAAATGGTCACTCCAGTGAGCTTCTCTGATCCGTAACTTTGGGTCTCTCTTGGCACTTCAGTACATTTAAATGTACCATAGAGTCACTTCCCAGCCTGAGGTTATTCCCTGCTTCCCATCGAATTTGCTGACAGTGGGAAGCACAGTTCTGCAGCAGCTGTTCCTCCATCGCTACACCGCATGGGACCTGACCCAAACTAAAAGCCAGTGGGAGAAGGTGTTTGTGCTTCTTGTGCCTGCAGATAGCTGCAATATCCTTTGTGTTCTGCTGAACTGGTTGGAAGTTGCTCTGTAATGGCAGTGTGTGAATGAATCCCTGCTCCCGTGTTACGTTCCAGAGAAACAAATGTGCAGTGTCAGAGCACGAGTGCTCATGTGGCCCCAATCCTGTGCTCGTGCAAAGTCAAGGTCACTGGCACTGATTGCGTTTACAGGCGTGTTTATCTCACAGTCCCCGTGAAAGCGCACACGCATTAGTGGTTCTGGGGTTGTACAAATCCTGCTGGATGAAGGTGTTGTCGCCAATTCAGAACATTAACGGGGTGCCTTTTTGTTAAGCTTCCCCTGCCTCCTGCCACAATATAAATTAGAAAGCCTTGCAATGAGCTTGAAAAATCTGATGGCGCCATCGACCAGGCTGGGTTTGGAGCTGCTAGAGTTGCAGACTGCATGTGATATAAATGGCCTGAAGTAAAACAAGTCGTTAAAATAGAATCTTAATGATCTAAGATGTTGGTAACACAAGAACCCTTTTAAATTTATGTCCTAAATAGTGAGCTAAAAGTAAACCATAGGAGCTGATGATGCTAATAAAAAAAAAAAAAGGAGAGTATATCCAGCCCCCAATTCCTTTCACGACCCACAGTCCCGAGATTCTGCTCTTCCTTTTCAGCTCGTGCTCTTTGCTCTCAGTGCAGTTTAGGTCCTTATGTAAGCATGCTGGCCTCAGCTAACCTCCTCTCAATGTCCAAACATGTTTCTGTTGTGCCTTCTAGTACTTTACCTTTGTCAGATTTAAAATCTCATGGTGTAGATGCCAAAATCTAGAAGCTCCCTGAATTAAACTCCGTCTGTTCTAGGAATTGAGGGAGGCAGGATTAGAGGGAGGATTAGATCAGTAGGATTTTTGGCTGTAATGATACAGAACAAGGCTGTTGTTTCTGTCGGTGTTGTGTTTTGGTTACCTGAACATCAAAGTCATCTGAGTTCATCGTTGTTTTGGATTGGCTTCTATTTTTGTTGCTCATAAACATCTCTTGGTGTTCTTGTTTTCATTTAGTGGAAGCCTGTTGGACTGGAGGAGAGTAGTGAGGTGATGGTTTCTTCTCTCCTGTGCCCTTAGCAAATTGTCCCCACTAGGGCAGGTGGAAGTGGGGTGGGCACAAGCCATAGCAGAAATGCAAAGCTGCAGAAGGAGACACTGAACAGGCCATGGCAGACAGGGCTCATTGCTGTGCATCTCAGACTGAAGCACACATTTATCAAAAGATTCAGCAGGACCTCTCCTCTCCATCTGCCCGCTGCTGGGCTGAGGGCTGGGGAGGACCTGGAATGTTGAGTTGAGCAAACCCAAGGTTTTGTGCTCCCTCTGCTGGTGGCATTTCTGCTGGTGTCTGCTCTTCATCCTTGAAGGAATGCTGAAATCAGTGGGACAATCTTGAACAAACAGGGAAGTAATAAAATTAGCATGGCTCCTTTTTAGGGTCCTTGAACACTAAGAAAAAAATCCTTGTTGACCATGCTGTGGAGGTGTGAGGCAGTAAGGAGATGCATTTCTTACACTTCTTCCCAAAAGGTCAGGGAAAATCACATCAGCATAACTCACACTTCAGTATCTTTTGAATCCAGTGTGGAAGACTTGAACTATGACCAAGAAATGGCTTCAATATTCTGCTTGCTTGCCTTAAATTTTGTATGAACTTTTTTGTTCTGTGTCAGCCCAAATAGCACTAGGTCTCTCTCCAGATTCAATATTTTATCTTCTTGTTGCCACCTCTTCTCTTGACTTTAGTTTGCTGCGCTCCTGAAGTGCTTCCTTGATTTTTTTTTTCCTTTTTTTTAAGCTTCCAGCCTGTTTTTCACCTCAAGCCACGAGTGTCCTGATACCACAGCCTTGTACTCAGGTTAAAGCCTCAGAGGGGTGTCCAAAAACACTTTGCTTTCAGGATAGTTTTCTCTCTCTCAAGTGTTACGTTTTCCATCTCTTCCTCTCCTACTTTGGATCCAGCAGGTACTTCTCTAAGACAGCAGCTTCCAGGTTTGGGAAGCGGCTTGTGTTTGTTCATTTACCAGGCTGAAATCAGAGTTCTGGCCAACATTGAGATCAGCCCAGCTAGTGATGTGCATTTTACACCTTCATGGACCCTGGTTATTGTCAACCCCAGCCACATTCAACCCAAATTCCCTACTGCATAAGGACTGCCTGACTGGCAAGGAAGTCATTACTAATGTTCAAGGAGTTTCTGAATTTTTCTCTCCATTCCTCATTTTCACTCTTGCTGCCTGCCTACACCTGGTAGTAGCTTTTCCTAAACATTCTTGCTTGTAATTCTTCCCTAAGACTTCCACTTTGATAGCAGAGCTCTAAGTTGAAATGGCCTTTTTCTTTACACTCAAACTGTTTCTGGTTCCCAGCTAATTTCTTTTACTCATGTACCTGTGGTGACTTCCCAGCTTCTGATCCGAGTTTGTTGCCAGGTTCAGTTCAGTGTAAAGCTGCAGCAGGTCACAGCTTTCTAGAGCTGCACTCTCAGGTTCAGAAGCAGCAGCAAAGCAAATTAAGTTTGTCAGGGTGTGTCTCACCAAGGTCCTACCAGAGGGGTTGAAGGGTAGGCAGCATTTGGGTCAGAGCGCCTACACCGACTGACAGACTGCTGGAGATGGAAAATGTTAGCTCATCGCTTCTCTTTCATCTGCCACAGGGCAGTGGAGAGTTACTGAGTCCTTTCTAGGAGCTTTGTCCAGTCGAGTTTTCAAAGTTACAAGTAACTGAGCTTCTGTTGTTTTCCCTGGGAAAGTATTCCTTACAAATACAATTCACTGTCAGGAAGTCATTCTGAAACTCTCCCTGATTTTTGCTTTTTTTGGTGTCCTCCCACTAAATGGACTTTAACACAAAGAGTCTATTTAAAGTGCTACTTTTTTATTTTCCTGTAAAGACTGCTGTGGTTTCTAGTTAATGTTTGTACAAGACTGTGAGCTCTCCAGTTTAAAGGAGAATCACTGTATTCCCCCTGGTTGTGCTGATACTTTCACTCTTTTCCTTGAGGGTCTGGATGAGTTTCATGTGACTGTATTAAATGAATGTTAGTTATTGGGTTCCCTACCCAAATATATATTAAAAATCATGTATTTTGCTGCTGAAAGGAACAGGATCTAAAAATCCTAGTCTATATCTAGGTTATGTTTGTGCAGAAGTTTTGGGTTTCTCCTGGTTCTGTGAATGGTGTTGTGTTGTGAACCCAAAGGCAGCATTTTCTGTGTGTGTGGAGAAAACAGCAGTCTGATTTCCCCACTGAGAATAATCAAAGTGAAAAAGCAAACAGCATGAATACAAATTTCTGCTAATAGAAGAGAGATTTAATGTCCTTGAACTGTGCTGCAGAAAAAAAACTTAGGAAAAGACTTTTTACTTTGGTATAATTGCTTGCAAGCTGGGGCTGTTCCAGGGGGAGTTATTTTTAATGGTTAAGTTACACAATGCATTTTAAAATTGATTGTTTTGCATAATGTATTGTTGAACCTGTGAATCTCACTGACAGACAGACACAAGTGTTTACCTTTGTAGAAATCAGTCAAAACCAAAACAGTCGGTAAGAATAAACAGTGGGATTTTTCAGAAGCACAAATCATTAGTTAGCAAATTCAAGGGCAGCTAAATGCCTCCTGGGATTTTTCTCCATGTCATTGAAGGCATATTAAACAGGCTATAGCTTAACATACCAGTGTGCTCACCAACAGGAAACACACTCAGATTACTGGTTTTAACAAAAATGAGCTAGCCTGATTCTTGTTTTACCACAGACTGATTTAACAACAATCTTCTGTTTTATAAATGTCTACCATAGCTTTGATTTAGCACTTTTTTTTTTTTTTTTTTTTTTTTTTTTTTGGTTAATAAAAGGAAACCAGGGGCCTTTAGTGAGATCTGCTTCTTGCATGGGGGAAATAACACATAGAAATCTTTCCAGTTACAACATTTATAAACCTCCTTCAGCAGACGACATTTCTAGTTGCTTACTCATAATATAAGCTTATACATATCCCATACAGGTTGTGGCTCATTGCTCAGAGCCCCTGAGTTGCACCTCTGCTGTTGGATCACTTCCTGAGATCCTGGTTTTACTTTAAAGCTATGCCAGCACCGTTGTAATTTTCTGCAGCATAGTCTGGCCAGTAGTGTTGTGTTGCTATTACTTTTGGTCACATATAAGGCCACATTGTGGCATCCCAAATCAGTAAAAGCTTACTTGCTGTCTTTATATATCCTCACATACTGAAAGTTTTGCAGTTTTTTTAGATTCCTAAGCAGAAATTCAGAAATGAAAAATCAGAAATGAAATTTGAGCTATGATTTCAGTCAAGCATCCCTTCAGAGTCTCTTAAAATCACAGGATAATTTAGGAAGGGACTTCTGTAGGTCATCTGGTCCAACCCCCTCTTTGGAGCAGGCTGCCTTTGAAGTTGGCTCAGGTCACTGAGTTTTCAATACCTCCAAACTTGGAGACTTCACAGCTCCTCTGAGTCAAGACCCTCTGACTGGCCAGAACAGATATTGAACTTGGTCAGATGTTTTCATGTCTGGTTTGAACTGCATGGCAATATTCTTGACGTCCTTCCTCTAGACATATAAATGCGTCAGGACCAAAGGGTGAATTTTTTTCCCCCATTTATTTTTTTAAAAAATGGTCAAGGTACTGTAAGAGAATGGGTATTTCAGGCAGTGCTGTTCTGTGTGGTCAGTAAACCACATGGGCTCCCAGCAACTTGTTCTAGGTTCACTTACTCACGGGGATTTCACTAAGCATCCTAATGTTTCTTAATTAGCTTGACAAATCAATCTGAAGTTATGGCACAAAGCAAAATCTAAGATGAGTGGCGGGATTTTAAGCAATGGGATGAGACTGAGTTTGCATTTAACAAAACTGTTTGGTGCCTTGGTTGCCCAGGAATGTAACTGAGAGATTGACCTTTGTCACAAGTTGAGGCTCAGGCAGTGTACAGGTATAAGCTCCACAGGCTCTTTGTGGTGTCACTGACCATCGCTGTACGTGAGGGAAGCTGAGGCAAAAAGCAAATGCTGCCTGCCTGTGGCCACAGAGGAGTTGTGGGTCACATATCACTCAGGTAATTTATGCCTTTATCATCAGATCTGACAGTGCTGCAGAGCTGCCCACTTGCTAAATCTCATTGTACCAACACTTAAAACAAGTGATTAAAGAAGCATTAATGTCACCCATGTAGTGTGGTGAGATATTGTGGTCAGAAAAGCAGTGAAATACAGCACTTATTTTTATAATTTCCATGCACACCTGTTTTTATCTGTTTAATTCATGTTCTGCTCTCAAAGCCCTAGGAATATTATAGGCAGTCCAGATGTCCTTACCTGGACATTTATCTTACTCAGCTTCTTATTGGATATGTATCATATGTCCTTAGCAGTGGAAAATACAAGCTGAAACCTCTCTTTCTCAGTTGAATAAAATGGTATAACAATTACCAATGACCTGATAAAGTCTTTGAATAAAGCTGTAGCCAATTTCTGTTTCAAACACTCAGAGGAGTCATTATTTCACTTACAGGCCACTTTTAAAGTTTAGCACATGCTGTGTTGTGCTCTTTTATGATATACAAAGAAATCTGTGCTCCTCTAGCTTTTGCTTTAACCTTTTCTGCTTTGACTACTTCCATATGTGGAGAGTATTTTGCAGTCATCTCTGTCGGAGAGGGCAGCCAGTCTGGGAATGCACCTTCATAACATCTCCATCACCAGCTCTGGTGCTTTTTCCACTGTCTGACGAATTCTGGCAAATTATTGCATCTGGGTTAAAATTACCTTGTGAAGACCCAAGAAATGTAATTTTCGGATCTGGTCTGTCTCATCAAGTAACTACATGAACACTGGAGCCAAGGGAAAGGAAGGAGAAGACTTGGGAGCAAAAGGCAGGCTTTTTTTTAGGGACAGCTTAATTATATTGGCTTAAATTCCTCTGCTCCCCTACAAAGTGATGGGTTCATGAAAGTCCAGAACAGGAAAACTTGGCAGTCAAGAGAGAAGGGTTAGTGTCAGCCTGTGTTTGGATATGCTCACTTTGCCTGAGAGAGCCAGGAGCTGGTAGAGGTTTTGGTCACTCGTCTCACATTAGATACTGCTACTCAGCTCAGCTGCAGCTGCTGAAATGGGGAAAGCATAACAGATTTTAGTGGTCCTGAATTCTTTGTGAGGACCACTCTGATGGAAAGGGCGTGTAACTGGTTTGTGGATGAAACTTAGGCACAACTTCCCATTGTATTGCAGTCCTTCAGGTCCTTCCCCAGTCCCATTTTCATAAATCTCTCCCATTGCTCATAGATGTGTCCAGGATTCCACTGTTCTTTTCAAAATTTAAAATTTCATCACCTAATTCACCATTATTGTAGGTAGTACAGAAGTGGAGGGAAAGGCTCAAATTCGATGATTCTGATCAAAGCTGACACACCCAGTTTATAGTATTGTCTTTTGGAGTTTTTGTTTGTCTGTTTTGTTTTGTTTTTTAAATTTATCCCACTTGTACAGATCTTCCCACTTAGTAATGGATGAGAAAGGTGATCCTGAGGAATTAACATCTGAATAAGCATGTGCTAATGAGCTGCTCTGGTCCTAGAAATGATTCTTGAAGGAGCCCTGCCTTTTGACTTGAAAGCAAATACGAAGATATCTGAGCAGGCACTGGGAAATAATTTGCAATATTTGTTTTGTCTGTGTAATGGGGTTTTTTTGTGCCGCAGTTCTTATTGGACATTGTTATAAGGATATAATTGGAGTAATGTATTACAGGGGAATGGCAATAATAACTGTACTTAAATCTTTAATGTTTTTATGAAGTCACTTCTTTTTTTAATGCAGTTCATTGAGTGGTAAAAAGAGCTGGAAGTCTTAAAAGGAATGCAAAGAAATAAAACCTGTAAAATCTGGCACAATGAAAGACTTTCAGTATAATATTAATGTTGATACTTTAAAAATCACAGATCATCTTTCTATTAATTCACTGTAGAATAAGGTCTCCTCAAGATAAGACTCAGCAGTGTTGTGGAGTTGGTATTTAAAGTATGTCCATCTGCATCTAAACGAGTAGCTCCAAGACAATCAGATTATGCAGTAGTTACTTTGGTGAGAATATCGCCTAAGTGGAATGGAAACTTCATTTTGAGTCTAATATTAGACCCTGCTTTGGAAAATTCCTTTTAAATGATCACAAGCTGGGAATAGCAAAAGAATTTAACTTTCGACAGACAGCATTCACCAAGAATTTGTTTTTAACTGCTTATGTTGGGTCCCTGGGAAAGCAGATGTGAAAAACTTACCAAAGTGAATTGACTTGACCTGATGCAATGTTTATATCAGTAGTTGATAAGTTTTCCTCCCTTGTCTAATTTGTTGGGGATATTTTCATTCTTTAAGCATGAGTAAGTCTGGGTTGGAATAGTTTGAATGCTTGTTAGTCTAATAATCTGAATCTTAAAACATGCAGACATTATTGCCCTATAAAGGGGTCTAAGCAAAGTTGGACTATTTTAGTTGTCTTCCACAGTTGGGGACAAGTATCGTTTTTGATACCAGCAAAGAAGAATGTGAGACAACGTTCCTTAGCTCCTGATGGTTCAGAAAGCATATTGGTATCTGCTGTATTTGTACTTCAAAATGCCACTTGCATTTGGTGAGCCCTTTGAATGCATGCCACTATTTATGCAGCTTTACAAAGGACCAGCCTGCAGTGGCAGTCAGGAAAACTGGCAGCCAAGGGTATCAAAGCCAATTTGAAGGGTCATAGTAATGTCATCATCATCATCATTATTCCTGTGGCAGAAAGGACTTTAGGAATTCACTGTGAATGATGCACAGCTCAGGGAGCTTCAGAGCCATTAGTATATCGCAGCTTTTCTCTTTGTTGATCACTGTCACTTTGTATATTTTAATTAATAATTCTAAAATAAGGTGTGTTCCCCCACCCCTTCCATATGGAGAACATATTAAAAAATTATTTTTGAGGAAGGGAGGAGAAAAAGAGAAACATAAGGATTGGGCTGACCTCTTCTCCTTGGCTCTACCCTGTCTCCATGCTTCTGTGGTTTGGCCATTGTTGCTGTTGTTTCCAAGCTTAAGCAGAACATCCATGGGACCTCACTGGAAAGGAAGGCTCCAGCTTGGCCTTCCTCTGTCAATGTATGAGACAAGAAGCAGAACAACTGTCAACAAGATAATATAATTAATTCAGTGCCAGGGTGACAATTTTGCTGGGAAAGACATTAGAACAGGAACTGATCTCTTTAGTTGTTCTCTTTTTAGTGCATTAGGTGGATTTATGTGGCCCAGGAATGTGTATCTCAGACAGAAACCAGATTATGATTTTAAGCATCTGTTAAACTTTGCACCTTTCTCCATAAAACCTGACACCAGCCTTTTTGTCGTTTGTTTATACCTGTGTGTCTGTAGTTCTGCTATAATTCTGATCATTCGGGAATTTCTAAAATGTCTAAATTGCTGGTCTGTCTCCTTGCAGGCAAGTCTCACCTGGCTATAGTACAAAGAGTAAACAATGAAGGAGAAGGGGATCCTTTTTATGAAGTCCTGGGAATTGTCACTTTAGAAGATGTGATTGAAGAGATCATCAAGTCTGAAATTCTGGATGAAACAGATCTATACAGTGAGTAGAAATATTTGCAATTTGTTTATAGATGGGAGGGAAGACTCCATCCAGCAGCAATTGTGTTTATTGCTGTGTTTTAAGAGATGTTATGTTGCTGGTTTAAAATCTCAATAGTCAGATTGTTAAGGAAGTTTCCTTAACAAAATGACCTGCAGATCCCTCAAGTGGCCGAAGTAATGTTTGGTTTTGCAGCATGAGTACCTCACTGCTTTATGCTGTATTAATTCAGAAACAGGACAAATTTCTTTATTTGACCTTTTCATCAAGGAGGTTTACATCTGCAACACTCTTCTCTCTTCTGCTAGTTCTTCTCCATCACTGTGGCCTTGTTAAACCTTTCTATTACAGCAGTCACTTTCCCCTGTCCTCTGTCTCTTAAGGGTCTGTAGTCCATGTACTACCATACTTCAGCAAGAAGGTAGGCAAATACCATCCTTTGAGGAAGAGGAAAGCAATCTCTTTAGAATCTCTCTCGGTCACTCATTTAGAAATCCTGAGAATGGAAAGTCTTTTTCAGAGCTGAAAACCAGCATGTCCTAAATGCTTTCTCTTTTTATCAATCAGTACAGCTCCTTCCTTCTTTGTGTTAGCGTACGTTGAGGGAGATGATGCTATAGGTCAGCCATTACCTGGGACTTGAGAGATCTGGACCCTTTTCTTTCCCAGACTAGAGTTTATCTGGCCTTTGGCCAGTTACCTGAAGTATCTTTGCTTCTCTTCTCATCTGCACAGTCTGGCCTGTGCATACAGGACTTCCTTTCTGTCATTTTTCATCTGTCTTATCTGTGTTTTGATCACTTTCTGGCAGATGCTATTTTTTACTACGTGTTTGCATGAAGCACAAGGATGTCTCTAGGTTCTATTATAGTAGAAATAATAATTTTAAGTATCTTTAACACTCTTCAGCTGTCCTTTGCTTTCTTTTTCTTTCCTCGCAAAAGGGATCGGAATGTTTCTACAGCATCTTTTTCAGGCCAACGCAAGCATCTTCTATCTTCCCTCCAAGCCAAATTCCCCATGAGCACTTTACACTGAGGGATAGGCATGCTTCTGCTTGTTTTTGCCTGAACTGCTTTCTGTAGCTGGTCAGTATTTTACCAGTATTTATGTGCCCAAAGGTTCATGTAAATCACAGTTGTGTTTTACGATATGCTGAACAGTCTAATTAGTATACAAATCACAGAGGTCCAGTTAGTATTGATTTCTTTTCATACCTTCACAAATTAATTGTTGGGCTAATCAGTTACAGCATAATGCTTTTACAGGTTGAATTCAGACTTTATTTTGTACTCTGAAAAGATCAGGTCTGTGTCTACCTTTGAGATATTTCCATGTTTCTATGAGTGAAGACACTGCATATGGTTTTCAGTGGGGCTTTTTCTGCCCTGTTTGTTCAGAGAAAACACATAGATCATGCACTGTTGTTCTTCAGGACAAAAAAAGCTTTGTCCATTAATAGCATGTTAGAGGGCGAGGAAATGGGAATTTAATTTTACTATCTGAAGGCTTCCTAGATTAACAAAATAGAGCTGGTGAACACTGAGTTCACTTGAAACTGTCCTTCCTGGGAAGTTTTAACTACTGAGAATTTCTGGTTCATAGCAGAAAGGAAGCTTCCTAGACTTCTTGGAGGCTGCACAAAATTTTGGGGGATGACTCCTGTTATGTACCACCAAGGTGAACTTCTAATTTTATTGTGAGGTACTGGAGTTCATTCCACTGTTTAGATTGAAGGAAACTGCAGCAGTAAGGGAGAGAGCAGAAATCCCTACTATTGGATTTGGGCAGCTTGATGTGCTGTAACCACCTCCAATTGGTGTAGTGATGGGAACATGCTTCGGGTTTACTGAAGGTACTTTGTTGTCCATGGTATGTTAAGGCAGCTCATTCTTGGTGTTGAAATCAGAGTGTCAGTGCTAGTAACCCCATCTCTGATGCTGTTCATCATCAGACCAAACTGCCTTGCCTCAGCTCAGATCAAGCCAACTTGAAACCCTTGGACTGGTTTGCCCTGTACTAGGTGTTTACTTAAAATTAGACCTTACAAAAAATTTTGGCAGCATTGTTACACTTTGTTCTGAAGTTTTAAAAATGTTTTGTTTTGCTTTGATGGAAACTTGAAATTTGATGAAATGGCTGACCTTGGTGTTGGATCTGTGCCTTTCTGTTGTTTCCATGAAAACCTATTTGAACTGCATTAGAGTAGAAGCAATAGTACATTTACATTTTTTGCTGAAAGCTGCTCTCACTGCTGGAGCTCTGCAGCTGAATTTCTGGAGTTGCATGCCAAATAAATTTATTTCTTCAGATGGCCCTATTCTGCCATGTCTCACACTTGGAGAGATGTTGAGAGCAAGGAGAAGATGGGAGCAAGAAAAAATATTAAATACGTCTGACCCATCAACATATGGGTAGACTGAGTACTTCTGAGCATGAAACTTTGTATAGGGCGTGCTGAAGGGGTGGAGAGAAGAGGTTTCTGTCATGACACAGGTAGGTGACTCTGACTACATCTCAGCTCAGTGTTGTGTTTGGCTCTTAGTATTGGAAAGTTGGAGCAGTTCTTCCATGGTTGGCACACTATAGGAATCTGTCCTGCACTCCCCATGGCTCTAGTCATGGTGGCAGAGCATTTCTCAACCTTCTCAGAGGCCCAGTAGAGGAAGCTGTATGTTCTGTGTCAGCCTCAGGCTGCCTGGACTTCTTGTTCACCCTTCTGATCCAGGTTTGACTGGTAGCCTGTCCTGTTGAGGACTTTCTGCTTGAAGACAAGTTTAATCATCACCTCAGTGCAACTGGAATCCTGCTGGTTTTCATGCAGGCAGAATCAGAGGTGGCTTGCCCCAAGTAAAATATGAGATTTTTCTACAGCTGAAATATCTTTATACACCCTTGTGCATGTGTTCTGCATGTTGTGGCTGAATAGTCTGGTTGTCAGCATCATCTTTACTGCATTTTTGCCTCCTTGCTGTTGTGCTGTTCAGCTGTGTCTTGGCAAGCAGGACCCCTGGCCAGCCCCTGCTGCAGGGACATAGCACATCTGTTGGCAGCTGCAGCAGTCCAGCTCTCTGTAGCTTTCATTTAATTAATATTTTTTTAGCCTTGGCAAGTCACTTCCCTGAGGGGAAGACCCGATCTTACCTAAACATTTCTATTTCCAAACAGCTGTCTTAACAGGTATGTTAGATATATAGAATCATAGAATGGTTGGAGTTGAAAGGGACCTTAAAGATCATTTTGTTCCAAACCCCTGCCATGTGTAGGGACATCTTCCACTTGAGCAGGTTGCTCAAGGCCCCATCCAGCCTGGTCTTAAACACTTCCAGGGATGGGGAGTCCACCAGCTCTCTGGGTAACCTGTTGCAGTGCGTCACCACCCTTACAGTGAAGAATTTCTTCCAAATATTTTTTCTAAACCTGCCTGCCTTCACCTTTAGGCCATTCCCCCTTGTCCTATCACTACATGCCATGGTGAAGAGTCCCTCTTCAACTCGCTTGAAAGCTCTCTTTAGGTACTAAAAGGTGCTGTACGATCTCCCCCAAACTTCCCTTTTTTGCGGACTGAACAGCCCAACTCTGTCAGCCTGTCTTCACAGGAGAGATGCTCCAATCCTGTTACCATCTTAGTGGCCTCCCCTGGACTTGGTCCAACAGGTCGATGCCTTTCTTTTCTTGGGGACCCCAGAGCTGGACACAATGCTCCAGGGTGAGGTCTTACAAAAGCAGAGTAGAGGAGGGAGAATCACTTCCCTCAACCTACTGGTCACACCTCTTTTGATACGTTCTAGTAAACTCTGTATCACTTCTCTCATTTAAACCATGGAGCTACAGGAATAAAAATTGTTTGCCCTATTAAGTATTTCCACTGTCATTCAGTGGAAGTGTAACAATGTAGAAAAGGTTGTGCAACACCAATTTGTCTGGCAAGACCTGCAGATACTGGCTGGGTGTGAATCAGTATCCAGTGTCAGGAGAACAGAGCTTTTGCATAGCTGGAATTTAATCTTTCAATGCACCAAGGTGATTGACACCAGCTAGACAACAATGCTTTTACCATTAGGACTGTGAACTTGCTAACATTCTGCTGTCTAGCAGCCATAGGCTGAAGGGGCTACATCCTTATAGGAAACAATGTTAAGATGTTTAAGTGCTTTAGGTTTTGTCCCACTGACTTTCTTTCAGTTGCCAAAACGTGAGTGATATACAGGGCAACTTGGCTTTCCCAGCTAGGGACAAAAAGAACTGACAAAACATACTTGATTCCTAAAATTTTCTTGTAAAATGAAACAAACCCGCAGGCTTAAAAAAATCCCTCTGCAGTGTGTGGGGCATAGGCTGTCAACCTGAGTGTGAACATCACTGGGAGGGTGAGGGAGAGGAGGACATGGGATGTGCTTCCACCTCTGACTGCCTGGATTGGGCATCCTGGTACTGACTGTGGGCAAGTCTAGGCCTCTGGGAACTGTAATTTGTTTTCCTGGGCCAAAACTTGTCCTTGTGGTGATTTTTGCCTCCCTTTAGAGAGCAGTGATGAAGCTCTTTGTGAGAAAGCATCTCAGTTACAGCACTTTAAAAATAACATTCTCTGAGCTTTTCACAAAAAGCACAGTTTCTATTCTTACCTCTTGTAAGAGGTAGAACCTAGTGAAAGCTTCTAGGAGACTTTTCTCCTATTCACTTTCTATTGCTTTGGTATCCATCTTTCCTTTAAGTACAGATAAGGTCTGTCTCAGACTGTATTCCTAAGGCAGGGATTGTTTTTAGTCAGTAGCCTCTCCCTTGAATGGTTTCTATTCCTGCTTTTGGAAGAGAAAGTGCAGTCCCTGATGTAGCCCAAGTCCTGGGTAAAGTACTGCTAGGGCAGGAGGCTTCTGGTTTCAAAGAAGAAAAAGCTCATGGGTCATCATCATTTTCTCCATGTGCTTGGGAACAAATATCTCAAATTTTCTGATTTGCACTGCTCACAGAATAAACTTGAGATACCTAGACTAGGGAAGTTACTATCAGCACAGTATTGCTGTTGAGTCTGTGGTTGTCCTCTAGTAGAGGCTTGTCCATGGGAAGTGGAGGATCTAGATGTATTCATATCTAAAAGCTTAGGTGACTCGGGAAAATCCAGAAACATGTAAATTACCAGTACTGTGCATTTCCAGGCCTCAAACTGCACCACTCTGAGACTTATGTAGTCTGTAGCAATATATTTTGGACATGTAAATGACTCCAGATCTCAGTGGCTTCCTTGCTACAGTGCATCACTTTAGTCATCTTTGCATATATAATCCAAAATCTGACAACATGCACCTGGGAATATTTGCAAAGTTTCAGTCTCAGCTTCACCTACACTTCTTTCTATGCTTGTCCAAATTATCTGCAGTGAATCAATGTACCAGAACTGCCTGTGGGACCTCAAAAGTACAGTCGTGTTAAACCAATTGACTAAGGGTCTGGTAGACAAGTAGCTGCAGTGTTCTCAGGATCTTTCCCTGCTAAGGCCCTGGAACCTGAGCTGTACCTCAGCTCTGAGGGACTTGCAGGAGTTGCCTCAACACTTGGATTTCCTGCACTATACGGTGGAGCTTGGACTGTCTGACAGCATCCTGCTGTTTATAGACACTGCCACCCTACACACTGTGTTAGCAGAGAAGAGCAAGATTGCAAGATCCTTCCATCTAGAGACCTCTTCTCCCTGGATCTGATGTACACCAAGCCCTGTAGCTCTCCGCTTACCTGGTTTCTGAAACATTTTGGCAGATTAGCTCAGTGGGTGGATGCTAATTGCTGGGTTGTTTGTGTCTCTTTTATGTTGTTTTTCACAAATGGGGATTCCCCACCACAGAGCCTCTTTTAAGACACAGATTAAATCAAGTCTTCCACCTCCAGGCTGTACACCTTGCCAGCCTTTGCTGAAGTTTGGACAGGACAAAGAAACTGCGTGCACTAGACATTAGGAACTATTTCAGTCAAAGACATGAGCATTTTGCTGCAGCTGTGAAGAGCCAGTGAGTCTGTGGTACAGAATAAGAAATAATATTTCCTTTATGTACTTTCTGGGAATTTTCTAAGGGACATACATGGAAAAAGCAGCTATTACAGCTATTCTAGTAAAGCAACACCTTTTCATCTTTACTAACACTGAGCAGGATTCCTCCTCTGCACCTCAAAATGCACCCACACACTTTAGTGTAACATGCAGAGCTGCTCTGAAATCAGGTGTCTGCAAGCAGAGGCTTTCCCCCCATTGAAGTGACAGAGGCTGTGGGTGACTGGCTCTGCAGGACAGGGGCCCGTGGCCGCACAGTGCCCTGATTGTTCCTGGTTTGTGCTGCAGGCTGGCGAGCAGGGCTTTGCAGAGGGGTCTGCCTGCAGCCTGTGCGCTGGGTGGCCATCCTGGCTGACTCCAGGCAGTGCAGTTCCCGTTGGACCCTGTTCTAACAGAAATCGCTTCCTTCCTTTCTTTTCCCACCCTCTCTTCCCCAGCTGATAACAAGACGAAAAAGAAAGTAGCTCATCGGGACAGGAAGCAGGACTTCTCTGCCTTCAAGCAGACAGACAGCGAGATGAAGGTTAAAATATCACCGCAGCTCCTCCTGGCAATGCACCGGTTCCTGGCAACAGGCAAGTGCGGGTTATCTTCTTTTGCAATCACGCCAGAGCCTCGGAGGCAGTTTGTCAGCAAAGGCCGGTGAGGTGGGTGGGACAGGACAGGCGGGAAGGGAGGCTGGATTGTGGGGTGACAAATAATGCCACTGTTGTGTTTTTCTTTTTAAATTCTCTCCTCTCCTGTGTTCAGTGTCGGCATGAACCCTCTGAGACATATACCAGGGGTGGACCAGTAACTTTAAATTGGTCTGAAAGGTAAGGATGAATGCCAAGTGCCGCACTGCATGTCTAGAGTCCGTCAGATTAACAACTAGCAAGTACACCCCATTAGGAAGAGCTCAGGGAACAAACCAAAGAGGACTCGATACCACTGGCCAGCTGACTGTAATTGCACTCTGGCGCCTTCTCCAGAAAGAGATGCTGGACTTTTTGCAGGAAGGTCTAAACCTGTTCCGTGAGACTTTTTGACTCCAGTGAAAAACTCTCCTGACATATTTAATGCAGACTGCACAGGTGGTTGAACTGTACTCTTTAAAATGGATTTCTGTCTGGCTTGTGCGACCTCCGTTGATGACTTCAGGTTTCAAAGGACAGTTGTCTCCATCCCAGAACATCTTAATGTTTTAGCCCTTGGGTGGGCTAAAACAGGCAGAGAGGCCAGGGCCTTGAATGGTTTCTTGCAGCTGATACTGCCTTTCGTCGTAAAGTTGGTCCCTTCACCTCAGAGATGAGACCTTTTAACAGGAGAGCTTGTGGAAAAATACCTTCCTATTGCTCATGCTATATCTCTCTTTGACATGTAAAGACTTCTCACACACAGGCCTTTCAGATAGGCGTCTTTCACTGCTGTGGTCAACGTATATTCATGGGTGGAAAATTATAAAGTTGTTTTGTTTCCAGTTTGCCAGCTCCAGTTGGAAATTAGTACTTCCCCTCCTCTAAGATGCAGTAACTGCCTGCCTAGTAACTGCTCATAGTCTGCCTTCATGCTTTATTTTGCCTCTGTGACTTGAAAGAAATCTGTACATGATCGGTTATCACATCTCAGCTGAGGGGCAGTAATTCCTTGAAAGGCTCGGACTCCTACGGCTCATGTGCACATGAGCATGTCCTTGGTGAAAGGAAGCAGTTCACCAGGAAGATGCGGATTTAACAGCAAGCAAGGCATTGTTCATGTAGTGTACAAGACTTGATGGAGCTCCCTAAACACCTGCTCTACAGACATACTCTTACAGTGCTGCTTCTCTACTTGTTTTGTGGATGAAAGGCTTGTGTAGCTTAAATCCAGGTCTGTCTGTGAAGCCACTGCTAAATAAGATGAAAGCTACAGTTTTGGTTTCTCTGTTCTAAATGGAGAATAGTATCTTTAGCAGAAGACAGGTACTGGGTCATAAAAGTCCTGTTCTGAAATGAGGTGTTGGGAAAACTTACCAATTTGCATGTGTAAACCTCTTCGTCCCTGGCTTAACTCTGCCACACAAGGATGAGCTTTTCTGCTTCAAACAGCTCCTGTTGGGAACACTGAAGATCAAGTAGATAGGGACTGTGATCTGTGTGTCAGGAATTAATCCCACATGGTTTGCACTGACCTGTGCTATCTGTAGATCTTCCCATATGAAGTGTGGCAGCCCCAGTTGTGTCTGATTTATGTAGAGCATCTATCTAGAGCAACTTTCTAGGCCCCAAGGAGTGATTCTTTTTTCTTTTTTAAAATTTTATTTAACTGCAATAAATGCAGTGACTTTAATACCTTTTAGGGAAGGAAAAAACAAATTCAAAGGTTCTCTGTTGCCCCAATTGTAAAGCTCTTCCATTTTTACAACTCTGCAATGAGCCATGACAACTGTGACTGAACTCTCACGAGGGCAAGACTGTCTTTTTCTTTTCCCTTTCAGATGAAGACATGGGTTTTGAAAAATACTTCAGTAATGAAAGTTGGGGTGTTACTGTGGGTTTTTTCCTCCCCCCGCCCTTAAAAATCTAACAGTCTCAAAAGACAGGAAGCCTGCAATTCCATAATGGATCTCTCTGCATCTGTGTGTCTTTTATAGGCAAATGCTTATTAACGAGTATTGCTAACTTCTTGCCGGGCATATGAGGTGTAATGCCACGTTGTATCTTGTGTTATAGAAGTAGAAGCATTTGGTCCATCCCAGATGTCAGAGAAGATCCTTCTCAGGCTGCTAAAACATCCCAACGTCATCCAGGAGCTGAAATACGATGAGAAGAACAAGAAAGCCCCAGAACACTACCTCTACCAGCGAAACAAGCCCGTCGACTACTTTGTTCTCATTTTACAGGTCAGACATGTGATTATGTAGATATGTGCAAAACCCTTTATCTCCTGACATATCCCTTCCCTTGCAAACCTCTTCCAGTTAAGGTTTGGCTTCTGTCAAACGTGGGAAGGGAACTGTGGCTTTTGGGAACTGCTCCTGCCTCCTTTATGATCTTGCCAACCTTGAAGAGCTCACTCAGCTGCTTTCAGCCTCAGTTAAACCAGTTGTGAAAGACAGCGCTTCCCACTTCCAGTCTACTGTTGAAAATGACTTATGCTTTCAGTATCATTAGGATAGACAGTGCAAAGGAATCTGTGAGTACAGCTGGCATTGTTTGGAAAATAGGAGTGCAAAAAATCGTACCTCATAGGAGTTTGGCCAGGTGTTTTCTCTACTGCACTTTTCCCTTTTGGAAAAGGAGGCGTTGGTAGCTTGACCATTTAGAGAAATGACATTTTTCTGTGCAATTTTGAAGTCTGTACCTGCGGTGTTGTGAGAAGTGCAGGTTTCATCTACTGAACTGATGCCTCCTCCTGCCACAGCCCCTGCATTGCCTGGGCATGCTTAGTGCCTGGGAACCTTGGCATCCAAGCCCTTACTTGACCCTGAGATCCCTGAGAAACTACTGGGTGTTTTTCGTTTGGAGCCCTAGGTGGTGTGGAAGGACTGTTTTCTGTGTGTTCTGTACAGGATTGCTTCCAGTGCTGATGTTTCCCAGGTTTTGTTACCTGTCAGGAATGGTTGAATGGCTTAGGTAAAGTTTTACGTGGCAGCTTAGCTTCCATCTAGCACCGTTTGAGCAGGAATAGTCCTTTAAGAGAGATTTTGCTGAAACACTGCTTATGTTTCTGTCCTGCATGATGGAAAATCAATTTTGGTTATAAAAGCACGAGCATCACAGCTAAAGTTTTAACACAGGACTTCAAATCTTAACCCAGCCTTAAAGAAAGGCTTGGGGGGGTTAAACACTGTCAGTGATAAACAATTAAGAAATCACTGGAATATTATAGTGTGGATTCAACATAATTTTCTTTTTTTAAAAAAAATCAGTTTTTTCAAGACTTTGAGGAGCCCCTGGTAGCTCTTTAACTCCTTCTTCTTATGTGCCGAATTGTTGCAATCTGAAATACTCCAGAGGCAAGATAAGGCTCCTGACGTAATGCTGCAAAGATGTAAATGGGCAACATGGGCGATACAAAAAGAACAATCAGTTCTTTCTGAGCTATGCTGAGGTCAATAAATATTTAGCAAACACAGTGTGCCAGGTCTATAATGCATTTGGAAAATGAGTGTTGAAGGAGGTACATACTCTAAAAATGGCAACAAGGTTGGTTCTGCCAGGATCGAGAGGGGTTAAATACTCTGCTTTTGTTACTTAGACAGACTTGGACTTATTCTCTCCCATTGAGGGACCAAGAATGCCTTCACAGTAAATGCATGCCAGTACACAATTAAATGTATATTCTTCTTGTGTGCAACCAGTCTTTGCCTGGTTGATGAAATCGTACCTTCTGGAAGGCTTATGATGAAGAAATAAGCTACTTATTTGTGTTGTAGAGTGAAATTGGTTTTAAAAGGGATTATATGAAGTTGTTGCTTGTGATAGCAGGAAAGTGGATTTGTGAGCTGGTCACTCTGTTCCTGCTAGGCAGATTTTGTGGTTTTTCTCATCTGGGACAGTTAGACAAACTGACTTGGTGTCAGGGCTCATGCAGGTTGAGTTGTTACCTTTTGCTGCCCCAGTCCAGTACTGTAAATTTAAAGGCACGATGATTTATTTTAAATGGGCCTTAATGAAATAAACACAGATAAATAAATCCTACGTTTTGGACTCTTTTTGACCCAATTGTGTCCAGGTGGCATTCAGTCTTAGTACTCCTGGGATGGGCAGTTGGTTTGCCCTTTCCAGCCTAGCCAGAGGGAAAGCATTGCAGGTAATTACATTGTCTGAAATTTTAACTTTTGTGTAGTTCAGCCTGCAAGCTGCATGAGATTTTTTCTGTCTGCAGTGGTGTGCTGTGAGCCTCAGTACCAGTAAGGATGGATGGATGTGAAAACCAGAACCCACTAAGAAGCCAGTTATTTTTGGCTACTTGTATACCAGAGTAACTGGGATGTTTACAGCTCTGTTAGACTTGGTGGGTTCTGTTATGGAGTCCTATGTAGGACATGATGTTAAACATTTGACAACATTAGAAACAGGTGCACTTGCATGGTAGTGTAGTTTTGTACAGCTTGGGAAGCACTGAGGGTCCTCTTTAGGCAAGACTCTAAAGAGCAGGATCTGAAGTTAAGAGTGCTGAAATACGTAAAACTGCTAGAAACTGAGAAAACTAAAGCAGACTCAAGGTTGCTCCTCCAGGAATAAGGGCTTTTTTCTGTGGGAATCACAGACAGCATCCTTGTCTTGTCTCCCATTTCCCTTTCCTGTGTTTGTGTTTGAGGGGACTCTGTGAATGTGAGCTGTGGCCCAGAACGTCTTGGTGTCTCAAGGTCCCAGATGACTGTGCTACATATAAGCTTGTTATGCTGCTGGGTAGTATTTTATCACTCTGCATCAAGGGAAAGGAGCCTGTCAGCACTTGGAGCAGGGCAATAGAACCAACCCAAAGCTGTGTGGTGATCCTGATCCTCTGTGGATACTTATGCTGGCCACAGGGCACCCAAGACCAGGGTAGCTCAGGGCACAAAAGCGTGTTGCCCTTCAGGTCTGTCCCTGTTCAGGCACCATTCCAAACTGAAGGGACCATGGCACTGCTTAAGGATGTCAGGCAAAACTATCTTTCAGGGCTCAAGTTCAGTCTTGTGCCTTGAGACTTATGGTCCCTTTTAATTGCAGCTCTCTCTCCTTTTCCTTGACAGGGGAAAGTGGAAGTGGAGGCTGGGAAAGAGGGGATGAAGTTTGAAGCTGGTGCTTTTTCCTACTATGGGGTGATGGCCCTCACAGCATCACCAGGTATGTCCTCTTACCTTCTGCCTCTGGAACGCGCTCCTGCACAATCCTGCCCCTGCCGTGTCTGAGGGGCCCATGTGAATGGAGGCTCCTTGCCAGCCAAGCTGCCTGCCTGGCACAGTGTCCCTGGGGGGGCCCAGCCGTGGCAAGGCTGGCATGGACTCTGGAACCCAGCGGCGGGCAGGGGTTTGCCAGCTCCCGGAGGACTGAGCGTCAGCCTTAGCGAGGAATGTGGTTGGTACAGGTGGAAAGCTTTGTAGTTTTGCTGGCGGTAGGGTAACAGGGAGTGAATTAGCAGGAATAAATAATTAGTGGCAGAGAGACATCTAGTGGTGTGAGGAACAACAGCCTGGTTAGTCTGGGGATGGTTCTCTTTACCAGTCTTGTTTCTAAAGCTGTCTTGAGGAAAGGGAGGGCAGCGGTGCCAGAAAAGCAATTGCTCCTGTCAGACTGTGTGGAAATGTAACCAAGAAATCAGTGAGGAGACAGAGGTGGTGTCTGAGGGTGAGGTGTGAGTCAGTTCCCAGCACACAAGTGGTAGCCACACCCCACCAGTGCAGGCTGGGGAATTGTCCTGTAATCCACCAAGAACAGGCTCCAATGATGCATTTCAGCATTTGGTGATGTATTTTAATGCCAGCAGTGTCATGACTAAGATCTTGACCTCAACTGGAAATCCACAGTCCCTTCGGGTGAACTGGAGCACTGGTGCTGGTGTTGGCCTTCTGCTGACCCAAAGTTACTTGCTCAGCTTCAGGGAGAGATGTTTCTCATGCTGAAATTGTCCTCCTATCACAGCAGGGTTTATATTGCATTTGAGAGGCAGCTTCCTTTAACTGTACACTCAGGAGCGCTCCCCTTACGTCCGTGTACCTACGTGTGTGTGTCCATTAGCAAACAGCGTTGGAGTGGAAATGGTTTTGTAAGTTATGAGTGTAGCCTTGTTAAACTCTACAAACAGCAGCAGTTCTCTTGGGCGTGGGAGCTCACTTTTACAGGCAAGACTAAGTCTTCCTTAAGTATGTACACTTCAATTTGGTCAGTCTAGCATATGCCTTTTGAGGTTTGAGAGATTCTGTAGCATGCATGGTGCTGGTTTGATTTTATCTCAGTGACAGCAGCAGTGTTCACAAGGAATTGTGACACACGTGTGTAAAACTGCATCTTACCCTCAGCTTTTGCAATATGGATCAGCCCTGAAGCTGGGGTAGGCACGGTCACTTGTCCTGCCAGACATACACTTGGAAATTACCTGTGGCATCTCTGTTTTGCCAGCGTTGTTCAGTTGACTGTTTTCATGTGTTGGGTTTTTTTGTGTTTGTTTGGGGTTTTTGTGTTGCTGCCCCCCACCCCCAACCATGCCAGTTGCCCCAGGTTCTGCCGGGTCAGATGATCTCCTCTCTGCCTGCCCTGAAATCCATCTTAGATTTTGCCATTGTCACATTTAAGGATATGCGCTATTTTAAATTAATCTCAGCCAATCTTGGATTTGTTTACCTTCAACTGGTTGGCTTTTACCTGGAGCAAACCCCTCATTTTGTTGGTTTTCCATCCAGATTTAGGGAATTTGCTTTATGATGTCTTGCAGCATTCTGAGATTGCTGTTAAGATGAGCTCATAAAAATAAATTCCTGTTGGTCTGTGTAGTCAGGAAAGCTCAGTGAAAGTGTAAGTCATTGCAGAACAAGAGAAAACTCCTGCTCTTCTGCATGTCCTAATTAGACTTCATGTGCCTAATCTCCCCACCTGGAAGATGAAGACAAAAGCAGGAGAGTAAAACACTAAAAACGAACCAAACGACAACAAAGAACCCCACAAACAAAACCACAGAAAATAAACAAACCAACCAAAAACGCAAGCAAAGAGTGAAGCTTTTTACTTCAGCTACAGCTGGGAAGAGATTTGCAGTATTGGTGAGCAGCAAGTAATGCAATATCCATCCAAACAAGAGTGAGCTTGGAGAATCACAGCCTCACTAGACATTTTACTGAAAACTTGAACTGTGAAGTGTCTTTTGGTTTTATTTCTGTTATTTGTCTGACTCCCATAAGGAAGAGCACCTCTGGATGCTTGCTTTGTGGCTTGTTTTAATACCTGCCTTCCAGGCTTGAGTGGGCACCACTGCTCCTTTTGAACTAGTTAAAAGCTGAATGTACCTTGATGGCCCATTCTGTGCTGGATAACCATTTAAATTAGCAAGTGAAAATTGTTCACTTCACTTCACTTCACTCTGACTCTTTAGCCTTGTTTTTTGGTTTAAGCCTAAAATTGTTTGATTGTCTTTTTTGGTTTTGCTTTTGTGTTAACCCTTTACTTTTTCATAGTTGATTTGCACTTTTGGTTCTAGTTCTTCAGTGTGTCAATTGGCTCCTTCCCCTGTCGACTGTGGATAGCTGCTGCCTTTTCTGGTCGTGATCTCATCCTTTTTCTCTCCCTCTTCTAGTTCCCTTGTCCCTGTCTCGTACCTTTGTTGTCAGCAGAACAGAGTTGTTAGCAGCAGGTTCTCCAGGTAAATCTGCATGCTTCTATTTTCACCATTCTTGTGACTGCCCTGATGCCATAAAAAGTCAGCTGCAGTCTGTATTTGTCTGACCCCTTTGCTCGTTAGAGAGAAGTCCAGCACAGAGTTGTGCCTCGCAGGTAGGTATCCTGAACTTTCTGTTATGGTAACTGATAGTAACATCAGAGTTCTCAAAATGGGAAGAACTGAAAACACGTTAAAGAAAATGTATTTGGTAATGTGTGCTTGTTCTTGTTTTCTCATACATACACTGGTGGAAAATTAGGAGGGGAGATTTTTCAAAGAATGTTTTCTCCCCCAAGCTGATGCTTAAAAGATTCTGAAGAAAATGGATTTGGCAGAGGAGAATGTCTGCTGCTTAAACTGCCATAAAAGGAAAACTTATTTAATGAAAGTATTCTTCTGTTCTCACATGGTTAAATTCTATGGTTTGTATACAGTCTGGCCATTTCAGTTCCTGAAAAGCTTTGAGCTTTCTCTCAGTGAGGTTAATGCCATGGACTGCCACAGTGATCTACTGCAGATGGATTTGCAATGGAATGTGCAGGAAGGTTCTGGGACCTCCTGTGGGATTTTCTGGTTCCTTGCTGAATCAGCAAGTTGACTGACAGAAATCCCTTTGGAGAGCAGAGACCAAGGAGGGAACAAATTGGGCCAAAAAGCTCTGAGATGTGGCTGAGGGATTGTAAATTGGGAAGGGTCAGGAACTGAGCTTTGCAGACACTGCGTGCACGGAGTAGTTGAGACAAATGGAAATCCATCAAGGAAATCTGTAGGAAGAGCAGAATCCTAAAATAGTTTAGGCCACAGTGAGGTTATTTCTTCCTTCTGAAGTTTTCTTTTTTAGGTGAAATGTCTTTCCCTAGACCTAAAAACAAACAAGATAATGATATGCATGTTTAAGTGAAACATCTCCGAAACTTTAATACATTTATCGTGCATTTCATAAATTTTCACCATCTCCTTCCTGTATTTTCTCCCTCAGTTTTTTTTAAAACTTTTGAAAATGTATTTCACCATCAGCCCTTAAATTAGTGTTATGCACATTCCAAACAAACTACAGGGTGTTGCCTTGCAGGGGATTTCTTTCTTACCCTGTTAAAGTTTCCTGATACTAAACTTCAGAGAAAGGGGAGAAATTTAGTATTTCTTTTATTAAAGTACCTGATGACTCTCTTTTAAGCTTGGCAACTTTGATTATCTTTCTTAGTTTGGTTCTTTTGTTTTGCCAAGTCTTTTTTTATTTTTGTATTTCCTTTTCTTTGCTACAAATAAGTATGTATTCTGCACATGCAAGTTGTTTCCAATATATAATACCAGGCAAATTTGTATAGCTTTTCTCCCAATTAAATAAAAAATTTTACAAAAAGTCAATAAGGGAAAATAATAGTGGGAAGAATCTCCTTTGTAAGGAACTGATAGGGTAAGCCTGGTTACTGTGGCAATGTGGTACCAGTTCTGATGAATTCAGACTTTCTGTGAGGTTCTTCTGAAAATAATTGCATTGTTTAACCCCAAATTCGTAAAACAGTTGTATTGATGTCCATCTTGTGGCTTGTGCTCTTCATCCCCTGTAGAGGAAGGTGAGGGGTTTGGGAAAACCTGGGTAAAAAAGTTCTGTCCAGATCTGGACTGGGCTGCTGGGCCTGGCAGGGCACAGTTCTGCAAACAAGGACCTGCTTGGTGTTCGTGTTGTCTGCTCTTTCTGTACCTTTCTGTGTCTCTCCTTCTTCATTGTCTCCTCTTCTTCCTGTCTTGAATGTCATCCAGAAGTTATGTTCTTTCCCTTGGATTTTTAGAAATCATACCTTTTTCCTCTGTCCTTTTGCTTCACCTGTCTCTTTTTCTTACATATGCTTTGTCATGTTGCTCCCTGTCCTCCTTTGGTTTTTATTAGTAATGTACCATAAGATCCCTGGTGAAAAGAAAAGGCAGATACAAGTCACACTAGCATAAAGTTGTTCCAGATGGAAACCTTTATCCCAAGCGGCAGTGATGCTCGTCACACACAGCCATATTTTGTGTATACAGGTGGGAAAGAGGACAAATTCAGCCTTCGCAGTTCCTTGTTCTCCGGTGGGAATTTCAGCATATCAGGTCCTGCGTGTAGGCAGAGTTTTGGCTCCTGGCAGCAGTTGTTGCAGCTTGCTGTGGCTTTCAAGTTGGCATGGAGGAGAACCTTGCAAGGCTCTGAGTGCTTCCCCCTAAGCCTGTACTTGCTGTTGCCATAGGGACCTGCACTAATTCCATAGCGCAGAAACAGCGGGAAAATTGCCAAGTTGTCAGAACCTGTGTTTTTTTGTTGCCTGTTCTAAAATTGAAGGAAAGACAGCACCAGAGTGATTACAAGTGGGAAATACAAAACAATGCAATTGTGCCATGCATCTAAAGTGTTAGGTTTAGGAGAGGCTGGATGCAGGGATGTGGAACAGGCTGTGTCATTGCGACAAGGAGATACTATATTTCTAGTGATTAAGTGACAGAGGTGTGATTAAATATAAGGGAGCTTTTTTTTTAAGAAGTAAGATTGTATATAGAAAAGTCTTCCAAAAAATGGAATTTGAAAAGCTTGTAAGGATACTGTTGTTGATTTGCTCAAAGAGACTTTGTATCTTAAGGTTATATGAAAATGATCCTTCAGCTTGAGAATGGGGGCCACCTGGTGAGTAGCATAGTTTACATCAAGTCTCAGTTTGCGCTGATTTTTAACTGCACTAAGATTCAAAACTTCACTGGTCCCAAAGACAGTTCTTTGATCAGTATGTACTGCATGTGCACCCAGGGAAAAGCCCTTAGGCCGGAGAATTTGGGATCTTTCTTAGGATGTATTTCTGCACTCCTGTCTTCTCGGTCACAGTGTGGGTGGAAGCCACAGATGCAGAATATCTGTGGTGTTCTGAAAGCACATTTCCTTTAGACAGACTGTGTCCAATCACATTTGCAGGGGGGACGGCTGTGAGGTCTTCAAGTGAAACCCTGCAGTGCTTAAAGGCAGTGATGGGAAACAATGTCTGCAGTTTACTCCTTTCTGAACGCAGATTTTTCTTGGTAGCATGGCCTGTTTTGCCTGTGTCACTGGCTGGCATGTACCATGTGGGGCTTGCTGTCCTTCCCTGAGGTTTTGCCCCTTTGGGCACTGGGAGGTACAAGAGGAAACATTGAACTAATCATCACATGCACTGTGCTCTGGTCCACTGAGGGCTCTGTCACTCTCACTGAAAACGTCTGCTCTAGCTTAGGGAGCAAGACATATGTAGGTACCAAGTGAAAGAAAAGGGGGCTGACTGTGGATGAAAGCTCTGGTATGGAGCAGTGATTATAAATCATTAATGAAAAAAATCTATTAAGCATGGTCTGACTATCAAGAGGTCCTGTAAGGAAGGCTTGGGAAGTTACCTTTCTTTGGTGGTTTTTGCTCATCAGGCTGAAGTGCAGTGTTCTCAGGGCATGTCTGTTGCAGCATAAACAAATCCTGGTTTGTTTAGGGCATACTCAGTGATGCTGGCTACCAGGACTGAAAATGTCCTCTCTTTCAGGGTCATTTGGTTGCATATCTAGTTAGGAGTGGATTAAGCATTTGCAGTTTATTTGTGCTGCATCTTGGTTTATTATGTCCCTTTGAAACTGGTGAGGTTAAGCTGGTGACTTTTTTCTACTTGACTTAAGAAATCTCTTGCTCTTGCCTGTTTCTCAGCCGAAAACAAGTCTCCGCCTCGGCCCTGTGGCTTGAATCACTCAGACTCTTTAAACCGAGGTGATCGCATCGACGCGGTGACACCGACGTTAGGGAGCAGCAACAACCAGCTGAACGCCTCCTTCCTCCAAGTGTATGTCCCGGATTACTCAGTGAAAGCGCTCACAGACATTCAGTTTGTCAAGGTAGGAAAAAAGCTAGAAAGACCTCACTGGAAAGTCGGGCTTGGCTGGTAGGATGGAGAGCCCAGGGAAGAGAATTCCCTCTAAATTGCTCTGTGAGTAAATAGCATTATGAAAGCAGCTGTTTAAAAATCACTCTAAACTACTTTTTTCCAGTATCTGCTTTCCAGTGATTTGTCTTCACTATTCTTCTCATTTGGGCTTGTAAGTAGATCGGTCACGTAATTTTCTGGATTTCAGGTCCTTCAAGGAAAGATTGTGGAAAATAACCTCTCTGCTTTTAGTAAAACATATCCTTGTGAAGCTTTTGGAGCCATCCGAAATGGAGACCCGTCAATATCAGACAGTGTCCTTTCCTAAAGGATGAGGCATTTACTGTTGGTTGTAGTTTTTATTCACTTCTGATTTTGGTTTCAGTTTGGGGTTCTTGATCTTACTTTCTGACTTGCCATCCTTCTTCTGCTTGGAGAAGTCTTGGACATTTCTCTTTATCTTAACTTCACATGTATTAGGCTCATGTCTCATACTACCAGTGAGTTGCTGCATGAATACAGCTCTGTCCCCCAGCATGGTGCATCCCACGCTGAAACGTGTGCGAGTCCTGTGGGCTAGGAAATCTAGCTGAGCTGAGGAACAGCTAATGCTGGCAGCAATTCCAGCCCAGCAGGGAGTCAGGGAAGCTGACATCCCATAGCCAGAAGTTGACCTTGATGCTTTTCTTAAATTAAGTGCACGTTCACAGTTTCTTTGTATGCAACTCAAATGATTTGTGAACTCAACTTCTGTCAAAGTTAATTCTATGTTAATTATGTGGAATAGGGTAGACATACTAGAATGCTAAATTGATTATTCCATAGCCAAATTTTAAAAGGACAATAATGCCTTGCTGTCAAAACTCTGAGATGCAAGTGTACTGGTCAGTGGTTCAGTCCTTCAAGGGATTAGATCAGTAAATGTTTATCACTGGGCAAGTGATTCTCACTATAATTTCAATGACTAAGCTGCTGTACAGAGCAGCTGCTCATCCAATGCTGGTTTATGTGGAGTCCTTCTAAATCTCACTGTGTTCATACTGAGGCTAATGAATGCTAAACTGTCCTGGTGTCTCTGCAGTCAGACTTGCACACCTCTTCTTGCATCACTCTGCTTTACACATAGGTCAGAGTACTCAACATTAGTGTTTTCACTGTGCCACATGGTCACTCATTCAGTTAATGCCTTCTAAAACCAGGGTTGTGATCTGCTCATGCATGTTTGGATTTTGCTTTTGGAGTTGCGACCTGGTTCATCTGACTCTCTCCATTTCCAGTCCCTCTGTTGTGCCGCTACTGAAACTTACGGTTTTCTATAAGTCTTATTTCACCTCTTCCACCTTCCTGCCTGATGAGATAACCCACTGCCGTTGTGGCATGTGGGGCTGCCAGTGCACGTGCATCCTGCTGCCTGTCCTGGCTGGCAAGATTGACTCAAAGGAGTTCACAGTGCTGGTTGCTTGTGGCTCCTGGAGGAATTCTCCCCTCCACCACCACATGCAGATGTACAGGGCTGTAGACTTTCTTGCCTCTGGGGCATCATGGGCAGTGACACTCTGTGCTCTAGGCCAGCTCCTGTCAAGGCTCTTCTCCTGAGTCCAGCCAGCTCTTGCAGAGACCAGTGGAAGATTTCATGGGTTGCTAATTTGGACTCATCTCTGTGGAGATCCCAGTCTTTTCTAGAATCAAATATCCTTCTATATAAGGCTGTAGCTCCTCTGTGTTTGCTGGCCTAGACAAGCACAGGACTGCTTGTTTGCTATACTTGTCCCATAGAGCTGGTTTGGCTCTATAGGGACACTTAGAGCCTCACCAGAAGCTCACTGAAGTTGGGAGAAGGACTTCACTGATCTCTGGTTCTTGTCCTAAAAGTGTGCATGGTTAGAGGGAAGTGGAGGTCTGATTTAAAAACCTCTGCATAGGAATAAATCCCTGCCTTTGAATAGCATGGTGATCACACAGCACTGTGCTTCTGCCCACCCTGGAATTGTCACCATGCTGTGGTGTTGAGCTGAGATGCTCTAGGCTTGCAAAGCGCAGGGATGTTTCATAGGAACAGGTAAAGAGGGGTTGAAGTGTGGTCGTCTGGAAAGGGAGGGCACTTTACTTTCTCAGTGTGTCCCACAGGAGACACAGAAGTGTGACTGGCTTTTTTTTTTTTTGTTCCTTCCCTGTTCTTGGAGCAGATCTCAAGACAGCAGTACCAAAATGCCCTGATGGCATCCCGGATGGACAAAACACCTCAGTCCTCGGACAGTGAAAACACTAAAATCGAACTGACTCTTACGGAGCTGCACGATGGTTTGCCGGATGAGACAGCAAACTTGCTGAACGAGCAGAACTGTGTGACTCACAACAAGCCCAACCACAGTATGCACAGTGAAGGAGCCATCTAGGAGCTGACTCCACACAACCCACCCATCCCATCTCCTCAGCAGGACCAGCCCGCGCTCCTTCCTGCCTCCTCCCTGAGTGTGAACACCGTTAGTACATGCTTGCAACACTGTGCTGCATCCAGTGTTCTGAGACCAAAGACTTTTGCGTCCGTTCTGGGAGCAGAAGAGGAAGAAACAGGAAGAAAGGAGCAAAGAGCAAGAGAGACTAAAGCCCCAAATGTATTTTGGGAATGGTGAGCCACCCTTGAGAATGGTGAAAATTCTTCTTGCAAAGTAGAGTTATGTTTATTTTTTATCTGTATTTTTGATCCTTGTTGGGTTTTTCCTCCTCAAACACATATGGGGAAGTTTAAAAGTTCCTCCAGAGTTATTTTTTTTTCCAAGGGAGATCATGTTTTTAAAAAATATTTTGCAGAGTTTTAAATTGTTTCTGTCCTTCAGGAGCCTCAAATGGGCTCTATTATGGTTTTGTGAATTGGCTCCAATGTCCTTAAGGCCTCTTCTCACCCCTTTCTGGTCCTTTTTGTTGCCCTGTTGAAAAAGTAAGTAACTGGTACTTGTATGTTATTTGTGTCTTAAGAGTGAGCCAGCTTCAAGGAACCTCTGGTTTCAGCCACCTGGAGGGCCAAGGGATGAAGATTATTCCATTCTTCCAGTTAAGTTTCAGGGAAGGAGTGGTTACTTTGGTATTTAATGATCTTTCAAATTTCAGAAGATTTCTTTGTAAAACAGGCAAAAGCATTGTTACACTTACAGTTTTGTAACCTCCAAAACCTTTGTGTATGTTGAAGATGATACTGGGGGAAAGGAATTAAGCAGCAAAACTGCAGTCTCGTGAAATGAAAGCCGGGCATAATTTTCCATAGTGAAGTAAGTGGGTGATTTTTCACTGACGTTCCTGACAATTGCACAGTGGGGTAATGTGTGTATCCAAAATGACAAGGCTTTAAGCACTCCCATGCTGTAGCACTCTGCACATTGTTACCTTGGCCAGAGCAGATGTGCAGCCTTGGCTAATTCACAGAATCACAGAATATTTTGAGTTGGAACAATAGATGAATATCAGAATGTCAGTGCCCACCCCCCCTTTAATCTCTAATATTAACAAAAAAGATGCTGCTACAATTACACCCAAAGTACATGCTCCAGGTGACAGTAAACCTCTGCCAGTGCAACAGTGGGCTCTGCTGAGGAGTCAGAACCATCCTCTACTCTCCAAGAACTGACAAAACTTCCTAGACGCGAGTGTATTGCACTTCAGGGATTCGGAGATGTTCATTTCCAGGCTGTTCCAGCCACATTCCTTCCTTTGAGTGGATTTAGTGCATTTCCTTCTTTCCTGCCCCTTTTAACAGCCATTTTAGGGATTACTGTGGTAGCAGAGCAGAGAGCCTCACACCCAGCTGCCACCAGTGCAGGGTATCCTGCCTTGGGCAGCAGAAATCAATTCCTCCACACCAAAAACCTGAATGCAGACTGGATGCAAGTAAGAGGCATCCCATGTCAGTTGTGTTTCACTCCCACAGGTGGAGTCTTGAGTCCTCAAATGAAAAAAAAAAGAAAAATGAAAAAAAAAGAAAGTTATTCTCCCAGTTCTCTCCCCTTCCAGTGCTGTCTCAAACAAAATGTGAACATTGCCTTCAGTATCTGGATTAATAAATTGGGCATTGCGGTTTCCCTGTTTCAAGACCCTGCCATGGCATCTGCCTATGTAGCATTTCCCTTTTTCTTTACACCTGGATAATCTCTTTGGGGATATCCCAAAGAAGCCCCCGGCCCCAAATACAACTGCCAGAGCTCTCTGTGCCTGCACACCTGCCCCGTCTTTCTTGCTCATGGGCTGGGAAAGGCACTTGCTGCAAGTTCCCACAGTCCTTCTGTGTGAATGGTGGCTGGAAAGGTGCAATATTCTGTTGCAGGATCGCCCCATAGGAAATTGGAGCGTGTGGTATCAGAGCCAATTGGGTCTGCCTGTGTCCCTCCTCCTCTCTCTTTCAGCTTCCGAGAGCAGCCCTAATTTTTGTTCTCCTCCCCAGTGGGAAGGGCTCAATATTCCTTGGAGCCACCCATGAAGTCCCCACAAGAGGGCACAGAAATTGCACGGTATCAAGCTTGTGCACGCAGTGAGGAGGAAAACAGGGCCCCGCCCCTGCTCCAAACCTTGCTCTCCCATTTAGGTTTTTATTAACTTGTTTTGAGTCCCATCTAAAAGCGTTTCCGTAGCCTCCATCCTTGCTCTGATGTGCACCAGCCCACCGCGGCGAGAGCAAACGGCTCAGCGCCAGCAGGGGCTGACCCAAGGCCTGTGTGTTCCCAGAGAGCTGCCAATATTGCACCTTTCTCACAGAGCAAAATGTCGAGATGTTGCAGCGTCTGTCCCCGGCGGGGGACTCGCCTCGCCGGTTTTGATCTAGTGTTGTGAATGTAAAAGTTTGTCAGAAGTGTTTGACGCGGTGGTGAACTTGAGATGCAGTATCCGTTTTGTCAAACCTGCCGAAGGAGCGAAGGCTCAAGTCAAGGCAGCTCTCTCCGGGATGAGTTTGCTCCCTGGATCTGACTTCTGCTTCTTATGGCAGGGTATGGGTTTGTTTCAATGTCTGTTTCATTTTTAAAAAAAAAAAAAAAACAAAAAAAAAAAAAAGAAGGAAAAAAAGAGGAAAAAAAAAAGAACGCCAGTTTTTCCAACCAAAGCCATGTGATCCCAAAGCAAATACCTCCTGCTTCTGCCCATGCTGCACTGTTCCAAAATTTGCAGGCAATTTTTTGCATGACTGTTTTTCATCATTTGTACAGATCCAGTAATGGAAAGTGAAATAATTTCACTTAACTTCCATAAAAATAGTTGATTATAGATGTTTCATATGGAAAATGTGTACCTGACCCAGAGGGGTTAGGAGCTGCTACTACTAATTAGCTTGAAGAATAAAGCATGGTCCTCTCCCTGGAGGGGAAGAAATCCAGTCTCCCTGTTCTCAGGGTATTTACAGTTTTACTGTTTAACAAAGGCAGGGGTTCCCGGCCCTCTCCGTGGGTACTATCACAAGCAGGGGAGCCCAGTGCCCTGCTCAGGATCACTTCGGATCTCCAGACGGCGTTTGCCAATGCCGGGCCTTGGCTCTCCTGACCGCAGTGGAGATGCCACGGCGTCTGGGTCTGTGCCCTTGCAGGGGGTGTCCTGCCTGAGCAGATCTGCTTTCTCTGCCTCGCTGGCTGCCTGCCTGCATTCAGGGGGGCTCAGATGCTGCAGGCTGTGCCACAGGGCCGCAAGGACACGTGGCCAGTCGGTTGTCTGCGCGGCGCAGGGCACCAGCTGGTGGCTTTGGGAATCATTGGACTTGACCTCAGACCTTGGCCGGGCTTTGACTCGTAGAAAGGATACTGCATCTTCCTAATGTCAACTCCTGCTGCCGCCTTTGCTCCCCTTGTCCCTCTGCCCCCGGGTTTAGGCGGCGGGGTGGGCGATGGCCTGTCAGCCGGGGGAGGCTGGGAGGGCATCTAGCCATGGTTTCTACTGTCAATACAATTTTGCACAAGAGTTCTTTGAAGTGAGGTTTTCAACACTAATATCTTAAATGCACAACTGTGAATTATAACTTTTACACTCCTGTTGGTTGAATTTCCTTTAAATGAAATGAACCTGAATCTGTTGTAACTATGATTTTTTTTTTTTTTTTTAAACTCTGTGTATTGCCAAATCTTTGTAAAGAGGGAAGGAATGTTCTTGCTTTCCAGTGAGAATCTTCATCTGAATGCGAATGACTCTGGTGATGTGGAGATCATATGAAGCACACTAGTTCTGAGAGGAGAGGGGCTCAGGGTGGGCTTAGCAAACCAGCCTCGGCCGCTCTGTGGACCGCAAGCTCAGACCCTCCAGAGTTTACAAAGTGCTTATTGTTTTATTCCCAGCTTGCCCACTTCCTGAAGGCCACTGCCCTGGAGGAGCTCAGGATGCTATCAGGGTGTCCAGGCTGGCTGGTGGGCAGGGGCCCAGAGTCTGGCCTGGCAGGAAAAGGTGCTTCCCCCATCCAGATGCACCAGCAGAGCGAGTTGCACAGGGCAGGTCCTTCTCCCGCTCACTGCTTCTGTTCCGAACGTGTTGTTGTGTGCAGTTCCTTCTCATGCTCTTTTTTGCCCCCACAAGCTCCTGCACTGGTCTGAGCAGGAATGGGATGATGCTGAGACCTGGGGAGCAGGGCAGCTGGAGCTGGCTGCTCCAAGGGTGCAGTTCTCAGCCCCGTTGGAAGAGGGGTCAGCTGCTGATTCACATTGTGCTCACTGGTCTGTTTTTGCCCTGTTCACCTGGATTTGCTCCCCTTTTCCTCACCACAGGGGGTTTTTTTTGTTTGTTTGTGGTTTTTTTGTTTGTTTGTTTTTGTTTGCTTTTTGTGGTTTTTTTTTGTTTGTTTGGTTTTTTGTTGTTGTTTTTTTGGTTCTTTTTTACTTCTTTTCTTTAAGTGCCTTTTCATGTGGGTGGAGCTGGCAACAGTAGGAGTCTCAGGATATGGCTCTTTGCACTCACCTCAGACCAGGAGAAAGCTCAGGGGGAGAAGGGCAAGTTGCCCCAATGGCCCACAGACATCACCCATTGCTGCTTCTCAACCTTCAGGGCCCCGCTCAGCTGAGGATGAGATTTGTCACTGATGGTGTCAGGCTCTGACTCAAATCAGCTCAAAGGAACCAAAGAGGTAGTTTTGTGTGAGGGGCTGCTTGGGCAGTGGTGGTGCTTCCTGTGATCTCTGCAGAGCTCAGCCGAGGAATGTGGGGATGCGGATGGCAAAGAGCAGCCCCGTCTCCTCACGAGCATCCTGTGTAAGTATCCTACATGATGGAGAACACAGCTGTATTCTCCAGGACCCCTTGGAACATGCATCTTCCTTGTGCAGAATTACACTCTCTATAGAAATCATTCCCACATGAAAGATGTACCATATTTTATACACTATCTAATACACACATCTGTGGTTTTAAAACTAGTACCTGTGTACCAGTTGTGAAGTTATCCAGTGTCTGGATTACCAGTAGAAGGCTGGGGGTGGGAAAGGATGCTGCAGAGTACCTCTTGTCATGATGCTAACTTGAGGCTTCATCCCAAAGGAGACCCTCCGGCATTGAGGGGTCCCTGTATTCTCACTGTGCAGAGCTGGCACTAGGTAGAAAACCAGCATGTGGTGAAAGGCTCAGTGTGGTACAGCCTTGGGAATGCTGCCCATCCCACTGCCTGGCCCTACACTGGGGCTCTCTGTAGACCAAAAGAAGTACCTGGCCCTGGATACTGATGTTGATTTGGCCCAATGGTGAAACGGCGAGTTTAACTAACATGATCAGGCATCTTTTCATGGTGTGGAGGGGAGAACAGCCTTCATCCTGACTTGGCCAGTGCAGAGGAGAGGCTCTGCCCCACAGGCTGGGCTGGGAAGCTGCCTTCATCCCTGTGCTGCTGTTTAACTTGGCCCATCAGTTGCAGGTCTCTCACTGGTGTGATCTCTGTGGTGATACTGGCTTCGCTCCCATGTGTGGGCCTCAAGGGGACTTGGACATCCATGATTTTCTGCAGAGTCCCCCTGCTCTGTGTCTTGCTCTTGTCCTTTAGCCAGGCTTCATGCTGGGTTGTGTTCCTCTGTATTTAGTCTCATGGCTGTGCCCTTGAGGCTGTGTCCAGGCGAGGGGGTGCTGGTTTTGTTGGTCCAAGGCGGTACAGTTGGGCTTTTCTGACTGGTTGTGCATATTTGCAGTTCCATTAGAAGCTGGATGCTGAACCTGGGAAGGCCAGGGTGTTCCCTAGGAGAAAACCTGGGATGCCAGGCTATCCCAGTGCCCTTCCCTGAGCTGCAAGGGATGGGGAAGGGTTGCTGGAAAGCAGCCTCCAGCCTGTGGCACGGTACAGGTAACGGGTGGAGTTGTTTCACAGGTTGGTAGCTCTGACTTCAGTCAAAGTGACATTTTCTTCTTGTTATCCTGAGGTCAGGCGCTATAGCAGTTCTTCACCTTGGAAATGACGGTACTCAAAGCTGCTGGTCTTCTGTCTCCAGCTGAAAAATGTCATTCTCCTCTCAGGTTTTGCCTTTGGGCCCCTGTTTTTCCCTGAGCAGGGCTGATCACTGGGATCTTGCAGAGGATGGTGCCTTCACTGCCCTTGCCCCTCCACTACAGATTTCTGGCTGAGTAAGTGCTTGGTTTTTAATCCTCCCCCAGCAGCAGAGGTTTGGCTGGACTTTACAGAAGTGACCTGTCACAAAGCCAGGCTGGAGGTTTGTCAGCTGTTGTGAGCCTGAAACATGCGAAGGTTGCAGGTGGCTCTTGACACTCCAGAGGTGGATTTGATGTCTCTGTTGTCTTTTCCTCCTGGAAGCAGCGTGGCAGTCAGTTGGTCACAGGGTTTGTTGGGGAGAAAGGGCTTGTTGCAGCATTTGGTGCTTGGCGAAGCGGTCTAGCATCCCATCTCAACTGTTTGCTGATCACGTATCTTTATAGTAGGAGGTGGTGTTTTATCCTCTCGGCATCACTGTTTTACCAAACCCTTCCAAAGCAAGTGAGAAATTAGTAGATATCAGATGCCTGGATCATAGGCCCTTAGTTGGAAGTGCCAATATTGAATGTGTGTCTTCTGGATTCACCCAAAGGTCACCGTGGGAGGGTGAGGGGCTCCAGGTGAGCTCCTCTGTTCTCAGAAGCAACAGGCTGGCTAGGCCTAGATCAGCTCTAGTGTCATCCCTGCTTTAAAGTCTCGGGTCCAGCAGGCTGGGCTGGGCTGGGCTGGGCTGTCTTGTCCAGTGGGTTTTTACCCAGGGTACGTGCTCTGTCTTTCTGTGTTGTGCTGGTTTGGATTCATTCATCAGTGTGGCTTCTGCAGCAGCTGCACTCACGTGGGCTGTGGCTGTTCCTCTGCTCCTCTCGCTGTGGTTTGGTTGGAGTGTTCAGGGAGGCGAGGAGGAGGTCCGGCAGTCAGGAATGGGCGATGCTGCAGCCATCCTGTCTTCATTTCTCACACTAAGGGTAGGAGATACTGCTCAAGGGACTCTGCCTTCCTTGGAGGTCAGGTGGAATTTGGAGAGTGGAATCCCAGCAGGACCCCAGCAGCAATGCTCCGGTACCATTTGATCCATGTTCTCCCGAGCACAAGGGTGGCTTACGAGCGGTTCAGGGTCAGGCCCTGCTGAGGGGCCTCAGAGTTCTTGGCGTTACGTTTTCTCCAGCAGAGCCAGCCTCAATACCTGAATCACTGGGCAGGCGCCCGGATGCCAAACACATTGAATCTGAAACTCCAAATACTTGAGCAGTGTTCCTGGAAGCCCTGAGTGGCTGGTGCTCAGCAGCCGGAGAGCTCTCACCAAACCTTTCTCCTGCAGTTGGGTCCTTCCTGACTGCCCCGAGCCCTGTCCCAGCCACTGCTGGCTTGGCCTTGGTCTCCCCGTTCAGGAGCGTGGTGGCTCTCTCGTCACAGTGCGTTTTCATGGCTGTCTGATCCCGCTCAGCCACTCCAGCTGGCTCTTCCCTGTGTCTCACCTGCCGTCGTACGTGGTCTTTGCGAATTGTATCATATTGTACATGACTTCGGGTTTCCAGAGTTGTAGTGTTCTGACTACAGTATTTCCATGTGTGTACATAAACCTGAATAAGCACAACTGAAATCCTGAATGGAGTGTATACGTTTCATATACTGATTGTCATACAAATTAATTTTATAATTATTCCAATTTTGTTGTAGATTTCCAATCTTTCCTATTTATTTTGTACCAGATTTATTTGTATATTTTGTGATTTTGTTTAAAAGCATTTTGTTTATTTCTATTCTTTTTAGATAAATGATGATTTTTTTTTTCTGTTGAACATTCCAGTTTTATGCATTTTTCCCTCCTCCATGCTTCCCCCCTCATTTCCAAGGGACAGATTTTGGCATGCGGGTGGTGGGACTGATGGTGATCCTGGACCCAGATCTCTGCTACTGGCACATCAACAGTCTTTAATCTCCACTTCAGCTGCCAAGAGCTGCCAGAGAGGCTGGATCCTGCTCCCTTTGAGCCAGGTGTTGCTCTTTGCTTTGGTGGGTCTGGGCCCCTAAGCCCTGAAGCTGGGGAGGGCTGTGCTGGTGGTTTTGCTGATCAGGGGCTGGCTGGGAAGGTGGTGGCAATGGCAAGCAGCTGACTTCCTCTTTCTGAAGTTCCCTCAAGGCTGAGGGTCTTTTTCTTCCAGTAATAAAAACCCCTTATTTACAACCGGCTCTCCTCAGCTGATGTTTGTTTGTCTGTAAGTGTAGATGCCATCTGTCCGTGGCACATGTTCCTGCCAGGCGGTGCGTGGCTGGGGTCACCAGTGAGGGACGTGGCTGGGGACGACACCGTTGGACGGGAGCAGCTGGTGGAGTGAGTCGGTCCAACCCCCTGCACTGGGTGCTGCTGTCTGATCCCCTCGGGGTGGGATTTTGGGAGCAGAGCTGCGTGGAGCCTGCAGTGACAGGCTTATGTCTGAGCAGGAGAGAGAGCCCATGCTGAGTCCCTTGGCCCCCCATCAGTTCCAGCTCACACTGGAGGAACAGCCCACCCTTTCCAGTGTGCCAGATACAGTCCTGCCATCATGCTTTTGCCACCCCTCAGCTCCTCTCCTCCTCACAGCTGTTTCACCCAGCTGCTCTCCCTGCCCTGGGCTTTCCTCCACACTCAGCTCAAGAGCTGCCAAACCCTGGGTTAGCAAGTTGGGCAGGGAGCTTGCCTGAGCAAGCTGCTCAAGCCTTGGGTGGGAATTTTTTTTGCACCCAGTGCAACCTCTGTCCCTGTGCTGCAGGATGGCCCCATCCCTCAGGACCTCGCTCCCCGTGGTCCTATCAGTGAGATGGAGAGAGTGGTAGGTCCTGTGAGGACTTCTGCTCCCCTGTGTGGCATAGGGTGGAGAGGGATGGGGTGCTGCAGGCAGGATCTAAGTAGAATTAATGTGGAGACCATCTTAGGGGCTGGGTGTGGTGTAATGGAGTAGCAGGAAAAAGGAGCAGGACAGGAGAGCCCAGGGCTCCTGAAAGGGAGGGTGCAAGAGGCCAGGGAGAGGGGATGGCTTTTGGTTGCTTCAGGTCCAGGCTGTGCTGTGGCAGAAGGGCAGGAGCAGTGCCCAAAGTGAAGGCAGCTGTACACAGGGCTCTGTCTCCTCAAGGCTCCAGCAGCACCACCCCCTGTGGCCGGGCTCCACAGCCCAGTGGGCTGCAGGGCCAGTCTCTGGGAGGTGAGCACCCTTGTGCAGGGCTGGGGTGAGCTGGTGGCTCTGCATCCACAGAACTGCCTTATTCAGGTTGGCTGTAGGTGCCAGGGCTTCAGGCCCAAGGTTGGAATAGCTGCTGCTCAGGGACTGGCACAGGGCTTTGCATCCTCCATTGTGGTCAGGCATACCTCGATCCTGGGTCTGTGCTCCAGCTGCAGCAGCCCTTGCCCTCCTGTAAAGGAAGAGGAGCTGGGAGCAGGTCTGGTGACTGACCTGGCCAGAGGTACGTGCCTACAGTGCCCAACACACAATGTCTGCAGGGCTGTGGCTGAGGGCAGAGAGCCCTGGGCTCCTGTCCCTGGTACAATTTGCCCCATGCAGCCCCTCTGAGCCCCCTCCAGCTCTGCGGAGCAGTGGGGGTGAGGAAAGTGGGAGAGATCAGAAATGATGCCTGTCCGCTGCCCTCTGCTCACCTTGCTTCCACTAGGCTTTTGCTGCAGGAGAACCCATGACTGGTGGGCAAAAGTATGCCTGTCCCTTGGGGTGGGGAACAGGTTGTGGGGAGAGTGGTGGGAGCTTTTCCTGGGGTTCTGCAAGGCAGTTGGAGACACAGGTACTGCCAGACCACTGGCTGCTGGGCAGCAGCAGCTGGTGCCACAAGCCACTTGTCAGAGGTGTGGGCTGAGAACCTGGGCTGTGGCCGTGTCCCTGGTGCCAGCTGGGACAGCAGGCTTCACCCTGGCTCTTGGTCAGTGGGTTTTTACCACACCATGGTGGAACCAGGGCGGGACAGACAGGATGGCACAAGGCTGGCCACTGAGCAGTGTCCATCAGGCTCTGCCCGAAATTTTCCCACCATGAAACGGGGGTCAAATACTTTCCATTGCTCCAGCCCTGAAGACTCTTCTCCCCATCTCAGTCAGAAATAGCCTGGGCTGGGAGTGAGCTATTTGTGGTGACTGGTTTGGAAGGAGGAATGCTCAGAACCCCCAAACCTCCCTTCCTGCAGCCACACACCCTCCCTGGCTGCTGAGCTAAAGCTTAAAAAATTCGAGTGGCTATACTTGGAGAAACAAGGTTTAAACATAGCAAGAGCCCAGCACGGCCTTTGGTGAAAGGGCTCAGGAACGGCTCCCTCGAACCCTTCCTGCAGCCAGCCTTACTGTGGGTACATGACAACTGCTCTCCAGGGCCCAAAATTGAAGCGTCAGGGACCCAGTGCTGGGTTTGGGGTCTTCAGCAATCCCTGAAGTGTCAGGTATTGATTGTTGAACACCAGCTGCTGCCTTTTAGTGTTGCTTCTCTGGCACTTTGGGTCCTTGTACTGAATATCCTTCTGTGGTGGCACACACAGGGAACCTCCTCAGGCCTGGCTGGTTGACACACAGAGTTTGTTCATAGGTGAGGGTTGAGCACAGCATGCCCAGAGCTGTCCTGGACACAGCCTTTGGCCGGGCTGGCTGGTGCTGTAGCTGTGGCAGCACTGGCCTTCTCTGGGTATTTTTGTCTGTTTAACCAGGTTTGCAGCTCCTGGTGGAGCATGGGCCATACTGTGCCCCAGTGCCACCCTGCATGTGCGTCATGAGTGGGGAGGGACTGGCTCTTGGTAATACCTGTGGCAAACAGCCCTGGAAGGACACAGTGTTGGAGGCAGTGGCAGGGTGGAGGTGTTGCCCTTCCTGCCATGGAAAAGCCTCTCCTCGCTAGCTGTAGTGAAGCAAAAATGTTTCTCTGCCCTCCCCATGCCTCCCCAGCTGATGCTGATAACAAAAACCTTGTGCCCCACCATCACTTCCTAGGACTGTCTGGGGACCAAGCATACCCTTACAGCCAGTTCTACAACCAGTGGCTCCTCAGCACTTCACACAACCTATTCCCAGAGGTGCTTTCCCTCTTCCCCAGCCACCCATCCCCTCTTTCCTCACCAACTCCAACACAGCCCTCACCATCTCAGCAACACGCCACAACGCACTAGGCATTTCTTAGAAACATCATCATTTATTGACTTGAACAACTGCCACTACAGCAGCACTTTGCTGCTCAGAGGGTTGTGGTGTGGTTTTTCTCTTTTTATTTTCTCCTAAGGTACTTTAAAATGAAAAAGAAATAATTAAATGAGTTTATGGTACTAAAACAACAGTCGAATTCGTAGCAAGAGGGCCCTTGTTGTAATCCCTTTGCAGTGAACGGCAGAGGCTGGAGTAAGGGAGGCTGCAGCCATGACACAGAGGAAAACCACAGGGCACTGCTGCCCAGCTGTGCGGTGGCCCCCTGCCTTCCCTGGGCTGGGTTTCGGGCTCTACTACAAGGACTGCACGCCCATCCACAGAGGACACCCCTGGTCCCTGCACAGCAGCCTGCAGCCATCACCCTCCTGCCCACAGCACCCTGCAGTGAGGCTGTGCTTGCTCCACACCAGAACAAAGACAAGGGCAGCTGCCAGCCGGACTGGAGTCTCCCGGCTCCCACTGGGGGGCTGGCCCCGTGGCATGTGCTGTTTCCTAGTTTAGGGCAGGCCCATGTGGCCTGTAGCACCCTGGCACAACTGGCTCTGTCAAGCCAAATGGTGGCTGGATTTGTCTTTGGGATGCTTCACTTAAAGCTGAGAGGACAGAAAGGGCAGGAGGAACACAAAGTGAGTAACGTAATGCTAAAGCTGCAGCTTCAAGCTCCTGGGTTAGTATTTACTGCTGAAATTAGAGGAATTGAGAACACAGTGTGCGGCTCAGCTGTTTGAGAAATGTGCTGGAAATCATGCATCACATGCTGATGGTGAAAGAGAGCTTGGAAACACTGGGAGAGGGTAACAAGTGTCTGTCTACAAGCCAAAACATATAGAGGGGCAGATATGCAACAGCTGGAATCCCACTGCCATCCATGATGGCTGGAGTCAAACCACTTACACAGAGAAACACCAAGCAGAAGGTAAAACTGAATGCTGGACGGCACAGCAACACCCTGGCTAACATGGGGAGGGACAGGTATGTAACCCAAGAGCAGAGGGTTAAGGCCAGCAACCCAAAGGGCAGCAGGATTTTGATAATTTTGTCTCCTGCAGGGCCCAGCACATCCCTTCTTTCTCCACAGAGAATGCAACAAATGCCAAAAACCGTTCACAGGACACTGTCCAAATGAAAATCAAACGAAAACACATCAGGGGAAAGGGAGAAACATGCAGCATCCCTAAATGTAATGGGAGTAGCATGACAGCACAGACTGGCAGTCCAATCTGAATGCACCACCCAGACAGAATCCCATGAGCTTTTTGAACTGTCTGCAAAACTGAAAACAAGGGTCTCCTCCTAATTAGTGTTAATTTGTTAAAAGTTTCCAAATGCTTTCAAAATGTGCCTTTGCAAGAATCACACCCCCAACCCATCACCCCAAGGGCCCCAACAACGGAATCGATTCCTGATCACTGCTAGAGTCATGGTTTATATTCAGAGATACTTTGCTTTTTCTTTCTTATTCCTCTTCCTCTTCCTCCTCTTCTTCCTCCTCCTCCTCTTCCTCATCATCATCTTCATCGTGGCAATGTGTGATTTCCTGAGGTGCCTGGGGGAAGAGGTTGGGCGGTTTGATCTCGCTGATGGATCGGGTCAGTTGGTGCCGCTTGTAGTCGGAATCTTTAAAATCCACTGAGGTGCGATTGCGCGTGGCCATCGGCGACTCCTTCTCGTTGATGTCGACGTGCGTGTGCTCTACTGTGGACTCGTGTGGCATCTGCATGTGTAACAGAGAGAGGAGCTGGCAAGGGGAGTCCCAGTCCCGGGGCACCTCCCTGGGACACGCAGAAAGCAAACCCTGGAACACGAGCCTTTGGCCTGCGGTGCCACCCAGCCCTCCGAGGTGCTGCTGTCTCTTGTGAAGTGTTAACAAAGAGAAGCACAGGCCCCTCTGAGACCCCTGCCCACCTCCCTGGGCTCTGCAACTCACCAGGACGTGGGCAGCTCTGAAGAGGTAGCTGAAGGGGTAGTAGAGGAGGTTGATGAAGGAGGCTGCATAGAGGTCAGCGTAGCGCATCACCTGGCTGGCAAACAGGGTCTGCCGAGAGCCGCTGCGGAAGAGGCTTCCCATCATCCCATAGCACATATCCATGTCGTGGGTCACTTTCTACAAGGAAAGGGCAGGTTAGACCCTGGCCCAGGCAGGCAGCACCTCCGAGCCACGTTGGAGCGCCCTGAGGGCTGGGGGCTATGTGAGACTTGCAAGCATCTCCAGCAAGGCTTTCTGTGCTTGTATCCCGTGGCATCAGAGCACAGCCAAGCCCCAGCTAACAGAAGGGAAGGTGGCAGCGGGCTCAGGGCCAGCACTTGCCTCAGGCTGGCACCCCAGGGCTGGCTGAACCAGGGGCCTCTCCAGGCCTGTGTGTGCCAGTGCCACGTGCTGCAGCAGTGAGCACAGTCAGGCAGTGCTGCTGTGGGCATGAGGAAGGGGACCCTATTCCAGACCAGGCTGCCTTTCAGGAGTGCCAGTGACACCAGTGAGCTGAGACAGAGTGGCTTTGCCAAGCCTGCTATGCCCAACCAAAGGCAGAGCAAAGCAATTCAGGGCTGAGCAGTGGGGTTGGGTTGTCAAGCCCTTTGGGATCCAAAAGGATGAAAAGGGGTTTTGATGATTGGTACCTTAATGCGTCTCTGGATGGAGCTGATGTCAGGGCGTTCATTGCTGCTACTGTCCAGATGCCTAGTTACAGGCGAGAAGGTAAATACATGGTGTGAAAAATCTTTCAGAACCAGATGCTGTGGGATGGGACTCAGGGGAGGGAGGCTGGTCTGGAGGGAAAGGTTGGTCTCGTGGGCAGAGCCCAGGCCTGAGTGAAGGCTCCAGCAGCAGAGCCACTAATCCAACCCCAAGGTTTTGTCAGTGCCGCTCTTTAGCTGGGAGAGGCAACAGGAAAGTTGTAACTGTTTGAACACTCACTTGTATAGCTCAGCCAAGAAAATATCCAGACTCTGCAGCTCTTCAAAAAGGGCTGGAAAATCCAGAAAAGAAAGGGGAAAATGCTAAGTTAAAACTGTTGAAATGAAAAGGGCTGAAAGCAAACCCACCACCCTGCCCGCTCCCCTTGCATGGCAGCAGAGGGACACTGGAGCAGGGAACATGGCATCTCAAGGCCACTGGGCAGGGAGAGGGGTCAGTCACAGTCTGTCCCACTGGAAGAACTTTGGGCTTGGCTTCTGGTTGGCCCTTTTGGTTTCGAGGCTGAACCTTTGCAGCTCTCACCAAAACCTTCCAACCAGCCATGGGGCAACTTGCATAACCCCCAGCCCTGTTTAACACACCAAAGGGCAAACCTGGGAGAACAGCAGTAGTACTGGTGGATGGGAAACACATGGCACTTTGGCAGCAGAGCAGCAGAGGGAGTGGGAGGAACGAGGAGGAAGCAGCTGGTGAGCAGGGACTCCCTGCAGATGGGAGAGCAGTCATGGCTCAGGCATTACAGGGAGAATAACCCAGGCATCTTGTCAGATACTTTTTGCCAGAGAAGCCATGGCTCCATGTGGGCAGAGGGGGAAGAGTTTTTGGGGCAGGGTTATGGACAAGGAACAACTCAACCCACCCAGCTGCAGCTTCTCCTATGGCCAAGGCAGCGCTTGGCTGATCACACATGAAAGGCCTGGGACCCCTGCACCAGCCCATGGAGAGCTGTGCCAGCTCCTGCCACCAGCACCCAGACCCAGGGAAAAGGGACAAAAGGAGAAGTGGCAAACCAGGGCGATCTCTCCCCTGGCACCCCTAAGCCCTGGCAATCTCAGGGGTGCAGCACCAGACAAGCAAGAGCAAAGCCTGGCCTGGGGTTTGCCTGGCTGCTGACCGCTTTTGTCTGTCCAGACATGCAGCTCCTGTGCCAGCTCGGGGATCACCAGGAAGGTCCGCCAGCCCTGGCGCTTCTTGGATTTGAGGATGTCTCCAAAGATATGGTCTCCGATGTACAAGATATCCTTCCCTTTGGCCCCCAGCAGGTCACAGACTGTGTCTGAAGAGCCTGAGAAAAGAAAGGCATGGCTCAGAACAGGGAGCCAAAAGGAAATGCGTGGCTCATTTGAGAGGGCCAGGGTTAGGGACAGAGAAGGTACATTTTCCTCCCAGAAACCTCTGCTGCTAAATGTAGCATCCCTGCTTGGCCATGACAGCACTGAACGCTGCTCACCCACCTGGGAGTTCACCGAGGAGCAGCTCTGCCCATGCACAGCCTTCACAAAAGGCAACAACAGAGGGGCCATGCTGTCTCCCACCTCAGGTGAGACTAATGGAGCCCTGGGCATCACAGACAGCTCTGTGTATCCACCCACTGCCCTTCCCTGGCTTGGGGGAACCTTCCAAGCATGGTCATGCTGGTGGCACCTGGGGACATTGCACTGGGCCAGCTGCAGCTACCCTTCCACCATAAGCCCTGCAGGCATTTCCCAGACCCTCCCTGGCAAAGGAGAAGAGGGTGTCTGAGGACAAATGGGTCCATTCCTTCCCTGCACTGGGCAGCTCTGATGATGGAGAGGTTCTGGTGCAGTGTGCAGAGGACACACTGCAATCAGCTTTGGGAAGCACAACCTTGCCTGGTCCTCTCTCAGCTGGAAGGGCTGAAGGCCACGTCAGAGCCACTCCACAGCACAAGAAGAGTTCTTGCCTCACCTCCTGAGTACACGATGCCGTGCTGCAGCGGGCCAGTGTAGGTACCAATCTTCAGCTTCCCGGTCACCTGAGGAAGGAGACACTGTGTTAGCACTGAACAGCTGATGGTCTGGATCTTCTCTGTCCTATTGATACTTTACTCTTTGTCTCTCACTCCCAAGCAGCCCAGAGGCAGCTTTCCACATTCTTTTCCTATTGTTACCTGCAGGACCATTAGGGAAGCCAGCAAAGCCCTGAGCTCTGCTATGCCCCAGGTGAGGGGTTGCTCAGGAATCACAAAGAGGAGACTCCAGCCCACCATCCTTAGGGCAGGTCCTGTCTAAACGCTGCATTGCCCACTGCCACTGAGAGATGCCACAGGGGAGGTGCAGGAGCCTTGCCAGGCACTGATCACTCACCGTGTCCACCTGCCGCAGTACGGTGCCTTCCCCAAAGAAGAGGGGTTTTCGTGCATCTACCAGGATCAGATCGAAGTAGGACTGCCATGGCCGATGGGCACTCCCAGGCTGCAAAGGCAAAAACAAACCCCAGAATCAGGCACAACACAAGCAACCACAGGCAGTTGAACCAGAGTGTCCATTAAAATTCCTTGCCTCCTGTGGTACTTTGCTGGGTTGCCAGCACTATCTCCTAAAGTATTTCCCTTCTGCCGCAAGCCCATCCCAACCCAGCCGAGCACTGAAGACTGAGGACATGGTGTGAGACAGGACAACACCACTGAACATCCATGTCCCAGCACAGCTGCTGTGTAAAGAGATGCTGTAAATGACACCACTGCCACTGTTTCTGAAGGTGACATCCTGCATAGATCAGACACATGCAACTCCACAGCTTCAGCCTTACAAGGCCACGCTGGTACTTTTGCCAAGAGCAGAAAAATGCCTGGACTCTATCCCACAGAGCGTGGCTTTGAATCGCAGTCTTGCCCAAAGGACACTGGGGATTCATAAGCCCTTTCTGCTCCATGTTTCTGCACTTTCTGAGACCAAGACCACAGTAAGAAGCTTTTTTAGCTATCAGTTGTGGTGAGTTTCTATGGTCTCAAAATTTCTCCCTTGGCCACCTTCTACCTTTAGAGCACAGTGTGAAAAGACATCTTTTGAGCATGAGATAGCCTCTCACTGGGAGACTGAAAGAGTAGTATAAATTCATATCATCAGCCTGTCTCCAAAAATTTCAGGGCTGACTTTTGACCTCAGAAAAACAAACAAACAAAAAAGTATGACTAAAACTTTTGGAGTTACCATAGTCAAGGCATGATCAGTCATAAATATTTCTGCTGTTTTATAAAACTATCTCCTTTCCATCACGGCTTTTTTTTGCAACATTGTACATTATTTCTAAGAAACCTGGCTGCAAAATCCCACAGCTGAAACGTTTTATCACTAAAATAATGTTATCACTAATGCAGATTATCATTTGAGACCAGATGATGCCTCTTTTCTCTTTGTTATATTGTATTTGCTTTGATCCCGTTCAAACAGGACACAAAACAGCAAGTGTATTTTAACCAGATTAAAGCAACTAATCCCATGCAGCCGATGAAGCAGGATTAAAATGCTTTCCAGCTACACAGATAATTAGGCACATCATTTGCTATTGCAACTGCAGTCCAGAATTCACATACCTTTGGTCCATGTGGGAAGTCAAACAAGTAAGTCATGATTTTCTGAAAGAGAGAAAGTATTTAAGTATGTGCTTTTAAACACATGTTTGTGTAGTTTATAAAAGCTTACTTTTCTGATTTTATCTTTCTGGATTACAGAACTTTATTTGCAGAATTTACACAGAAGTCAGCATAAGACTGGAAACAAAAATAATGGAATGGGATAGTGACAGGAATTAAACCACTAATTTTTATAATCAAATAACACAGTTGCCTCAGAAAACTGCACACTGCTTCAGTGTATCTTGCAATGCTTTAAAATAGCAATGTTGCAACATCCCAACATTCAGCTGGAGCTGGAAATAACCACGTTTATTTCTCAGCTTAGAAGACAGCCCTTTCTGGCTCTCAGACCTCTCTAGGACCATGGCTTTGGTGACCTGGCTGTACTCAGATTATCTCACTTCAAAGGGAACTTCTGCATTTTAAAAGATGCTGAAATCCAAAATGAGTATCACTTTCTCTTTCAGCCTTTTAATTGCTGAGGAACTGAGTGTGGCACAGAGGGATTTAAGCCAGGCCCATACTAGGTCAGTACCAGAACCAGGACTACAAAAGATGACTGAAGACTTAATCTGCATGCACCACTAAAAAACCCTACAGGCAGATTAGAAAACACAAGATTCTCCCCCAGAAGATGTCTCACCAAAACCCATATAAATGAATGGCTGGCTTTTGCTTATTCCATGATAAACTGACAACAATTCAAGCAGCACTTACGTCTGTGTATTTATAGTCACTGTTTGTGACGAGAAACACCTTCCCCACTTCATTCATGCGGCTGAGCAGTAGTGGCAGCTTTCCCTGAAAGCCAAGGGACACACAAGTCACAAAAGTTATAGACACTCATTGTGGCAAGAACACTCTCAACTATGACCCCACCAGCCGAAAAAACAAAGCAAATCAAACCATCAAGCAAGCAAACTCACGTGTTTTGCACTGGCCAGAGCCAGGAATGCTGCTGCTCCATCCAGGTAACCCCTCCAGAGCACAGCCCAGGGGAGGAAGGCGAGGGGGAAGGGCTCAGCAGGGCTGCGGTGCCTTTGCCAGCCACAGTGCCAGGCACCCTGTGCCGCTCCCACCGATCTGCTCCAGCTCCAAGTCCATTCCCGAAATGGGCCCAGAGGCAGGTGAAATCTGAGCTCGCACGAGCCACAGGTTGGAACGCATTATAAATTCCAACCACAAATTAGGGAGAATTTATTCCTTGGGCTATTTTTATTGAATCAGAAATCTCAGTCCATTGCCAGAATAGCTGATTACCTCACAGAACAGTTTCCTAAGAATTTTGTAGGCACGTAACTAGAAACAAGGCTAACTGCTTTAAAGTGATACTCTACCACAGAGCGCATCTAGATGGAAGAATAATTATACTGTAAGTGGTCCAGAGGGGCCTTGCATACTGCAGAGGGGCAAAAGTAAGGGAACCACTGGAACTTACCCAGTTGGATGTGTTGAACACACATTTTGGGGCTTTCAAGAGATTGGACACTGGTGAGTCTTTTAGGATTTTTCTCTCACTCCCTCATGGTTAAGTGTGGGTAATGTTTTTGTTGGGTGGGTAAGGAATACTTCAGTCTACAAAGATGCTCAACTGTTGCTGTTTAAACAGAGGTCTGCTTGGGCAGAGAAATGTCGGCAGGGAACACAGTTGCTTTCACCACCAAAAGAAGTAACACAAGCCTTGCCAGTATATTCACCTGTGTCCCATGATAACATTTCCTCTGGCTTTTATGTTTTACGTAAAAAACGTGCATGTCAATACGAAATCATGTGGATCACTGGGTCAGAATAGAGGCTGCACCCGAACTTTCCACTTTGTCTTTGGTTATTACAACAGAAATCACAGCGTTATCTGTTTTGTGATTTAGTAAAGCAAATCAGCATGTTTCTTTCTTGCCTGCTTAGTCAGTACAGAATGTCACATAGCACAAGTAAAGTAACTTCACACTTACATCTTTCACCACGTACTTCTCCAGATTCTCAAGGGTCTTTTCCTTAAGTGATCCCTGAAACAGAAAAAACAGAACCTAGTGAGGTAACGGAAACTTAGGATGTAAGAGACATCAAAGTAATGCCAACTTTCACACTTTAAAATGCTGTGAAAGTACAAACCAGGGCGAATCTGAACCAGTGACTCTAGAGATGAGAGGCTTTGAGTAGCAGGGACCATCACAAACTCTGTGATCCATCGATTCCCTCACCATGGTAAATAATCCACTTCAACAGCATTTTAACCCTTTCAGAAGGGAATACAATAGAAACAAACAAAAAATAGATTTGCCATACCAAACAAGACAGTTAATGACCTGTCTCCAACATTGACCATAATGCTTTAGTCAAAGGCCAACTCCAACATGTATCACACAACACTGCATAAGGAAAGAAAAATAGATTCCTGACTTCTGCATGGCTAAAAGGACCACCACAAGTACAGATGTGAGCATTCTCCTGTGATGATTCTCTATCCCACCCAACAGACATCTTAAATGAGGGAGAGTAAGAAAATCAGGTCTTTAAACAGATGTTAATGCTCACAAAATTGTATTCCAAATGTGTGTACAAGTGTGTGACGAAGATGAACTGCCTCTCCTCTCTAAACAGAGAACAGCTGATGTATTTCTCTATTTAATGCAGGTACTTTTCAGACAACCTAAGATAGTACCAATGTAAACAAGTTGTAGTAGAATACTGCTTTAATAATTAGGACAGTATACATGTTGTGGACCTCAACTGCAAGCACCCTCATGGCACCACACTCTAAAACCCGTGAATTAAAGTACAGAAATGGAATCTGGGCACCATAAAAAGAAATAGGAAGCCAAGCCATATATGTTCCTGTACCAGGAGGGCAGTTCAGATCTTGACTTACATACAATTGCAATTTATTATCTGCTCACTAGGCAGCAAAGCAGGGCTCTTGCCCAATAAATGCATAGCACATCTTAAGAGTTACAAACCAGCCCCTCTAACCCAGTTACAACTACAGACGTCCCCAGGAGTTCCTGCAATCACCTTGTAATGAACCCAGTCAACAGCATCTCTGACATCCTGGAACATGCTCCTGAAGGACATGAACAGATCTCCATCTTTAAACCCTGTTTCACAGCTGTGAGGAGACAGAAGAGATATTTTAGCAGCCAATTGCAACAGGTAAGAAACACATCAAGGAAAGAGACAATTCAAAATGCTGTTTGGGGCTTGTGTTTTCATCGTACCATAACAGTTTCTTATCTACTACTTTATTGCGGCTCAGACTTGAAAGAAGGCTACAGCCAGAGTTTAACAGGATCTGTGTGTTACCCAGGAATGTCTGTGACTCCACACCAGTACTACAGCTTTCTGTGACTGCAGCTCTTACTTCTCACCCACAGTATTACAAGGAAAAAAAGACTTGGGACTGTGCAGCTCGCAGCATTTTACAAAAGATGAACGGTAATGAGGGAGTAATCAGAGTGCTGCTCTTTCTCCCTCTTTCCAGTGCTAAAGAAGGGGGTGCCATGGAAATCAGCTAAATGGAATGTTGCTGAGAGGAGGAACTACTCTGTTGAATGGTTAAGAGTTAACATGAGAAATTACTGTGGAAGTATCTTTGAGACACCCATGAGAGCTTGCATCAGAAGAATTCAAGGATGATTACACAGAGCTGTATTTATTATGACAGCCATCATCACACCTCTCCTGAGAAAGGATACTTCACCTGTTGAATGTACAGCATGCTCCCAAGTAAAATCCCATTAAACCTTTGCTTTCTGCTCATATAATATGCAAAGGTGACATGAGTCAGCAGCAAAGCAGCATTCACATTTGCCAGTTCAAACTGCAGCTTGTTTTTATTTTTATACCTTTTTGAAAGCTGGGTAAATACTCATGCTGCACAAACAGCCTTGTACACCACACTGTGCCTGAGCATTTCACCTCTTTAGTGTGCAACGTCCTCTATTACAACGTGAGGGATTTGCAGTGACTGGCTGAGGAAACTCACCCTTTCAGCTACCAGTTCAAACATGGCTCCAGCGGGTTCGAAATGAACTGAATGGTGCCTGTAAAGAGTGTGCAGTCATAGAAGCTGCCCCAAATACCAGCGTCAGTCAATATGGTCATACTGATATACCCTGTGAAGGAAACCCAGCCTCTGCTCTACACACAGATCAACTCATCACCACTGAATTATGAGGGCTGAACTTTTCCCCACCAAAACCTCTTGAGGGGTCTCCACTGATATTAAGACAGCTCCATTTGTTCTGTATTGCTCTTTATATGATATAGCAACAATCTTACTGTCCCACCAGCACCTCGAAGCAGAGGGAATACGTACCTCGTGTACCGGTCACAGTTAGTAAAGAAATCCACTAGGCAGGCCAACAGGTAGGTCTCTGCAAGGAAACAGAGCAAGATTGTAACACAAGGATAACATCATACAGCCAGGTACCTTTAGGCCCTGTGCACAAAGGAAAAAAGTTCATGTCAGAAAACCCCAACAGATAAGTAGAGTACGACACTGACAAAGCATTACTGGCTTAGAAGGCACAGAAAGAGGCCTGTGTTGGCTCATATTAGACTCACCTGGTAGATTGAATAATGTGTTCAGAATGTAAAACCTATCTGTGTCATCCCTCTGGATAAATTTATTTGGATACTGATCCCGTGTTTCAGGCCTGAGAAGAGATAAAGTGGAGAAGAATGAAACCACAAAACATGAGGATAAAATGTGCTGACCTACAAAACAGAGTTGCAGCAGGATCCACTAACTGGAGTCTCTTGTGCTTTAATTAACACCCAGCTTTCCCACATGCACTGTTAGTACAAGAGCAAAAGTGCATCCACTGGTGTTCCCTTGGCCGTGCTGACTCTGGCAGAGCCAGGACAAAGTCCTCATTGCTGAGTCAGCAAGCTGAGCAGAGCCCACACAGGGACACAGAGTGCTCAACCTTAAACCCCACGCTGCTGCTATGAGGATGCTTTAAATCATCTGCACTCGCACTGTTTGCTTATCTTAAACTCTCCTTCACTTTCTATGTGTTGCTTTCTACTCTCCCAGCAACTTTCAGCAGGGGGATAGAGGGCTCTGCTGCAGGAGGTTTGCTTGGGGCCCCCTGAATTAATCAGCAGGGTGGTGATGACTAAAGTAATTTCATTATTCTGGTTTTCTTTATTTTCTGGTGCCTCTGAAAATCGCTTCAGTCTCAAAGAGGAAGTTGAGTACATATACATACATATATTTTCTAGATTTTGGAGTCCTGATGCAAGGATTTACGTGTTTGCAATGACAAGGGTTGTCACCTTGGGAGCCCTGAGCTTGCCTTGCCTGCCATCCATATGCCCTTGCAGCAGGGATGCAGGAGGGGTGTGTTTCCTGGGACGCACCAGGCACATGGCACTGCAGTTCTCTCTGCTTCCTAAAGCACCTTCTCTGGGACAAGAGAAACATAAGCATCCAGGGAAGGCTGCAGGAAATGGCATGCAGTGCTCAGTTCTGACACTCTCACAGGTCATAAACACAACAGGGTAGAGCAAGCTTGTTCCTTCCCCCAGCCAGCTCAGGCCCTCAAAGTTTCTTAGCACTGGATGTGGAGCTGACAGCCTCACAGGGCACACATCCTCTTTGCTCCCAGCAGCCCTCACACAATGGCTTTGTCTTCACTGACAAGCTGCTGATGTTAAACTGTGCCAGGACAGGTGAACAGTCCCTAGATTATCCCATCAATCCCTCACAATAGCATATATTCTCCTATTACCAGCACACTACAGATGTGCCTGTGCCAGCACAGACCCTTCCCCTGTAAACACCTGGGCTGTTGCTGTGCCCGAGACCATCAGTCCATCCCCAGTCAATCCGGGAGTTGTCAGGACACCAATACAGCACCTGCTGTTAGTAGAGTCCCTGTGACTCCCCATACAACGGGCGCCCTGAGGATCAGTGACACAAAAGAGTGCAGTAAGTCAAAAAGAAGAGCCAAGAGTTGGCACTCACCCTCTGAGGAAATTAAAGCCATGTGCACACACTAGGAGGTTCCCATAGGCATCAACTTTCAGCAGGTTTCCATAGTGGGTATCAAACACCAGGCCTCTGTCAAGAAAGCAATTTTAGATATGAAGAAGCAAGTGTATTAAGCAGTGACCATTAAGAGCAGCTACAACAGCTCTAGAACAACTTGCTCACTTGGTGTGGGGCATCAGAACAGAGTTGCTGTTATTCTGCAGATGGGGTCCCTACTGTCCCGTTTACCTGGTGACAGGTGAGCAACCAGAGCCCTGCACTTCCAGGTGAAAGAGACACCTGATCTGCTCCCCAGAGACTTGAAAGCAGAACCATTTAACCTGGCAGAGGCATAGCTATGCATATACCAGGGAAGCTGTGGGCCTCTTCCACAGGGTCACGAATCTGACACCTGTGTTTGTGGCTCTCTGACAGCCCTGCTGGGCTGCAGGGAGGAGTGAGGTGTGATAAAGGAATTTCTCTCCTCTTTTTCATTGCTCTGTCACAGACAGAGCCAGATGGGGTGTGTTACTATGGCACAAAATGCTTTGGACATTCCTAGCTCTGACTCCAGCAAAACCGTCTCACTTATCTACCTGCTGGCATCTGGAGAACACAGTCTTCCCACAAAGATATCCCTTTTGTCCTCTCCCTGGGATGAAGGTAAGTGGATTAAATGGAGTCTTCATCACAGGTTTGTGAAGGGCTACTGCCTTGTTACAGGCAAGGGTGCAGCCCACAGCAGTCTTGGTGTAAAATATGCTGAGAGCAGGGAAGGAAGGAGGCTGCCAGTCTGAAACTGGACCAACAAGCCAACACATCCTCTGGTCCAAACTTTTGTAAAGAAGCTCCAAAAGAGTCAAAAAAGCAAAATCCAGCAAAGGCACAAGTGGAAAGAATTTAAAGGTGCAAAGTTGGATCAAAATCTTTGTTTAAAACAAGCAATGCCCTTTTCACCTTGCCACCAACAGACAAAATGTAGGAATTTAGTAACTTTGCACCATTAACTTGCTACAAAGTCATGAAATCAAAAAGTTACTAAATCAAATGCTTTGATGTTTCATTCATCTAAACAAGTGAACTGGATTGGTCCCACTTTTATTGTTTACTGTCAGCTTAATTTTCAGGATATCTTATGCACCAGGACACTACTAATAAAATCATTGAAGAAAAATGTTCTGAGACATCCTAACAGCCTCTTGGAAAGAAACAGCTCCTTCTCCCCCTGATTTTGATTTCACTCTCAACCAATTGTGTCTCTGCTGTCTTTGCTTTGAAGGGCTATTTTTGGACCATGTTTTCAGTAGGGCTCTTGTCTTGCACACTGTGTCTTTGCTGGCATGGATTCATGTGTGCAAAGGCCCTCCACACACTGGATCAGCCTGCTGCCTTCCCCATAATCTGTGGTCAGCCACACGTTTCACAGCCACAACTCTGAAAACCTGGCCTCACATGTCACCTAGGAACTTTACAGAACAAGTATTCAAGGCCTTGAGCAGGCTGGGTTGGTATCTGTTAGTCATTTACCTGGTAGGGAATGCAGGATCATACACAAAATTGAGCAGCTCATGAGGGTATCCAATGGAAACTAATCTTTCTACGGTCAGGTCAAATCCAAGAGATTCGTATTCAGGGGATTTATACACTGTACCAAGATGAGATTTCAGTTAGAAAATTTGAAAACAGCTAGGGGGTTAAACAAGAAGGCAATTAAAAGTAATGTACCCGTTTTGCCCTCCTCCCTCCTCCACATACCATGTTCCCTCCTTCACTCCTGCCCTTCGCTGCCTCGGGTCCCCCAGCCCGGAATTAGCTCATGCACCAGGGCTGCAGCAAAGCAACGCTGCAGTTCAAATTTCAGCAGCAGAGAGTGCACCAGATGAAACATCCATCAGATTATCACAGCTCTCTGCATCAGAAAAAATGTATTTCAAACAGCAGCTCCTCTCCCTGCAGTCCTGTCAGGCAGATGCATGAATGCTCCCTGTCCCACCTGCTCCAGCCGGGTTTTGGTTTGCTGTGTTTTCACAAAGCTGATAAAGAAACCAATAAATTGTGGGGAACACATATATTGGAGATTAGAAAGCCTGAAATTCATCACTGCTGTGCTACTGTTAGTGCTCTGGATACAATCCCAAAGCTTAGTATCGCTCCAGATTTCATCTCAGGGGAATTAATGTTTGCTGCAGACTAAGTTAGCTTGAAGGTAGAGCTGTCAAGTTAACATACGATTTGTTTGTTAATAGCACCATATGGTACTGCAAAAATCTGTCAGCTATTACCCTTGTGCATCAAAATGCTACTCTTTTAAGCAAGCTCACTGCTCTCACATGTCAGAGGAGCTGCTCATCTGAGACACACACCTTTGCTAATGCAAAGGAAATGGACTTGTTCAACCAAAGTATCATCCGGCCTTTCTTCTTCCTGCAAATGACCTTCCCGTGTACTGCAAATGTTACTGTTTAATCAAATCATTAAAGTAACATCTAAAAGGCAATCACGACAGATGGAAATCACTGTGTTCCCCTGACGGTGTGTTTACACTCGCTGCATGTCTGTAGAAGCCCAGGAGATAAGGGGCTAATGCGTATGTCTCAAACACTGATAGCTGGATAGTCATGGAGCCAACCAAGGATTGTTGGTAGTAACAACCAAGGATTGTTGGTAATAACATGCAGTGAGAAAGAACAGGATGTGGCTGAAGACGGGGCCATAGAGAGGTAGGGCAGCACTTTTCTGGGACAAACATCCTTGCTCTGGCTCCTGGAGATAAGCAGAGTGCAGCTCAAATGCAGGAATGAGGCTGAGAAATAGGTATGGACTGTAGTGGGGAGATCAAGACCACCCAAGACCCTCAGAGCTCTCCAACCCATTTTCAGAAAAGTCTAGAAGAATGGACTGCATATGATAACTAATTTGCATGGAAAGCATGAAACTTATCTCCAAGGAGGAGGAAACTTATCAATAAAAAGGTACCCCCACAAAGCCCAAGTGCGTGCGCCCAGGGACCCTGGACACCCCATGAGCTGGATCAGTACTGGAGCCAGGACTGGTTATCTTTTTTTCTCTCTTCCTTTATTAATCTCTCTCCACCTCCGTATCTACATCCCCCTCTCCTCCTCTCTCTCCCTTCCTCTGCCCTTCTCTCATCCCCTCTACCCTTTCACCCTACCCCTGTATCCAAAACCTACCACCGTGTGCTTATACTAGAAGGTCAGAGACTAACATAAAAATTTCCATGCCAAGTGTGAAATTTACTAATAAAACTTTGTAAACTTTTGCAGACCCTCTGAGTTTTACCATTCCTTTTGACCACAAGCATAAAAAAAACTTGGGTGCTCCCTTCCCCTTAAGGGTGGGACACCACAGTGTCACTGTCTTAAACTGGTCCTAAGATAAATACAACCCTTGACTGCACTGAGAAACTACCATGGGTTCAATGGGCCTGACTGTCTCAAACACTTGAATATTTCAAATTTAGCTAAGTAAAATACAAAAATATACAAGTTACACAGTAAATTCATTAAAAGACAGATTGCTTTTCCTAACAGAGATCTAGCACATCTGTGGGCCTCGCAATATATATTAATACACATCATCTCTACTGCCCACCTAAGCACCAGCATATATATACACTGTGGGACACAGAAGCTCAATCTGAGAGGAGAAAGCAAATATATAAAATACTAAAAAAAATTAATAAGGCAAGGACTATAGACAAAATAAGACTGTCAAAAGACTCAAATCATAGTAACGATGACAGAGGGCTCCCATATCTCTTAATACTCTAAAAAGCACCAGAATCCTAATAGTTAATTTTCTCCATTAAACTAACAGCATTAGAAACATAATAAGCAAACCTGTAATGGTCTTAAACAGATAACTAAAATCAATAAAGCAGTTATCAAAATCTTCAAGCAAGCTTATACCAATGGCAAACATCAACAACATGGTATGAGATTCAGTGCACGTAGTCTTTCTGTCCTTTAGGAAAGGAAGGGTTGATTAAGCTATAGATAGGAATAAGCAATCAAAAATACAGCTAATGAAGACAGCAGTGACTGACAAGCCAATTCTGGAGTGAGCTAGAACTGGAGGGAGCAATAGGCAGTTAGGTGATGAACAAAATTGTGAGATTGACACCAGAGCAACATCAGGAAAAAGGAATTCCTCTGATGCAGGACAGTAAAGGGACTTCCCAGGCCAAATGGTTACAAACACACCTGCATGTATTCTCAGAAGGTGAAAGCACTGCAAAGCTCCCTATTATGAGAGATAGACTTCAGTCCCCCACTCTGTCCATGAAGCTGCTGCACTCCTCCTCATTAACTTCCTGGGAATTTGACCCTGTTACCAACTTAATCTGTAAAACATCACTCCCAAACAAACATTTCTCTAAGGAAATCCTGCTCTTTCTGGACTCACCAACCATGGTGATGCTGCCCAGACACAAGGAACCTCAAGGAGCACGTTGGCATCTCCTCTGGACAAGCAGAAGTGGTTCATCAACAGCTCAAGCAGAACCTTTCCAGGGAAACTGTAGGGCTTTCTGTTAAACAATCTGTGTATCTTATTAACACTCCACCAGAGAACACCTGTGGTGGGACATGAGGTCAGCTGCTCACAAAATGCCCTCACTCCATGTCTTCCTTTCTGTATTTGCCTCTCTGTCTTACATAAATCACTACAGACCTCCTTCTAACTCTCCAAGGAAACAAGTTAAAGCGCCATTAGGAAAAATGGTGAAGAACAGGTATCAACCTCAGCCTTCATCATCCCAAGACTGTTGAGGCAATACTGCAAGAGGATTAATCTGAATGTTTCTTTTTGGGGGACAGTCACTCCCCTGATCTCTCAACCTCTAGATTTTACTTCCTCGATCTCTCTTTGAATAAAACAAAACAAGTAGCTCATTCATGCCTAAGATCCCTTCTGTATTCTTCTACTACTCCACAATATATGGAAAAAAAGAGCCTTCTCCTTGACACATGAGCTAAACAGGGACACAGGAAACTGGACTCCTGAAAGGGACAGTTACCACCATACTTACTGCTCAAGACAAATTTTCCTTTAATTGGACACACAGCTGGGAAGAGACAAAGAGCTCACTGAGCCCACCTTGACAGCACCCTACACCACAGCACTTGCTGCATCATTTGGAATGAGCCACAACCCCCTGACACTTCTGGTAAGCCTGTTCCAGTAACATGAGCTTCCTCCAGGCAAACAAATGATACACCTCCTTCAGATCAAGTATGAACAGGGTAACATGCTGCAACTGCAGCAGCGCATTTGGGGAAGATGCCCCAGTTCTGGGCCTTACTAGATGAAAAGATGTATTTCATTATTGTACTCAGGGCTGGTCATTCTGTCTCACATTTTGTTTACTTCAGGAAGCCATGAGGAACAGGGTAAAGAGAACAGACCAGTACTTTTTTCTGCAGCTGCATGACGAAAAAATAGTTTTAAACTTTGTTGGAATCTTCAGTCCCTCATACCTGGTTGTTGATTCCACAACTGGAGACAATTTGTGTGCCATGGCAATGCCATGAATTTAGCTATTTGCCATGCAGTGTCTCCCATGCTCAGCTCTTTCTCCCAGCTGAGAAGGGCCCAGTCTTCAACCATCCCCAGCTCTGTGACAGGGGAAGGGGCTGAGCCACAAACCAATTTTCAGACCGTCCTTGCCCAACATGCATGGGATGACAGTAAAACCAGAGCATGTGCTGCAACTTATTCCGATTTCTTTTGCTCTTTCTTACAGCTTGATGGCCATGTCTCTGGCCACCATGCCAAATCCCCAGCTCCAGAGGAAATGTTATTTTAATAGTCCATACTCCAACACAGGCAAACGCTTCAGCAGCACTGGGCAATCAGCATCCAGTGCTCATAGGTTATGCAACCAGGGTGGAAAGAAAACAACCAAAGGTTTTAAAAAAACAGAAGCCAGTGGACAGCATTTCAGCTTCCCCTTCATACCATCACTTGGGAACATTACACCATTAAAAGGTAAAAAGCAGTACCCCAGGAGTGAACGCTGCAAGCCTTCAGGTCTGTGATGAGTGCAGGCATCCCTTCCACAGTACGTGCTAGGAGGGAAGCTGATCTGGAATGAGCAGGGGTTGTGCAGTAAGGTATGCAATTCTCATGCATTTGTGTAGTTGTGTTACCTTTGCTGCCAAGACATATACAGTAACAACTCTACAGCCTTCCTGAAAAGGAAAAAAAAAAAAAAGAGAAAAAAAAAGAAAAAAAGCTCTCTACAGAGGCTCCAGCTTATGCAAAATGCTGCTGCCAGGATTTTAACTCACATGAGGCAGATGCAGATTCAGAGTGTCACTCCAGGCTTGACGGAGTTACACTGGGCTCCCCTGTTAAAGAAAAAAATCAGACTGATTTTAAAACTGCAACAGCTCTGTGCCATGTGGGACTGTGTCTGCTGGAGCTCTCCTCTGGTAAGCTCGGAAGTCGGCCTGGCAGTTATTCCAAATACACTTACAACTGATTTATAGAAGAGGCACAGGTGGTAATCGTGCATCCTGCAGGCAAAATTCTGTCCTCATATCCACAAAGCAGTCTTAGATCATCAGCTATGGGATAATTAGGAGGAAGAGGCTACAAGCACATTGCCAAGTGACACAAAGCCTCAGATGCAGAGCAACTGGTTCAAGAAAAGGTCTCATGCTCTTTTTGGGGCTTTGCCATTATTGTCTATTCCTCAGTCAGTGACAGAATACTCCTTTCAGGGCACTCACTTTCTTTTGCACCATAAAATGCCTGCATATGTCAGCACTGGAGACTTGGGAGACTGAGTCAGGAGCTACTCCAGGAACCTGAGAAGAGAATTTTGCTCTACATCTTGAAGGTGCTTCCTGCAAGAGCCTCGCACACCAGGTCAGTCTGACATAGCACGTCTACATTCAATTGTACAGTTTACCATGCTTCTGCTTGGGCTTTTATGGGCAAAGCATTGCAGGATAAACCAGCACCAGACCTGCACATAGTGCTGCACTGTACTGCAGGGCACCAGTTTGCAAGAACACACAGCAAGAAGACCAGAGCTATTTTGCAACTTACAGGTATGCAGAGCGTAATCAAGAATTATCTTTGAGATCCAAACTGCACTAAATACAAAGCTGAACAAGTTGGAATGATGTTGCAAAAAGGTCTCACAGAAATATGCAGACCTCCAGGAAGGCTTCTCTGAAAATAAACGTTTAAAGCCTGTTTTGTTTCAAAATGAATAGCTGAGGAAGGCTGCAGTGCATGTGATGGCTCAGTTTAAGCTGCAGGGAGGAGAAAGCCCTTCAAGTGCTGCCCATATCTTTCCTTGTTTCTCCTCCACACACACAGAGATTTCAAAGTCAGGCAGGGCAGCTTCTTTGTTCCAGGGCTGCTGACACTTCTTACAAGATAGTCATGGATCTTAGGAGATAAGTAGGAGCGAAAGTTGCCAGTGTGCTCTCTTAGGATGCCCCAGCACCACCTGAAGGAGTTTCATCCCTTCCACCAGCCAGCTCCTCACCTGCCTTTCCTCCGAGCTGGAAGGCAAGAGCAGCCCAGGGAAAGGTGCTTACAGTGCCCCCCAAAACAAACCCACACTGGCAGGGGACTTCACGGGAGCAGCTGGTTTTTGTCTGCTCTGATCCCCTGGGCACAGACTCTTGGCTCCTTCCCCACACAGGTGCTGGGAGCACTGTCCACACTGCTGGGCATCGCCATCCTCAGGGCTGGCCACTCAGAGTCTCTTGGGAATTCAAACACCTTAGTCTATCCACACTGCTTTGGCTGGCAGATGAAACTAACTGGCTTTTGACTTTCAGGTGTCCAGATAAGATCAGTATTTCTCAAACTAGAGGTGATGACCTCCTCCAGAAGGTTGCAAAAGCTTTAACAAACACTCAATCTTCAGAAATGTTACCCACTATCTGGGGTTCTCCAGAGGCCATACAAAGACAGATAAGCCAAAACAGATAATGCACAGGGTTTTTGTCTTTTCTCTGAAGCACAGGAAATGCAGTCCAACTACTTTGTGTTAAGTCTTGAAGAAATGAAAGTAAAGTAACTAAAACCAGGTTATTTCAGTTGCTGCTTATTCTCCAGTGAGTAAGGCATGCAAATCAGGCAGTTAAGGACATACATGGGCAGGTGGATTTATGTGTCTCAGGCACAACATGCATAATTTAGCTTGTGCAAATACATTCCTGAAATTACACAAACCTGACTTAAAGAGCAGGATCAAAGTGCTGCTCTGAATTGCACCACAAATAAATAATGCAAGTATGTATTAGAAATATATCAATGTTGTGCTGACAAAAAGTGCTCAGTTAAAGCCTTGAGGAGCAAGATCCCTTTTACAACCCTGTCCCCTTTAACAGTACAAGTATCTATGCATCCTGCCTCAACAATGTCTATCAAATGAGAACCTAGACTGGTGCCCCAAACCAGGATAGATCTATTCACAGAGCTCTCCATTCTGGCAGCATCTCCTCTGCGTGTAGCTGAGCATTTAGTGTCCACTAGACCGTGTCTGTGACAGTCACCCCTCCGTGACCAACCACACCTTAGGCTATTTCACACAAGCACCAAATACTCATTGCCTGGCACTTCTGATCCCCCAACCTGCAACTCCAGCTGAGAATCCAGCGGGAAACAGTGAGTGACCAGTCCTGGAGGTGTTTGGGACACTGGACTTCATTTAAAAACAAACCCCACTGATGCAACAATACCAATTAAATGTACTAGTAAGGGTTGGGCAGGCATTTCACATACTGCCATAGTTTGAGGAAAGTCTGTCTCAGCTGTAGGGCCAGAGGTCTGAGGATCCTCAGAAGCAACCAGGTAGTGAGGAATACTATCTGACCTCTATAAAGTGAGCCTCCTTTCAGAGTATCTATCCTTGTAACTCCTGACAGAGCAATGCCAGTTTTCATATATAATTAGAAGACAGGAGGATTTCTGCTCTAGAATACTAATGACTTCAGCTCCTGTATTACAGGGTCTTTTCTAACCATGAAACCTTTCTAACCTTTTCTAACTATGGTCAGGCACTGTCACTGAAACATAACAAAAGGGAAATGGTAACATTTCAAGCTGTGCTGCTCTCTCTGTGTTAAAATAATTCATTAAGTTACACAGGAAGGCATCTGAAATGTCATGTTGAAGTTTCACACCTGGGTGTTAACTACCCTCAGTTTTGACAGCAGAGTCAGACTGCTCGGCTCTGATGGGAGCCCAGACTCACACCTGGCTTGCACAGCCTGGCAAGGGGCTGCCATTTAGCACTGGAAATAGAGCAGTTTGTTTTCTGTGAGAACTACAAACCCTGCAGAGGTACCTGTACTGGGGGACCTTTCATACAAACATGGTCAGCTGGCTTGGCAATCCCAGGAGAAGGGATAAGCACAAACCTCCAGCTCCCCTTGCATTGAATTTCTCTTTCCAAAGACACATCAAGTGTTACATCAACTTCTGCCCATGGCCACTGACGACATTTCACTTCACAGAATCCTCACTGGATGCGAGGGGAAAAAACATACCCTCGTGTCTCAAGCTCTGGTGTGCACAGCACTGGTTTAGGTTCATCTCTGCCCACGTAAACACTGTGTGCAGGGCAATGCAGTCCACCACCTTTGTGCTGTGCTGCCCTCAGAGTTCAGTGCCTGTAAACAAACTGACCGAGTGGTAAACGTGCCTAATTGTAACCACAAGAACCCCAAATGAAACCCATGGGACAACTCATATGTTTTCAATTAGGAACGTGGTGAATCGCTGACTTGCCATTTGTTTATGAGCTCAGCTGAACTGTGACCATAAAGGATTTGTCTGCAGTCAAAACGAGTTGAAAAACAAGCAGGAACAGACCCCAGTCCTCCTGACTCCTGGGGTTTGATTTTAAGCACTAAACCATGAATAAAAATGCACTGTATTATGCAAAGCAGAATTGTAGCATTTCAGCCTATATTTAAATTGAGTTTTCATAGTAGCAAACAAACAAAATGGCTAGCTACATTATGCTTTGTTTCTTTGAATTTTCAATTATTCAGTCTCAATGAGAAGAAACTGATGCCATAACGGGTATAATTTTCATTTATCCAAAGAAACCTTTTCAAACACAGAAATGATCTGTGTAGTAAGAGAAAGCTGAGCTTTAATCAGACTTCAATATTTAATGTGCCTTCTAGGTTTCACTAAAAATTACGTATTTGTAGTGATCAGCAAACAATACCTTGACAAAACCTCTATGTGCATCCCCGGATACTTCCGTATGCTCAACACACAAGCTGCTCTGCTGGGCAGGAACAGCCAGATCTTGCACTATGCCTTTGTGGCCACAGATGTTTTTGACAGTAAATCTGATAATGGGAACTAAGGCAAGGGTCACTAACCATCAGAGGGTTGAATCTTTTGCATCTGAGCTCCAGTGGCTTCCCAGTACCCTTTTCTGACAATGCCAAACACAGGTTCTGGGTGGAAACCAGCACTCACCTACAGAGCAGCACCAAGGCTCTGCAGTCCCCAGCTGCAGCCTAAGAGCAGTGGAAAATTCCTTTGCCTCTAATGCTCCTGCAAACATCCCCAAGTGCACAGCACAGCCTTCAGCTCTAAAACCTCTAACCTGGAACTCTATCAGCTCCTATTCTCCTGCTCTGCATGCTAAAAAGATATGTAAAGACAGGATTTGTTGTTGCTTCAAGGACTGACCCAGCACTGTATGTTCAGCTTGGCTGTGAATTGCTGGGTCTACACTTCAGGTTGTTTTTAGTGCTGCATTTCTACTTGTTTTAAAAACAAGTGTTGTCAAGTATCATCAGCTTTAACTCTTCCAAAGCAGGCTTATTAGTGCTCTCATTGGTAAATTCCAGATATTTTTAGCTTGCTGCTGCTGCACTTTGTTTGCCTTCGATGTAACAAAGATTTGGGCTGTTTGGATATGCCTCAGAGGCTGGCAAAACAGAGCTTAGTGTTGGAAAGATTTCTTCTGCTGAATCAAAATGCATGCCTTGAGGTAACAACAGCACCACTGAGGTCACATTTTGCATGTTGAGAGAAGCAATTCAAAAAGACTCTGCATTTTAAGGAAACTTCAATTTGTTTATTTTAATAGCTGGTATAACTTTCCCTTGAACCAGAATAATATTTTAAAGATGAATACACAGTCACCTGTTCTTTTATAGGATTTATTAATAGTTTCCCTGACACAAGGGAATCTTTTTTTGTGCTTAACAAGTGGCCTTCACAATTTACCTCTCTCAGATACAGCCCAGTGGGAGTTATAATCCCACACTGGAAATATCCCTGCATTTCCATGGAAACAAACTACTGTGCCAAAATACGGGCTTAGTTCTTCAATGAAGACTTATGAACAGGGAAGCAATAGTAGCATGATCTTCAATTTCAAACGTAACTTGTTATCGTCTAGAAATAAGAAGGAAATTACTTAAAGGTATAGTAGCCATTAACCCACTGTATCTAAGGCATTACTCAGGTGTATCAGTGTCCAAACAGATCCACCTTATTTTTCTCCATATTACCTTAAGAGAGCGAGCCTCCAAAGCTGCGTGTTTGTTTAACACTGTGCACCTGGGCTTAGATACAGCACAAGTGCCCATGCTGGCAAGAAGCCACATACAAAGTTTTTCTGTTGTATGCTAAAATAAGGCATTCACAAAGTAATAGCACACATGTGATCTCAGAGCTGAAGCCTTCTGTACTCTCAGCTTTGGTTCCTCCTACAGAGTAAGCTGTTTGAGTCATCACAAGGGTATTTGCAACTTAATAGTACTTCTGTTGTGGTATTAAGATTACTCGATAAGGGGGTCTATTAGACTAAAAACTATCTCCCTATTTCCAGCCGTCTGGCAAAGACAAGAACTGGCTGTTGGTATACTAACAGCCTACTGACCCAGCTTGGTGTTATTACCATGTTTTTAAGACCAAGAAAACAAAATATAGCAGCTTCTGAAACTTTCCTTACACTGTGAAGACTCGTTCTTTCAGCAGCTTCTGTTTATCACTCTGATTCTTCAAGAACCCACAGACAGCAGAGTAGCAGTTTGTCAGCCGGTGATTTACTGGGACAGAGCAAGCAACACATGCTTTCTCCATTCCCCATTCCCAACGCCAACATTTGAGATCCCACAGCTCCAGACCTCGGTTTGCTCATTACACAGCTTTAAATGGTCAACTCCGAAGAGCAGCAGCCCAGAGAGGTCAGGGACAATAGCCGCTGCGCTGGTATTTGAAAGGACATCCAGCTCAAAGCATACTCGGAACAATTTAGCTTCTCCATCTGCCTTTAGCTTTAAAACACTAATGGCTGAACGAGCCTCTGAAATCTGCAAAATCTGCACCTGTCAATCTGGCAACGTGCAAATGTGAAAACGCAGACAGCAGATGTGCAATAGTCAGGGCATCTCTCGGTTTTGGCCAGGGCAGTTGGAAGGCTCCTGTTGCACATCTACTGATTCCCTTCTCTAGCCACCACACTATTTCTGAAAGTCATAAAGAACTGCATTATCCAACGAACTGGGAAAGAAGCAAATCTGCTCAGTATCTCCCCAAAGGAGCCTCAAAGCCTGTAGTCCTCACATCACAATGAAATGAAAGGCACACCTTTAACTAAGCCAGAGAGCCTCATCAGAACATTTGCACTGGAGTCGAGTACAAATAAACAGGCAGTAACAGCACCTCGACTGGCATTCAGATACACTGCAGTTGTTTACAGTACAAGTTCAGCTGTCTTTGAAGTATTTGGTTCAGACTTTCACGTATAAAACTCCCCATGTTTATACTTTGTTTTTCGTTTGTGCAGTCCAAGCTTTTTTTTGTACAAGGTACAAAATTCAGTAGTCCCATTTCTCAGTTGTGGAAACTGAAACACAGGAAACTGATACAACTCAGCTACAGTAAAAATACTAAATGGATTGAAGAACCAGTTCTCAATTCAGCTGTCACCTTTTCTCCCAGATCACATGCAGCAACTAGCCAATCCCGCCTTTTGGCTGAGTGTAACTGGTAAAGAAAAGCATTTAAAAAATAAGATGAGGGTGTGAAAACTCTTCCTCTCTTCCAAATTGCAAGGATGGCTTAGACACAAACACCCACTTGAGGAAGGATCAGAACCTGTTTATGCATGTTGCACTTCAGAGTTAGTTAGGAAAGACTAAAGCTGTCTTTCCCATGTCTTTTCCCGTGTGATGAGAATGCTATAGCTGAAAGGTTAAGCAATTTTGCAATAAAATCTCTGCAGTGCAGCAAATCTTGGCATTAAGTTGGCAATGGTTCCAGGACACAAGCTATATTCCAATCAGATTATGTTGCATTAATCACATTTGCACTCAATAAAACCAGTATTCTTCAAGCCTCATTTCCCCTTCTTTTTTATTGAGACGGTTTTCAGCAGCCACTGATAATTTTATTATCAATTTCTGGAGAACATGGAAGCAGCAATGAATTAAGCACAGGAAAAGCATTCCAAATGAAAGCATCCTGCCAACTAATACTACATCTTACCTACTTCAGAGACAGAAGGTAAAACTTTCAACAAGGCTGTAACTTTTGGAGAAGGAGAGTAGTCACAGAGCAATCTTTACAAGCACAATTAAGTTTGTAATTCTTACTAATTCCCTCTCCATCTGCCAATGACCTAGTGTGAAATTACAGCCAGTTTGGGCATCCCACTGCTTTAGCTCTGCTCCTGTCAAGGGACATCTATCCATCACCTCATTGTGCAACCTGTCCCATTTAAGAGCTAGTAATGCCAAGGCCTCCTGCCTTACTTGGATCCAGACCTACTAATTAAATGTAGCTAGCACTGAGTAGGAAGCAGCCAAATAAAATGCTGTGTGAAACCAATCTCTCTCTGCTGCATTTCCAAGGGGCATCACTAACTCACAGCCTCAGGTGAGTGTCACAGTGAAGATTCTCTACTGACATACCTTTATTTTACTTCCTGCACTTTGCAGTAAACACAAAGTAGAGAAGGCTGTGAATCTTGGATTGCATGCAACATTTTCCTTTACCAAAGCATGGGCAGTTTTGACAGTACTAGTAAAAAAGGATGGCAGAATTTGCCTCCCAGAATTGTTACTGACTGCTGGTCTTCTGGCGGGCTGGGATGAATAAGCAGAGATGAACACTTCAGGTAATAAAAGAAACTACTATTTAGCAAACAAAAATGAACTACAAAAGGACCCTCAACCTCTCTAATTCAAGGATTTCAATCTGAATTGTTCAAAAATTGTCAGTTCTGCCCTGATAGCAAATGCAGCCCTTCTTGGACATCTGTAGCCACAGGTGTAACACCGTCACTTCCCAAGGAACAAATGGACCCTGGGCATTGGCATGGCCTCGCTCCCTCAGAGGCAGGGAATGAAAGGCTGTTTAACATCACAGAAGCTTGTCTTAACCTCCACTAACAGCAAGGGCTGAAATGGCTGATGACTCTTGCAACAAGCCCTCCAAGATTCTGAGCAGCAGCTATTTCACTGAGCACACAAACCACAGTCCAACGCTGCCATTCTTCCTGCTCCCTCAACTTGCCTCCCAGTAACACCTACCTTAAAAGAAATACTCTTTTATGTACTAAATGTGATTCCCAAACAGTTTGAATAGCTTCATACATAACATATATTTCTGAGCCTCTAGTATTGGTGTATCCGGCACATAAACCTTAGGGACACTAGGGAGTTTCCATACATGTAGATCTTATTCACCCCATGAGGATACAACATCAATCCTCTATGGGAAAAGAAGGAATCTGAAACCCGTGAGTTGTTTCAATTTGTTTTTGTTTTATTTTCCCAGAAAAGTGAAAATTAATTCTAGCTGTAATTACACTGACTACAAATTCAGCAGTTTAAGGCCCATCATTTCTCAGAAGAAAAGGCTAAAACCTCCAGGTTCCTCAAGACAAAAAGACTTTTCTTTGCCCAACCCAGCCATTAGCAGTATTTCTCAACCCTATGCAAGGAAAGAGACAAACACAACGAGAAAACATAAGAGTTATTTACAAAAATTCAGTTTAACCTAATTTTGACTTGAAAGCAAACAAAACCACTGTGGCAGTGCTGTATCAGACAGCCTTAATTTTTTTTTTTTTCACTTCTGAATTAAGTAGTCCTTTAATTTAACAGGTCTAAGAAATACTACTGTATACTATATACTATAAAATAATGCATGAAATTGTATTTTATGTGCAATGTAACATGATACTAAAACTGCTCTCAGCTGGCAAGCTGACATTATCAGACATACTAGTAGAAAGACACACAAGCACAGCAGCATGTGCGTAGTAGCTGCTACAATATACTTCAAAATGGAAATGCCACGTCCCTACCAAAATTAGATTATCCTAGGCAGAAAACAGCATTATCATAAGTAGGTTTGTGTCCTTAAATTCATAAGGTACATGAATAAAACTGTCTAAAGCTCCTACAGTTCGAAATACATCAAATGATTCTGACTTCTCTGATACCGAACCACCTCCTAAGGAAGACTTTACGTGCTATCAGTGACCATTGATTTGAGAAGAAAAAAAGAGAGATGAGTGACAAGAGTACCTCTTTACAGGATAGGTAGTTCCAAAAAAATCATTCTTCTGAGATGTTGGAGTGTATGACTGTGAACTATGGGATGAGTGTCATCAGTCTATTTCTGATCTGAAAGCTCACAACAGAGAATGGGCAAAAAATATGTCATATAGATTTTGGCAGGGTCAGTGACTCTGTCTGCCTTCAATAATTGAATAGGAAGATTGTGTTTGGGATATCTTGAAACAACTTCACAGAAAAGTGACTTAGCAAAGTACAAATGCAGAAAACTAGATTAGGAGCTGATGACACTGGAGATGCTCCTGTTCTTTTCCTTGGCCTATTTACATGTTTTGAATGGTCTCCAAAAGGCTTCTGCTCAGCATGCACCATCTGGTATGCAGATACCATTTCCAGATGTTAAATTACACATAAACTGGCTTTTTACATTGATTTTTTTCTTTTTTTTTTTTAAATCAAGAGAAGCAGCACATCCATATGAAAGGGTGAATAAAGGATAACATGCCCAGACAGAAAACACAACAGGACCTAATGAATGCACTACAACATTACTACTGTAATACTTCACTTGTCTCACTTCTTCATTTAATTTCCAAGTAATCTAATGTAATTGCAATCATAATCCAACACAACACTCTTTAAAGCCCCTACAATTAATAAGTATTTTTTCTTATATATAACAAGTATATATAGCAAATAATGGTCAGATAATGAAAGCCCACATAGATAAGAAATGATGACTGAGACATAAGAGACTAAACAGATCATTTTGTATGTAAATTTCCCAGTCAAGTGGGGAAAAAAAGAAATAGTACTTAGGAGGCATAATGCTTTTCATCTGCAAATGGCTTTCCAACCTAATTACATTCTCACAACTCCTTGTAAAACGATCTGCAACTATTATCTCTGTTCTACCATAGAAAATAGTCACAGGACAGCAGCTTATCCCAGAGTGGTCCAGATTTCCAGTTTTCTGCTCAGACTACATCCCATTTCTTTTCTCTGCATCATACACTGTCACTCAATTTCCCTGAATGCACCAACTTTGCCTGCTTAACTGTAGCACTGTGATCCGACAAGCCTTGGAAGCCCCAGGTTTTTATGTCCCTGGTACCATTTTAGGATGTTTTTCTGTCACCAAACCAAGCACAGTTTTGTGGATAACAACAAATTTGCTCTGTGTTTACAGGAACAAGCAACATTTGAGTAAAATGAACAGCTGGGTAGGTGAGGACAGTGCTGAAGCTCTCCTGTCAGGATGAAAGTTAGCAACACACTTCACGCTCCACACCAGCCCCACTGGGACCACCTGAGTCCTTGGGAAGTGCCACCAGTTTGCAAAAGGCGCAGAAGTTGGTTTTCTGTTACTGAAGTGAAACCCACAACCTTTTTCTTTTTCTTTTTTTTTAAAGTATTTATTCTTGAACAACTGTTTTTCATGTAGTCCTTAAAGGCACTGCTACAAGGCTGTCACAGCTGGTAAACACAAACTGAAAGCGCGTGCCTGCAGTCATATCCAGCAGAGATTAACAACCATATACTTAGTGACTTAAAAAGTGGCAGGAGCTGTTAAACAGATGCGTAAATAAGGTGTTGAGCAACCAAACCTTTTATATGTAACTACTTCCTCATGGATAGCTGCTTAAAAGATTTGATCTAAATAGAAACGGCAATTACCTGACACAGTCTCCGAAACTGCTCCTTGTAGCACTGTGTTGAACCATGAGCCTGTGGAAACCTTCCTGCCCTTCACTCAGCTTCTGACCCTGGCTCCTGTGACCCTCACACTGTCCCCAGCCACATTACTCATCTCTCATTCCTTCTCAGTACACTAAACTAGCTGACCATAGCTGACATACTGCATTAACCTATTATTAGGTGACCCTGACACTCTACCTCACATTTTCTCAGTTCATATACACAACAATTCTAAATTGAAATATCAAGGGTGATAACAACTTTTTATCCACAGCCCTGCAAGTGGTAATCAGAAAGAAGGCAGGATTGTACATGACATCCAGTTACAGCCTATGTGATACTATAACCTAGGAAAGTGGAACCAAGCTTTTTATGTCTTCCTTCCTTAAAATACATAACATCATGCAATTCTGACTATGCAGAAAATGGTAGCTTTATCCCCTCTCATCAAAAGTCTCAGCAACTTGCCTGTTGAGTAACTGAAAGATGGAGAAGTCATGCAAAAAATTTTATGAAACTAATCAATTATGCAATCTCCCAAAGCTTATCTGTCATAAAGAATGGGCAAAGCTTTCTAAATTAACTTGTTCAGCTGACACAAGGCACTACCCCTGCCATGCCTCTTCTCAAAATGAGTAACTGATGTGGCCAACCAAGGAGAGGGAAAGAGGAAAACCTATTCCAAAATGACGTTCCCAGGACACAGGAGAATATGCTGGCTAAAGGTGTAGCTGGTATATGCACAAAGGATAAAAGAAATCACTGTGTTATTTCAAAGCCAAGCATGCACAAGGGGCATTACCAAAATATTGTGGAATCTAAGGAAGCAATCAGACTTACTAAGCTTTGATTTCCTTGACACCCATAAGATCTTGAAACTGTACTACAATATCGTGGCTTGTGACTAAAATGAAAGTGCAATGAACAGTGAAAGATACATTTGCTAATAGAAAAAGCACCTGCTAACTGGAGTAGCCCAATAGTAACTGTTTTTTGCTCAGCAAGAGGCAATATTCCAAATTAAGTCAGTGCTCAAAAAAATTAAGAAGATACTCACCAGCAAGTGTATAATCCATATCAAAACCAAAGCACTTTATCTTTTCCATGGCTAAACTTCTGTTTACAAAGACCCTGAAAAGAGAGAAGTAGTATCACCATACAAGTATTTTCTAAATACATTTAAAACCAAATACATTTTGCCAGCTGCCAGGATGTCTGACTCTTGTAAGTCAAAATCAGAAAATATACCTGAAAACAGAGGCAAGTCCCATTTTTTGCCCTAAGTCCTCCTGAAGCAAAGCCATGACTTTGCAGAGTTATTCTAATTATTGGTGTGCTGTCCAAAGACAATACACGCATGCATGCACACACACACACACACGGCTTTGCATGTGACCTGCAAAAATTCCTAAGAATAGAAGTGCAAAATCTCCTGAAGCAGAATTCAGAACTCAAAGGATACAAAACTGGAAGTAATAGATGCAAAGCAATATAATTTGCTTGATTAAAATAAAGAGGTAACAAGGAAAATAAAATAATATTTCTGTGAACAAATTCACATTTGAGTCCTCTTTGGAGCCATATCTGGAAATTCAAAGCAGACCTAAACAGAACTGTTTCCACATTTACACCAATAGCATTAAACCCAAATAAATAAATAAAAAAACAATAAAAAACTTTAATAAAGTTCTGAAAAAGAGCAAATGAGAAACATTTTCATACACAAAAATATGCCATTTCTATTTAAAAATATTTCTTTTTTTTTATAACTCCTCTGCAACTCATCAACAAAACAGCTATTTTGTAAATTCTACTTTTACTATTAATGCTTATTGAAATGGGAATCTAAGCTGAATACTCCCAGGACCTTTTAGACGACATTTTAATACATCATGTTCAATTCAAGTAAATAACATGGTGAAGAAATAGGTCAGAGAATACAACAAAAGCTTTTCTTGCTTCCTGTTTCAGCTACAACAGTAACTAAGCTGCTTATGTTTCCCTAGAAGTTTAAACCCTATAGCAGATCTGTAATTCAACAGGACTTCTCCCCACTGTCTGTCTTATCTGAACTTTAAGAACAGGAGTCAGAACTCATCTGTGGGAGGGAAGCTGTGCTTTTCAACACCCATCTCAGACAGAAATCCCATGTACTGCTAGAGCTGCGATGCCAAGACAAAATTCTCCCGGACAAGAAAAGTCCCAGAGCCTTCACTTGTACTCTGATTTCAGTATGTGAAAATTCTCCGAATATTCAGTAAGTGCATTGCCCTCAGCGGAGTAATTATCCTCTTAAAACCCGCAGTCGGCAGCCCTGCCGGGTAGGAGGAGTGGCAGGGACAGCGAGAGGGCAATGGAGACGGCACATGCAAAGCCAAGCGCTGGTAGGTTCTGAAAAGCCGAGAGAACCCACTGGGAGGTTGCCCTTCGCGGGCGCGTTCCGGGCAGGTGGCCGGCACACCGTGCCCGGTGCACTGCCCTGCCAACCCGCCGCGCTCGGACTGTAACAGCAAAGCGCCAACACCCAACTATCGCGCTCGTGTGCGAGTCCTCTTACCTCATCTCTCACCGATGTGCTCCTTGCTCAGTTCACAGCAGTCTGATTCATCTACTTGCCTGAATCATATTACAGAATTCCTTTAAAGCTTCCCTGGTACCGATGCAATTTTGCTTGGATCTGATTTGACTTCAGAAGATCATTGTGTCTTAACCAAGCCTTAAAGCACTGTATATCTTCTTGGACAGTGTTCTAGAAAACACATCTGTGGCTAATTTAACCAGTCACTGGATATCGTTGTTGTTCCACACAAATCCACTTGGAATACAGTTTCTTTGGCAATCGTATACTTTCCCCCTAACCTTGCACACTCTCTCTGGGAGTCACTGTTTCCTGGCAAAGTGCCTGCCTTTGACAATGGGGCTTGTCACTAAGGGGCCTCAGAGGTTATAGACTACGCTCTTTTCTGATAGATTTATGTATTACTTAAACAAGACAAAGTGATGAGATAAAAACTGGTAAAGAAGTGACTTTTGGAAATATGAGATGGGCTCTTAATTTACTAAAATTGTCTCCTGAAATAGCTGGCTTTTGAGTAGGTGGAGCAAATTATCCGAATCTGCAGTCTGAACCCATGTTTGTCTTTTAACATGGAGATAGCTCTGATTAACAAGAGGCAAATGTGAAATGCTATTTAGTACTAAACACAGTCTCGTACTTTGTATAATGAATATGATTACGTGCTGCTGCTGATGCCAGGACGCATTATTTATTAGCTAATTCAAGCATGTAATTTCTGATCTCGTGTTTGTGCAGCTTGTTTCTGAGAGTGTAGAGATTTAAGAAGGAATAACATTCCTCTGGGAGACAGTAGCAACATTTTTCACCTAACTTGCAGAGTCCAGTTCTGCTGTTGCCTTTAGGCTTAACCCCAGAGCACAGTTTTCTGACTGTCTGAACAGGACAGGAATAAGAAGGGAAATTTACAGAAGTTCAGAAGAACATTCCAGAGTTGAAACATTTGGGAAGTTTCCCAAATGAGGACAAAACCCACAAGGACTAAGACAGAGATGAATGCGCTTATAGCAAGGGTAATACGGCAGTGCCTGTGAAAGGCGAAAACAAGGGAGCTGTGACCCAAGAGATCTCTTCCAGTCCAGCCCGCCTATGTTTAGATGATGACGACACCAAACTGACCAAAACCCGTGGAAAGATCTCTAAGCCTCTGGCAGTTTCTCATTGCTTGTTTTTGTAGTATTTACAAACTGAACCCTGGGACTGAAAAAACCAACAAACCAGCACGCATTGATCCCAGCACAGGCTGATCCTGGAGATCTGGCAATGTTTACTGAAGGCAATGAAACAAACAACATCTATTAGCATATTTTTGTTCCAAAATAAGTCACATGACTGAAACACGAAAATTACTATACCAGCCCCCTCTTGGTAACAGCTGGTGAAGATCTCTCTTTCTCCATTAGTTTGTAAATATTGCTTCTGACCTAGAAACTGCAAATGGCAGGGTCTAATCATGCCCCAGCAGTGCTCAGGACCTGGCACATTTCAAGGCATTCTACAGCCTGATCTGATGCAGTAATTACTTCATCCACCAGTGCTGGAATGAAATGGAGCAAATATTAAAAAAAGCTAAAGAAGGCTATTACACAACATGTTCAGGACAGGAAATGAGAACACTTCAATCAATTGAAACTTGCAACCGCCTTGGCAGATTAAACAGTGGAGCGGGGAGGGGGGGGGGAGGGGAAAAAGGAACCGATTTAACTTCTCTTGTGAAGGTCCAGGCAAATATTGGGGTATTTTGTAGGCACTCAGGACCTCAACTTTAAATCCTGATAAAGACACCTCTCATGCATGGGGCTCCCCTAGACACAAGGGACTAAGTAGGTACTTAAAAATATTTACTTCCAGAAACTGACTAGCTTAATTCAGGGGCTTTACTCAAAGCAGGAAATCTCTGCATTACCCTAGAAACTGAAGATAAAAAGTTGAGATTAAATCACCAGGACAGTTTGGAAAGAGCCAAGTGCTTCTCAGAAGCTGCAGACTTAGCCCGTTTCAAAGCTGTTCTTGAATCCTAATTGAAGGTACACTCAGCCTGATAACAAAAATACTGGTCAAATAACAGAATGGTTTGGGTTGGAAAGGATCTTAAAGATCATCACATTCCAACCCCCTTGCCACAGGCAGTGACACTTTTCACCAGATCAGGTTACTCAGAACCCTGTCCAACCTGACAATGTGTCTGTTGGCTGTAAAAATGTAATGTCTCCTCATAAGACCTGGTATAGAGAAATGGCAAGAGTTGGTTTTGATGACTATAAAGCAAAAGCAACATGAGGACTCTAAGAACCCAAATCTCACCTGAGAGAAAAGATCTTCCGCTTTTAAAAGGAAAGGATAAGTTTTTTGCAGCTCATCCAGATAAATAAAAATCAAACAAGCTTCAAGAATACAAACAGTAGAGATGATGTCAGAATACTAAAATAGAAACTAAAATGATCCAACATTTTTAGGCAAGGAAGTTTTAATCTGAAATAATTTTTCCACTTGCCTGAATCAGAAGAAATTACACTTCCCCTTACTCTGAGTTTGGTTTTTTCCATTCAGAAACTAGGAACACTGGAGTTAAAAATTAAGCTGATCTAAAAATTTAACAGCACTGGGCAGTAAAGCAAAACAAATTGCAGGCACAGCATGAGAAGACTCTCTGCATTCCTTGTGCTGAGAGGCAGAGGTGGGTATTGCTTAAATCCAGCTCCACAAATGTCGGCACCCAGAGGCACCTCCTTAAATAGGACACTGCCTTTCTCTTGCCTTCATCCTTTCTTCCTGATGAAAACCCAAGCTTTACATTTCTGCTTTGAGGAATTTCCCTGTGAGTCTCCTACATTTTGCACTCCCTGTGCAGTGTGGCTGGAGCCACCCAAGGTGTGGAGCTTGGGGGGAAGGCGATTGGGAGACCATATTCCAGTTCCATGGGCTCCCAGAGCCAGCACACAGCACAGCTGGGACTGGGGGAGCAGCACCTGGACTTGGGGTGGCTTAGCCTGGCACAGATCCACACCTTTAGAAAAACGGATTTGAGGAGCTGTTTCAGGGAAACCTTGAGACATGTTTCCCCCCCTAATGAGTTCTCCCTCAGAGAACAACCCCCCCAGCTGGGCTACAGCAGAGGGCTCTCAATGACGACAGTATTTATTTTCTTTTTGAGCTCTACGAATTGTGCTGGGTAAGAGAAAAATGTGTTGTATTACAAGGAAGAAGGAACTGCTGAGCATGCATAAGGGGAGTCACAGAGCCCTGATATCCTCAACACTGCAATTCACAGTCCTTTATATTTTTACAAGAGAACTGAACCTGGTTTTGTTACTGTTCTTGTCAATCAATTCTGAAGCAGGAACCTAAATCCTAACACTTCTCAAGTAACACTGGAGAGGCACAAACACAGAGAGGGAGAAATGTTTTTTATTTTATTTGTGCAAAATCTGGAAAGAATTCTATTCCCTGAATGAGATTTCCACGTATAATAGTCTTGTAGTTTGACCAACAAAATAAACAAAATGCACAGAACTTTACAATTAAGGAGGAACTTGGCACATGGCTCACCATTCCTCATAGAGAGAAAATGAAAATGAATGTGAGGCAAGGTTTCTGGAACAGAGCACTTTATAATAATTTTCCCAACGTGTCCAGAAATACCTTGCAGTATTTTTTTTTTTTTTGTCAGGGCAGTATGCTTCACTGGAAATCAAATAAACACAAAGAAACTTGCAACAGTGCTGAGTGGAACAGCAAATACAGTGGGAGCTGGCTAGACATGACCTACATGAGTGTTTTAAAAAGATTGTGGTGGACAGTTGGGCTTAAGCCAGCCACAAAACAGGAACTAACTAGCCAGAAGGCTCAGATTCCCTCTTACTCAGAGTTTAGGAACTTTGGTTAATCTTCATTTTATGGACAACTTCCATTTTTAATAAGCTAGAAGAGTTAAAAAGAAACAAAAGGGAACTAAATGGATTAGCTTTTAATAGTCTCCCACGCCCAAGTTCCCCACGGCCTCTTTAAAAACGACTACTAACGAAATAAACATCCCACTACTCTTATGACAACTTGATGTTCTCAGTACCACTCACTAGTCTCCAGATGTGTTCTGCTTGGGGAGTTGTCTTACTACACAACATGATAGTTCTGGTTACAAGCGACTTCCACCAACAGCAGCAAACTTGCCCACTGACCCTACTTATCTGGCACAAATCATGTGAGCAACCTTAAGATGATACTACCATGTTATCAAAGTATCTCGTCTTTGGGTGCTGGATGTCTTGGTAGTTGTTGTAGAGAAGGAAAGAAATAAACTACTTTAAATTTTTGAAACCAATGAAATCATTCTTTTGCTAAGTCCTGCCTCTTTAGGCAATGCTATTGACCATTCCATATATTATTATTTCTCATACCATTTTGGTCTTATTTTTTACAATGCTAGATTTTCAAGGTTGTATTTTATTCCTTTTTCAACCAAAGAAGAATATTCTCAATATTTGTAATTATATTTAGAGAAAAAGTCTGGGCTTGAGATGACTTTAGAGGGATGAAACAGTATCGACAGGGGAGACAAAAGAAGGGCATAAAAATCTCCTGTCCATTTCTAGTAACATTTCCCACAGTGCCCTGCAATTTCACAAGACTAACTGTCCTGCACAATTATAGTGACATGAAACTGGAAAATCCAGTAATGACTGGAACTTCCAAGCCTGATAAAGCTGTATCCAGTAGCACAATTATGAGCACTTCCCTCTGAAATTCCTCAGGAATCAGATGGAAAGAGATAGCCTCTGCCATTTCTATTTCCATTGTTTGGGTTTTCTTCCCAGGCAACAGCAAAGTGCCAAGAAGCTCACATACAGATTCCATCCCAAAATAACACTCGTCTGCTCCATGAAACTATTAAGGCTAGGGATCATGGGACATTTTGAGTGTAATTTCTTTATTATTAATTTGGCAAGTGTTGTGCTTTCTCATAAGCTCGCCCATTCTGCAGACTTAACACTCCCTCTCCCTCCCCCATTGTCTAAAGCACCAAAGGAAAACAAATGCAGAGAGCCACATGCTGCCCTCTGTTACACACATGTCACCACACGAGTCCAAGGAGGCTGCTCAGACACACGAGGAAAGACCACGGCCAGCAGAGCCTACTGAGCTACCACAGTTACATGGAAACATCACACATTGCCTGTCTGAACATGGCCAGTGGAAAGAGCATTTTCAGACTGGTAAAGATTTTTTTCTTATTTGCCACCTCAATGAACTGATAATTTTAAAGAGACTTTATATATAGCCACTCAAACAGATGAACAGTTTCAAGTCTCACAGCCTTGTTTACATAACATTTCCACCTGTTTGCAATCACTGATGATCCAGTAACAATAAAGTGAATAAACAAGATTAGCAGTGAATAGCCCAGAGTCTACAAATTTGAACAAGATAAAGTACATCTTTAACCCATGAAATCAAAACAACCAACTGGCAATCCTTTTGCTTTGTCATTATTAAAGTATACGGCATTTTTTAAAATCCAGAATCTCAGTTTATAGTAACAGCTAAAATCACTTAACTCCTATCAACACCATAAGATGCTTTGAAAGTAAAATGTAAAGAGAATGATGAAGTAACTTGTTCAATACTCTATCACCAGTCAGCAGGAGAATCAGGATTAGGAATCATGACGCCACATGCCCTGCACTAGCCAGTAAACAAGAAAGCAAGAAAAAAACAACAAGTAAAGCAACAACAGAAACCCCACGTTCAGGATGAGAAGTCTCAAATTACTCTGAATGCAAAATTACTCTCAATTATTCTGTAAAAGCATCTCAAAGTCCGTATGTTTTACAAAAAGGCCATTTCAGCCCTACTGCCCTGTTAAGCCAAAACCACAGATAAATAAATTTAAGTGCAAATACCTGTTTCCTGGATCTTGGTAACTGTCAGTAACAAGAGTGGATGGAACACCAACTTTTTCCATTATTTGCTTTAACTAGATGTGGTTGCTATTTAAACTCTAAAGAGCTATGTGAGATAATCCAGAGGGTGCCTAGAAGTGCTCACTCCGAGTTAAAAAATAGACACTAGGGCAATTTGGTGGCTCAGAGTCAACCTACTTCTTGCCTAATTACAATCACGTTAAATGACAGTACTCCTCCAGAACAAATGATCTAGTGATTATCCTCTACCCGGAAAAGTCAACAAGCAGCACACGAGGGAGGTGGCCCCACAACCACACACAGTAAGGAAAAGCCTCCTAAGAGCTACACATCCCTTTTATTTCCGAATTAAAATGTATGTTGCCAACAGCACAGTAATGCAGTATCCTCTTACCAGTGACCTCTGCTAGAGAATGAATAACATGTTGCTTGTATATTAATTCCTCTTCAGCCCTCACCTCCAACAGGTGCCAGCAATGTTGTATAACGAGGTCTGTGGCTGACGGCAACACCAGCTAACCCAAAGCCTTTGTTAAAGTCCTCAGAAATACCCTGGAGACAGAACCCCACCACTTCTCCTCCCCAACGGATTTTTTTGATTTTACAGCTATAAATATTTCATTTTGAACATTCTTGCCTGTGGCATTCAGATGTGCTTATGATACAGCCATTATACTCTGAGTCAGTATGCACTACACCAGTCAAACCAGTCTCAACTGGGATTTCTGCCAACAATATTATATGTTGAACATCCATCCATCAATTATGATACAATAAGAAGTGCAACACTTGAAGAAAACACATTCCAAATATGAATGACCACAGTAAAATATGACTGTTAGAGAGGCATCTTCAGAGCTAATTTTTAAAAAGTTTTTTAAAAGTTTCATGGCTATGAGAACTTTGGGGTTTTTTTATGGTAAACTATTCTGCTTTTGGAAAGCTTTCCCTGTCTTTTATCTGCTTCAACATTTACAATTCAAGCATATCAAATCTGGTGTACTTCATGAGAATAAGAAAGTTAAATTAACTGGGATAGGTATTTAAGTAAGCATGAAGCAAACGAAAAGTGAAACAAGTTTTTTAAATGTCACACTTCTGAAAACTAAACATTACTAGTAGCATTTAGAAAATCCCAATGAATGACTTTGAGCCCAATTGGGCTTCCAACATTGGTAGCGAAAGCTAGTCCCAGTTATGCTCATCTGTAAATGTGGGGCAGCTGCCAAGCTCCTCTGCCCTTCCAGACTGGGCTCACAAAATTACTATGACCAACTTTAAGGTAAAAAAACCCCAATAGTTTTAAATTCAATGTTCATATTGGTTTTGCTTCTAAGACACTCTAGATTCATGTTTTTAAGGTTTTTTTTCTTTGGCTGCTGGAGTAAGAAGAAAAAGAGACAGGAAAAAAAAACTGAATTAAAAACAAAGAGAAGAAAAAGAAGTAAAAGAAAATTAATGCCTTGTCTTTTCTATTTCTCTTTTTCATAAAATTTACAGTGCTTCAGCAATATCCAAGAGTCAGAGCATACCTGGACCTCAAAAAAATGAATTTACATCCTAGAACTCAAGGCTGTGACCAGCACTCATATTCTGCATCCAAACCATTAATAAAACACTAAAAACGTAATATTGAACACCAAGGGGAAATAACTTCAGTCCTACTCAATCATGTTAAATTTGCACTTTCTTAAGTAACATCGTATCTGTTAACACTAAGGCCACGAAAAAGACCAGAAATAGAAATCTGACAACACTGCCTCTGGAATGAGGTTGTTTCAGATTCTTACAATACTGGATTATCAAAATAACTCCCATGAAACTGGTACACCAAAGCCATTAATAGCAGAGATTTATACTACAGTCTTGGCATCAGGTTCTCTCATTCTCTCCCATTCCCTCCCTCCCTCTCTCTCTTTGAAAGAGGATAGCAATTCCAAAACAAAAAATTGCCTCCCCTTAATGTGCTTCCAACATTGTGCTTTCCATGAAAATCTGAACTGCTAGCAACATTTCTGCTCAGTATGTTTTGAATAAGACATTTCTAGATTCTAAAAAGGGGTACTTAAACTTTACCACAGACTAATTTTGGACTACTAGAAACCAGCTCGTAGTGGGAGACCCTCTTTTATATGAGTGCACTCCCATCTTCTGTAAGGAAATTCTTTCTGAAAGTAAAGATTTCTTACACAAATAAGGGTAAACATGATGAGGATTTGAATGTGTGAGTTCTTAAAGACATGTACTGCTTCCTTTAAATCTTGCACAATACTTAACAGACTGTCAGCACCTAACCACAACAAATGTTAAAGAGATATTTAGAAAAAAAAAATCAGGCATTACTCTGACTTTATTTCCATCAGTCTGAAACAGGAGCAACACAGCTGAAGTTGTGTAAAATTATGACACAAAGGTAAACCTGTCAATGACGGCAACAAGGCGAAGATTTTTTGACAGGGCATGGTATAAAATCCCTCTCTTTTTACATGGTGTATATATATAGTTACATTCATTAAACGTTTCCATATCTGAGAAACCAGCTGACAGAGAGATTCAAATAATGCTACCAACCTAAGACATGTTGCCCAAACATACTCAGCAGAAATTGGAAAGCTTTGGAAACACTTTGCAGGATCCATTACTTAGCCACAGACATTGCAACTTGCACAACCGGGCCTATCATATGATGCACCAAGGCGTTTTTCTCAAATTAGATTCCATTTGGAGAATCAAAAGATATCTAACACTTCTAAAACACTTCCTCAGAAATACTACCCATGTGAATCACAAATGCAACATGGCATTTAAGCATGAGGTTGAGAAACTTGACTTCTGTTTGTTTTTCTACTTCAGACATACGTCTCTGCAGTTCCTGCTGAATATCCTCTGATCATCACACTGCATGACTTCTCAAATAAACCAAGCTAAACTTTGAAGATACACCTCCCACAAACAGAATACTGAAAATTACTAGATACTGCTGTTTTTAACTGTGTAACAGTCCAGACATCTGATAAGGATACAGACTTCATCCATCCTTTATGCTCTATGCTTGGAACATTGAGTGCTAAGACTAAATGCGTGGCTCAACCAAGCATCCAATGTGATCTTGTAAGAACAATCCAGTGCCTGCACTCTTGATTCCCAAACTATAAAACAAGAGTGATAACATTCCTTTTATTACATACTCTGACTTCTTTATTTACAGTAATTGTTTAACAGCAAAGATGGTTTTAGGTACACCTGCCACTGAAAAGAAGGGCAAGATCTTGCCTAGTGCTCCTACATGCTCCTGTGGTCCCACAGTTAATCATACTAGCTGTAATTCTCAATTTCTGATCCCATTTGATTTCTCCTTATTTCTATTTATGCATCCCAGTGTCTAAGGCTCTGCTCTCCCAGTGTGCACTGCAATAATTACTATAAAACTTCTGCCACTGAGTATTTATTGACTTAATATCTTCTATCTCAAATTCTAACTCTGTTTAATCTTTCAACTACATTAAGAAAGCACATCCTCACTCACTCTAGTACATTTATAACAACTCCACTGTAAATTCCTGTAGGCCAATACTGTGCCATCTTCTAAGCTCTCTTCTACCAACACTTCTACAAGGGAGGTGGGAACAACCTTTCTGTTTTACCAACAACCCAAAAACCAAGAAATGTGGGGCTTATGCTTAGTTTTGGAGTTACACGGATGACTTACCGGTGATAGGCTTCCCGGCGGTACTTCTTCAGAGCATGCCCATCCATGTTTGCAGGGAGATCTGCTGCATTCTGGAGTCGGTCGCTCCATGAGGTTGTCATCTTCAAATGCTTATTTATTTCTGAAAGAGGCAGAAAAGCTTGTTTAAGCTCAAGGTTAGTTTCACCAGAAAGTCATCCGTTTCCTGGTAAAAAGAGAGGAAATGACACTCAGGAAGTCTTGCAAAGTACCCGGTGGAATGATCTGAGTCTGCAGGTCAAGCGAGATGTTAAAACAGAGAGCTGGGAAGGCTTTTCCACATGGCCAGAACTGCAAAGACATTCCTATCCATTGTGGTGAAAATGCATTTTGAAACAGAGACCTTGTTTTCATTGCTGAAAAGAGGTATTTTTTTGATGCTAGAGTTAGCAATATGCATTAGCTGGAGCTGATGGAAAACCTATCCTTTACACACAAGATAAATTTGGCAGGGTAAACTCTACAAGCCCCACGGGGACTGACCTTGCCACTTTTACCATGGAGTAAAAACAGAGCCTTGTCCCTGGCCATTTGATCTCTAAGCAAGGACAAGTTTCAAACTGATGCTAAATTAGCAGAAACAATTGGAAGGAAAGTAGAAAGATGATCCTTTGTCCTCTGTAGGTCAGACACATTCAGGCAGAGCAAACCTGTAACATGAGCAATGCAAACATTCACCAGCAGATCTTCACAAACATCAGCACCCCTTCTCAAGTACTGGTTGTCACAACCAAACCCTCAACAGTCCTTCTCCTCAGGAAGGCCCTGAAGTGAGGAAACAGGGGTACCTTTCCCAGTTTTGTTATTAGCACACTGGGGCGATCCTGCTCGCCTGCTCCTCCAGCCAGACCCATGTCCCACTGCATTCCCTGTCACCAGGTGGGGTGATGAAGCAGCCCCAGTGTGAGTCAGTTCAGTTCAACAGTCCAAGTCCTTGCCCATCAAAACAAACCGATACAAAGGTGAGCAAAAGCTGGGTAGTTCTCCACTGTGAGCTAACCCAGCTCAACAACGCTATCATTAGAGGGGAACGGGGTGGGAGACGCAACCCACAGTGATACCGAATTAAGTATAATGTGAAACCACATTCTTGTGTAACCCACACAACTGCTGGACTGCAGGCCTTGGCTTGTTTGCTCTTCCTTAGAAGAAACAAAACCACCCACAAACTACAGGGGTAATGATACAGCAACCACTTCTGGACACCTATAAAATATGACTGCGCTCATTTTACAGAAGGGAAACTAGATCATTCCAGCAAAGTAGAGAGCAGAGCAAGTGTCTAAACCAGCACTGGAAGTCACAGTGCTCTCAGTGTCACAAGCATGCTCACTCTCCTCAAAGAAATCTGTATAATTTTTTTCGTTTTAAATTTTATTAAAGGGCAACAGTTGCAATTGTCACAGCATTTCTTAGTCTATTTACCTACTAGTTGCTGGTCATAAAAATCAAACAGACAGCAAACAGCTTGTGTGTAAAAAATATGTTCCTCCTCCAGCATTCTCTACTTGTCTCCCAGTTACTATAACCAAGGTCTGCAAATGCATCTTCTGCCACATCCTAAAGGTCACCGAATTTAGGCCCTGGCAGGCAGCCCATGGGACTGCATGCCATTGCTGAGAGCTCTCCCCCTGAATTCCCTGCAACACACCCAGGAGAGGAGGTCACCACAGTGAGAGGGCGACGGGCCATTCCAGCCAGCTGCAACTTCCACAACAGGGCATGCAGGGAGAATCAGCTTCTAAAATAGCCCCAGCACCAGCCACCAAGGGCTTACAAGTAATTACCAGCTATTTAAGCTGTGCCCAAAGGCAGATGGAAGGCAGCACAGGGCATAGAACTAAACAGCCCTCAAGCATCAACCCGTTCCCATTCCACTTTGAAGGCAGGGCACTGCCTACAGCAAGGCTCCTCAGGGGCAGCAAGGGCTGCAGTCCTTGGGAGAGGAGCAGTGTCCCTGCAAGGGTGACAGACTCCCGGTCTGCAGACGAGACATGAAGCACACTGAGGGATCTGGTAAGACTCCAGGACTGCAAACTACAGAATAGGTCCTCCAAGGCTGTGCCCATGGGCATTTCAAGATGGTCCAGATCATCACCACCTTGGTCTACTTTAAAGCTACTAGCCTAGAGCTACAGATTCGGATCCAACACATGTATACATGCAGGTTCTTTAAAAGGCATGTTAAATAGCTCTGAAAAAAACTGTTGCATGAACGGTCTGAGGACTCTTAGACAGCTCTGGGTCTACATCTTCCAGCTGAAACAAGTTCATATTCAAGCTTCCTGCCTTTTAGAAGGGCTACCCCACTCCTCTTACCCAGCGAGACACATAGCAAGATTCAAAGACTTGCACAGCCAAAGCCAGAGACTTTCCATTCTCCCAGCCTCTTTTTCCCATCACACCACACCAGATGCTGACACAGGTACTAGGATAGGACTACCTCCAGTGGCCATGCATACCAGACATCTAACAGTATACATCAATAATATCCTACAAAATACCCTACAAACCAGATGGCAGAAGAACTTTAGCAGGCTACCTTTATAATGTCCCTTCCAAACTGTGGAATCGATGAAGCAGTTTGAGCACCTATGTAACAAAACCCTCCTCTACAGGAGAAGAAACCAGACAGCATCATTGTGGGTGTCCTGGGATTCAAAAAGCTGAGACCCCAGGAAACCACAAAAATATGAGTTTTCATAATTAAGCAAGGAAGACCTGAATTATTTTAATGCTCCAGCAGTATTTTTCTGATGCTGTGATGAACAGAGTTCATAGGCAGGACAAGGTTTGTAGGCAGAGGCGGTGTCTTTTATTAGATCAAGTGGTATGGCTGGAAAGAACAGACAAGCTCTTGGATACACACAAGCTTGCATAGGTTTTCAAATTCTATAGGTTGCTCTAATAAAAGATATTAGATATTATCTTCAGACTTTGCCCTGACTTATTAAAATCTTTCTTTTAATGTTCACACAGTAAAAAAAATCTTATGCTGAAGTTTTCTACTACATGTACTGAAAGGCACACTTACAGCTTATCAGGCTGCACTGACTGTGAGGACAGCTTAACCCTCTGAAACAAAACAACTGACAAAAAATATTGCAAGGGATCTTCCCCCCCCAAAAATCTTACTTGAACAAAAAGCCTCATTGACTTCAATGAAATTGTTCTGTGCTTCAAAGGCATAAAAATCAACCTACCTGCATGGGTAAGAGACATGAGACCTGGCCCCTGAATACAAATTCCTTCTTCCAAATAGAGAGAGAAAAATAAGAAGGACAGAGTCACTCCATACGCTTGTAAGCCACTGGAATAAACATCTAAGAGAGCAGGCAACCAGCCAGGCAAGATTTTCAACTCCAAGCAACTGAAATATGATGCATCTTTCTTTAGTTACAAATCTATTTTTGAGATCAATAATCTGTAAATAGCTTCACATAAAAATAAAAATCTTTACATAGATAAAGCATGTCAGAACACCTCCCCATAATTTATTGCAAACATGCTCCTTGCTCATGTTGTCTTAATTAAGCATCTGATGGCATTTATGATACATTATGGTATTTTGAAAAGGTATTTAAAATCTCAGCTGCAAAGCTTTGATACAGAGCTGCTATCCAGCACACGTGCTTTGGTCTGAAAGAACATGGGATTTTTAGCATATATTTTGAAATAAGTCCATATGATTATTTTGTCAGATTTTGGCTGATTTCAAGTATTATCAATAGTGTATTTTTTTAACTACTCATACAAATTAAATGACGCATTCAGAAGCATTTCCCTTCAAGTTTTACTATTACTTTTCTTATATTTTTTGGTCAACAAATAGTTAGAGATTCTGCACCTGGTAATATTTGACATGTTCAGGTTAAATGCAGTGCCTCTATTTTTTTTCTGAGTTCATCTTGACACTTTGATGATGCAATGTCAGATCAGAGACATACACACTAGTACGTAGAGATGAACAAAACAGTGGTGACAATTCCACTTTTTCAAGGGTATTTTCTGAGAGTTTATATAGCAGAAAACAAAGGCATCACTAACCAATCCCAAGGCTGTAGTGTACTCATGCTGATTCACCATACACATCTGCCTCTTCTCACATGTTGTGCTTCAAGAATCATTAATACCTTGGCAGCACAACCCACACATGTATGTGCACAGTGGAAGGTGAATAAAGAGAAAACCATCACACCTAACGTTAGCTACTTAAAAGCTTTGTGTCTAGTCGGAGGCTGTGGGTGTACAGACAAGTCTGGTGGTGCCCTTGCCAAGCCTAGAGCAGTTCCTGGCTCCCTGCTGCAACACTGCTCCATCTCAAAGGGCTGTGTGGGCTCTCAGCAAGCGAGGAGCGAATAATCGTAAAATCCTGAGGACAGGCAACAGCAAAGGGAGCAGGATTAGGGTTGGCTTGTTCAAGACTCACGTCAAATTCACGGCATGGCCTCACAGATAGGGCAGAGGGGGGGAAAGGTATCTTTTCTGCAGCTGAGAGCACTGTCCATGTAAGGGTGGTTAAGTAAAGCGTGTGCCTCACTTTCCAGGAGCATCCCACTCCCTCCACTGAGGGCAGAAGGTAGCTTGTCCCAGGCTAGACACTTGGGACAGCTAGCACTTGAGGAGGTGAAATCCCCTCAGGTTAGCATCACACCCTGTGATGCTCTGGAGCATCTGACATCCTGGGATGGATAGCAGAAAGCGGCCAGGACTGTGCCATCGCCCTCAATGGCATCTCCCACTGCCACCGTGTGAGCAGGGGCTGGGCAGGCTCCTGCCCTCATCAGAAGTGCCACCTGCGATCCCAATCCACTTCACAAACTCTCATTCACGTAATACACACAGGGGCAGCAAAAATGCTGTCTCCATTTTGTCAGCTAAGGATAGCAAGGCACGGAGAAGGTAATAACCCAGAGCAAGTGGGAATCAAATGCAGGAGCCCTAATTCCTCAGTCCCTGTGCTAAAAATCAGTCTGAGTTCCTAGCGCTGTCAGGATGAATCACAGAGATACACTGCATGTTCCTAGCACAGCATACTTTTACATGAATTCAAATTTTAATACTGAACATCAACTGGCAGCCTCAGAGAGGTCAGCCTGTACTTATGCGTGACAAAAGCCGCAGAGCAGCAGGCTCCTGACTGGCTCCAAGTCGCAGGGATCGCAGGGATGCCGAATGATGCTCCTGTTTTACTCTGAATTGCAGCCTTACACACCAGCTCCGTTAGTTCATACAGCTCCCTCTCTCTCCCCCACAGCCCTGGGATGACAATTCAAACCACTCTTGTCTTTTACTGCCAACACTTCTGCTTGATAGCCAAAAGCAAACTGTTTCCAAAAAGTGTTTTCAATTAGTGATGCTTTTGGAAAATTACTATGTCCATGACTTGAGATATAAGCAATGAAGCTTGTAAATGACCTAAACTAGAAATCTGACTTTTTTTTTTTTTTTTTCTCCTTGTGCTTCAGTTAAGTTCTCTACTTGAAGATCTTCCACTTCTGAGTGGCCACCTCTCTCACATCAAGGCTTCAGGTTCATGATGGCAGGAAGGACAAAACACGTTCTTCCTATTAGAATATTAAATTACTTCCAAGAGACACTTCAAAGCATACTCTCAGCTCATGATAATTAATACTTGAGGTTGCCTTTAAGCAGAATAATTCTGTATATCGATTACAGGGCACTAATGAAGTAGAGATCAGTTGTTAAGAACCTGTTAAGGTTAACCACAGACATGTATTGGGTTTACAGTAGATCCAACTTGCAGTTCACAAAGACCCACTGGATGACATTAGATTGCTAACACTCTCCTTGCTCCGTGGATTATACTGACCCTCCCAGCTTCAAGCTTGCAGTCTCCAACACTGGCTTGGAGTCCTCCCACAGGAAGGGGGTAGCAGTTAGTTTTGGGACACCACCACAGTGCTAACATCACTGAAGCTGCTTTTTACCAGAGTGTGCTTTTGGTAAAATTGGTAAAGCATTCCCAGTTATACATTCATTTGAATATGGTCTCACTGATAGAAGAGAGTAACTCATGGGCTATTTCTGAATGGGGAAGATACAAGAAAGGAGAATGCTACTCAATTCACATCATTTATTATAGGATTTGATTGACTTTCAGGCTGCGTTTTATCTCTGTCATAAAGCCAGATTCTAAAGTAACATCTATATATCAAATATGTTGTAAAATATATTTAACAAACCTCCGCTTATTTTACATGGATTTTTTTTTAAATCAGACTATTTCTACTGACAACCATACCCACAGAGTGGCTGTGCAGTCCCTAGAGCTCCAGCACTAAAACCCACAAATACATAAATTTGGAGTTTCTTTGGGTGACCATCTATTTCTATCCAAGGAGTTCTATTCATTCAGGAATTCAAAGAAGCACTAATTGTTTAAAATATTTTAAGTACTATTTAATTATCATTAATTTTATGGATGGTTAAAATGGAATTTGAAAAACTATGAAATCTGCAGTGCAACTCTGCAAGGGGCAAACCTCAAATCTGACCCTCCCTGAGAACCATGAGACCATCCATTCTCCTCATCCATCTGTGAGTCTACTACCTTGAAATAGGAACCACAAATTCTCCAGTGAACTAATCAGCATATTTTCTAACTTCCATATAGCTTGTGCTACTCAATATTTCTTGCAGAATTACCATTTTAGTTATTTCCAAATGTACTGCTTCTTACACACAGTTTGTTAGGGGTAATGTTATTTCTTCAATTTCCTAACTCTAGTGTGCCTCATATTGTCCCAGCACTTGAAAATAAGGAGGAGGATCATACTTAAGGAATGTGAACCTTGATCCAGAAGTGCAGGAACTATACCACAGAGAAGAATTAGTGAACATGAGCTCTCAAAGAAATGCTGCAACTGCAGGTCAAATATGATCCTTGGATGTACAAGACTACCAAGCAGGACTCCATGTCCCTATCTGTCACTGCTACAAACACTGCTGGAAAACTCACTTCAGCCAGCTGTCCCCATTCAGAACAATGTTGATTATATGGAGTAAGGAATAAAGCTATGAGAGAGAGTAAGGCTGGAGTGGAAGACTGCCAATGTAGAGACACCAGCTCTGCAGGTGATTTGAAAACAGTCTAGAAGCATTTACACACAGGCAAGCAGCCTGACTGTGGAGGGCTCTCAGTCTAGCAACGACAGAACAGGAGCCCGTGACTGGGAATTAAATAAATCAATCAATACCAAAAATATTAACAGAGAGGACAGTGAGCTATGAAACAACACATTTCTGGAATACTTTTCCCATCATCAGAGGGCTCTAAATGAAGTATGTGTGGGTGTTTAAATCAGCCTTTTTCCAGAGAGTCAAGAATTAATGCAGAAAAGTCAAACAGTCTGAGATATACAGCAGGTCAGTCAGAGTACCGTGCCTCAGGCAACCCTTCCTCACTTTATACATCATGGTTTCACTGACTATGAGGCTGAGGCACAAACAATATTGGAAAGAAACCTCCAGAGAGTGGTTTTACCTGGAGAGAAGGTGAATGGATGAGCAGAGGCTCTTCTGAGCCAATACCAACATAAACTCTGCACCCTGATGGCCCTGGGAAACTCGCATCCTTGGGAAAAAGTCTTTAGCAGCCTGTGGCAACCTCTGCCACAGAGGTTCCCAAACTGCTGTCCAACTGAGTGCCTGCCAATGGCAAGCATGGACCTGGCTAAGAGGATGTTCTCACTGCTTTTTGTTTCCAGCTGTTAAATTCCAGTAAGAAACACGTAACATAATTCAAATATTTCAATCACACTGCTTTTCCCGTAAGGAATTGCTCCAGTTGCCCAGAGCCTTGGAAGATTAAAAACTAGAGATGAATTTGATACCTCTGCTGTAATACAGTCCATCCTAAAGAAATTATTTATAAGATATTTATAAAAAAATATTTGTCAGAGTTCCCCTGTATTTGCTTTAGTTGCAAACAGAGTGGTAAACTTTGATGACAATGCCCACCACAAGGGGAACTCAGTGTTTGCATAATACCTGCAAATACTAATATCTGTGCTACAAAGATGAAGCATGACAGCATGCCAGCCAAGCTGCAGGTTAATGTAAAGATCATAAAAGGCAGAAATGTCACCACAGAAGTCAACACACTGAGTTCTGCAAATCAGAAAGGAAAGTCAAGATAATTATTTTTATCCAACTCTGCTCTTTTACATCAGAACAATGTGCCAGCAAGAACAGACAAACATAACCCCAGTACTCATCAGCCAGAGCACTGCTCCCCCTTCTCAAAGGAAACTGCCAGTTTCTCTTTTTTTCCCTTCAGCCTGTCACCCCTAAGAAATACTTGTGGTGTTCAAACTTGTGCAAGAGTCTATAACTCAGTAATACCATGTGAGTTACGGTTCCCAAAGAGAGAGAACAAGATGAGACGTGCAATTCCCAGAGAGAACTGGGAAGCCATCCTTCCACAGACCAGTTTCAAATCAAGGAGCTACTGCCAGTCTAACCTGCTATTAAGGATTATACAACAGTAGCTCTTTTGGCAGCAGCTCAGGGTGTTTCAAAACAGTGACACTTTTCATTAGATTCCAGTGTGCTTCCAGGAAGCCAACATGGACTTAACGGGCCTTTCCAGAAGCGCAGTAGCAACCGACAGAGTATTTGAGATGCACAGCTCCGATCAGCAGCACAGTCACTCCGAAAGCATGCAAGGGGTCAGTTTGGATAACCAGGCAATATTCTGCTTTTTCTTCTGAACACCAAAGGTGAGGGAGGGCATTTTTATTGTCTTTCCTCACTGACTGTGCTTACTTGTAAAGAAACCTCTTGTCTCTGAAGATCACATCCCTGCTTCATTAATATTTTACAGGAAAAGCAAAGATACTGAAACATCACTCTGGCTTTTTTCTGATCTTTGAAAGTAAAAAGAGTATTTTTTTGAGAGACGCTTGAACCCTCTGCCATGCTGGACAGGCCCTCTCTACATGTTTATGGGCTACACAAACAGATGTGACACCAGAATCAGACTACGAACCATCACTGCAGGCTGGAAACATGAACTCACGTCTCCCTCCAGCCTTGGCAGAAAGCTCAGCCCCAGTGAGGATAGCCACCTGGCTAGTCAGCCTGCATCCTGGGACTCTGGCCACAATACTCACCAAGGGATACGCTGCTGAATAAAGAATGGGGGAACACTGGCTCCTCCTTCATAAACAAAGGGATTGCAAATAAACACTGAGACCAAGCTGAAGAGAATTCGATAATTCTGAGAACTGCTCTGTCAAAACCAGTGAGAACTTTTGCTTCACCTGATGACAGTTTTCTTCTCCAGCACCATTTCCTTCTCCTCCCAGCTTCTTTAAGGAAAGAGCTTACCAAATGGTCATATACTGACTTGGTGTCTCTTCTATTTGAGATCTTACCTACCAATAAGAGACTGATGACTGACAAATAAACCTATCTTTCAAACAAACAAACAAACAAACAAACAAACAAAAAGATGAGCTGAGGACTGTGGAACTAAGGCAGACACAGGATACTATCCAGCAAGACCATGGACTTCATATACAAAACTCAGCCAATTTTCAACTAGCTGTTTGTTCACAAAACACAAACAAAACAAAATAATGATACTCCTCAGCTGTAAAGGGCACTGTGAAACAAATACAGAAATCATTTACTAAGGAGGCTTTTGATTCTCTGCTACCCTAACATATTGGGCTCCAGACAAATACTAGCCTAATATAGATTTTATAGGCTTTCCACTTTTGTTCTTAATAACGGTTATCCATCTCTCTTCCAAAAGGTGTTCCCTGAGGCTGATCTAGCCTTTCAGATGAGAACAGCAAGAGCCTTCTGCATCCAGGGTCAGCTCCTTGAAATCAACCCTGGGCTGACTCTAACACTCTCCTGAAACGCTCACAAAGGCCGGAAGCACAACTTCCTCCTGGCTCTATGTTCCTCCCAGTTCAGTAACCACAGGCACCCCTAACCTGAGCAACACAGAAATGCTCTTTCTCCCCAATCAGAAGCTGACAAGTACTTAGCACTCATCATGGAGATCAGAAAGGGACGTACTCAAAACCTTTCCTGCACTCTGTTCTCAGCAAGCAGTTCCACACAGCAGCTCCTTGCCAATGAGAAGCAAGACACACAGACCTACCAACTGAGCAGGGACAAAGTTGGAAAGTCAGGGAACATGAAGACTGGGTTTTGAAGTGCTCTTCCAGCGTGAAGTGTCCCTCCACATAAAGAGCACAATTTATTACTTTTCTGACCTGTTTTTTTAATCAGAGGCAAATATAGTAATTATAGTCTGCCTGATTACAAATGAAATTACAAATCTGCCCTAAGGGCACAATAGTGTCCCCACCTAGATGTTTCAGCCCCCAGATCTCATTTAATCTTGACAGATGTGTAGTACTGAGGCACCACTATAGGAAACTCTACAAGTAAATTAATTTTATGAATACCTTCTCTGCAGTATTCCCATGGTCTTCCAAAAGACTGCTAATTCACATAGCTTTTGTTAGGCAACCCACATGACTAAATTAATCAGTAAAATAACTGAACATCTATGATGTCTTTGAGCTCTCACTAAGTTTCTGGCTTGTCTTTGATAACCCAACTGTCTCAGCTTTATCAAGTAATTCCAAAGGCCTACAATAAACCGTTTTCCAACTGACTGTATCAACCTCTTTCTTACTATCCTGTCCGAGCAAAACACAAAGCACTAAGTTCATTTGGTGAAAACAACATCATCTTTCCACAGGCCCTTCAGTTCCTTGGTTTTCAATGTTAAATCAATCCTGCTGACAGAGGAGACTGCTCCCTGGCAGGAGCAGAGGACACACATAGTGCTGTCTCTGCGCTTGTCTCAGCACAGGCAGTTCTCAGAAGAAACACGATGAAGTGACAGACCTACTCCATCAGCTGCAACGTGGAAGAAACCTGTCAGCCTGAAGGGTGAGAGAACATTAACATGTAACTAAGAAAGCACCATCAGCACATCCCTGTTATCCCAAAACAAGAGCCGAGAGTTCCCAACACTGAACCTTCCCTCTGTCTGGGACTTCTCTCTTCAGGGACCCTCAAATATCTCGTCCATGTAGACCTGAAGATGCATTCAACAGTGCAATCTTGTTTTCCTGCTGTGGATGAGCAAACAGCTTGAATCCCCTGGGTTCCAAGATGCCTTTAAAAACATCTGTCCCTAGCAGAGTAGTATAATGTCCCTGATTCACCGAGGACTCCTTTTTCAGTGTGTTACCTGACCTACTGTAGCCTCTAAAAAAAAAGCTGACCACGTGCCCAGCCAGCACAAAGCCTCCTGTGAAGCCACAGAAATGCCTCCTTCTAATTGCTTTCAAATCAGCAGCTGAAAAAAACCCCAGCCTTGCTTTGAGCGTCACAACACAGTAACACAGTTCTCTACATGTTCTAACCTTTCCAATATTTGTTCTTGACCCCACCAGCATGTATCGATTTATGGGACTCAAAGTGCGTTTTATTACTGTCTCTGTTAACATCTACTCACTACATGTCCGTGAAGAAAAGCAAGTGGTAGATGAGTAAAACACTGTTAGTTTTTCATCATCCGTTCCCTTCCGATTGCTCAAGTTCAGCAAGCAGAGTTTTTTGGCCTTGGCTTATTAAACTGCCAGTGCAATATTGAAAGAGAAGTTAAAATACATGTAAAACAAGAGGTTAAGAACCTACCTAATATATTATCACATGAAAGACAAGGAAAGGTTAGATTGCAGATGTGGTTTTTACTAACTCTTAGAAAGGCTACACCATTATTTCCCTTGATCAGAAGTGAAAAATTCCGCAAATTATTGAAGGCTATAGACAGATACTTCATCTCAGATCACAGCAAGTAAAACTCTTTCCAATTTGTATAAAATCTGCTCATAAAATATCACACACATCTGCTGATAATTCCAGCAATGACATTTTTAACATACTTACTCTCTATAAAATAATTCTATTTCAACACCACTATAAGGAAGATACTAATAAACAGCAGAACACGTGTGAGACACATTCTGCTCAGGATGTCTGCAGTCACAAAGTGGTTAGGGGTAAGACAAACTAATGCCTTCTAGAGGATAAATTCACACAATTAAAAGTACTTACCAGAGGATCATCTGGCATGCTAGTCACTGCTTATGAATGACAATTTCAGGTAGAGCAAGCATTTTAAGATGGAGAAGATGGAGTTTGTGTCTACTTACCTGAGCCACCTTATAGCTTTTATGCAACAAATACTCATTTTAATCCTTTTTCCCTAGCAGAGCTCTACCCAGCCCTGTCAGCTGCAGTCTTGCTGCAGAAAAGATCTGCTGACCATTTCTTTCTTCAGAGAGACCTGGTTCATGTGTTTATACTTTCCTTTAGGCCACATTTTACTTTCTTCTTTTTCTTTAGCAAAGGAAAGCAATGGGGAGATGCAGCATCCCAAAACACTGAAAGACTCAAAACAGGCACCACCTTGCTGACCTGCCCTTAAAAAACATCACTGGTGCACCGACTGATGCTTGGGACACGAAGCAGAAAATGAAATCTGACTCCTGCCTCAGTTTCCAGACAGCAGAACTAACAGATGATTTACCAGTCTGGCTTGCTTCTCTATGTGAAATTCCTCTTCCCAGCTCCACTCAGCCACTTGTATTCAGTGATGGGAAAGCTACAGGAACTGAACTGGAAGAGCAGTTTCCAGGGTCAGTCCCAAGCTGACTGATCCTCAGAGCACCTGCAATTTATGTTCAACTGACCAGTTTTTTCTTTAGGGGATGAACTCATCCAGACCTAAAAGAACACACTGAGAATAACCTTATAAAAGTGGAACTGAACAAGCAATGAAAAAGAAACAATTCTGCAGCTATTGTGGGCAACTGTTCTTAAAAGCTCTCAGTGAATACTGCATATGCTGTCAGAAAATACATGATTTAAGCAGGACACTCGGGACCAAAGATTGCAGCCCTTTCCTTTGACTTCAAAGATAACACACATCTTTGCATAGTCTTGAAATGGAATTGCTTTGTAATATCCAAAAAGGTGAGTTAAAAAGATCAGAGAGAAGAATTTGAAATACCTTTGCCAATATGTTCAGCTCGTTCTTTGGGGGGAAAAAAAAGGTATCTCAGAGACAGAGAAAGCAAATGACATCAACATAAAAAGATTATTTATTTTTATTTCAATTATTCTATTTATTGACTTCCAAAATTACCTGAGCTGCCTGCCCTTCACAAGCATTTATTCTTAGATGTTATTATTGGTAATTGCTGTGTTGTAATTACAAAACACTGGCATAAATCTCAGTCAGCACCTCTTTGGGTTTCCCAGAGCAGAATATTTGCATGCTCTTCTTTGAGCTCATGTTCCTAATTAATCGTTGTGCATGCCTATGTGCAAGGCACCACCAACTGAATCAACCCCAACATTAGCTGAGTTCAGCTAAGTCCAGAGAACTCTGGATGCTTTATGCTAAACCACTGGTCTTCAATCTTTGAATTTACCTTCCTTTCCAGATTACTTTAGAAGCCAACTAGAAAGTTTCTCTTGTTATACACCATGGCCAGATGTGCCATATTTGACACAAACACCAAAAGGAGCACAGTCCAAGTAGTAAAGTTTGAGTTGATTCCCATCCACAGCTGCCATTTTCCAAAGGAGATAAAGAATACTGATTTCAGCAGCAAACACTGCATGAACAGCTCAAGGCTTCCTCCTGAAGTCAATGGACACAGCTGGGATGCAGCTGTTCCCACTGCAGCAGTGCAGGCAGCAGCTGCTGCCAGGGGAAAGGCAGCAGGTCACACAAGAGAGGGGCAATCCACCCAAAAGGTCCTATAATCCAGATCTGGCCACCGTAACTGCCAAAGCTGGACCACCCCAGTTGGAAAGTATTTTGGGGAAGTGTATCTTCCTGGAGGGTTCAGAAAGAATTTGCTTCTTGAAAATCTAGCAAGAATGTATCTTAAGTGTTTTATCTATTATGCCAATGTTAACAGGGAGAACTGCAAGGCCTGGGTCAAAGCCAAGTAATCAAAAGGCCTGCTCTTAAACAAACAGTGGAAAACCACTCTACTTCAGAGCCTCCTGCAGAAACATGTACAGGAAATCTGTTTCACCCCTTCCTCTGAAACAATTGTGCCAAGCAAGGTTAAATGGTAATATTGTAGTAAGCATATATGCAAAATAGAAAGTCTTTGAAAATATCTGAAATGCAGCTGGGAGCTCTGAATACTCTATAACTAAATTAAGCTAAGTTTGGGCCACGTAATGACTTCAAGGAGCTTTTGTTTCTAAATAAATTGCTTGTGGTGAAAAGAGCCAGAATGGTAGTTATAGCGACCACAACCATCCTATTTACAGGCTGGGTACAACACAAGCAGTACTAGAGCATATTGTTCCCACACATCTGTTTCTACTAACTTCACTTTGGAGCCCCCTTCAAATCTCAAAAGAATCACATCTCCTCAGGCCTCCCTTTCTTCCTCCATCCACCTACAGACGATCTGCCCACACATCTTTCAGTTTCAAAAGAGAACTCAACTGGCTGCTCATGTCCCAGCATCATTTCTATAGGTATCTCATTACTGTGACTCCTGCTCTCTACATTTGATGGGCTCACACCTTTAAGTCCGTTTTAGCTGGTATGATGCACAAGGTAAGAACCCACTTGTTCTCTTCCTTAGGTGTTAAGAGAAGGCAGCATGCGGATGATCACAGTGGGGTTTCCAACTTCCCCTGTTAAGTCAGAATGTTATCTCTAAAAAAAAAACACCAGAAAAGGGGTGGCCATGAGGGTAAATCCCACAGCATGTATTATGCTCAGAGGATGGTAAATTAACGTCACCAGTAAGCCACAAGTTTAGCCTCTATCATCTTGTAGTAGACTTGAAAAAGCGACAGGATTAAGAGTGTTGGCACACCATCACTCACTGCTCCTACGTTTGGGGACCCAACTGTCCAGGAAGTAAGGGCAAATACACTTTTGACCTTATAGTATGGTGCACACACACACAGTTACACATTCAGGTAGTGGTAAATATTTGACACAGACTGCTGTGGGTTTTTAGGCTGAATTACTCAGGCTCCCTCCTTGATCTCATGCTGCCACATAAAAAATGTATTTCTCCTACTATGGCTTCATACAGGCAGGTCTCCCCAGCACCTTTTTAGCCCTGCAAACACATGCAGAGAAACATGCAAGACTTAGCAATTACATTTATGTAGGTGGGTTTAGATCATCAATTCCTTACAGTGGCTACCTTCAATACCCACGCAATTTCTTCCAGGTGTTGCTTAAGGTCTATTTACCGTACATTAAGTTCTGTTTATTGTATGTGCTGGATTCTCTCCGTGTTATGACTACAAAGCCGCTCCATGCTCATGTTAAGAAAGCAAACTCATGTTATACATGCTCTCTATGTACAGTGCAGAGTCCAAGGTTTTAGGAACCATTTCAGTTAAGGAGTCATAATGATTAAAAAGCAAAGCACAGCTCATCGCTACAAGTATCATAATCATGACACATAATAATTTGTTTGGTAGTACAAGAACAAGACAATACGAAATATTTATATCAATGTGCACTTTGAAGATACTCATAAAGAATAGGACATAATTGAGCACAGAATAGCCAACTTTTGATGACTTGAACTGTGGTCATTTCAAATAAGATTTCAAATTATATTTATGCTGCTAACAATATAAATAAAATTTTAGAAGTAGATTCAGTACAGACAGTAAGCGAGGAATTCCCATTTGCTGACCTGGAAAACTCTCATCCCAAACACGTACTGAAGAGTGAGGCAAGGCTTCCACTCCCGGGCACATTCTGTTCAGTTTTCTATGCTGTTATTCTCACTGCTAAAAAAGCCACAGCTGTTTTATATCAGGACACCCAGTGTTTCTGGGCTACCCCGAGGCAGGGACCTGGCACAGAGCAAGCACTGTGAGCAGAGCAGGCACTGTGAGCTCATCCCAAGGTACATCACTCCGGCTGTGCCCTGCTGAGTGCAGCGCTGTCCTCAGCTTCCCTTGGGCAGAGCCCTACTCTCTTCATGGGTTTCCACTGGATGGCATGGGAATATTTCTTATCCTGAGGTGATTAGTTGCTGAGGTGTTCTTTCAAAGGACTGAAGGCAAGGCACAGCCTGTTGAAGAGCAAGCCAGTTCCTATGACAACTTTCCACTGCAGGCTGGCTGGAGACCATTAGTCCACATTTCCCAGGCCAAGCAGCTTCTACACGGTAACTGTGTAGGACTGTCACCAGTGCCCAGCCCAAGCAATGGCACCCAGACCCCAGAGCACTCCCCAGATTCAAATTCCCACAAAAGTTCACTAAGTGCAACTGCAGAATCCTGCTTCTATCTCTTGCTCAAGATTTTCAGGGAAGAGCTTTTCAGGTCAGCCTTTCTTCCTGCACCTCCTTGCATTTCAGTACCTACAATTCCTGCAGGATTCAAAGGTTGCAGACCATCTCAGCTTGTCCTGGAGCACCATAAACCTACTCTGCAGCTGGCCCACACCATCCCCAGATAACAGCTCACGCTGCAAGCTACCCACCCATCTATGAGTTTTCAACAAGCATTTTTTAATTAAGTTGAAATGCACGTAACGGTTATGATGTGATGAAATAAACCTACCTGCTTCTTCAATAAGCATCAGTTAAACCTTGTATTTTAATTGTTTGCTTCCCTTCGACTTTCGATGCAGAAATAATATACTTGCATATTTTTGAAGGAAATAAAACACTCCTTTCAATGTTTCCCCGAAGAGCACAGTGTCTACCAGTAAAAACTACCCTAAGCTTGCTGGGTTTTTTAAAAAAAAAAAATTCCCCTGAAGGCTAAAAAAAAGTCTTGGGTAAATATTTTTAGTGATTTTAGAAAGGGTTTATTAGCTTTCAATTCAAGTTATATTAGGACTCAAACACGACAAGGAGCAACAATTCAAGGGGAATATTATTATCATCATTATTATCATTATTATGATTAAAAACTGCCTACAAACTGGAAATTTGCCTGGGAAAATGTCAGCCTGCATCTAATTTTTGCTAGCGTATATCCTAGAATGGGTGTATAACACTAATGCTACCAGTGCAAATATACTAACAGGCTGTTAATTTCAAACCTCAGCTGAAAACATCTCTCCCATTCTTACAGTTTTTCTGCCCATTTCTCTCAGCAATTGTACTTAATTCAATGGACCATTCTAAAGGCAATTCGGTGGTGCATTTTGCCATACAATTTGTTTGAATGACGCTGTACAGAGTAAAGGTTGTATTGTGCTATATAATGAAACTACGTCTATGCTTGAACAAACCCCAACTGCTGTTAATCAAACCAGCAGGTTCCTGAACGATCTTCTGGTCTCTGGACTAATGGCAATAGAATTATTTTAAGCAGCACTTCCACTCCAAAATATGTTTAGGTTGACAGGGGCTGACAGGGACAGTGACAGACTTCCTGAGCTAAGCTGATCGGTTTGCGAGTAAAACTCGGGGGTTTTTGCTCACTGCTGTAACTACAAATTCAGCACTCAAACCCAAGACCGAAATGCAGTTTTGAGTTTTGTTTCTGGTTTTCAGTGAAACCATGTTGCATCTGAAAGCTCCCAAAAACCTTCATATTTGCAGTTTAATCACTAGTGACAAACAGTTATATGGATCAATACAACATATTTCAGTCAGTGACGATCTTATTCTAAACTGACACACAGCTTTGCTTGGATAGGTAAGAGGGAGTCGTTCCTAAGTGACTACTTAGAGAGCATTTTGCAATCCTTGAGGTTCAAATAATAAATCTTCCAGTGCTAAAAAAAAACCCAAACTTTAAGCCATGAGTGATTATGTCTTGAGAGGAATGTTCTCAAGACCACGTCGAAAAATCACCAGCTTGGCAGCCTTCAGAAACACAAGCAAGGGAATAAACTTGAGGGTTTCATCATCTCAGTGGTTCCAGGAATTTTCAAAACTGCCTGTGCTACAAGAAGCGGTGCTGTCGTATTAAGTCATCTGGTCTATCAGAGAACCGGTGTAGGTTTGTTTGTATCATACATTTTGCAACATTATTTTTGGCAAGAAAGGACAGATTTAAAAAAAAAAAAGCGTATGCAAACTGCGAGCAAAAGCAGTTTCGCACTGGTTTCACTTATTTATTTATTTATTTATTTATTCATTTATTTACTTCGGTGCCTCGCTCCTGGCTTTGGGTTATCAGCTCCCAGCCTGACACAGCCCGACTGCCAGGAGCAACTCCAAGGAAACGCAGCGGTGACAACGAACCCTCGCCCCGACCTGAGGGTGCCCCGGGCGGGCCGGGTCGGGCCGGAGTGGGGGCAGGACGGGCCGGGGGCGGCTGAGGGGGGGCCGGCACCGCCGGGACCCGCCGCTCCACGTGGGGCGGCACCGCGGGCAGGGGGCGCGGGGCCCGGCGCCCCTCAGGCACCGCCCGGGCGGCGGGGGCAGCTCGGGGGCCGGGGCACGGCGGGACCCGCCCTGCCGGGACGGGACGGAACGGAACGGGACGGGACGGGGCAGCGGCGGCTCCCGGGGTAGGGCGGCGGGAGCTGCCTCGGGGCGGGGTGGGGTCCCTGTCCCGGCCGCGGGGGCAGTTCCGTGTCCCACCCCTCAGCCCCGGCCGGGCGCGCTCCCGAGGGGAGGGGGCGCGCACCTGAGGGGAGGGGGCGCTGCCCACCCCTCACCCGCCCCCCGCCCCAGCCGTGCCCGCCGCGCGCGCTCCCGCTCCCGCTCCCCCCCACACACACACCCCCACCCACCCATCCACCCACCCACACGCG
>JAWWEU010000160.1:23683992-23722872 GCA_035583155.1 Acropternis orthonyx
CCATCCATCCATCCATCCATCCATCCATCCATCCATCCATCCATCCATCCATCCATCCATCCATCCATCCATCCATGCATCCCACCTCCGCGGCTCTTCAGCACCGCGGCGCACGGACAGTTCCCGCCGCCTCCCGCCGTGTCCGCCCCGCGCAGGGCGCGCCGCACCTCGCTCGGCACGGCCCCGCACGGCCCGGCGCCGCTCCCCCTCTCCGCCGGAGCGCTCCGCTCCGCCCCGCGCCCCCTCCGCGCCGCACCGCGCCCCGCCCCGCCGTACATAAGCGGCGGCGGCGCCCCCCCGGTCCCGGTCCGCCGCCATGAGCTACAGCGCGGAGCCGGCGGCTCTGGCCGCCTCCTACCGCCACCTCTTCGCGGAGGCTCCGCGGCGCCCCGAGGTGCCGGCGGCGGTGCGGGAGCGCGGCGCGGAGCCGCTGCTGGCGCGGGGCAGCGAGAAGGAGCAGCTGCAGGGCCTCAACGAGCGCTTCGCCGGCTACATCGAGCGGGTGCGGGCGCTGGAGGAGCGGAACCGGGCGCTGGCGGCGGAGCTGGCGGGGCTGCGGCAGCGCTCGGACGAGCCGCGCCGTCTGGGGCAGCTGCTGGGCGGGGAGCTGCGCGCCCTGCGCGCCCGGCTGGAGGAGGCGCACGGGGAGCGGGCGCAGGCGATGCTGGAGCGGGCGCGCCTGGCCGAGGAGACGCAGCGGCTGCGGGCGCGCTGCGAGGAGGAGGCGCGGGGCCGCGCCGAGGCGGAGCGGGCGCTGCGCTCCCGGCAGCAGGCGGCGGAGGCGGCCGCCCGCGCCCGCGCGGACCTGGAGCGGCGGGCGGCGGCGCTGCGGGAGGAGCTGGCGGAGATGCGCAGCGCCCCCGCCGAGCAGCTCGCCGAGCTGGGCGCCGCGCTCCCGGCGCCGGCCCCCGCCCCGGCCCCGCGGCCCGACCTGGCCGCGGCGCTGCGGGAGCTGCGCGCACAGTACGAGGCGCTGGCGGCCCGCAACCTGCAGGCGGCCGAGGACTGGTACCGCGCCCGCTGCGCCCGCCTGCACGAGCGGGCGGCCCGCAGCCAGGAGGCCGTGCGGGCCAGCCGCCGGGAGGCCGGCGAGTGCCGCCGCCAGCTCCAGGCGCGCCTGGTGGAGATGGAGAGCCTGCGCGGCGCCCACCAGTCCCTGGAGAGGCAGCTGCAGGAGCTGGAGGAGCGGCACAGCGCCGAGGCCGCCGGTCTGCAGGTGAGCCGGGCGGCGCCGGGATCCGTCACCGTCCCCTCCCCTGGCACCGGGCAGCGCCGGGCGCTGTGCGGCACCGAGCATCCTCCTCCGGTGCGATCCGCGCCGGTCGGCACTTCCATCCTAGCAGCCATCCCCCGTCATGTGTAGCGCAGGGCATAGTCATCCCACGCAGCCCTCCGGCGCTGTGCCGCACCCGCACCTCCGGCCCCGCGCTCCCCATCCCCTGGTGCTGTGCAGTGATGAGAATCTCCGCTGCCTGCGGAACCCTGCAGCGCCGCTCCGTCCCCCGCAGCAGCCCCTCCCGCGGTACTCTGCAGCGCCAGACACCTCGGCGGTGCCCCCCCCGCACCCCGCACCGCCCAGCGCCCCCGCTATCCCGGTCTGTGCTACCCGCAACATTCCCCAGCACAGCACGGCGCGGCACCCACCCCTCTTGCCTCGCACAGCACCCACTCGAGCAGGGGCAGTGCCCCCACAGCGCTGCACCGTGCCAGGCATCCTTGCAGCCTTCCTACCACCCAGCGTAGTGCCTCTCTGCCCTGCACACAGATCCTGCCCTACCAGCGTGCTGCCTTTGCCTTCACCCTTTATCCACAGGCAAAACCAGAGAGGGCATGTTACTGGGAAACAGGCCAGGACATCGCTGCACATGGCAGCACTGTTTGGGGCATCACTCCATCCCTGCCCTTAAGGATGTCCCTGTCCCTTAAGGATCAGGTCCAAAATTGCCCACACATTCCCCATTGTTGTGGGAAATTCCTCGAAGCCATCTGCCCAGGTTTGGTCCCTTGCCCTGTGGCTTGGCTCTTGGAACCTGCACTGCAGAAATTGGAGCTTTGCAAAGGCTAAGTCTGATGTGCAGACAGATCCCAGCATCTCTTATGTCTGTGGAAAGACTCACGTGGGACAGAGTGCTCCATATCTCTTATTCCATTACCGCAGTATTACTGCATTTTCTTGCTACAGGGAAATGTTCATGATTTATAATAAAATAAATCCTGAAATTGTTCTATTACATGGCAATTAAATGATCTGTGTTTCTAAATCAAGCCGTTTCCTTCTAAATACCGAAGCAGCTGCCTTAAATCATACCCAAGTAATGCCTTGTCATTTCTAAGGCCAAATTTTCCCAGGCACTCTAGAATTTGTGACTTAGCTCCAAGATGCTTGCAATCTTCCTGAATAGTTGAGGCAGTCTTCAACAATTATTGTGGAAATAGGCAATATACAATATTCTCTATAGTGGGTGAAAAAATTACAGGAATCTCCTTAAATAGTCTTGATGCCATGTGAAAGAGGGATGCTGGGAGAAACCTATCAATTGGAGAAAAAAAATAATGCATCTGGATTAAACAGCACCACAACTGACAGCACAGCACTATTTTCCTTTATGACCCTCAGGATCTGCTTTATGTGTTGCATTACTTAAGACTCTTGAACAATGTGCATGTGTAACAGATAAATAATTTCCCTGGCTGCAACCATAGAAAAGGATGCAAGTATGTCTTAAGAGACAATCTTCCTATTGTCTGAGCTTTTAAAACGTTCCTACAGACTTCTAAAGAAGGACCATGTCTTTATATTTGTAGGATGCCCAGTCAAATCTGAACTAACATGAGAGAGCTTTGGTTTGCAATGGTGTGAGAAGGGGGTTTTATTCCACCAGGTGGTAGAGCTGGGGTGTGGAAAAGAGGTGCAAACACATTCCAATAGAGCTTTTTGTTCATGTAGACTGCAGGCAGAGGGAAGAGGGCTGAAGGCACAAAGGGTCACAGCAGCAAGAGTGGAGCTGTCCCAGGGTGGGGTCACCCTGAGTTCTTCCCTCCTGTCACACACAGCTGGGTGTAGCAGCAGCCTGTCTGCATCAGAGCAGAGGTTTTAATCTGTACAGCAGTGACATCCATGTATGTCCTGGGGCTTTTCAGTTGACAGCCCAATGATCTCGTCTGAGGCACAGCTTCATGCAGCTCTCTTGCTGTGGAAGATGGTTAGGGCAACACAGGTCAAGGCAGGGACTTAAGGATGGCCCCTAAATGTCCCCCAAGACTGGATGTGCCCAGCTAACTTGACTGTGAGATGCCCTGTGCTGCTTTCAGGATGACCTGTCACTGCTTCCCCAAGGGGCACTGCTCACATTGGGCTCGCTGCCTCAGGGTCAGCAGAGCTCCCTGCTCCTTGGGCAGCTCCACATCTGTCTCTGCACTGTGCACAAGGAAGATTATGCAGGAGAGGAAGGAGCGGACAGGATGGGAATGAGGATGAGGACAAGATGGGGATGATACAGCAGGAAAAGATCGTCTGTTGGAACAGAGGATCTGGAAGCAATCGCCAAGGCCTGGCTGTGGGAGTGGGTGCAGGAGAACAGAGGCTGGCAGTGGGCATTGCAGGGATTTGCAGGCGTGGCTACACCATAACTTGAATACGAACTGCTGACTCATTCCTGTTCCAAATCACGCTCCTCCCGTGGCACAGCAGGGCAGCTGACAGCAGGAAACCTTCAGATAGGGAAGAGAGGAGTGGGTTTCACTGCTTTCAGGTGGCTTCTTAGATACTTGGATGTGTGTGTGAGAAAATCAGGCTGCTTGTTTTCTGAGAAAAAAGGTAGAAGAAAAGATTAGTCTCCTTTGTTAGCAGGAAACCGGCCTTGGAGTCCTCCACATCACAGGTAGAACTGGATATAGGGAGCAAAAGGCAGGGCAAAGCTGATGGGAAGGATGCTGGAAGGACATCATTGTCCAGCTGAGCACCCCACCCTGGGACTCTAAGGCATTTTCTGGGGAAGGTGTCAGACTTCCTCTCCTGGAGGGGAGCACTGGCAGCACTGTCTCTCCTTCCACCACCTGGACATGTGTCCCAATCCTCCTTAAGCCCCTCTGATGCAGACTGCAGCCCTTCTCTGCTGCTGCAGTGCTAAGTGCTCTCACGTGTTCTGCTGAGCCACTGCCTCTGCTTTGATGATATCTAAGCCCCAAATTTCCCTTCCCTCTGTAGCATCCTGCTTTGTCCCCCACAGGACTGGGTGTTCCACCACCATGCACTATTTTCCCACCTCACATACCCTGCTGCAGATGGGAAACTATATAAATCCATCAATGTCTAAAGCCTCTCCCACTGCACACACTCGCAAGCCACGCCCAGTGTTCTCCCTGCTTCTTCTTCTCTGTTAGCATAAGATTTTATGGTCCTAAGCTCCTGTTGGGATGTGCCATCATGGACCAACTGCCCATTGCAACTTCCCTGTCTTTGCAATGGGCAAAACCTTTGTGAGAAGTCCCTGTTCCAAAACACAGCCCTGAGTACCCTTGCCTTTGCAGGACACCATCGGGCAGCTGGAGGATGACCTGCGAAACACCAAAAACGAGATGGCTCGACACTTGAGGGAGTACCAAGACCTGCTTAATGTCAAGATGGCCCTTGATATCGAGATAGCTGCCTACAGGTAAGGCTGCTCTATTCCTGTTCTGCCTGGCCACCTCTCAAGCCCAATCCCCTGACTCCACCAGCCTGGGATATTTTCAGGGGCCCAGAAAATACCTGGGTACACACTCAAGGAGCACCACAATTGTGTTGCTCCTCTTCCCTGCCTGGACCTGCCAGGCTCCTGCCAGGGGAGCAACCATGGCTCCATGTCATGCCTCGATCCAGCAGCTGTGAACTCTCTTGCCCAGCCATCCCAGCAGCAGTGGTTTTTAATGGGGACATCTGGGGTTGGAAACTTTTCTCTCTTGCAAAGTCAAACTAGATGCAAAAGGCTTAGTGGTTTGGGTATATATTTTCCTGGCATTTCTGGAAAGTTGCTCTCATGCACCCCATATTGCAAGTGCTCCAGAAATGATTTTGCTCAAAACATGATTTTGAACCAGTTTTATGGTGCAGTGTGACCTGGGGTGATGGCCTGGAGTGCTTGGACTTGCTGGCAAGGCACAACTTGCCCTCAAGTTTTGCAGATGTTTCACCCCCCAAGACTAACCTCTTCCCTTGTAATGTGCTTGCAGGAAGTTGCTGGAGGGAGAGGAGACCCTCTTCAACACGGGAAGCGTTGGCCTTCCAGCACTCAATTCCCTTCCAAGCCCCACTTACTCCTTCCAGCCAAGAAGCTTTAGTTCCTCTACTCTGTCTTTCAAGGAGGAGGAGCAAGGAGAGGTTATTAAAGTGACCTCTAAAATATCATCCAGCAGGGCTGAGGTGATTGGGGGAACCATAACCTCTGTCAAGAAGAGAGGGAGGTTCAACCTGCATGGAGGAATCATTGCAAATGCAAAAATGTAACCACCGGGACCCTGTTTGTACGCATTTTAGGGGGAACAGTCTCCACTTGGCCTTTGAATTACTCCTCCAGGTACGAAGCCACACTGGATTTGTGGGAAGCCCCCCTTAGAAACACATAACCCCCCAGAATCACCAGCCCCAGGGATGGCTTCCTTGTGGGTCCTGCCACACTGAGGCCGAGCTTGGCACATTGCTCCCTTTTAAATGGGGTGGAGGCACGGCAGGACAGGTAGATAGATGCATGTTGGTCATTGTTGTGGTAGCACATGGATTTGTAGCACCTTCCCTCCCTCCTCCTCTGGTGGGTGAGGGGAAGCTGGCTGGGCCTGCTGCTGAGCCAGCTCTCTGGGGAGGGGAGGGAAACAACTCAACATGTTTGCTATCACTAGTTTCAAGGCTACAGACCTTCATCAACTATAAAAATCCATGTACAGATAAATTCTTCCCCACTCCTCAAGCTGTAGCCATCCACTTTTAATTCTAGAAGCACAGAAATAGCCATGCTGGACTGTAACGACACCTGAGGTCTGGTCTGAGTATGTTTTGAACTATGAGTGTTAATTATTTTTTGTCCTGACAACTCTTGTTTTCTGGCAGCATTAGTCCAGCCAGGTACACAGGGTTTATAAGCAGCAGGCAGAGGGCAGGGAACCAGTACATTGGAGGTCAAGGTACCACCATGCAACACCTTGTCTGGTATCACTGGCTCCAAAATGTCAGGGTCTGAAGGCCCCTTGTTTGGCTGCACAGTCTTCACATGAAAACCCCGTGCCAGATTAGCTTCATGCCCCAGCTGGCACTGGGAAGCTGCAGGACTCCTGAACACCAGCCCACAAAGCATCCTTGTCTCTGCTCTAACTGTTCCAATCTGTGCCAAATTTGATATAGGATTTAACAACCATAGGTTTCCTTCAATGCCTTAAATTGCCAGCGATCGCTTTTGCAAGAGCCGGAGACTCCGCGTGTGCACGTGCTGCGTGTCAGTGCCCTGGCAAGGTTATCATCACGAGACCTCGCTGCCCTCGCAGCGGTGCCAGAGTTGTTCCTGGAACCAGCAAATTGTTTGCTCGCACTCTTTTCTCTTCTATTGTAAGGCACAAGTTAATAATTAAAAAAAATAAAATAGCTGTGTGGATCAAACCAAGCTGTTTTGTCGTCTTTGCTGCTCCTTCACCTCAGGAACACACCTTGGTGCCTGGCCCCCAAGCTGGCTCAGTGCCCAGCAGTCCCTCTGGGCCCCTGCAAAGGGCTTGGTGTTGGGGTGTGGCTGCCAACCCCTGCTGCTGGGGCTGCAAGGTGAGCCTGTTCCCACCGATGGCACTGCGGCATGTCTGGGGCTCACCCCAGGTGCCTGTCCCAGTGGCTCTACTTTGTAGAAGAGTTCATGGCCAGCTGACCAAGGGTCTGTCAAGGTCTGTCATGGCCAAGTGCATCCTCATTTGCCCAGAAAATGGACTCTGAGGCTTTGATTTGCATCACACTCCCGACAGCTCAGTCCCGAAGTACCCATCATTTCTTCTCCACCCTGCCTGTGTGCTCAGGGGTTAGAAACAGCCTCTTGGTTTGTGCGCACAAGTGAAGATAAAGCGATTTGCACAACAGCAGATGCAAGAAGGGAGGGTGCACACACCTCCCAAGTAAACCCAGCAGTCACAGGTGCCGACAGAGCTGCTGTGACATGCACTGGCTTATATTTGGAAGATGCTCACGCTCTGCTTGAGATGTGTCTGTAGAGGGAAAGAGCACAGGCAGCTTCCCACTGAGTGGCCCTGCTGGCAGCGGACTGTCCTATTGCCTTCCCATTCCGGCTTTGTCACACCATGGCATGGCAATGTCCCCAGAGCCCCAGGGATACAGCGTGACAGTCACAGGCTTCTCCACTAGTGCTGCAGGCCAGGAGCAGTGCGGCTATGGCCTTTGATCCTGTCTCACCGATAACCTCAGGGACCATGCCCAGGCAGGGCTGCTCACCGTGGGGTGACACAGCCCCCCAGGAAGGGCAGCCCTGCGGGTAGGTGAAGCAAGGGACACCTTTCAGAGGCAGGGGAGGGGGCTCGGGCATGGCCGGAGCAGTGCAGCCCACCAGGAGCCACCAGCAAAACAGCACAGAGCAACTTGGGGTGCCCAGGCACAGCCTGGGGGAGCCAGCACCAAGTCCAAGGTGCTGGCACACAAAGCAAGGACCAAGAAACCTCCCAAGTATCTCCCGGCTCAGCCATCAGTTAGGAAATGCAAACACACAGCATTTCCACCAAGCCATAGGGGAAATAAAAAGCACATGTGACTGTGCAGCTACTGTAATATATTCTGAACCTCAAACCCTCTCCACTGCTGCTGCTTTCTGTCCCTTGAGTGCAATGAGCCTGACACGCCCTTTGCTCCCAGCACAAGCCTCTGTCAGGATTCCTGCTTGCTGGATGCTAGCAATGAAGCTGGGAATTTTACTTTGGTGATACCAATGTGAAGCAGTTGCAGAGGAGGGTGAAGGAGCTGCAGGGAGGCCAAGGAGTTGCTTCAGAAAACAGCTGCATTGTGAAGGCCATCCCAGAGATCTCCTGCATTTCTGGAGCTCTGCAGTGTTTTGGTGCTCTCCAGAGGCAGTAGAGCAGAAACAGACAGGGAAAGGACCTGGGCATTTAGAATACACGAAACAGGACTAGGCTGGAGTTTAGACTACCTTATGGTTTTGATATGCCTCTGCTGGGGTCTGTCCTGGTGATGTTACAGCTTCTTAAAAACAGAGAGAGTAGCTGCACGCAGAGAAGTTTTACTAATGATGCTTATTCAGATGCTGGAATTCATTAAAAAGTAAGCCAAAGAAAAAGCAGCTGAACTAAAAAAACCCCCCCAACATTTTCCTTTGGCAGGAATACAAACATCTCCTTTCCTAGACTAGGGAAGAACCCTGTTATTCAGCAAGATGGAATCAATAGGCAATTCAGAGCAAAGTCTCTTCCGGCACCTTTGGCAGGATCCAGGAAACACTCTCCTTGCCAGCTCTTAGCACAGAGACCTCCTTAAGGAGAAGAGCTTCTTCCTCCAGAAAGTGACCTGCTCAGAGCCCCAATGCCAGTGGCCAAACAGATGTATCTGAATAATCAAATGTCTGCATCAGTGGGGTCTGACACTTTGAAGCAGAGCTTATATAAAAATTGCATAAGCAATGCTAGCTCCTTCAAGCAAGTCTTTGCAGGGATATGGGAATAAGAATTGCTCGGCAAATGCAGCACAACATGCAAACAGAGCACTGCTTGGGATGGGGTGAGAGAATGCTCATCAACCCTGGTCTGTCGCAACACTTCCAGCTGAACCAGAAGGGTCTGCAATGAGGGGTCAGGAGGGATGCAGTCCTACAGCTTGTGCAGGGGTCTTCATCCAAAACCCAGCTAAACCAGAGGGGACCTGCAACTCTGCAACAGGCAATTATATCCTTGTTAAAGCGGGATACGACCAATGCACTGCAGACATTGTGCTGACCAGAGCTGATTGCTCTGTTGGAGCTTGGCTGGAACTGTAACACAGAGCCTGATCAGTGTTTATGTTAAACACAGACATACCTGCTCACATAGAAGGGAAACACCCTGAAAATTTCAGAGTGCAATTCCAGAACCCCAGGTACAAATTCCCTTGCTGAAGGGAGCAAAGCTCTTGAGGTGCCATGAGCATCAGTTCTGAAACAACAGAGGCCCAAAGTGCATTCCTATCACAGCAGGGCCAGCTCAGGAACATTGGCTTTGAAACAAGAGGCAGCTGCTGCCTGCTTGCATCCAAGAGAGCACAGGAGACACGAGCTCTTGGCTCCCCAATGTCCAGAGGTGCCTTGTAAAAGCTCTGACAGACACGTAGTCATTCTCTGAGATGATGCACATGCTGACCTGAGTGTGGTCTGGAAGAACAAGCTGTTCAGAGATGTCATTCAGAAAAGCTGAGGTTAGACTGAAAAATGCAGTTTGCACTGAGGCTTAAAAGATCATCAAGTTTAAGCAAATTTTCAATGGAAATGCCAAAAAACCCACCCAAACCACGGATAAAAGGCACCTCACTAGCAAATTCCTAGTCTAGCAATGAGGCCTGAGAGATGTATGAGTGAGAATGCCTGAAGCAAGCCAGAATGTTTCAGCAAGTCAAAATATTCAGGCTAGATTCTTAAGGAAGCAAGGATTATAGGATCATACTGTCACTGCATGTCTCCTTTACCCCCTAAATCCTTCCCCAGTAATTTATGCTCATGAGCTGAACTTCAGCCACATTTGAGAGCACTGAGAGTTTCAAAGGTACCAAACTTCTCCAAATTTCATGTTATCAGGTGCACAGGTGAAACACCCTCATTGATTGAGAGGCTGAGCTTCCCTAACCAGACACCAGAAAACCCATTTCGAGGACAGGGGTTATGGACGCCTCAGTACTAAGGCAGGTTTCTTTGTGAGCTCATTTGCAAAAGCAAAGCTGTGAAAGCAAAAACCACAAAATAAAACAGTAAATCACCCCAGAATGAAACAAGCTTTTCCCCTTCCTCCCCACCCAAGCTGTTCACCAACTATTTGTTCCTTAAAACCAGCTGAATCCTTGTGGTTGAACTCTCCACCAATAGCTAAATCAATCCACTTGCAGCTGCAACACAGTAAATTTGCCCCACATATATCACTTGGCAAAATTTTAAACAAGTGTTCAAAAGGAAGACACGTGGTTGCTTTGAGAACAGGTTAACCAGTCCTGTCACACCTGCATTCATGAAGGGATCTCAGTAGTAGTTTGTTAATTGCCTGCCCTCAGGCACCCAGCAGTAGTGTGGAGTTTGCATATGCAGCACTTTACAGAAGTTATTGCTCTAGATGGGCAGAGCTGTCAAGGGTTCGGCTCCAGGTCATAAAACAAGCCATGGACAGAGCTGAGAAGTGAACTCAGATGTCCCCGGGTTCAGCTGACCAGTTCACACAGAGGAAGATGACCATTCCCACTCCTGTTCTGTATGTCATGGCACATAAATAATCTGCTACTGTATTGTCACCAATAAGTGAAACGTTTGCTCATGTCCCCTGAGGAAGAAAACAGCTTGCAGGTCCTTGTGAAGGGTTCTGGGCTTCTCATCCCACAAGTTCTTACCTTTCACTCCCAGGTATATGCAAGAAAGGACATTGGTCCATCACTTAAGCACTTCTGTCACCACAAGATATGGAAAAGTTTGGCAGCATGCTCTGAGCACAGTGTGGGATCTTGGAATGACTGGTGCCTCCCAGCACCACATGAAAAGGGCTCCAAGGCAGCTCTCACAGGAACACACTATTTCTCTCAACCTTTGCCAAGCCTCCACCACCCACTTTCTACTGTTAATGTTTCCCTTGGAAGAAAACAGACATTTTAAGATCTCATTTCCAAATAGGCTATTTTACCACACAATTAGAAAATACAAGCTCGATTTTCCACTTTGGAAAATATTTCTTTTGCAGATCACTGCTGCTTTGACACAAATACAATGTTTCTATACTAAATCTGAACCCAGTAATTATTGTGATACAGCTCCAGTAAGAATTTTGCAGCTGTAGGGAAGCCATTCGATATTGCATTTCATTGCAGATGGCATTACCATTTATCTCTCAAAACCAATAAAATTTGACCTGTCCAGGGATTAAACCTGTATCTATGGCACGTTTCTGAAACTTTAGCAAATGTGAACATCCGTTGGCTCATTCAGCAAGGGTCTCTTAAAGATGACATGGTAAAATTCAACTTAGTCACCTTGCTTCTCTTTCTGCTGAACTAGTTAGGATTACAGAAAAAACAAGAGGCAGCAAAATCAAATGAAAGAAGTGAAGAGAATGTGCCATTTGCAACACTCTCTACATCTCTCAGCAGATATCTATCACAGCAGAACATGTACATTTTAAAGCACCTTAATATTCAGTCTGGCCCCTGGTGCACTCTAACGAGCATGCAGCATATTAGAAGATTCATGGGGACAATGTGACAATCTGCCTTTAAAAGAAATAAATGTAACACACACATAAAAGCTCCTCTGTCTCTTAATAGTTTCTCTCTCAGCTTCTAGAGTGAATCCCAACCCCCTCCATTCATTTGCACAGAGCACAGATTTCATAGTAATGATACTCCACACTAAAGAAAAGTAAAACCAGAAATGGCAGGGATGTAATTTTGTTAGTGACTGTTAAAAATGTATTAGCATAAATCATTGCACATAAATGCCTGATGATTCCCCAAAAAGAAATTCAACATGGACTGGTATTAGACAAGCAATAAAACTCATTGATTGTTTCACATCTCTGGGAATAAGCAGTAAGAGCTCTCCTGGCTCATGTGTGCCACAGTCTGGTGGCAATGCAGACCCAGCCTGGGTGTGCTGTCGTGTTCAGGACATAAATGACAGCTATCCCTGGCCATTGCAGGTCCCCTGTTTAGAGGGCTCAGCTGCACATTTCACCAGTCTCTCAAAACTTATCTTCTAATTACACTAAATTGGTATTGAACACAAGAAAACAGGCAGAATGTAACCAATATGACTCAATGCTTGTGACTTGATATTGCAGCTTGATTCTGCATTTATAAGAACTCCTGAAAATAAGGCTCATCATCTCTTCTTCCTGGGAATTAGCAGATCTGTAAAGGAACTCAGAATTATGCTGCATTTACAAGCAGTATTTAATTAGGATCTGTGTAAGCCATGATATTGCTAAATAGGTAACCAAAAAATAAACCCAGAATTACTTCATCAAGTGAAGAAACAATAGTGTCTGTAAAAATAATGAATGAGCCCAAGCACACCTTCCATCACTTCCAGAGCACAAGTCTGGCTCATCTCCCATGAGGGCAGAGATGCCATCCCATAGACGGCCTGTTGTTACAGAAGCTCTTCTGTCATCAGGACCAAAAGTGACTGGAGGGAAGCCAAGGTTAAAAGGAGACCAACAGAAATAAAACAGCAGCAGCAGAACTGAAAGGAGATTGGCACATTTTAAAGCAAGCAGACTGATTATGCAGGAAACCACAGGTCAGCCTTGGCAACAGCTAAAGGTCACCGCCGGCTGCAGGCGGCTGTGCCTCAGGGGCATTGCAGCACTGCAGAGCAGGTAACACATCAGTGCCTTCAGGTGAAAGAAAGCAGGATGTTCAGCCAGGAAAACTGTGCTAAAAATATGCTTCTGAAGGCAGGTGAGGAAGAAATAGAGAGAGAAACAGACAAAAGGGAATTAAGAAGTCACTAAGCATGCATGCCAAAATATCATGGGCAACAGACCTTCAAACCTCCTCATTAAACCACCAAAAGAATGAAGAATGACTGGCCTTCTGCATTTTAGCTGGCATGTGATTTGCCCTACTGCAGAATTCTTTGAAGATATCCAGAAGCCCTTTTTTTAAAAAAACCCTCCAAAACAGAAACTGACACTGACACCAGTGCCAGTGGCAGCACAGTCCCCTTGGGGCTAGGCAAGTCAGCTGCACCCTAGAGTGACATTAATTAGAATTAACTATCAGCTTCTATATAGCTGTTAAATTCTGCAAACGAGCCCTTCTGTAGACATAAAGTTCAAGCCTAGAGTAGGGGTGAATTTGCAGTGTAAAATGTGACTATACTGACAACCATTTTTTTTTAAGCATAGAGCTATACATAGAAAACAACCCCCTGAGTGATAATTACACAGGAAGGGGCAGTGTGGACAGTTGAGGCAGATGTCTTGATCCAAGAGGCAGAGAAAGATCCAGTTCACAGTGGACTTGGTAACAACAGCCATAAACATGAAAGAAAATAATTCAGAGGTGGCTTTCATAAAAGGATGTTCTCACTAATGAAAAAAGGGATCCCATAACTACATAGGATGATTTCTCCAGTATTTGCATCGAAAAAAATCATCTTCACATCTTTACTGAGCTATTTCTCACCAAAATGCTCATTAAAAGAGAGCTCCACAAATTTCATGTTACTCCAGCCAACAATAGCACACTTGGGTCCAGTGGAGATTCTGGTATTGAATTACCCTTCACCATTCAACCTCCTAATGGAAACTTGTCATTCTAACAACCCCAGAGCACATCCAGCAATTTCACTATTATCTACGATAACTTTGGGGCTGACACATAGGGAACATGGCATGGAAACACAAGAACTCAATTTTAAATTGGCTAAAATAAAGTTTATTTTACCGTTACAATATATAATCTTTTATCAACACAACTCACAAAGTGTTTACAAAATAATCTCATTTTCTGCTGCATTTTAAACACTACTTTTATACAAACTTTAAAGGTAAAATAGGAGTTTGTAGCTAAAACATTTTTTAGAAGTATCACAAGAATTACTTCAAACAAGACTTTTTTTTTTTTTCTTGGTGCCGTCTTCACAGACAAAATTGAGTGTTTACTGTAAAGACCTGGAGGAGGATTCATGAAAGCTTTCTTTAGACAAAGGATGCCAGTCGTCTTAGTCTGACAGCGAGCAAATGCATTTGAGCTCATATTTGAGCCACTGTGTACAGGAGGGCCACCTGTATCCTGGGGTTCACGAGGAAGAATGCAGCCAGCAGGTCAAGGGAGGTGATCCTCACACTCTGCTTGGCCCTAGTGAGGCCACATCTGGAGTGCTGTGTCCAGTTCTGGGCTCTTCAATACAAGTAGCTGCTGCAGAGGGTCCAGCAGAGGCCTCAAAGATGATGAGGGGTCTGGAGCATCTCTTTTACAAGGAGAGACTGCGGGAGCTGGGCCTGTTCAGTCTGGAGAAGAGACAACTGAGGGGGAACTGTATTAATGCATGTAAGTATCTCCAAAGTGGGTGCCAAGAGGATGGTGCCAGGCTCTTTTTGGTGGTGCCCAGTGACAGGACAAGGAGCAGTGGTCACAAACTAAAACACAAGGAGTTCCACCTCAACATGAGGAGTCATAGAATACGTTGAGTTGGAAGGCACCCATAAGGATCACTGAGTCCAATTCTTGGCCCTGTGCAGGACACCCCAAAAATCACACCATGTGCCTGAGAGTGCTGTCCAAACACTTCTTTGAACTCTGCCAGGCTTGGTGCTGTGACCACTTCCCTGGGGAACCTTATTTAGTGCCCAAATACCTTCTGGGTGAAAAGCCTTTTCCTAATATCCAAACTAAACCTTCCCTGACAGCTTCATGCCATTTCCTTGAGTCCTGCCACTGGGCCATGAGAGTAAAGAGATCAGTGCCTCTCCCTCCACTTCCCCTTGTAAGGATGTTGAAGACCCCAATGAGGTCTCTCCTCAGTCTCTTTTTCTCCAGGCTGAACAAACCAAGTGCCCTCAGCTGCTCCTCACAAGGCTTCCCCTCCAGATCCTTCACCATCCTCATGGCCCTCCCTTGGAGCCTCTCTAACAGCTTAATGTCTATTGCAGTGCCCAAAACTGCCACAATGTTCCAGGTGAGGCCGCCCCAGTGCAGAGCAGAGTGGGACAATCCCCTCCCTCAACTGGCTGGTGATGCTGTGCCTGATGCCCCCCCGGACACGGCTGGCCCTCCTGGCTACCAAGGCACTGCTGACTCATATTCAACTTGCTGTTGGCCAGAACCCCCAGGTCCCTTTCTGCAGTGCTGCTCTCCAGCCTCTCATTCCCCAGTCATTACACACAGCCAGGGCTGTTCCATCCCAGGGGCAGAATCTGCACTTGTCCTTTTTAAACTTCGTACAGTTGGTGACTGTCCCTCTCTCTAATTTGCCAAGGTCTCTCTGCAGGGCCTTTCTGCTCTCGAGGGAGTCAACAGCTCCTCCCAATTTAGTGTCATCAGGAAACTTACTTACTATTCCTTCAAGACCAGCACTGATGAACCCCAGCACCTGCAAAAACATTTTCCCAGGGTACCTTACTTGCTAGCTCCCTGAGCAGCCTGACGTCTGCTCTCCTCATGTCCAGAGTCATAGTTTGCTGGCACTTTTCCTCCTGTCAACAGAGATTTTAAACTTGATCACTGCATGGTTGCTGTGGCCAAGATGGCCACCAATCTCCACTTGGCTCACGAGATCCTCCCTGTTGACAAGCAGCAGATCAGGGAGGGCATCTTTCCAAGTTGGCTCCCTTAGGACCTGTTCCATAAAGTTGTCATCCTGTTTAAGAATCTGGCCTAGGTTGTACCAGCTGTGTGATGCTCTCAGTTGATTTTTGGTAAGTCAAAGTCCTCCATAAGGACAAGGGCAGTGACTGGGAAGTGTCCCTTAGTTCCTCAAAGGAATATCTCAGTGTCATCATCCTGGCTGGGAGGTCTATAGCAGACTCCCACAGTGACATCCCCTTTATTTGTTTGTCCCTTTGTTCTTACCCAGAGGTTTTCAACTGTGCCACTGCCAACTGTGAGCTCCATACATTCTGACCCTTCCAGTAATGTCCCTTAACCCAGCCCCTGGGAGACAGCAGACTTGCCTGTGAGTTGGGTCTGGTCTGCGTATCAGGCCCTCTGGTCCCCTTAGAAGGGAGTCTCCCATTAAAATTACCAAGTACCCTTCTTTTTCCTCTTAACAGAGGCGGTTGTGATGCAGGGTGCAGATGGTGTTGCTTTAGGAGGCCCTTCAGTCCCCGAGGGACCTTCATCCACCTCATCACTTGTCTGGTTTTCTAGTTTCAAGGCCTCATACCTGTTGCAGAAGGTGTCAGTCCTACTTGTAAAGTTTTCACAAGGAGGAACAACCTTCCTCCTGGTAGGTGCACTGACCTGCTTCCAACCTTCACCTTCAACAGATGCTTGACTAAATACCTTGCAGGGTTCTGAGTCCACTTGCTTCTTCCCCTACAATGCAGGTTTGAGACTCCTTTTCCCTGCACTGACTTTAGGGAAGGGAGGGAGCCTGGTGCCTCATGGTAGCTTTCATGAATCCCCACACCAATGACCATCAAGATCATAACACACAGAGCTCTCTGGTCCTTAATGCTGCACAAGAAAACATGGAAATCTTAAACAGAAGAAAATTTGAAGTATTAGAGTTGTCACAAAACCTAGTATTTTAGTATGTTAAAATTACCTAAAATCCTCTGTGAATCTGGTAGTAACAGGCAAGTATTACATTACTCAACCCTGGTCTCCACTATAATTCACTAAAACACATTAGAAAGAGTGGAAAAAGCGACCATTTTCACAGCTGCTAGAGAGGTATGTGCTAAAGTGAATGGATTTATGCTCCTGACAAGTCAAGCCAGTTGACAGATTTTACATGATAGCAGAATCAGGCTGACAGTGATTACTTTATATAGAGCAAGCAGGTAGAAAGAGGTGCTACATTTTTTTTTCCATGCATAGTTTAACCAGCTTACAGCCAGCCCATCTCCATTAAGACTAGAGATGCATGATCTACCATTTGGTAAAAGCCAAACTACCAGCAAATATAGTTCCAGTGCAAACAAAATTGTCTTTCTTCAAGAAAAACAACTAAATTTAATGCTACTTCTCAAAAAACCCAATGCTTATGCTGCATCATTTTCTGCCTATTTTGGTCTGCATTTCTGAAGTTTCCTTCCTCTCCCCCAACCAACATCTGAAGACAGATGATCACAGTACACGTTTTTTTTTAGGCAAATGACTGTTTCCTCCCCAAAATACACTATACAGCTCACTGAAGATCATCCCTGAGAGCACTGTTCTAGCTAAACACTTAGAAAGCAAGAGATATCTCAGAGCTTAGAGGAAAAAAAAGGCTATTAACCCTGTGAAATCTTGTGGGTTTAGAAAGTAAAAAAAAAAAATGCAGCTACTCTGAGCATTTAAATTCCCTGAGCTGAGTGAAATTTGAAGACAGTAATTTTTAACATGAAGCATAGCAACATTTACAGCTGTACTTACAGAAGCTGCAATTTTTTACAGTGGTAAAGTCAGACGTTACTCTACAAGCACACAGCAGTTAGTGGGGGTTGCTGTAACTTGCTTCCTGCCACAGGAAATACGATGGCTTCTTTGGTGAGAAACAGCAGTGAAGAAGCTCCACGACTTCAGATTCTTTTGCCGTTTGATATTCCAGCAATCTTTAAGTTAGTGGAGATACCACCAGGCCATAGTGCAGTACAAGTAAACCATCCTAGAGGGAAGAGAAAGAAACTGTATCATCCTGCCACTTCACCTTCCCTGTGAAGCATTTCCATCACCACCTGGTGGGACAGTTACTGCACGGCAGGACCCGAGGTACAATCTCACCATTTTATACCCTGTCCCTTCCATATGGAGAATGCAAGTTTTGAAATACCAAAGCAAATAGTTACATTCCCCTTTCCTCTTTGAGATGGAGAAGGGTGTAAAAAAAAAAAAGTAGAATCTGGTACTTTGCTTTTACTTTAAAGTTATAATGGAATGATCTTCATGCAATAGGCTCTTCCTTACAAGTCATGCTGCTTTCCAAGTGATATTGTGGGGCAGAAAAAAAAAAAGGCAATCCATTAAGTAGTCCTAGAAGGTGCTGCCAGAACTTGTAGTAGAAGAGTCCAACTACTACTACATGCATTTATTAAGTAATATACACATTGGATTAAAAAAACTCCAAATGACAAACCATTAGTTTATTAAATTCTGTTCCTCCTCTTCAGAGACTGCTCTACATAATAAAAAAACCCCTTTACCTGTGAAACAGGACACTTCTGAGCCATTAGTCTTACTTATGCCACTTAATTCACACACAGCAGGTGAAAGGCCTAGCACTTAGTCTGTTTCCAAAGGGAATCTGACTTACTGCATTAGACCCATTTATATGGACAGACTTTAAAAAAAGTTTTCTTTTGAAGAGAGAACTACATTAATCATAACTGACATGTTAGAACTTCTACCATATTTTGCTTCAGATGTTTTTGGCTATTAATGTACAGGATGTAAGATAACTTCCAGAGAAGTGACACAGTTCTATGTGAGAGGGTATGCCAGCATACTAAAAATAATCTTTAATTAAAAAGTTAATTACCCCAAAAAAGCAACAAGATTGTCACTACTTTACAGGTTCTGTATTATAATACAGTATCAGGAACAAATGCTGTGTTAGTCTAAACACTGTTTTGGAAGAGTATATGCATTTTTTTAAAACCATAATTTGTTTGCTGTGTAAAAATGGTTTTGACTAGTTTGTGCAGCCTCAACCATTCATAAAAAAAAAAAAATCTTTGAGCCATTTTGTATTGGATTAAATTTAAGATTAAGCAGTTGATCACCAACAGCTCCAGAGCACATTCCTCATGCACTTCACTTTGTTTAAAGGATGCTTACAATGACAAAGGAGGTCTAGGATAGTGTAGATTTCCATGGACCTCAACTTCAATGGACAGGAATTAAACTCCCCTACTGCATTCCTGTGTTATTAGTGACAACTCACTAACTTTCCTTCATCTTCTCATCCTGTTATTAACCACGAATCCATTGCTAACTCCTAAAAGGAGACAGGAGCTTTAACTCAGTGTCTAGTACAAAGTGGGATAGCTACGCGGCAATATGAAGATAGAATCCTGATTGTCCTCACTTCCTGTTACATAGAGCAAGCCCTGTGAGGTTACTTAGGAACCTCTTGGCACACAGGATGTTGTTATGCTTTCAGAACAGTACTTACTCCTTGTGCCCACTAGCTACTTCAATTAAAGAAAATAAGACACATTTAAGCTTTGTTTTTTGGAGAACTGTGGTCAAAATCAGGTTTTCCTCTATGGGATTTTCTTAAAGAAATATTTATACAAGAAGATATACAAGAATACAAGGTATTCTTTGATGACTGGGTTTTCAAATGGTGCATTTGGCAGTAGAACAATTTAAAGAAATTATCTATGTACACAGGAAACATCCTTGTTAAACCAAAGGCCAAACCCACTGCAGTTCCTTTGGTACAAAGAGAAGCTGAGAGTTACTCCAGTACTGGCAGTTCTTACTCTGTAATTATTCACTTCTAAAGTATTACACATTTCTATATATGTTCAGCTGCTTTCTCTGGACACCGTTCTTAAAAGGAATGAGCTCCCACTGCTTATTACAAATCTCAAGCCAGGCTAACTGAGGCAGGCCCAAAAGAAAAGCAAAGCTCTCCAGTGTTCTTTGCCACACATTTCTGACCCTGACCTAAAAAACCTGAAAAGGATCCCACCTGTTAACCCAGCTATAAACTTCAGAGTGGAACCCACAGACTGAAACATCAGAGTGGAACCCACAGACCGAAACATCAGAGTATATACCCACTTTGATGTTATAAGAGCAGCAGCAAAAAAAAGTGCCCCACTTTCCAAATTCAATAATCCCACAGCAAACAGCAAAACACTTCCATACAGATGTGTGTTAGAAGGTCACAGGAATTAAATTAGAGCACAGCTCTTGCTGCCTAGCTCAGGAGACCAAAAAATAGCACAATAGCATTGGGTTACAAAAAGGTGAGAGCCACAAAGAGATCATTAGAATCTGGCAAACTTCTGTGCCAAGGGCCAAGGACATCACGGAAGCTACCCCTTTTAGCTTTTCCCATGTGTGAGCTCATTATATCCATCAGTGATGCAGAACTCTGAGAAGGCCCACTTTCAGACCAATGAAAATAACCAGCGGCTTGGATCATGTTGCATTTGTGCAGCAGGGGGGAGGAAGGTAATGCAAGGAAAAAGTTACATTCCCATATAGATAAGAACAACCTTCCTTCCTCAGCTACTTGATCAAACTTTTATTTACAGGCAGATCTCAATGCCTGGTAACAAAACTGACCCTTTAAAAATTTCTGTAAGTGTCTTTGATCACTCCTTGCAGTAAATGCCACAAGTTTTACACTGTTTTAAAAATAAAGCAAAGTTATTTCTTTTTATATAAATTCTGTGCAGCAATTTTTTTTATGGTTTTGCCCTAAACAGAGCTAGAAATCCTACTTCCAGCTAATTAGGAAGATTCATCCAACCACCCAATTTCAGAAATCTTGAGATCTAAAAGATTTATTCCTGATTCTTTTTTAGCCTTCTATCTGCTACTCAGAAATGAACACATTAATTGCTTACATTCAGCCACTAAAATCAGCTGCCTATTTACACCAATTAAAACAACCTAATCAGGTTACTATGGGGGCAGTGTCAGGAATCCTTATTTTACCACCAAATCACACTCGATCTTCCCACACTTACTGGACAGGCACATCCATATTCAGAACAGCTAAAATCCTGCTAGTTGCAGGAGACTTACAGGAGACTTTCATTTACTGAGGCTCTGAAGCATCACTACACAGTGTTAGTCAGGGGGGAAAAAAAATATAACACCCAAAAACTTCACAAGAGTGTGCTCACAATCTTGAGCACTTAAGAACCATTCAGGAGGAGTAAAAGCCACTAAAATAAAATCACAGTGATTATGGTCCAGAAGAATAAATCACACACAACATATGTTATGCTGCATTGCAAATGCTACCAAAGAATGCATGCTAAAATTAGCTTCTTTGGGAAGAAGAAACTTATCTTCATTTTTTAAATCACTTTTCCCAGCAAAAAGAGTAACTGCTGACACAAATGAACTTGCAAGTGAAAAACAGCAGTTATTTTTCTCCTCTAACAGTGGCTGTACTCATCTAAACAAAAAAGCCCAGTGTTTATTCCTTTAAATGACTTTGTGATGCAGAAGTAGCTACTGACGCTATTTTCTTAGCATGAAGCATCTACAATGAATATCAGAAACTGGTAAATGACAACAGCAGTTTTGAAGAGTGTCTCAGCATCCTGGTGAGAGCTGCTAGGGATGTTCCAGACTCCGACACTGATTTGGAAAGGCTGGAAAGTTACAAAGGCACAAGATGCCCTTGGAGCTTAATGTAAAATTCATCAAATATTCCCCTGTAGTTGTTGTCTCACTGGCCAGGACAACTGTGCCTCTTACTGAATATCAGGTCTTGGTGAAAAAGAAACACGCACAATTTTTAGACTTGACCTATCAGTTTAATTTTTTTTCCTGGATATTTTCCAAGGGTTTTTTAATTCTAGAAATGCATACTTGTGATTTCTAGAAAATAATGCTAGACTAAAGAATATGAAAATGTCACCATTATTTCAATATCAAAAAAGAAGCAGCTGTGGTTTATTTGCAATATTCCTACTGTGACTATTTGGTATCCAAGAGGTTTTCTAACAAAATGAAGAAAAATTAAGGATGAACCTACCTTTCAAATTTCGTGTTGACAGTGACTATGAAAGCCAGGACTTCAAAAAAAAATGCAAAGGTATTTTTTCTGTTTGTTTGCCTGACAGAGCAGTCTTGAGGGAATTAACTGCTAACATACTGATTTCGTAATAAATGAGACTTGAAACATCACTGGAGAATGGATCCCAAGACAACTGTTCTCTCTGTGGAGCTGCTGACTGTTACTTCATCACTAAACATCAATCAGACAGACCCAATTCTGACAACAAACGAAAGACATTAAACTTCAACTAGGCAGATCCATTTCTGACAAGAAATGAAACTCATGCAGTATTGCTTAAAGTGCTTCTCCAAGAGCATTTTCCGTACATTAAAAGCTTTCATGCCAAGATCAAGTCTGAAAGCATATACATGACTACACCCCTGGATTGAGAAACATACCGACCCCCTGCCATTTACTGAAGCTTTTAAGTAGAGAGCACTTCCATCATTAGGTGGTGATTGCTGAATTTACTTACAAGGAACTCACTACCTTAGAAACAAGTTTGTTACCAGTACCTGCTTCCTCCCAGTTCCTATCCCCTGCTCCTCAAAGTGGATTAGGTTACATTTTCATTTTTCCTTCATGTATAAACACCTAAGACATAAAGTATGGCATGTAGTCCTTTTGACTGCAGAAACAGCACCAGCCTCACAGACTTCTAATGTCTGCTAACACTGCATGAGCCAAATACCTCTGCCCTGACTGTGGGACTCTTCCTAGTGACTCAAATCACATGCAGATGATGCAAAGTTCAAGATACTTCAAAATCAGGTTTCCACTTCTTGCCCCTGACACAGAAGCCCTCCTGTAGAATGAGCAGGCTCAGCAGGAAATTTAAATGTAAATGCTGGTGCATGTGCATGCACAAACAAGTGAAGAGAAATGAAGAGAACTATTGTAGCCCTTCTGCTACCTGCATAGATTGGTACTGTATTTGGAAAGCAATCTAAATCCTGTTTCTTCCCACTGTATTAAACATTACCTTTGCAGATTTCCAAATTTAGATTAATATACAGTTTACCATATCATGATTTTACATCTCTATCCTACCATGCACCAGGCAAACTACTTCATTGTTTTTTCAGCACTTCTAAAATGATGCTTCCCATTATAAAGATGCTTGAAAAGGTTCATAAAGAATTAAAAACAAATGCTCTCTTATTTGCAAAGCAGTAGCACTAAAGACAGTAAGTTATCAACAAGGAACAGTTGGCCATACACTCATGCTGTGAGCAGAACCAGTGCAATACACATCAAGCCTATTAACTGCATGCATTACCCTCTATCTTTGTTTTGTGTTTTTATGAGCAAGTTTATTCCCCTGACTTGGTCACAAGGGCAGCCTTATTTAGGATGTCCTCTGATTTCTTGCAGAGATGCAATTGCCAGGGAGGAAAACCAAGGAACATTAATTGAAAGCATGGCTGACATAACCTATCTGTGATAAGATAGCAATTTGTTTTGGGGGGAAAAAAAGCAAACCCAGAACAAAAAACCTCATATCCAGAACATCATGCAATTGTCAAGAACACTCTCAGCACATGGTACCCTTCTCAACTCTGCTTAAAAGATAAACATCATTTTGCATAAGCTAGAGAGATCTTCTGAGCAACTTATTCAGACAAGCAGGTGTTTCCTGATAGCTTAAGAAAGAAGAATTCCATTTTAAAACAGAAAACCTGGAACAAAGCCTCAGCTGCCAAACTTACCTGCACTGCACTCTCTCCTATGACTTGACGAATTTCCCTCAGGGTCTGGTAGTGCTCTAGCAGGTGATCACCACATATTATGTCCACCTGTGAAAGAACACAAATGTGCTCAAATTCAACTACCTCTGTAGTAGCAAAACCGTATCTAAGCACTTTAAATTTGATTAGCAGAGTTCAGTTCTAGCACGTTAGACACTGAACTGATTTCTACCTTTGTTGTCCAAATGTATTTAGCATGCACAGCACTACTGCACTGCCCTAATGCCTCTCACCCCATGGCCCTGACTTGGGGCTCACTGCTGGAACAGAGAGGACAGTTTATTGTTTCACTCATATTTTGGTGCGCCCACTGAAAGAAGTTGTTTAGGAATAGCTGTGATGAATTCAATGGCAATTCAGATCATGTATTAAAGTGATCCCATAAACATCTGGAATCATACATCAGTTGCAAAAGATGGAAAGCTGTTTATGTCACTGACAGAAAGTGAGCCCTTGCTACTCTCATTCTTATCTTGAGTGAGAAAACACGAGACTAAGTTCACTTAACAGGCTGTTTGGAAGGAGTGCCTTAATCTCTCTGCATGTCACTGTCAGCAGGTACATCACACAGTCCTCATTCCTCATGCACCCTGTCAGTATTTCTGGGATGCAACTGTAGGGCACACTCAGCAATCCTATGCATTGTCCTGGGCTGCAGCTAAACTGTGTCAATGGTGCCTGCAATTCTGGATGAGGCACTTTTGTTAAGTAACTGCCTACAAAACCAGTAATTTTGTAGAAAAAAGAAAGCATAATGAGGTATTCTGAATTCCTTGCCTTGACTATTATGAAAAATATGCTTCTTTATACAGTTACTATGAATTTACTGTGCATAATGCAAATCCAGTCTCTAACATTCCAAATTAGAGTAGCCAAGACAGCACTGTTTTTCTGTCAATTGCAGCTTGCTTAAATTTTCCTTATGGGCAATTTCTAGATATGGAAATGAGAGTGCCCTCGTTTGTGAATTGACAAAACCTGAAAATTGAAGTTAAGCACATGGACAATGAGCTGTCCCACAGCTTTCTGCAAGAAACTGTCTAAGCTCTGCCCCTGCAGCAGTCAGGGAGCACACTGCAATATCATGACGTATTCTCTTATACAGCCACTTTCCAGTGCAGGATGCACTCTGTGCTGCAGCTATTCAATTCCCATGGATTTATGTTCTTCTGCGTGCTGACCCACTATCTCTCTTCTTGTTCTTCATGAAGAGATTTGGCAAGATTTATGCCTCATGCTGGCAGACTGCATTGTTCCTAGACTCAGGAACACAGGAATTCTATTCCTCAGTGGCTCAAAAAGGGCTAATTTACTTCACCATCTGCATCATATGAGGACAACATAGAACACTCTTTTCATGTTACATTGATTCTTAACGTGCAGAAGATGTAAACTGCTTAGCATTATTTCTGCTTTTAGCTTCTAGGATAAAACCAGCAAGTAAAAACTAATCTGGGTGTATATATTAAATACTGATCTGTATACACACAAATGCACGTATTTAACATCGACATTTGATGTATTTAACACAGTACCTGAAAGAAATGTATTTCTGTTTCTTTTTGAACACTGACTACAATTATTTGTGCTATCTTTTCATTCATTTTAGCCTCTGCAGTTATTACTGCAGGAAGACAGACACGTCTGCTTTGCTTTCCAATGAAACATGAGTTTAATTTCTTTTGCTTTATGAGCTTACTTTTATAATTTTTATACCATAAGGCACTGAAAACTCAATCCTACTCCCACTGAAACATATATACATACATATTTTATATATTCTAAAGAAACAGAAAACCTGTTTGGCCAATATAGAATGCAAACAGACACAGTCGCAGTTGCTGACAAAACACAATTAGAATGCTTGTTTGAAAGTATCCCACTGTTGTACCTGCTGTTCCAGTTTCAAATGGTAGTCATTAAAAGAGCCAGTGTCTAATAATAAATTAAGAAGAGTATTTCACATTCACTATACTAGAGTGCTCTGAATACCAAATGCCTAACCTCCTAATTCCAGAACGAAAGCCTGAAATTCTGCCTCCTGATTGTTATGGTAGAATTCATTCCTTAAGGACAAAAGCATAAAATATAAAATGAAAAAATCCCCAGTTCACTGTGAAAATCAGTTGTGAAATGTGTGTCAGAGGAATCCTTGTGCAGGAATTAATATGTTGCATTACAAAAAAAGAGGCAAATTACAAAAGAGGCAACAGCACCACAAGTACTATGAATTTACTAAAATTTCAACTGAGTAGTACATTGAAATCAGCTGGTACTGATCACTTGTGAATAATAAATGTAGCTTGACCTTTTGCTAAATGGAAGCATGAAGGTGTAGCTTCTGAATACTTAGTTACTTCTGCTAAAATTTTTATTAAAGTAGGCTTTCCATTATGCCATTTCTTTTCTTAAGGTGGCATGTCTGCTATTAGAGCTACTTTTCTAAAAGCCACGATAGCAGACAATTATAAATTCATATAATCACTAAGGCAGAAATAAAAATCAAAAAGTTCATGTAAGGAACACCCCATATAAGCTTCATCCCAAGGGGGAATTTGGCCCAGAAAATAGCAGACCTCAATCAATAGTTTCCATGCCAACCCAAACTATCCAGGGAAGCACAAGGAAAACACAGAGTTTTAGAGATTGACATGAGCATTCTGGCTAGTTATTCAAAAAGCTGTCAAAGCTTCCTGTTTCCTCTAACTGCTATTTACTTTTCAAAGGTACTGGATACCTCTATTCCAGGGTTAAGACTGGCAGAAAGAAACTGCACCAACAACTACACTGTATAAGCACAGACTTCCTTTCTTCCAATCTTCCCCCAGGCTGCAGTTCACCACACACTTTCAGGAATGCACATCTGGTTATGGAACATTTCTATTCCATAAACTACATTAATGCATTTGGACCAGCTGAGCCACAAGTCTTTCAGCAGTCTCCTCATCCTTACAGAATGAATAGCAAGAAGGGATAATGCTGCTGCAGGATGATCTCAAAGGAAATCACACTTTAAAGAGAACTTCTGCATCAGATGTTAAAGACAAGAATCTAACAGACTCTAAACACCATAGCATGTATTTAGCTCACATTAAATGTTACCTACTTAGCTATTACGACCAATTCCAGTTTCTCAAAAATTATTTTCACCTTCTCCTGACAAATTCCAGCAAAAATATTCACGAAAGATCTTAGAAGTATACATAAACACAGACTGAAAATTAAGAGTAGCCCAAAGCACAGAGATCAAAACAAACCATCAGTAAGAGTAAACTACAGTCTGCCAGCTCAAGCAGTAGATAAAAATAAATGAAGATTTAACCTTCACATAAACTAGGAAATTTGAATCATAATCCATTTTGCAAACTGAAATACAGAAGTCTAAAAATGGCTCGAAGTCTCAGACTAGGAAAAAAAGAACAAAGGCAGTGGCTTCAAGACTGCTTTTTAGACTTCTATATATATTGTCACACATGAGTGATCTGGCTTATTTCACTTTTTCATTAACCTCAATCCAACACATTTGTGCAGGTCAGTGAAGAAGGGCACGCATTAGCTCATACTGCACACCAACCAATTAAGCCAAAGAGGCCCAAGCACAGTCCATAGTTCAGGAGAATGGGTAACACACCTATCACTTGGTCACTGAATCAGCTCTAACAGGGAATGAGTAAAACATTCTCAAACAGTACTTTTGCAGACTGTAAAACTAAGCTCGATATTCAGCAGGAACTGGCTGCATTCACAAAACAACCACACCTGGTGTCCTTACCTTTGGTTTCAACAATGGAAGAAAAATACAATTGATAAACAGATGTAACATTTTCTCCAAACAGGCAGGGCTTGCACAGGGCAGACCAAAAGGTTAGAACTATCCAATGATTGTGCTTTACTCCAGAATGGCAAACTAGATACTAGCAGAGGTGAAACTGACTGGGTCAACATCACGCAAGACCTTGAGAAAGGAAGTCTATGACATCATCAGCTTTTAAGACATAGTAACATTTAGGCACTAATAGGGGATCATATCTGTCTGGCAAAGTCCAAGCAGAAAGTAACTAACAGGGCAAAAATTCTCAAGTTATCTCTATTAGATGATCTCAAGACTGCAAAATCTGAAAGACATCCAATACATTGGCCCAGCTTTATTTAGAAAGATGGATACCTGCAATTTCCATGACAGATGCCCAGTGTTCCTGAAAACTGAGATTCTGAGGTACTACTTCAAAAAATCCAAACAAACAGAACAATTCATTCCCCTCAAATAAACCACAAATCAGCTAATGCAATAAGTTTCTCTAGCTTCATTTTGAGGATACTTTTATTTGTTCAGAATATTAATAACCACCTGAAAGCTAGAGAGACTCTCACTGACAGGAAACCATTACTTCCTCAGCATGATGAATAATTTGTACCTGATTTGCTTTGTCCCCACTGAAAAGGTAAGCAGCATGAATAAACACACATTACTGAGGCACAAAGCCATGCTGTATTGTTTCAGACTGTTACTGCTGTATGAAAACAGCCTTAACTCCAAACCCAGCACTTAAGTTCCAGCATTTGCCTATTCACATCAGTATCAGCTTGATTTTGCAATAATTGACACCTTTAACAATTATTTACACCTTACAGAACTCCTGTGCTTTTTCAACAGGCTGGTTGCTGAAATACACTGAAAAATTGAAAAACTAGTTTTGACATGCAGTTCCTCTCAAAATGGTTGAGAAATATGAAGCTGAATTCTCTTGTACCATATTCCGCTCCTTTGAATTCTTACTTAGAGGAAAGTGTCTACATTTGCATCTGTACCTTTCATTTCAACACATCCATCCCCAGTATAATTTTGTCTTAGCCTTGATTGAATTCAGTTAAACTTTATTGTTATTCAGCTCCCACCTGTCTCTATCTTCGTATGCTCCCACACTCCCACACTTTCCTGTCCAGTTTTACCTTTGACACAGCAGTATCTCTTGGTTTTGAATTTCATCAGCTGAAATCTTAAATGGTACTTTAAAAGCTCTATCCAATTAATGGAATATTATGAAAATTCAAATAGGTTGGAAATGAGCCAGGAGAGTTGTTCCTTGCAGATCATAAAATTTCAAACAATTAGTTTTTTAATTCTTCCTGTATGAAAAAACACTAACATTACTTCTAGAAACTAATGAACAATGGAAATGTCTCTCCAAAGCACAGGCATTACACTGATCACAGGAAACTTGCAAGTGCCACTGCAAGTCCATACCTGACAAGCAGGGTCCAGATCCATTTTTCTTCTGAGGAATTTTTCCACATGTCCAATTGTTGCCTCCCCTGAGACACGCACAAACTTCTTTTCCAAAGGCTGCAAAGAATAAGTAAAGATTTTAAGACAATGTGTATTTTCAGCCCTCATCCCTTGTAAACGCCAAACCCAATAACAGAGGGAGACAGCTTGAAAATATTGGACCCTTCTCTGATCTACTTGCAGATTACTTCATAAGGAAAGAAATAACTATGTATTAAGACTCCACATTTAAACTTCCTTTTGTTTAAAACATTTAAAATACAACCAGCTACTGACTTCAGTCCCTTTTAAGAACTTCTCCCCCCACAAGCATTTACTCATCTGAAGTACAGGAAAATTTCCTGAAGTTTCCTTCTTTTCCCCAAATCAGACTCGTACCAAACACAATTCAGATACTTAAACCCAGTCATTTTATGATGCAAGGAGCTTAGGTCCTTTAGCGTTCTAGAAGTAGTATGGCTCATGCTGGAATCAACTTAATAGCCCAAGAAATTCCAAATCAATTAAAATATACTACTATGCAAATACAAGGGCAAGATTGGTCTAAAATCTTCTTGCATCATTTCTAAATACTTTCACAGACAGGACGACAACAACAAGGCATTTGTTATGCCAGCCTCAAAAATTTTAATGGGCTTCTATTCTATGGATTAAGTTTTAAACAGCTGACTGGTGATATGGAAGACTACATGAAAAGGCACAAAGACAGAGCAGATGACTGCATTCAGTGTGATAAATGGATTACTTTTTGTGTCAATTGATTGGATTTTTATGTTGACTTCTGAACAGCTGTGATTTACTACCCAGGCTCATCGTATTCTTTCAAAATAAAAGGAGGCCCTGAGGGTCACAGACTGTCCTTGAATTCAATCATGCATTTAAATAGGTATTCATGATAACTGTGATTTGGGAACAATATTTTGATTTATTCATGTGCAAGAGCTAGAAATTACAGTCAGACGTATCTAGGGAGCCCTGCTGCAGCCAGCTGGACGATGCTGAATTAGGCTTGCTGCCTCTATAAATCACAGTTTATGGCCATGGACCTGGTAATCTGTTCTCTACTCTCCCATCCCCACTTAAAAAATGGATGGTGGAAAACCCTTCATATATGAAATTCAACATCTAGTTCTCTTAAGGGAACTTCCCTTAAGGTTGGGGCATCACAACTGCCCTGTTTTGTGTGGCCCAAAACAAACAGGGTAAACAGCAACCCAGAAAGAAAGGCAAATGTGAGACTGAAAGGGTAGGAGGTGATACGAGGGTGAGAACATGAAAAAATACTGTGAAATGTAAGGGTCAAAAGGAGAAAAATTGCTGGATAGACATGACTTTATATAATATTAGGTATGAAAGTACACACTGCAATCCAAGATCGGTTATTACTATGCTGATGAAAGTTCAGGCTGCACCCAGTGTAAGAAGACCAAACTAAATTAAATACATTCAGAGTATACTTATTTCTGAAGTAAACCGTAAGAGAAAAATTCAAATCACATCTGTACCTTAAAATTCCCTGTGCCTTCATTAGCTCTGAGAAAAGAGAAGAGTAAACACAGTCAATATTGCTAAGGTTAACAGTTATTAATATCCTCAAAGTCTTTATAACAGTGACTTACTGATTTATGAGTCTTGCATATCAAGTATATTTCCCAGTTCAGGGTCTTCCTTTCATTAAATTGCAATACATAAAATAATATTAGATTAGATTTACATATCTTTTTCTCCTAGCCTTTATTTTTCTGCTCCATTTTTCTTAAGAATTCACCTATTTATGACTAAGGTTCATCTACATGAAATGGGAGTAAAAATCAACACAGCCTACAGCCTTTTTTAAACACAACAATAATTTTCATAGCATATTAATGCTGCTTAAATATCCATACTTTGTGGTCTTTGATATTCGGAGTTTTAACTGCCAGTACCTAAGAAATTACTCACAGAACACACCCAACCACCTAAGGGGCTCCCTGGGCCAATTGTTGACTTTCCAGACTATTTATATGACAATATTAACGCTATCTAGGAACTCAGGAAGGTAGCATGTGTTTCTCTGGAATGTGAAATACACACAAAGGTGGCAAAGGACCAAATTCTCAGCTGGTTTCCACTGAAGTTCACTGATTTGCGCATCCTGAGCCTGTGACCCACCATTGGTCATCTACACTCCACACTGCCTTGCAGTGCAACGTATAAATTTCTTACTTAATTAAACCCAATCCACAACATTTCATTATTCTTGCACTGCATTAGCAAGTATGTACACAAGAGAGAGGAAAAAATGAAGTATCTCATTGCACTGGAGAAGGCAAAAACCAAAAAACACTACAACTGACCATTTGCTGTAGCAAACAAATATAACACTTGTGCAGGCCACACATTAGCATGGCACTTCAAGTTATTGGAACTGATTATCTCCACCTCTAAATATGTACCAGATATCAGACAGAGTTAGGTAAAACTATCATGAACTAAGAAACAAAAGCTGTTTCACTACAGCTGTCGTTTTCTTTGATACAGTTCCACAGCCACACGTGATTACATTATATCCTTTAAAGACACAACATAGACAGTCAGAATTTCAAAGTAACAATTTCTTCTGGCTGTTCTAATTTATTCCAAGTTGTCTTTATCCAAAATGCTTTATTAATTTCTCATAGCCAAGATGAACTCTATAATTTTGACCATAAAAGAGGAAAACACATTAAATTCAAACTTAAAAAGTATCAAAGGTTAAAGTCACTAAATTAAATACAAAGTGCACGCTGTTAAGCAATCATCCTTTTTGAGTATAAAATACACAACGGTCACAGGCTGAACAGCCTTATGTCTTTGCTCCCTCTTCTGTTCAACACATGGCTTTTGAGTTTACTTATGACAATTCTTCTCCCAATGCAAAATACTTTCCTTGGTGTAATTTCCTCAACACATGAATGTATGTATGTATTTCTATACCATCCCACTCAGCAGAATGGCAGTATAATAGCTAGTTTAAAAAGAGTAGCCTGAGACAAACTGTATTGGAAGTTAACCAAGGACCGCAAGTGCCCAGTTTGGGACATCCAAGATTGGAATTGCCTGCAGAACACTCAATACTACAGTTTTAGTAATGTCTCCCACTGCTTTCAGCTGTGCTTGTGAGCATTCAGCTGCAATTCAGGCATGAGAAAATGAACCGAAATTAAGACAGGTATGTGGATTCACAGTGTTAAAAATTTTATATTATTTGAAAGCAGCTGAGTGCTTGCTTGACATTATAGCCAGAATAGTCTGTTAGGCCACAAGTTGAACTCTACTTGAACTACATGGCTCTGTTGTGTATGTCAAAGATGGGTTACAGCAAAAACTGCAGCTAAAAAACCTAAACATTAACAAGAGCTAAAATACACAAAGGCAGCAGCTTAACTACTACTTCAAAATTAATAGCTGGAGTGGACAGCCCATAAAACGCGGTATATGAACAGTAGCAACCGTATTACAATAGGGACCACAGAACTGACCAAAACACACCAAAGAGGATGTGAACATGATCACACAGGCACCACTGGGTAATGAAACTGAAGCAAAAAAGAGTGAGAAGACTTTAGACCCTAAAATGACTGCTGGTCTGGCCTCTCTTGAGGGATGGGGAGTTTAGATCATAAGGGTGCAATTGCCCTGGGTTTCTTTCTTTGTGGTCCCTCTTGTGAGGTACCACCTTGAGCTAACAGATAACTGATTTGTGCCTGTAAACCTGTTTAAAGGAGCTGAGAGCCTGGTGTCAGTATCTTTAACACAAAAGGATATTCTATAGCATATTCAAGCATTGTTCCCTAGAGGTTTAGCCTTAAGACTTTCCTTCTCTTTTCTTCCTGCAGTCCCACTCCACATCCATTTAAAGAAATAGAGACACATGATGGGAAACACAAAAACAAAGCTAACAAAACAGAAAACCACACGCCATCACCCACCTGACCTAAATTTACCCATGAAGGGAAATTGTATTCTGCAGTCTGAGTAAAATGAGACACAGTGGAAAAACTGGACATAATATATAAAAAGATGTCTACAAAGAACGAGGCTGAACAAACATATGTTTGCTGACAGAACTTCTCAGCTTCTGAGGGCTCAAAATTTGTCATCATTTGTGTAATAGTTTGCTATCATTATGTATTGGAGGTCTCTGAACTCTTTGTTCAGATAAAGGCCAAAAGGAGGCACAATCTGGGTAGAGATAAGAGTTACAATCCCCACACGCCAGTTCAAGCACAGTCAGCAGTACAGTAGGTACTGCCACCTACAGGGACGAGGGACTAAACAGAGATTCCACAGTTCAGTTTACTGAGACTGCACTACTTTGTCAAAAACAAAACACATGTAAGCTTTAAAACTACACTTTTGGGAAGCTATTTTCATAGGAAGACACATCCTAAACATTTAATTATGTGCATTATCCAGCTATGCATAGTTGTCTGTCACTATTTCACTGTAAGTTAAAGTCAACTCCCCACTGCTATTTGAGATGTAAGAAACACCTATTTAATGAAAACCAAAGGCCAGTTAATACTCCAACACACATAAGCAGCATGACAGCCAGCTGCTCTTACATTTGCTCCCAACTCACCCAATAAACTCCAGAAGTATGGAGATGTCAAGTTCTGGTGGAATTCGGAACACTGAGCCCAAAACCTTCCGAGGTCTTCCTCTGCTAGGTGGGACTGGCTGTGGGACAGCTAAAATATTCAAAAAGCCAAAATGCAAAGATCACTTGAAATAAAGGCAGCATAAGATGCTAACATGCACCAAGCAAAACAGAAGAGCTCATCGCGGAAAAAAAGCCCATACAATTAATCTTATTTTTTTCTTACTAAATCAGCTCTTCCTACATTCTATGCTGTGTATCTGAAACACCATTTTAGCAGCTTTCACCAAGGTCCTTCTCCTGTTCGACAGTAAGACAAAAAATAATTTCTCATCTATGAGCAGACTTTCAAATTTTTATTTTTACTCCTTTGTAATGTCTATTATTTATCAAAATCCAGAAAATAAAATTAATGCACATTTTATATACAATTCCTGGTCGTAGACAAAATATATTGTTAAAAAAATCCAACCATTATTTGGTTTTAAGTGTTGCCAATTCCATCTATTTTTGTAATTTGAGATCTGTGACAAGTTATAGTAACCAGATAACCAAGAATTCCGTATTTCCAATACTACACATCTCCTTCAGTTGTGAGATAATATAAATTATATAGTAAGTATTTCCTTAACACTGTTCCCTAAAGTGATTTCAGCTCACCTGGCTTGGGCACTTCTAATCCTCTTTCTTTGTAGAAGTCATGCATTTGCTTTTTCTCTCCTGAAAAAAAAAACCCACCACAACAGGCAGATTGAAATGTTTTTTCAGATGCTGAGAATACCCATATAAATTCCAATGGTCAGTGCAGTAAAAACTTTCTAATTTCCTACAAACTTTCACCATCACTAGTATTCTATATGGTGCTGAGACACTTAAGATACCCAGACTAAAATTTTGTTAGCAAAAACTGGGGAGAAATCAGTGAAACTGGCCATAAATCATACTGAAATAACTACAAAAACTAGTATCCTTCTGCTGTCATGACTATTTTTGTACTGTGTATAGTCCTAACATATCCACTAGAATGTATATTTCATTCAGTCCACCCAGCTGGACTGGGCAGACTCACTGGCTCCCAAAGTTGAAGGTAAATGAGATGTGACAGTGAACACGTTTAAAACCAGACAAATAAATATGGCAGTGAGGAAAAAATAAAAGCATTTGAGAGAATCAGTCTTAGCAACTTTTTTCAAAGGAGCCAAGTGAACTTGTTACACGGAATGGTATGATATACTTCTACAAAAATAAGAGGCATGACTATGAAATATTATGGGGATGTTTATCTGAATGCAGCGACACCTGCAGTGTTTCATCAGATAGGGTACACACAGCGCTACCCTTAACAGCATTCAGGAGCCAGAAAGATGTCAGTTGTCACAGTTAATTAATTTTTATAACCAAACATTACAAAACCATTTTGAAGAGTCCAGAGTAGAAACAGAACTTTTAATTACTCTGTTTCCTGTTCGGTCTTTTCAATCCCTATATGGTAATAAAGACAGGGACTTACTTTCCTCGAGATTGACAACTAATTTATAGACTATGTCTTGCAGTTGTCGGTCTGGTCTATGAAACAGGGAAAAAAAAGAGCAAAGAAAGTCTTAGGTGCAACATAAAACAGTTTCATTAAACTGTAACAAAGATGCAAATTACACTGCTGAAAGGTGAGGAACACAGAGTGCCAGAACAGCAACTCCACATCTCTCAAAATACACATCCTGACAGCAAGAGCTCCAACAGAAGTCATGTAAAGTTTAAAGCACCATCCTTCATGAACAGCTCAAGAAGTTAAAACTCAATGTTCAGAGTTAAAAAGTATACCATGCCAACAAAGCTTCATCTTTGTACGATACAGCTCATATTACTTCTCACACTGAGCATACACATAAAAATACCCAGGGTGGAGAGTAACAAACCCTAGAAACAGGTACAAACTAGATAAAACAGTAAACTGAGGGGGGTTTATCTTAATTATTGAGGTAAAACATATAAACAAAGAACACAATGTGTTTCTTGTAGTTGTTCCTTTATTTGAAATAGGAAAGCACTACAAGTCTGCAAATCAAAACATTTAAAAGCAAGTGGAAAATCTATAAAAATGGCACTAACTTATTACCTGATATTATAAAGGGGCTGTGTCTGATGTACAACAATATTGCATTTTGGACATCTGTTGCTGTAGTAGAAGTGTCTCACGATGCAGCTTTTGCAAACTGTAAAGAAAAGAAACCCCATGGGAGTCACACATCCATTATACAGTGCCATCTGTTTAGGCAAGAGGAACAATTATACCCACACCTCCCAAACAAAATTTGTCAAGAAACAAAATGAAGTAAGTTATTTGAACATTCCTAATCCAACTGATGCAAAGGTGGATGTTCAATGTTGTAATTCTGTTCTCCAGAACATGAGTAGAACTAAGACAACAGAATACTGACTGTTGAAAATCACCCTACAGACAGTTTCAGTATAAACAAGGTAAGAAATCATAACTGCCATTTTCATTGTGTTTTACACATACTTTAAAAATTTGGAGGGAAGGATAATGAGTAGAAATATCTAGAACAAATAACCTTCTCTCAAATCAGCTTCCTACCAGCCTGAACACACTGACCTTTTGCACAATACTTTCCAGGAAACTTCTAAGGGACCACCACAGTTGCACTTGCAACTCTGCATCATTCTTACTAACAGTTGTTCTTTTTCCTAAATTAGAAACTGTGCTGACTATTATGTGCTATATAACAAACTAGTAAGCAGTGCCCCAGAAAAGGGAAAAAAAAAAAAAAAAAGGAGAAAGAGTTTTCCCTCTTTGTAGTGTGAGTGGTTGGGAGGTCTAGGATTCTTGGATTCAGGTAGGAACACAGATGTGGCTGAAAGAGTCAGCTTCACAGAAAGGATTTTATTAGTTTTAAGAGAAAATAGTTCAGTCAGCAACAGAAAAGCTGTTAGCACTAGGATTGAGGGGATGAATCACAAGACAAGAACACTGAAATCAGTTTTTTATTATCCATCTACTTCCATTCATGAGATTATAGACAAACTGTCCCATAGGTGCAGACCACAATTTCTCTGTCTGAACCAGTACTTCCGCAGAGGCACTTACGGAATTCTGTTCAATTTTTGTTGAATTCACATCAATAACAGTTTAGGAAACTCTCTAGTCCATTGTTAGCAGGGCTATTCAACTTTCTTTCCTCAGTTATACACTTGAAGGTCCTAGAGACTATTTAAAAAAAAAAAAAATTAAGAAAGTGCAGCTCTACTTTTGTCTTATGTTGGCTTTTTCGTTTCCTATATTGTCTTCTCTCTTAACCTGGAAAGCTGACTTCATGATTGTTGATTTCATGATTTTCTGATGCTTAAAGTATCCACAAGTATATGCCCCTTATGGAACAGAATAAACACAACACACATTCACTTCAAACAGAATTATCTTTACGAACCCAGAACACCTCAACACTGATTTTGTTTGAATTTGCAACTGAACTCTTAGATAGACAATACTGATACTTACAGGTGTGCAGACATTCTGTAATAGTTGTAGCATCAATAAAGTAACCTTTGCAGATGGAACACAGGATGTAAGGGGTCAACTCGGAGAGGTTTATCATACGCTACAAACAAAGACAGTTCGTAAGAGTTTGAATACAAAGACTAAACCATGAAATTTCCTGACTGCAGCTTCCAAAATACCATAGCCTTAAACCATGAAAAAACCCGGGATCAACAGGCTAATGCAATGGCTTTTCCTAAGAGGTCCATCACTTCCCACATACAGATCTTTTCTAAAGACTTTAAAAACTCTTCTAAATTAACGTTTTTAGGAATGCCAATCTGATCTAAAATCCAAACTTTAAACAACAGTGTTAGGAAAAGTTCTTTTGGATAAACTCTTTTAACAAAACACCAAATACTCAGCAAGCTTTAAGTGGACAGTGATAGCAACCTCTATCATTACAAGCGTGTTTGGACCCTCAGTCAAGATACATAACACGCAGTTACAGATTATACAAACACATATTGAAGGAAAGACTGAAATTTCACTGCTCTGAACTCTGTTCACAAAATACACTTATGAGGAACGCACACAAATAATTCCACGACAGCTTTGTTGCCTGAATAACGCTATTTCGAAAAAAGGAACAAGTTTTTCAATAGCGACGGTCCGAGATGTGTCTGAAGGGGGTAACACATCAGGTTTTCCCGTCCCGATTCATAAAAGCCAGACCGAAGGGCTTTCTTTCCCTCCACATCTCCATTCATCTCGCCCACGTGCCGCCGTCCGCCACCCCCTCAGCCACGCCGAGAGTTTATAAGGGCTTCTTTCAAACGAGACGGACAAAGTGAACTCGGGTAATAATAAAAGAAATATTAAAATAAGTAATAATTTTAAAAAAAGAAGGCAAAAAAAAGCCCATTCCCACCCGCGGGGCACGCCGGGAGCGGGGCCTGGCGAGCCCCGGGAGCCCTCCCGCCCCCTTTACCTCCCGGTCGTCGTCCGAGTCGTGCTCCCCGTCATCCATCCCGAACCGAGCCCCGCCGTCCCCCTCCAGCTCCTCTTCCTCCTCCTCATCATCTTCGTCGTCGTCGTCGTCCTCGTCGCCGCTGGAATCCGACCGGCTCCGCTGGAACTCGCAGGGGCCGGAGCGCGACCCCGAGCAGCCGGGGGCCCCCTCCATGTCCCGCTCCTCATCGCCCGTTCCCGCTCCCGGTCCATCCCCGCCCGACGGCCCCGACACGCCGTTCCCGGGCTCCCCCTCCATGTCCACGGGCCGGCACCGCCGCGGGCCGGTGCGCCGCCAGGCGCGCATGCGCGGGGGCGCCGCGGGGCACGCTGGGGAATGTAGTTCTCACCGGCGCCGAGCCACGGCCGCGCTGCGGGTTCTGTAGCCCGCGGGTGGTTCCGTTTCTTCGTTTTGCTTATTTATTTATTTTCAAGTGGCTCGCCAGTGATGCGATGGCAAACGTTTCATTTCTCACCAGACCGAGTTGCTCAAAGCCCCATCCAACCTGGCCCTGAACCCTTACAGGGATGGGGCAGCCACAGCTTCTCTGGGCAGCCTGTGCCAGTGCCTCACCACCCTCATAGGGAATAATTTCTTCCTCATATCTAATCTAAACCTCCCTTCTGTCAGTTTAAAGCCACTCTCCCTTGTTCTGTCTCTACCTCCAAAGTGCCTCTCCAGCTTCCTCGGAGCCCATTTAGGTACTGGAAGGTGCTATGAGGTCTCCTCGGAGCCTTCTGTTCTCCAGGCTGAACACCCCCACCCTTTCGACGAGTATAAAAGAACCTCTGTTTAACAAACAAGAATAAAAGAAACGGTACTAGAAATACCTGGATAACCCGTCCCGTCCCCGCTCCCGCCGCCCCTCATACCGCCCTCGCTGCCGGAAAGCGCTCCCGCCAGCGTCGCAAAGCGAAGCCGCGAGTGCCCGTGCAGGGAGCGGCGGCACTGCCCGTCCTTTGCCCTCACTGTCGCAAGGGCGGCCGCGCCTGGCGGCGGCGGCGGCGCAAGATGGCGGCGCTGCATGAGGAGCCGGCGGAGGTGGCGGCGGCGCAGCCGGACCCCGAGGCCGGGACGCCGCCGCCGCCGCCCGCGGTGCCTCCCGCCGCGCCTCCCGCCG
>JAWWEU010000160.1:23722972-23803509 GCA_035583155.1 Acropternis orthonyx
CCGCCCCCCCGCCCGCCGCGGCCGAGGGAGAGGCGGCGGGGGGCGGCGGGGATGCGGCGCCCGCGAAGCCCGCGGCACCGGGCCCGGCCGCCTCGCCGGCGGCGCTGGACCGGCAGACTCTCGTGGCCGTGCTGCAGTTCCTGCGGCGCAGCAACCTCCGCGAGTCCGAGGAGATCCTGCGCCGCGAGGCCCGCCTGCTCGGCGACGACCTGGGCGCGGCGGCGCTCAGCCCCGCCAGCGCCGGGCTCCTGGGCGGCTCCGGCGGCGAGGCGGACCCCGGGGAGGCGCTGCTCGGCCGCGGCACCGGCACGGCCGCCGGCGCCATCGCGGGCAGCGCCGCTACTGTCGCGACATCCAGCCCCGGGGTGGCCGCGGTTGCCGCCGTGCCGGCGGGGAAAGGTGGGGCTCGTGGGGGATTGCGGGGTCGGTGCCTCCTCCCGGCGGGACCCCCGGGAGGACGGGCCCGTGTGCCGCGGTTGCTCCGTGGTGCTGAACGCGGGGGTCGGTGTCAGGTCGTGCTTTCGAGAGTCTCTCCCGGCCGTCTGGGAGGGCCCTGTGTGTGTGTCATTTCCAATACAGTCCGTGGAGAAGCCCGGTTGTCCTGGAGCAAGGGCCAAGGATAGCGTGTCGTGTTTGAGGGGAGCACTGTCGAAGTGAGGGGTGCTGCCCCTTGTCTCCGTGTCCCATCTCGACTAACATAGTAGCAGGAGACTGTAGGTTTCCAGTGTAGTTAGTGAGGATGGCCCAAGGTGTGGCCGCAGGAATGAGGCTGGAGGTCTGTACGTGAGATACTTCCAGATGAGGCTTTCTTCATTTCTGGATCGAGTTGCCGTGTATCTGAGATGTCCTTTGGTAATTAATTTTTAAGTATTGTTAATCAAGGTGTTCTGTGAGGCAGCTTTACAGAATGGTATAAAGAAATTTTAGGTACTGATAGTCTGAATTCCAGTGAATGACAGCATAAAGTCAGCTTGTTCCTGCCATCACCTGATACCATTGTTTTTATGTAAACGAGAAAGCAATAAAAGTGTGTAATGACTGCTGTGTAGAACAGAGCTGTCAGTGTTAAAAGTCTCCCTGTTTTGTGACAGTTGTTTCCTGGAAGTAAAACAATTATAGTGGATATATCTTACATTCTCCTCCTCGTTTGAGAGTTTCTATCCCTAGCGGCAAAGTTAACTTATTCTGGTGATGTTAGTGGCTTCTTCCTTTACACGTATAATCCTCGCTGAATTAGGCACTAGGTTACATGCCTTACAGGCGTCTGTTGGCAGGGAAAGCCCAAAAGCTGCTGGAGGTGCTGAGAGAATTGGATTGTAAAGTGCCACCACACTCTCACCTGTGTTCTTTAGACCCGATGCTGAACAGGCACACGGCGTGTTTTGCTCGTTGCCTCACCTGGCCAGCAGGTTGTGGCCGCTGTTTGTCCACTGGCTCTTCCAGGCTGTCTGACACGCTCTTGTTCGCTGGTGCATTTGCAGTGGGAGGCGCTGTGGTTGTGGAGGATCAGCCGGATGTGAGCGCGGTGCTGTCAGCCTACAACCAGCAAGGGGACCCGACGCTGTACGAGGAATACTACAGCGGGCTGAAACACTTCATCGAGTGTTCCCTGGACTGTCATCGAGCCGAACTGTCTCAGCTGTTTTATCCTCTCTTTGTGCACATGTACTTGGAATTGGTCTACAATCAACATGAGAGTGAGGCAAAGTCCTTTTTTGAAAGGTAATTTATTTATATTTGTGCATTTATGTAATTTTTGTGTTTGCTGCTTTGGTTAAACCTGTGAGCTATAGTGACATGAGTTTATATACATATACATATGTACATATTATTTTTCTTACCTAAAGTTGAAGAGATTTGAAATCTGAAGTAATAGTGCCATGGGTTGCAGTAACTGTTCTTAAATTCTTTTCCAATCTCCTGTAGAAAGATGTGCAAACTACATGCTTTTGAACTGTCCACTGGCAGGTTTTGAACCATATTTATGGTGTGCTCATGGGCTCCTTACTGCAAAAGGATCAGTGAAGAGATGCTGTATCTTTAGGGAAAGATTGTGGGATCAGTTTTTTAGCCCTGAAAAATTTAGCCCTGAAAACAAAAACAATGCACGCTATAAGTATTTGCTGATGTCATACTACATTGAAAATTCTTCAAATGAGATTAAAGAAATTAATTTGTGGTTAATCTAAGATTGTCTGTGCTCTTGCTATGTTTCTTTTTTTTAACAATAGAGAAGAAAATTAAATTAAATTTTTTTTTCTTGGTTCAGACCAATTATGAAATACTTCTCTCTAAAAGGATAATTTTGTCTCCCTCCAGATGGTTAGCAAATATGGTTCTGTAGTAGTAAATAGTTAAACTGTCCCTTGCCACAACTATTTTGTAACACGTTGAGTGAAAATGGAAAACTCCAGACTCGTGTAAGCTATTAGATAATGCAAGTGGAAGTGTAAACGTGTAGACTGTGAAATGTAGATATTCATATAATGAATCAGGCATAAATGCATCTAAGTAGTCTTGTGTAATAAAAAATGCCCTGTCCTTCATGATACTACAAATTGGGGTTTCATTTCTGGAAATAAACATGTTAGTGTAGCTATTTACTTCAGGAAAGAACCGTTTGGGTGTTTCATCAGAAAAATAGTCCCATACGTAGTCAGTAGCTTTCAAATGGTTCTTACATATATGTTCTTATATATAAATAAGTGTCCACTTAGGAGATGACGTTTTCATAAAAAGCCTTCCATCAAATTGTTTCCATAGGTTTCATGGGGATCAGGAGTGCTACTACCAGGATGACCTGCGTGTATTGTCCAGCTTAACCAAAAAAGAGCATATGAAAGGTAATGAGACCATGCTGGATTTCCGAACAAGCAAGTTTGTGCTGCGTATTTCCCGTGACTCTTACCAGCTCTTGAAGAGGCATCTTCAGGAAAAGCAAAACAATCAGATCTGGAACATTGTTCAGGAGCATCTTTACATTGATATCTTCGATGGAATGCCTCGCAGCAAACAACAGATAGATGCTATGGTTGGAAGCTTGGCTGGGGAGGCAAAACGAGAGGCTAATAAAGCAAAGGTAGGAGGCAAAGACTATCATTTTATAATTAAACAAGTTATATGTCTAAACAAATAATTAAATAATTAAACAAATCTCCCTAGTTTTTTAGGGAGATACCGTAGTATAGACTGACAGTTGTAACTTAATGTTTTAAATGACAACATGAACAGAAGAGAGGAAGAGAACTGTAAAAATAGTTGTTGACAGGAGTAGAGAGATCAAGATATGTCACTGTTTGGTGGAAGAAACTGCTGTACCCTGTTGAGACATAACCTTGTGTTCAGCCCACTGAAATAAATTTAAACTGACTCATTAATTACTCTGGAGTTTTAAAATGGGCACCTGACTATATGGCTTCCTCTTTTGTACAAGAGATGTAACTTTAACTTGCCAGCAGTTGTTACTGCAAGGGCTGTTTACTATACAAATAGATTAGGTAAAGTGTAGGGATTCCACCTTAAGGAAGGGCTAAGAGATGGTTGGAGAGCTTACTGTTGTCCAGATCAGTGACTGACCAGAAAAACATGTACTATATTTGTTGTGGGCTAAGCAGTAATATATGCAGTAATAGTTAAACAGAGCAGTTTTAAAGGGGCAGCTCTATTGCTTGGACTATTACATTGAAAAGTTTCCATTAAAAATTTTAGTTTTCAGTAAGTACAGCAATTACTGTTTCGTCTTGTGTGTTTTATTGGCTTGTAGGTTTTCTTTGGCTTATTGAAAGAACCAGAGTTTGATGTGCCTTTGGATGATGAAGACGAAGAAGGAGAAAATGAGGAAGGGAAGCCAAAGAAGAAAAAACCAAAAAAAGATAATGTAGGGTCAAAAAGTAAAAAACAGGACCCTAATGCTCCTCCCCAAAACAGGTACCAAGGGAATGATGTGTAGAGAAGTCTTTGAAATCCAGTCTTGTCCAGTGCCAAATCTGCATTGCTGTTCACATGACATTTTTAGCATTTTGGCTGTACACAGCTTTAGCCATAGGACTTCTAAGGGAGGTAATGGGAACCTTAGCATATAACCCTCTGTCACTGCCCTTTACCTCAATCCAGATTTCTCTTGGTAAAGTTTTACTTAGTTACCCACTTATCTTTTCAGGTTATAGTCAATTATTAATTATCTTGTTCCTCTACCTGCCTGAAATTCTTGAAGCTACTGGCTTGTTCTCTTGTCAGTTAGTCTTCTACATAGTCTTTATTTTTTTCTAATTCTTGTTTCATGTTTGAATATTGAGATATAGGGTTGCAGGTGAAGGTTTCACTTTCTTTGTTTGGATTAACAACAAGGAAGGTGCTTTTACTCTGTAACAACTTGTGCTTCTTGCGTAGAATTCCTCTGCCTGAGCTGAAAGACTCTGACAAGCTGGATAAAGTAATGAATATGAAGGAAGCTGCGAGGCGTGTGCGTCTTGGCCCAGAGTGCCTGCCCTCCATCTGTTTCTACACATTCCTTAACGCTTACCAGGTTGGTGAAAGAAGAGTTTGGGTAATACAAAAACGGGAATCAAAATCATGAACATCACTCTTAATAAAGAAAGCAGACATAACAATGTTGGCAAGGGTTATTGGAGTATTTGGAATAAGCATTGCGAAGTTTACGTTCCAAAATGTTCAAAATTCTCTTTAAAGACTCCTGGCACTCTAAAATTTGCATGGTCCTTCATTTTGCTTGGAATTTGCCATAATTCCTTCTTTCACTTTTCCTGTGGGGCCCTAAGTGTATCCTACAGAATGCAGTTCCTATTTGTTACTATTGGCTGTGCTTCATACATAGAGCTTTATTTTTAATGGGGCAAGAATTTACAAGTGTTTGTTTATCCTAGAATAATTCCCTCTATTTTTATAAATAAGTTGAATTACCTTTTTATTACTTCTTGGGATTTTGTAGTTTTTGAAATGCATCATGGGAGATGCAAACAATATAAATGGATATTTTGTGTCTAGGGTCTGACTGCAGTGGATATTACAGATGACTCCAGCATGATTGTAGGAGGCTTTGCTGACTCTACTGTCAGAGTGTGGTCTGTGACTCCAAAAAAGCTACGTAGTGTGAAAACAGCAGCAGGTAATTAAGACAGTAACAATACGAGCATGCATGACTTGTGACAGCTGTGTTCTGCCTGAACGGGGATGGATGTCTGTGGCAGGGGAGTTGTCTTCGGTGGTTAGATGCTTCACTTCACAGAAAAAATATGTGTACAGATGTATGATTACATCTTATGTACTACCATTAGAAACTTTTTTAAAGGAATGAGGAGTCTGGTCATGTACACCTTCTGTGAGGTGGTCAGTGCACAGAGCTTGGAACTAGCCATAGTTAGTATGGAACTAGCCATAACTAGAGTGGAACTAACCATCTTGCTTCTTAACTGGATGGTAACTATGAGGTGTAGTAGACATTTGGGTTTAGGTGATCTAGGGGAGAGACTACAGGTACCCTGGGGGAAGTGATAGGAGGGAACTTCTGAGAAGGATGGAGGGGAAGGTTCTGTAGCTCGACACCTACACAAATTCATGGAAACCAGGCTGCTTTAATTCTGCTATTTGTGTAACAATGTGTTGTGGTTGAAGCTGGATACCATGCAAACATTTCTTAATCTTGATACTCCACTGAGATGACATCATGATGACATTTATCTTTGAACTTCTGACAATTATTCTGATAGATGAACTCTGAAATCTTGCAGATCTCAGTCTTATTGACAAAGAATCGGACGACGTCTTGGAAAGGATCATGGATGAGAAAACAGCAAGTGAGTTGAAGATTTTATATGGTCACAGTGGACCTGTCTATGGCACCAGCTTCAGTCCTGATAGGTAAAAGAAGCTTACAAGCTAACTAGTTTGCTTGTCTTCAGTTTTAATTGCATGCTAAAGAATGAAACCTACCCTTAATTCAGGTTTTTCCAGGTTAAAGCAATTCTTATTCATGCAGCTTATACAAAACTGTGTAAGTGCTCATAATTCTCAGGGTGTTGGGCACTGTCAACTGTTACTGAAATCAGCTGGAGCTGAGGATACCAGCACTGTTTTGGAGGTTCAAGACTTAGATGGCAGAATAGACCATCTATTTTGCAAACTATCATTTAAGTGGGTTTTAACTAACTGAGGTATAGAAAGGAAAAATACTGCAGCATGGATTTAACTTATAATATTGCAAAGCATAAAACCAGAATCAGTAGCAAATCATTGCTTCTCACATTCTGTTGAGACTTTTGTTTTCTAAATGTATGAAACAGTATCTTTAAGAGATTTAAAACCATAACATGGTTATGGGAGCCAAGAGTAGAAAGGTTTAAGTGTCTCAGGTTTTGCTTTTGCTTGTGTTTGTTCAGGAAACAACAATCACAGAAACAAAGCTGAGAAGTGAACTTTGTGTGGATTGTGAATACAGTCTATAATTATTGATTGAGAATGTGAACATGATATGATTTCTATTTAAGTAACATAGCACAGCAGTCTACTAGTAAATTTTTCATATCACTGGAATTTCTGAGTAAAGACTAGCTCTGTGGTGCGATTTTTTTTTCTCTCTCCCCTCAGTATAAAGCGCCATTAGAATTAGTCATCAATGTCCAATCTTCTCTTTTGCATAAGGGCCTTGGACCGGATCCTGCTTGAATTGGTTATTGTTGTTTACTGCAGTGAAACGCTGGTTTACGTGTGACATGCTAAACAGGTGCTGCTCAGGGGACAGGTTTATCATAGACATCTTGCAGTGTTCATGCAGTGGTTATACAGCCCCTGTGTGAGTTTGATATGTAATACACTGTTCTTTCTCCCGTGATAGGAACTACCTGTTGTCCTGTTCTGAGGATGGCACTGTCAGATTGTGGAGTCTCCAAACATTCACATGTTTGGTGGGATATAAAGGACACAATTATCCAGTATGGGATACGCAGTTTTCTCCTTATGGTTATTACTTTGTGTCAGGGGGACACGACAGAGTGGCTCGGTAAGAAACCTGATGTGTTTGTTACTTCTCTGGCTCAGTTTGTGATGGATTAACCCTGAAAATAATTAGTTGATATAGTCTAGGCTACCCTGTTACTGAAAATTAATTTTATTTCATGTCAATTAAAATACTGAACAAATGTTTTAATGTAGTTTTTCTATTTTTTTTCAACACACATGACTAAAGACATCATGTCCTCTTAAGTGATCCCTCTGGTTAGAAGTATTCTCTTCTAGTTTAACAACTTGACAGAATATTCTATATTTCTCCCTTCTGAGAAGTACATTTTTTCCAAAAAGGGTCCTGCTAATTTAACAAACTGACCCGTATGAAATCACTCCATAATTACTTTTATTCCTCATTGTGCAACAGGTCGTAGGATCATGGAATAGTTTGGGTTGGAAGGGATGGGACCTTGAGAAGCCATCTAGCCCAAAACTCCTGCAGTAAGCAGGGACATCTTCAACCAGATCAGGGTTGGGGCACCCACCACCTCTCTGGGCAACCTGTGCCAGTGTTTCACCACCCTCATTGTAAAAAAATACTTCCTTTATCTGGTCTAAATTTCCTAAATTATCTCCTTTAATTTTAAACTGTTGTCCCTTGTCCTGTGACAACAGGCCCTGATAAAAAGTCTGTCCTCATTTTTCTTATAAGCCCCCTTTAGGAACGAGAAGGCCAGAACAGCGTCTCCACAGAACCAACTCTTCTGCAGGCTGAACAGCCCCAAATCCCTCAGCCTTTCCCCATAGGAGAGGTGTTTCAGCCCTCTGAGCCTGTCTGTGGCTTCCTCTGGAGCCGCTCCAACAGGTACAGGTACTGAACTTCTTTAGGGTTCTTTTTACTAATAAAGCTTTGCTTTTCAGTCTGTGGGCAACAGATCACTACCAGCCATTGCGGATATTTGCGGGGCACCTTGCTGATGTCACGTGTACCCGATTTCATCCAAACTCCAACTATATTGCCACGGGCTCAGCAGACAGGACTATACGGCTCTGGGATGTTTTGAATGGGAATTGTGTAAGAATATTCACTGGACATAAGGTAAAGGCATATCATTCCCAGTGTAAAAGTGATTTTATTTCTGTGATGAGATTCTAAACACTAGTGTTTCCAACAAACACAGATTGACTCACTGAATGTGAGTATACTTAATTAACTTGTGTGGTTCCCCCCCAATGTCTGTTTTAGGGACCAATTCATTCGTTGGCATTTTCTCCTAATGGAAGATTCCTGGCTACTGGAGCAACAGATGGAAGAGTTCTGCTGTGGGATATTGGACACGGCTTGATGGTTGGCGAATTGAAAGGGCACACTGACACTATCTATGCTCTCAGATTTAGTAGAGATGGAGAGATTTTAGCATCAGGTAAAATTCACCAGAAACATCGAAGTTTCCATTGTGTTCCATAAGTCTGAACAGGAATGATGTAATTGGTTCCTTAAATTGAGAAAGAAAAAGAAGAATCACTTGCTTAGCAAAAGCAGTAACTTAAAACTGATGGTAGAAGGCAAGTGCTTCACTGAAGTGTGACCCCTCACTCTTCCAGGAATTGCAGGAAAAGTGTTATGCACTTAAATGATAGTAAAGGTTGAGAATCTCTATGGTGTTGGGAGTGGAATCTGAAGCAATAACCCTAGGGCAGACAAGAAGTGGCTGGACTAGAGAGGTGCAGGATACTGGAACAGGATGGGACTGGGAATGGAGAAGGACTAAAGTAAGAGGAAGGGATAGAAAGGAATATAAGTTATCCACACCCATACTATTTACTCATGGTAGATTTTCTGTATAGAAATGGGCATATAATACTAACGAACAAGTCTGTGAGCAGCAGAACTTGTGAAGCCTGCTTGTTTTTCCTTCCTGCTCACATGGATTCTCTGATGTCTAATATACCAGAGCTCCTTTGCCAGTTTTTCCTTCATGGAGGGACAAAGTTTTGTCTATGTTTAGTGAACTGTTTTCTTAAGAGTGTGTGGTTATTTAATGAAGTTGAAATTTATTCCAGTCTGTCAACTGTTTGAAATTAGTCAACAAATTTAAGTTACTAAAAGAAGAAATTATGGACAGACAAGAATTACATGAGGGTAATTTCCTCATGAAACCAGGCTAGGAATATTCTAAATTTGTTTAGTAATATATTCCTAAATGAAGTGCAGCGAGAGTCCTCTGGGGCTTACGCTGCAGGAGTGAAGGCTAAACAGATTGGGTACAGGTTTGATCCAGCCTGCTTAGAGGTTACTCCAACTTATCTACCCATATTCCAGTGAAAGCATAGGCCACTGAGCCTGTAAAATTCCACTGTATTCCATGTACCATACAAAGAAACTCTTTGTTATGTGACTTAAAATCATAAACTTTTCCCTCTGTTGGCATTGAGCCCAAGGGATGCTCCTGCTTTTTCAGTGCTAGGTGGTGTACTCCAAACCCAGGTGTTTTGAGAGAGCAGCAATTTGTGCTTTGCCTGCAGGGCATCCAAGTTAGATTACAGGAAAGCTGAAATCCTGGTAACTTTTATGTGTGCATTCAGTATGTTAGAGGCTTGCTATAGTCTTTTGCTTTTTGGGCTTTAATTTCTGTTAACCTTCTCCCCAGCAACTTTTTTTATATACCATTTTATTAAAAAAACTGTTGTGGGTTTTTTTTTGTTTTTAGGTTCAATGGATAACACAGTTCGTCTGTGGGATGCTGTGAAGGCATTTGAAGATTTAGAAACTGATGACTTTACTACAGCCACTGGACACATAAACTTGCCTGAAAACTCACAGGACTTGTTACTGGGTACATACATGACCAAATCAACACCGGTTGTTCATCTCCATTTCACACGCAGGAACCTGCTGCTGGCTGCAGGAGCCTACAGTTCACAGTAAATTGGGAAGCTGAGAGACTGTGCTAAGGCATTGCAGTACTGACCTCAGGATGTGAGACAAGCAGGAATGTCTTGTACAGAAGGATCCCCGCGAGTCTGTTGCAGGGAAAATGAAACTGTAAATTAATCCAGGCGTTTCTCAGTTCTGCTGTTTCATATTTATCTGCAGTTTGACAGTGCTGGAGATTGACAAGACATCGTGGTTGTAAAAGAAGGAACTGTTTGTGGTGCTTTTGATACATATATGTGTACATATGAAATGAACCGTCTCCTCTCAGAGATGGCACTGAGCTCTGCTGAAACTTGTGAAAAGTTAACAGCCTTGATAAGTGTTCTCAGACGATTTTTTTTAAAGCACTTAATTTATGGTTAGCAAATGTTTCATCAGTCTCAAACAAGGAAAAAACTGTCCAGTTTCAGGAAAGAATGTATTTTGATTCACTGTATCCTGTGCTGGGCAGCAGGTGTGGTGAGAGGATCACAGCAACAACCAGGGCATTGACGGAGCTGGTCCGACACTGACAGCTCCGTGCACGGGTTTTATCCACCAAGTACTAAGTCCTGAAAATATTTCAAGATCCTGTGCTCTTTTGAGGTGTCAGAAACATAGGTCTTTTTAGTCTGTTTTCACAGGTAGCCACTGTTGTCAGTGTGACAAGCCACCAGAAGTGCAATGTGAACTTTATTTACTTCCATACTTTATTGTATGAGAAAATAAAAAGGGGGACAGAGGCACAACTGAAATACCCACTGTTAAAAAAGTGGACTTAAACCCTTTACTTTGTATTAGATCTAAAAGAACTTAAAAAAACCTGTGTCCTTTCTGCATAAGGTTTAACAAAAAGTGTAAAACTAGCCAAGAAATTGAAAGAATATAGTAGAGTGGAAGGACAGATGTATGATCAGTTTGCTTCTGAAAGGCCAGCTTGTCTGCTGAAGCAAGTTTCCACCCACAAAAACATTGTACCACAGTGAGTCCTCCTGGGTTACCAATAAAGTTCAGTGGTTTATTTCTAAAAAAGAGTAAAAGATGCAGAACACTGCAAAGTAGGGTATCTGGTTTTGAACAGAAACCACCACTGCTAAAGGCCAACTGTGGTGCAGGTTTTGATTTGTTTTCGCTTTCAGTGTCTTACAAGATGTACGCAGGGAAATCTGGTTTGTGTTCCTCGTTACTTCCCAGTGAGGGCTGAACACTTGGAACACTCTGCTGGCTCTCTAGTGAAAATAAAAACAAGACTTGGCATTTCTAAGGTCGAGTAAATGGAGAACTACCTCCCCTCTCATCTCTTCTCTGGCTCTAACTCGTGGACTAAAGGTATACTACAGGCATTATACATCAAAATGAAGTGTGGGAAATTCACTAGAAAGCTCACCTAGAAATTTTCTTTAAAGAAAAAAGATTACAACTAAATTATTATTTTTTTTTGTGTAATGGTACCTCAGCAAAATTTCCCAGCTCTCAGTATGATCAGTTGGATTTAAGTACAATTTTTGACAGCTTAAAGGAAACTGCCACAGTCTGCCTTTGTATTTTGTACAGTTTTATACTTTTGATATTACAATAAATACTAAAACCACATAGCATGTGTCTGTATGTTACAAGAAGATACTTTCTTCTCTTGGTGGCTGCAATGGCAGCAATAGCAGTGCTTGTAACTGTGAGCACTTTGCTAAGAGAAACAAATGGTGAGACTGATGAGTAGCCATTTCCTGTAAATCTCATTCTAAGGGTGGATGACAGGTTCTAGCTACTTTATTACAGTTACAACCAGCATTATTCAGCTGGAAAATTGAACACAGGTGTAGCCGTCTATGCAGCACACTGATAGCAAAGAGGAAAATCAGATCTGTTCAGCAGGCCCAGCACTTACAAATGGCTTTAAGAAAAAACATGAACCAGAGTGAGAGAGCAGTGAGACCCTGTAATTCATATGTTTTTTTCCAGCAATTGCACCTACTTCCTGCTGCCCTCAAGTCTGGGAAGGGTATTTGCATGCTTTAGGACCCAAAGTCCCAGGTTCAATCACTGCTTCCAAGTGGTATCACAGAATCACATTCTTTCATCAGCACTACTGTGACATCTACGGAAGGTGCCAAGTTTAATCGAGCTATAGAAAGACACTGGAGAATGTGATAGACAAGCTTTAGTGTTGGGCAGGGAGGAGGCTGCAATAGCTGTGGTGGGAACACTTCATTTAGCAAGCGGCTGCACACAGGAAAAAATCAGCAGTAGACTGCTTCAGTCACTATGAACGTGCAGAGTTATGGGAGTTTAACATCAGCAGACTAAGCCATTTTCCTTCTGGCATTTACTTCTGAAAGAGAGGCCAGTAACAGAAATAGCTCAAATACCAGAATTTCATCAGTATTTTTGTATATTTTCCATCAAAACAAAACAGGTTCTGTGCAAAATACACACAAGAGGCAGAAGCTGTAATTTACATTGTATTAATAACAGTGAAAAGTCATGTAACCTACTAGCTTGAAATGCAAAAAGTGGGAGCAATCAGGTGACTGCAAACCATGCAAGCCTAGTTACCCACTGTGACAGGTAAGCGTGGAGATGCTTTGATCAGCTCTAAGCCCGTATGATGGCTGTGCTGCTGATCTCCTTCCGAGGTTAGTTGGATGCTCAGAACACTTTAGGACGTGTTTCAACAGCAGTAGAGTTAAGACAGTAATGACAGGGATCAGCTGCTCCATTTCCACTAAAAATAATTATTTTTGACAGAAGAAAGAGAAGTGCCACACTTTAGCTTTTTTGCACCATTTCATATTTTCAATAAAACAAGTAATTATTTATATCTTATTAGCACAACAGGTCAGCTTGCGTTACATTGACACAGATTGGAGGTCCAGACATGCCAGCAACCTGCCAAGAGAAAAGAGATCAAACACAGTAAATCTTGCACAGCGGTAACTGAGAATCCCCCTGCCTCAGGCCCAGACAATTTTATTTACGAGCAGAGAGATTTCCGCACACTCAGAAGTGACTGATGTCCCCTTCACACACAACAACGCTCAAGCTTCTTGTTTTATATCCCTTTAAGATCCTTCCGTTCCTCCTTCCTTGCTTACTCTTCCTCTCTGCATCCCATCCCTAGTCTCATTTTCCATGCCAGAAGAACAAGATGAATACTGGTATGCCATACCTTCTGCACTCCCTTTAATAACTCACTTCATCCAGAATGCCCCCAAATAAGTCACTGCTATAGTTTGAAGTTTAACATGATAAATACGAAGTTCACATGCCTGTGTTTTATCTCTTTCATTACACTGTCTTATCAGCAACTTGTCCTTCATCACTCCTTCTTCCTGACCTGGCACTGAAGCATTTTGGTCCTCGAAGAACATCAGCCACTTACCATTTACTTGTCTGCCACAGCAGGAGTTTGCTTCTTAGGCCTAAACTTGAAATACATGAAGATGAGTGCAACAGCTGTGTATGTTGCTATTACATACTGAAAAACATAAAAATTAAATTTAGTTTCAGTCTAAATCCCCAGAAAACATCACTATACTAGACTACAAAACGTAATGTATCTATACATACATTCCTCCTGCCTGTGATGGTATAGGAATTAAAGTACTTCTGAAATCCAGTGAACTGGTGTTGAGATCCCGAGTCATGGCCAGCCATGGCTGCTTGTCCTAATAAGCAATAGATGACAATTAATTAATTTAATGTCAGTGGGACAGGACAGATAGGAAAATCAAACTGATCTCTACACTGAGCTTCACAATTCCATGGTCAGCTGTTAAACCTGCTTTCAGGACATTCAACAAGCAGTGGACACATAAGGAGCAGGCACATCCAGAGCACTGTATCTTGAGGTATACAACAGGTGACATGAGCAGGTAAGCAAGTGAGGGGTTCTGAAGGGAAGAACATTTATGATTTTCAGAGTTCATTCAACTGAGTTTAAACATGGGGGGGAAAAAAAAAAGTCAAGGTGATGATTATAAAAGGAAAAATTCCTCAGAGCACTTATAAAGAAGAAACCTGCCAGTCCTGGCTACACAACCACTGAACTCAGGCCAATTTCTACCAATTGTTCTGGAATCTGCAAGACCAATCTTCACTAGTTCAGCCACATACTGAAGCACTCAATGACCAGATTCAAGGTAGACCACTCGTATGTCCTGTGATTCAAAATGCCACTTTACAACTTTCACAACAAAACAGAGTGCAAGTGTTGTTGACAAGAACTGCTCTGCTCTCAGTTGCACATTTCTATTGCATCTTACTTGCCCACCCCAGTATTCACACATCTAGATAAAAATACACCATTTTCCCTCCCCCATGTTACCTTTCAGATCAGAGAATTACTTAAGCCAGCTACAAAGCCTTGGAAGTGCTTTCACAGGAACACCAAAACCACTGAATGCATGAGGAGGGCAGACTTTTGTATTTTACCTGCGTCTGGACCAAAGTTTCAGACCTGATCTCAGAAGTTCATGAACACAAAAACCCGACATGGCTGCAACATCAAAGCTGCAGATTCACTGGCATGTTCATGTTGGCACCTCTGCAGCTTGCACAGTCCTGTGCTCAAAGCAGGGGCAGCTACAGCAGGTCCCTCACGAACACATCCAGTCAGGATTTTAGCATCCCCAGAGATGGAGGCTCCACAACTGCTCAGGGGAACCTGTTCCAGTGTTTGCTCACGTGTACAAGAGCTGGATTTTTTTTTTTTTTAATGTTCAGAGCTATGTTTTTCTCAAGAGAGTTTTGTATTTAGGACAAGCATTTGTTGCTTATCTTCCGGCTCAACCCGAGAGCACCACACACCCCCCAAAGTTACCCACCGAACCCGGCAGATGCTGCAGCCACCAGAACCCTTGACAAGAAACCGCAGAACTGATGCTGTGGTCACTAAAACAGTCCTTATGTATTATCTATCTCTTATCTAACAGAATCCAGGAGTGTTATCTCTGGCGCACAACCAGGTGAGCGTAACTAGGCTATGCACCAGCTAAAAACCTTAATAAAACAGTCCCCCTAAACGTTTGCCCAGCACGACTTGGAAAGCCCTTGGAGAGCCAAGGTCATCTTTACTCGTGCCTGACCGATGCGAAAGCCCGGAGAAGGGGACGCCGCGAGGGCGAGAGGGCACCACAGGGCCCTGTCTCCCGGAGGGGCCGGGTGCCCTTGTCTGGCTGCGCTGACACCCGCACCCTCCCCGGGGGGGGAACCGCCACGGTGCCGCGGTACCGAGACAGAGACAGGGACATGGACATGGACAGGGACAGGGACAGGGCCCGGCCCCGCCGTACCTCAGGCCCCGCCGCCGTCCCCGCCGCGCTCTGCCCTTCGCCGCTGCCCTCCCACAAGATGGCGGCCGCTGAGCGGCGCGCGCACCCGCGGCGCCCCGCGCCGATTGGCTGCGGCCCCGCGGGGCGGGATGGCCCCGCCCCCTTCCCTGAGGGGCGGTGACGCCTCTTCCGCCCGCCCTTTGCCCTCCGCCCCGCGCGCCGCTTCCGCCCGGCGCGCCGCGTGCGCCTCACGATCCCCATCCCTGTCGCGATCCCCATCCCGCTCCCGCTCCCGGTTACCCATCCCGCTCCCGCTCCTCGCGCCCGGGCTTCCCCCTGGGAGCGGCCCAGGGCAGGTAAGAGCGCCAGCCCTGCCCGCTTCCCGGGCCGGTGTCTGTGGCGAAGCGCGCCGTGAGAGTCTTTAGTCTTATCGTGTTTTAGCGTTTAAAGGGGTTTTGTATGTCCGACACCCTGCTTGTAATTTGACAGCGTAGTGTTTCAGCGCTGATTCCTGTGGAAGTGCTGTTGGCTAATAATCAGCAATGATAGTATAAGCATCATAAGTAATAATAGTATAAGTAATAAATAATAATAGCCGCTACTAATAGTAGTTACTGTTACTTAGTAGTAACATGTGAACTGTGATCTAGTTGATTGATCTAATTGAAACCGCATGGTTAAACACCCATTAAATATACATCTGTACATATACTTGCAGCTTGCACGAAGAGGTATCTAATTGCATTAACTTTTATGAGTAGTGTCCAAAAAGTAAAAATGCAGACCAGGCTTATGTAGTGTTTTGCTCACAGCTTTCTCCTTGCTGACTGAACTGGTAATTTCTGCTTGCCCACTGAATATAATAAATATCAATTTAGAAAACTTATGGTTAAAGCAGTTTAATGAATACATATGTAGTGCATCTAAATGCCTTTAAAATTAATACTTTAGTCCGGTAGAATTGGGCAATAGTAAAAGGTGTTAGGGGTGTGCATATTTAGATGGCCCATTGCAACACTTCAGTGTAGTCAAATGTTAAATACATTTGGACAGGAGTTTCCCTTTTGCCACTGGCTCATTGTAGAGCAGCCATCCAAAGTCTGTCTTGGTCTGGGGGTGGTTCACTCTTATGTCTCTTCAGTGTTCGTGAGGAACAAGCGTGACAGCTGCACATTTCATCTCTGTTTTGTCATTTGACCCACAGCCGTGCAAGCGTGGCATCCATGGAAGAAAACTTTCCTCGAGGGGGTATCCAGAAAAAACCTGCAGAGGGAAAAACACCCAAGCCAAAGTTAGAGCGGGACAATCTGTTTGATGTGCGTTGTTTGCGTTTTCTTGATTAGCTTCTCAGAGTTCTTCCACTGTCAGAATTCGAACTGCAGTCCTTCCCACCTCTTACTGCTACAGTAAACTATAGAAGGCATGCCCAGAAACAGATGACTTTCTTCTGATCCGTTACGGATCCCTGATGTCTGATGGATGCTAAATGTGATGACAGAGACATTTCAGTCAAAGTTATTGGTTGGGATTTAGCTTTTAAATATCCACAAGCATCTTATCCCAAAGTGCTATGTAGTGGAGGCTGCTGTTACTGGATATAGGCTACATTTGGCCTGTTAGTTACAGATTATCTGTTTCCATTCCCAAGATTCACAGTTTTATGTATAATCAGCCTCAGTCCAAAGAAGATACTTTGTAAGACTTGCATTTAGACATATAGCAGTTAGCAAGGTGGTTCTCTTCTTTCATCTAGACCTACTATTTTCTTCTGATTTCATTCATGGCAGCAGAGTTCTGCTGTCTGTCAGTGCAAAGTCTGTCTCTTTATATATACTTTTATTTTTTCCCCTCTCTGTTTATAATCTGCTTTAGGTTCACCATGAAGAAAAATCCCAGAAAAGAAAAAATAGCCAAAAGGATCAAGGAAAGCAGAAGAAGTTCAAGGCAGACAAAACAGCCACTGCTAAAGACAGTGTTGTGAATATTGGACCACTCACAATTCAGGTTGGTGCATAAATGTTTGATTTTGTGTGCACCTCTTTTCTGGGCTACCTAAAACTGGCATTTTCTTCCTCCCTAAACCTGTAAAATGTATCAGTGATTAAGTACAAAACCGTGTTTACCACTCTGTTATCACTGACTTGCCAAGATGTCCATAGTGTGCTATTCTTCCTGCTTCCCCAGGAACTCTGTGAAGAGATGCTGCTCCTTGGGTGTATAAAAGAGGTCAGTGACTACGAGCTGGTCATCAGTTTGCCCAGTGGTCTCTCTGGATTTGTGCCGATCACGCAGGTCAGCGATGCCTACAGCAAACTGCTGAGCAAGCAGGTGGCCCAAGGAGAACTCCCAGAGGTGAGACCTTGGACAGGGGCTGTGATTTGGGCCAGGATGGTTAGTAATACCTCAGAACCAGTCCTTGAGGTCTTGCTCAGGAGCCTGGTGTCTGGCCACCAGTCTCACAGCTGACTTGATTTTGATCACCGGCAGCCCTTATCCTTGGCTAAATAATCCTTGAAGTTTGTGAACAGCCTTTTGTACATAAAGAGATTTTTGTTACCTCTCTGCTGCTGAAGCTAAATACTGATCCCTGTCTGTAGGCAGCAATGGGAAGAAGTTAAGGAGGTGACTGGAAAACTATGTGAGGATGGAAGCATTTCTCAGGGGCATGGGGAGGAACATAATCCTTGCAGTTTAGCTGTGTTGGCACATGCCACATACTGCTGTGTAACATAGACTGACCTTGTTGTGGAACCTACTTTCCCAAGCTAACTTTGCAATTTCCTGATAATGGATGATTGCTATAAAGAAAGAGGGTGGAGTAATGTGTTACCCTGTCTCTCTGGTCCATAGGTTTTCCCAAGGTTTGTTGTGGAATGTGAGATCTGCACTACCCCTTTGGTGGTGACATTTTTCTCTGGTAAAGAGGGAGGTGAGGGTAGGGTCACTGTAAGCTCTGGAGATGTTTCCTCAGCTGCAGTCTCCTGACTCCAGCCCACACAGTGTTCGTTTTTAAGCAAAGCCTATCTGTCTTGTTGACATAACATTGTGTCATCCTTGCCTCTCTATTGAGATCCTGCTGTTTGTGCCATTTCCTGCTTTTTGTTGTGGCGTTGCTAGAGAAACAGGACTTTCCTTTGGGATTTTGTTTTCAAAAGCTACTTCAGTAGCAAATTCTGGTCTTCTAATATCATTTATTATTATAAAATTTGTATGTTTCTCTCTTGATCATCTTGCTGGGCAGGGCTTGAATTCGCTCTCGGACATGTATTCTCCAGGGACACTGGTTAGGTGCATCGTGGCCAGTATTGAGAAAAGTGATGATGGACGTCGCAGTATCAAATTATCGATTGACCCCCGGAAGGTCAATAAGAGCCTGAGCGCTTCAGCACTAACTACAGGCATGGTATGTTTTCTGGGTCTGTCACAGCCTCTCTAGGCTCTTGCACAGTGTGTGGAGGAACATTTCTGTTTGTCCTTGCATGGGATCAGAGCAGAACGTGGAGCTGATCCCACCATGGAAGAGACCTGGGGGAAGAGGGTGGTATTAGTTCTTGGCTCCAGGTTGTCACTCGTGAAATCCATTCACCTGATTCTGTTTCAATATGGACAAGTTATTTAATGATTTCTTCCTGGGTAGGCTTCTTTGTTATTTTTGCAGAGAGTAATATTTAACGTGCCTTGCAGAGGTACTTGGTTGTTTAGGTTTTGTGTTTCCAGCTGTATGACTATGGGCATGTGCCTGCAATTAGAGCACCTGCTATTTCTGAGCATCGTAATTTTTTCCCTGCTGGTTTGTGAGCTCCATACACACATAGCTGGATGAGGGTAGACATGAGATCTCAGTGCCAAATGAGCTGTGTAACAAGGAATAATGTAGTGTTCTTTCTGCTGCTCTGGAAAGTTCAATTCTGTGTCTGTATGTAACAAGTGAGTACTTGGGTGGGGAATCTCTTACCAGATGTGCATTCTTTGAAGACTCAGCTGTTTTGTCATATCACTGAGTTGCAGTGCTTTTCTCCCAACAGCTGCTCTCTGGCTCTGTGTCTAGTGTGGAAGACCATGGCTACCTCATAGATATTGGAGTCACTGGGACTCATGCTTTCCTGCCTCACGAGAAAGCCAAAAATTACATCAAAGCAGTTAAGAGAGGTAGGAAGCGCAGGAGCATCTGCTGGGGTTAAAATGGAAGTGGAGAAATTACAGATATTAAAGCTTGTTACATCTGTAGTGTTGGCACACCTTGGTGGGATTGGATCAAGGTGGAGTCCTTGCCGGTTGCTGAAAACAGCAGCTGCAACAAGGCTTTGTGTTTCAGCCTGTGTTCTGACAGACTGTGTTACTGTTACAAGCCCATCCATCCCTGCTGGCAGTAAACTTCACTTAGATTGAGAAGAGTTACTTAAAATAGAGGGAACTCTGAAAAAGCATTGAAAAGAGTGGAAGGGAATCCCTGAGTGTTCCAGGTGGAGGTTTTATGCTGTGACTTGTCTTTGTAGGGCCTGACTTGAAAATAGGCCAGAACCTGAACTGTGTCATTGTGGAAGTGAAGAATGAGGGCAGAGTGGTCCGTTTGTCCATTGATCGGTCAGAGGTTGCTGCATCCCTTGCCACAGAGAAACAGAACTGGTCACTCTCTAACTTATTGCCAGGGCTGGTGGTGAAAGCTCGAGTGCAGAAGGTAAGCTCTGGTTTGGGTTTCTTTTGTTGAGTAGGTTTCTTTTGAGCCTTGTTGAAAGCAGGAGACAGGTGAAGCAGAGATAGACGTTTATGCCCAGGAAAATTTCTGTTTGGGCTCAATTACTTAACAGCAGCAGTACATTACTATCTACTAGACACTTCCTCCGACACATTCACCTGAGATCTGATCTCTGTTCTGGTTGTGATGCCATGGGTATAAGGGTTTCAGCCTGAAGTTGGTGATGAAGCCTGAAGCAGAACAGGATCCTTTTTGTGTTTCTCTGGCCTTTTCCTAGGTATTCAACAGGGTAGCAGTAGTCTTCAGAGTACAGCATTATCAAAAAACTAAAGCATTGTTTTTGCAACGCAGTGTACAAAGCAGAATTGTTAGCAGTTTCCCTGTCTCTTGTCCTGTGCTTGTTGATTAACACTGACAGTGACTTTTCTGAAATGTGTGAACTGCTCTCTGTGCTGCATGGAAACTGAGCACAAAATGTTTTTTGGCACCTTTTCGTTCCCCTTCCTAGGTGACCCCGTTTGGAATAAAACTGACATTTCTGTCTTACTTCACTGGCATTGTGGATTTCATGCACATGGACCCAGAGAAATCCATGAACTATACTCCAGATCAAGTGGTAAGGAGAGTGGAGTTGGTATGTTGCTTACAATTTCTCTTACCTTCTCCAACATTTCTGTGGAATTATCTCTGAAATCTTACTACTAATAGCTCTCTTTCCCATCTATTACTTGAAATACCATCATGGCTGCTTTAGAGCTGTTAAGAGCAAAGCCATTCCTGGGTTACTGGAAGACTTACTTGGAAAGTCTGAGAGACTTGCAAGGGACAGAAGCATGACTTTTGTGGTCATGTTCCCCTGACTGCAGTGATAGCAGACTAGTCTATAAACAACAGACAAAAGCAGAAGTCCCTCCTCAGTGAAGCTGTTAGAGTTGAAGTGATGTCTTAGTGGTAATACTGGAAAAGGCTTGTATGTAGACAAAGATTTCAGGTACCAAGCAGAATGTCTAAAAGCATGAGTGACGTGCCTTTCTCCCATGTTGTTTACTGAGCACACCATCTTCCCCCAGGTGAAGGCTTGCATCCTCTCTGTGCACCCCAGCTCCAAGGCAGTGCGGCTCACGCTGCGACCGGCCTTCCTGCACCCTGGGGGATCCCCCAACCAGCTCTCCAGTGAGCGCATGGGGGCCGTGGTGGAGGAGTCCACAGTGAGATCTTTCTACAAGCAGTTTGGTGCCCTCTTTGAGCTTGATGATGGCACTCTTGCGTTTGCGCGGGTGAGTACCAGGCTGATGAGGCAAGGCCTCCGTATCTGTCTTAGCCTCTTGGGAAAGGGGGCTAGGAGGAGGGTTTATTTTCTATCTCTTTGTGGGACAATACAGTCAAATTAAGATGATGTGGAAGGTGTTTGTCAAATCATGAGTCCCCTTGTTCAAGTTGAAATATAAGTGTCATTGTGGAAGAGCTGGTGAAACCCACTCTAAAAGAATGTTAGAGGAACAAATTTGTCAGATGCTACCATGTCAACATAAGGTCTATAATCAGTGCTTCCACTTTCCAAACACTAACTTGTAATTTCTTTTTTTCTAGTTGAAGCATCTTTCCAAGAATAGAAAATCCTTTAAACCTGGGGCATTTAAAGCAGGATACAAACACAAATGTCGGATTATTGACTACAGCCTGATGGATGAGATGTGTGTTGTATCTCTGAAGCAGTAAGTATCATGGACTGTTCCAGAAAGTGGGTTGAAGAGTGTGGTTGAGAGTGGAAAATACTACATTGCTTTGCTGGACTGAAACTTGCCATTTGGGGGTTTTGACTTGTATGTGTTGTGTCAGGTCAAATTCTCTGGGCATCTTGCATATCTTCCCCATGCTCTAGGGAATTAGGGCACCATCTATACAGTTGGTGAGCTGAGGCACAAGGAGGCTAAATTAATTCTGCCAAGGTCAAGTCAGAAGACCATGACTGAGCAGGAGATTGAATCTTGATCTTTCAGCTCATTTGGCTCTTCCCTCTTAGTATTTCCATCTGTATGCCTGTAAGCAAAGCAGATGATGGATTCTCCTTTCACAGGGCCATACCTGTATCACTGTCACTTGGAATGGAGGTGGGTGAACCTCCCTGACCTTTATCTTCAGGGAGCTGTTTTGGGAGTTAGGTCAGTTGGAGTGAAACACAGAACTTTGGAGTTGTAGAGCACTGGGTAGTGTGTTGAATAATGGATATTTGGGACAAGTCAAAGAAGGGACTGTCTTCTCTTATCCTTGACTTGCTTCAAGTTGACTGGTCTTCCCTTTGTGTCTCTTTCCTAGTCAGATTATTGAAGCACGGTTTCTGCTGTACCAAGATATCCACACAGGTGATGTGGTGCAGGTGAGTTTCTGAAGGACTTATGCACTACTGTGTGGCCATTAGACTGAGAACAGTGATGTACCTAATGTGCATTTCTTCTGCCTAATATGTATATTTAACTTATGGTCCAGTCTAGTGAGATGAAAGTGACAAAAACCTTGCCTTGCAGGACTTGATTAATGGAATGCAATACTTTTCCCCATTTTGTTCAGGTTTTTATTCATGATGTGGCCAAGGCAATCAAATTTTAGCCATGGTCAGTCATTTATTTATGCCATGAATACATTTTTAAAAAGACCTGAGTGAAAGAAACTAAAACTCATCTTGCACTCAAAGTAAAAGTTCATGTATGAACAGTTGCAATCAGCTGATGGGCAGAAAGTTACTCAGTTATGATCATTCTTATGTTTTACTCATGTCTGTATTGGATATGTCTCTGGAAACAATTCTAGTTTGCCAGAGTCAGTGGGGATTTTGCAGAACTAGCACATACCTGAAGAGAAAAGGCTGCACAACAACGTTATGGAATGTGTAAAAGTTAATGGGTCACATTGGCTGGGTAAGGTGGCCTAAGATTACCTTTTTTTTGAGTGTGATTTGATTTGGTGATAATGGTGTTGCAGTGTCTGGGCTGTTACCTACTTGTGCAGAGTCTGTTTTTCATGCTGAATTTGCAAGTTCTTTCCTCTGTTTTGGGATCTAGGGCAAAGTGGCTTCTCTGAAACCCATTGGGATGCAGGTGAAAGTGGCTGATGGGATTAAAGGACTTGTGCCATCCATCCATCTCGCTGATGTGATCCTGAAGCAGCCTGAGAAGAAGTACAACATCGGAGATGAAGTCAAGTGTCGGGTGAGAGCTGCCAGACAGAATCTTCAGCTGCTTTGCACTTTCCTGTTCTGACTATTCAGCACAGCTGGATTGATCAGGCAAGGGCAGACATGCTTTTTGAACCTTTTTGTACTCCATTCTTACAGGTGCTAGAGTGCAATCCTGCAGGGAAGAAGCTGATCCTTACTCTAAAGAAAAGTCTCATTCAATCAAAGCTTCCAGTTCTCACAAATTACGAAGATGCAAAACCAGGTCTGATCACACATGGCTTTGTGGTGTGTGCAAGGGAGTTTGGCTGCATTGTGAAGTTCTACAATGATGTCAAAGGTCTGGTACCCAAGAATGAGCTGAGCTCAGAACCCATATCTTGTCCAGATAAAGTCTTCTATGAAGGCCAGGTAATTAATGTACCTATGCTGTGCTGTGTGTTTGAATGCAGAATGGAAATCAGTAGTTGAGCTGGCTCCAATGTGGGTTTTCCCCTGAGGAACCAGCTACACCAAGAGATGTTTTTGTCCTTTCACTTTATTACTTAGCTGTGCTCCATTTAAACACATTAGCCTGTAAAAGGGGCAGCTCTTCTTCGAGTATGTCACAGACTTGCCTTTGTTTCTGGGCTCTCTCTGTTCTGGTGTGCCAGAGGCAGCATGGTATGTGATGCAGGGACTACACTTGGTTAAGTTACTTACATCTCAGTAAAAATTTGGGGTTCTAGGCTGCAGTTTCTTCTAAGGAAGTTAAAACTCTTAATTACAGAATCATAAGGATCATGTTTTCTGCCTCTGCATTATTCTGGTTTTCCTGTTGTTTTCAAATCCCAGGCATTTTGGGAACCATGTTGTTCACCAAGTTCTGACCTTTGTTGTGTAGAAGCTTATAGAGATCTCAGCTCTCTTCGTTATTTTTTCTAGTGCTTTCATTTGCCTTTAATCCTGCTGTTTGTTGGCTGACTGAGGAGGAAGGTAATTTTCTAGTCAAGATTTCTGACTGCAGATCTGGAGATCTGAATTTTATTCTCAACTCTGCAGCAGATTTGCTGCATACTTTAAGCAAGTCATTTAATGATTGTGTTCTTCCAGTTTCTGTCTGTGTGATCACAAGCACTTTTGTCTCTGGTTGAACCTGCTAAGTTATATAGTCACTGGCCTGCTACCTTCAGGTGTGAGAGAAAAGTGTACTGTATATGTATTTCTCTGTCTCGTTCTGCAGGTGATAGCACACTGAGGGGGAGGATCACCTCAATTAAACTTCTGTTCTACCTTTTCTTTTTTTTTTTGCTGCAGGTTGTTAAAGTAGTGGTCTTAAAATGTGAGCCCCAGCAGGAAAGACTCTTGTTGTCCTTCAGGTTATCAAGCAAGTCTAGCCTTGAGGATAAAAGAGAATGCACTTCAAAGGAGAAACAGGAAGTGAAATATCAAATAGGAGAGGTATTGAATTCAATGAGTAATTCGTCTTCTGTCTTTTCCTACTCATTTTCCGTATGATTTGGTATCACTTTGAACATCAGGAAACAGCATTAAATGTGCATTTCTTGTAGCCAAAAGGGCATCTCTGGTGTCAGAGGTAAGGATAAAGGAGTCCCAGGACAGTTTTTCTGGATGTACCAATTAATTCTCCTACCCCTAGGTGCAGTCCTCCTGTTTTTTTCTGGATGCTGCTGATGTTCTCACTCCAAAGGCAACTGCTTTTGCTTCCTGGAAAAAGACAACTTCAGAGAAATATTTTGAAATGCTTCCTTGTTGTGTTTGCAAGGAAGTTTCCAACTCTCTGCAGATACTGTTAATGTAGGAACAGGAAATTTCTAATCTTGATTACATTATTCCCCTCACCCTTCAAATACAAGGTCACAACCAAGAGAATGTTTCTAGCTCTTTATTTCTTTGGAAGCTGAGAATTAGTTTTTGTCTTAATATCAGTGTTGGCATGCTTTCTAGGCTCAGCCCTGTTGATGTGAGACTTTCTCATCTGTAGCTGGGAGGCAATGTCAGAGCCCCTGCAGCACAGCATTTGGTACCCTGTGTGTCAAAAGAGATGATTTTAAAAACACTTGGAATTTTATATCACTTTTTAATCTTTTCAGATAGTCGATGTGAAAGTCTTGAAGAAGAAAGATAATGGGTTAGAAGTTTCTATCTTAGAAGATGAAGACAATGTGGTTGCCTGGATCCCCACACTTCATCTCTCTGACTTTGTTGCTACCTCCAAGCTCCTGTGGCACTGTCTTCAAGAGGGAGATGTCCTGCCCAGAGTTATGTGCCTAAGTGAGAAGGGGGAGCACATTGTATCCTTTGCTACCTGAAGTAATTAGACAAAGTGGGGAGGGGAGAAGGTACTGTCAGGAATTCAGAGTATCTGCAATAAACAGAAGATATACTAGTTAGTGTGTTGAAGTGGAAGTGCCTGTCAAGCTAGTGATACTGCACTGTAACTTGTGTTAAAAATGAGACTCAGCTGCTGCTGGAATCCCTTCAGAACCAGGACTTGGTTGTGAATTGACTGATTTTCCCAGCCAGCTTCTGGGCTGTTAATCATATCACAACCTTAACAAAAATTTTGCTGTTCTTATACTAAAAATCAGAACTGAAATGTTAGGAAGTTAGTATTTCTGCAACTGTGAAGCATGTGTCTTTAATGCTGAGCAACTTAAGAAGAGGCATGAGTTGCTAAATTTTCATGTGGAGAGATCAAGACAGAAATTGGAATTGTCACATGTAGCGCTCCTTTACTTTCTAGCTTGCAGCAAGTGCTCTAGCCCAATGGCAGCATGAAGAGATTTGCTTGGCATCGTGCTCCTTTCATTCATCTTTTCTCATTTTTCTTAATTGGTTGTTCAGATCTTGAGCAGAAAGTCTGCAGTGATTTCTGCTGTACAGGAGGAGCAAGTTGTGAGAAGCTTCTCTGAAATCCAGCCTGGCATGCTGTTGACTGGTTATGTGAGGAACGTAATGCCCTTTGGAGTGTTTGTGGAGTTCCCTTTTGGTGTGACAGGACTGGCACCCAAAGTGGTAAGCAGTGCCTTCACTTCAGTGAGCAGCACGTGTGTGATCAGGCTGCTTGAAAAGTGACTTTTAGCAAAGGTGCAGTAACAAGGAGGGAACAATTGGGTTGTAGACTCTGCATTTGCACAGCTTCTTCCGGCAGGGTAACAGTTTTTGGTTTGCATTTTAATTCACTTCCAAAGTGAAACAAAGTGCTTTATTCAAGTGAGCCTAAGCTTCAACAAGGATTTCATATAATTTCAGAAATTCATTTTAATTGATGGGGTTTTGTTAGTCTGTGTTAATTTCTCTTACACATTTTCACAAAGTCTTAACAGACCCTTCTGAACAGCACTGTAGATGGTTGATCGGTAGCAGTTGTGCTCAGTAATCTTTGCCCTTTTGTTTCCTTTGCACAGAGCATGAGTGACAAGTTTGTGACAGACACCAAGGACCACTTTGTGGTGGGGCAGACTGTGATTGCAAAGGTGACGAGCATTGACGAGGAGAAGCAGCGTGTGCTCCTCAATCTGAAGGTCTCAGAGTGCAGCTCGGGTGATTCTGCTGCAGAGAGCTTTGCCCTCCTGAATCAATATTTCACGGAACTGAAAGAAATCAGGGACTTACTGAGAAACGGTAAAAGATTGCACATGTTCTGCTGAAGGGGGTCGTGCCAAAAACTGCCCTGAGCCTTTGCTGGGTTCTGCTTAACTAGAACGTACAAGGCACTCAAGTGCTTTTGATAACCCAAATATGAGGATGGGTTTGTTCACATAGATTTGCCTGCTTGTATTACAGGTTCTCCAGCAAGGGTTTTCTTACATGCTGTTTTTCTAGTGTTATGGACACTGGATGTATTGCAGTTGATTTTTATCAAATTCTGACTTTGCCTTTTTAGATTCTTCTTATATCCAGTGCTCTTTAATGTTTTGTTTCCTATAAGTGTGAAGTGACATATCTGTTCTGTCTTTTTAGTATTAATCTGTTTTGCTTTCACCTTTTTCTATATGCAGTACTGTGTGCCAGTGTTTCTGTAAGACTGGAAAACGTTCTCTCTGAAGTTATCAGATCCCTCTTGTCAAAAAAGTGTTTCTACTTTGATGAAGCCTTAGAATTGACTTTTATTTCTACAGATTCAGGAGCCTGAACTTTGTTTTCCCTTATGAAGGTGGATATAAATGCTTATTCATGCACCATTGAGTAAATGTGGAGGCTTGTTTTTGTTTTTCAAAGAAATAACATAGGTAAAATTGACTTCCTGCTTTTTCTTCCCTTTATTTAGGGGAGTCCAGCATGGCCCAAGGCCTTTGTGAGTTGGTGCCTGGGAAGGAGCTGCAGCTGGTCGTGCAGGATGTAAGGGAGGATGGCTCAGCACTGTTCAGTGGCAGCTGTGTCACAGGATTGACTGCAATTGCCACTCGCTACCATTTAGGAGGTGAGAGCCTTTCCTTTGCTTGTGTTGGTTTTCAGGCTTGTACTTTAAAACCTCTGTCCTGAAATGAATTCTGCTAATGAGGAACTAATATAGGAGGGGTCTGATCAAAGTAGGGATGGCCTTGAAGACTAATTTAGTTTCCTAATGTCTTGCCAATGCATTTGTGTGATTTGGAAAATATAATATATATATACCTGTACCTCAGTTAATCCTGCCTCGTATTTTGGGCATCTTGTAAAATCGAGTTTGTACCCTGGGATCCTTAGCTGAACCATATGTTATACAAACAAAGTATTAACACAAGCTCCAGCTTTCTTGGTTTTTTCCTTCTTGCTTTAGCAAGGTATTCCTTGTATGCTCTATCTGAAATTGCTGTAAATTTTTCTTGAAAATCTGTGTGACTTTAAAATGACTGCAATTTTGATATTTTTGCAATTCAAAAACTAAACCAGAAAAGTGTTATATTGTGCAGAATCAAACAAGTACGTGCTGAAGTAATGAATAAACCGGTGAAAGCAAGTTAAACTGCTACCTGCAGCTGGAGTAATAACGCAGCAATTCTGTGTTCAGAAAAGTTTTCTTTTTTCTTTTTTTTTTCTTCTTTTCCTTGTTTCCTTAGCAACAGGTAAACTGATGATAATTTCATGTAAATGTTAGGAAAATCTTTTTCAAAACCTGTATTATCTTGAATTTGTTTTTAGACAGCCTTGTCTGCATTATTTAAGAGGTGTATCTTCATAAAATCAATTTAGTTCTTCCGTGAAAGCATCCAACTTTTTTCTGAATAAAAAGCTCCCTTTTTTTTTTCCTCATTGCCATTAATGTTGGAAAAGTATGTTCTTTTTTTAAAGAGACTTATTAAACATTTGGTACTAAGTTGACTTTGTAACTCAGATACCACAGTAATTAAGCAGTCTTTGGTCTCCACGAATTAAACCCTTTCTGTTTGTCATGTACTGCTGTCTCAGTTGCTCAGAATTCTTCTCTGTCATCAGGACCATAATCTCCTTATTCTCATTTATAGACAAAAATATTGTCCCTGGTAAGAAAATGAAGGCACTGGTTCTTCATGTGGATGCCCTCACATCTGAGGTGTATGTTTCTCTTCGGGAAGAACTGCTAAAGCAAAGACCCAAGCGAGTATGTGTTCACTTTTTGGATCTGTGTGTTTCTGTTTGTCTGGCAAACTCTATGTGATTAATAAATTTCGAGGGTGGCTGTTTCCTCTTTTAGAACTGTGGGAGGCAGGGTGGAGGGAATCAAAGCCTCAGCAGGAGAAGTCACTATCTCCATTTCTGTCCAGCGGCTCAGAGAGAACTCCCAGCACTCTGCTGTCGTGCAGCACATCGCAGACCGGTTTGCCCTCGTGTCTCTGCTGGAGACGGGCCAGCTGGCAGCTGTGCCCATCGCCTCTCACTTCAACGACACCTTCCGCTTCGACTCGGAAAAGCTGAAGGTGGGCCAAACCATCTCAGCAACCTTAACAGCGGTGAAGGAGAATGACCACGGGGTCTTTTTAGCAGTACAAGGCCCAGCAAAGAAGAATTCTTTTGTGAGGGTCCGGAACGAGTCGGAGACAGTATTGGAAGAGATGCTTCCTGCTGTGAAACACTCGCTTTCCCCAGGGGATACAGTTACCGGTACCGTGAAATCTGTCAAACCGACCCATGTCACAGTTGCTATTGATGACAAGCTGACAGGTTCAATCCATGCGTCCCGGATCCTGGATGAAGTGCCCATAGGCTCTTTTCCAACGTTTACTCTGAAAGCCGGACAGAAGGTGACCGCTCGAGTCATTGGAGCCAGAGATGTGAATACTCACAGGTGGGAAAAAATGTACATGATACCGCTTCTGGGGGAGTGCAAGGGGTGAAACAGTTACTCAGTTCAGATCATTTAGGCTGTTCCCTCGGTCAGCAGATGCTGGTACAGCTGCCTTTGCTGGAGTAGTTGAGGCCCGAGGAAATCTGCTATTATATTCTATCCCAGATCCAGGTTTCAGTGAATTAGCTTTTTACCTGTGTTGCTGTATTTATCTTGAGTATAGATTCCCAGGAAAAAAGATGTCTAAACTCCAGCTAAATTTGCTGGAGTATTTTGCTTAGTTAAATTGCCACCAAAACAGTACTAGGAAGAACTGGAACTGGAAGGCTCTGGTAGTTTTAGAGGGCTTGCACCCGGGTTTTTTTTGCCAGTGCAGAGGGATTAAATGTGGGTGACTGGGTCCTGGGGAGGTCAGGAGAAACTCTGATCCTTTTCCTCTTCCTTAGGTACCTGCCCATCACCCATCCACACTTCACACAATCCATTCCAGAGCTCAGCATTAGACCAAGGTAAGTGTTGGCCTCTGTGTGTCTGCAGATGCTTCACAAACTTTGTATCCTTGGAGATTCCCTCCCTTGTACCTCCCATTTGTGAAGAAGCTGGCCAGAAGCAGGGACCTCCACATGTATACAGTGAAGCAAGACCTCTTAACTCTCTCTTTCAAATGAACTTGGATCTGGAAGCTGAGTTAAACCTAGCACATGATTTTCTTTTTGAATGTCCTTTTGGCTTTAGGTTCTGAGAATCTGGACTTTGTCATGTCTATTCATCTCAGAAGGAGCCCCTCTAATGGCCAGGGAAGAATTAAATCCTTGCAGAAAGATGCAGTTGTTGGAGGGGAAGGGTATGAATGTCATAGACATTGTCACAATAGTACTGGCTCACAATAATCTCCTGGGTTTCTAACTTCCATCTTCATCATTAGAATCAAAGCTGTGTTACTGATGTCCTCTTTCTTTTTTTGCAAACAGCGAAAAAGAAGGGAAAAACACAGCAATGCTGAACCTTAAAGAAGACAGTGCCATCAAGAAACTTGGACTCTACAATGTTGGACAGACAGTCACTTGTTTTGTTAAAAAGGTGAGGTCAGAGTCTTCTTAGGAAGTGTGCTGGGGCAGGCAGCACATGTGGGTGACCTCAGGGGCCTTATCTCAGACCTAAACACTGACACTACTAGTAACTGTGAGAGTGGCCCATGTCAAGTGCAGTGTCTTCCAGGAAAAATAGGAGAAAAAAATCAAAATGTTCTATATTTGATGGAATCAAGCTGACTCATCCTCTTCAACATGCCTGTTTGTTGCCAGCAGTTGCTTCCCACTCTGCACTTGGGCAAAATGGCCCTTGAGCGTGTCACCAGCACAAAGTGCACTCACTGCTGATACCCTGTGTGCACTTGTCTGTGACCCACAGCAGTGTTAGGCTTGTAAAAGTAGAATGCAAATCACCACTTCTGCTTGGTGCAAAAGCCAAGGCTGGACTTTCTAGCCTTAAAAATTCGTGACAAATTTCTTCCATGGAAGGGTTTTTTTTTCCCTGAGGTATCATGCTGTCTTCTCTGGTCATTTGGTGTCTTCTTAGTATAACATCCTCAAAAATTGGCTGGAAGTAGAAGTTGCCCCTGACATTCGAGGAAGGGTTCCTCATCTGATGCTGTCTCTGAACACCAAGGTAAGAGGCTGTTACGGGTAAGCTACACAGATTTTTTTTTTCTGTGCACATAACCACAAGTAATGACTGCAGATACTTCTGACATCCATGTGAACTCATAACCCAGTGCTCTGCCCTTTAGTCATTGCTGCCTCTCACTGACAAGTGAGTACTGTGCCTGTAAGCTAGTTTGGCTCGGGGTAGCAGAGCCATTTGAAGCAGTGCTGAGCTATCAGTCAATTGTGCTCATGAAAGATGTGTACACAAAGTGTAAAGGTTCATAGAAGAGACACCTGTCAGAATTGTGCAAAGCTCATTCTCTGGAAATAAGTGGAAATATGTCGTTTCTTTCAGGTCTTAAAGCATCCAGAAAAGAGCTTTAAAAATGGCCAGGCAATATCAGCTACAGTGACTGGAACAGATGCCACTGAAACAAACCTCTGCCTGTCACTCACAGGTATTGTGGAGCATTAACAGCAGGACCCCACCACATACAATGCTTTACTCAGAGGTGGGCCCTCAGGTGAAGATGTTGCACTCCAGAGCCAAGCTGTACCTCCTTGTAGAACAGGACTAACCCCTGGGGCCCTGACCTAATTGTAATAGCATGTAAGACAAGAGAGGTCAGACCTTTAGACAAAACAGTCAATTTCCTACTGTCTCACACCGAACTCCTTCTCTGAGCCCTTCTGATCTCACACATGAGATGGTACATTGTCAACATTTGTTAGTTATTCTGGATCTTGAAATTGTGTAACAAGGGGACCTTGTTTGGGCTACCAAGGCAAACGTTGCTGTGAACAGAGAGATCGCATAGATTGCACCTTGCCAAAAGGTGGTCGGTTTGATATGTAACAAAGACAACTAAAATCAGCTCTGCTGCTTTATTACCCCTGCTGCTTCATATTTTCGAGTATTATGAAGCCCTCTCCCTCCTTCACTTTTTCCAGGAATTCAGTCACTGGAGCAGGGCACCATCACTGTAGGCATGGTAACAAAGGTGACTCCACACATTGGTTTGACCATTGCACTGCCAGGTGGGAGGACTGGCAAAGTCAGCGTCTTTCACCTGAGTGATACTTACACAGAGAATCCCCTGGGTAACTTCAAAGTTGGCAAGATTGTCAGGTCAGTAATTCTGTTCCTTGTTCCCTCAGGCTTCAAGGCTTAGAAATATTCTTCTTTGGTGAGAGGCTTTTTGCTACTATGAGGTGATGCCAGACTATAAGCTCAATCTGTGTCTAAGAAGTAATGCTGATTTCCCTTATATGCATTTGGGTGAAAGTCTTGTACTTCCCATTTACGAAGCAGCCCCTTTTTAGCTGCCTTCTTGGGCTGTCTTTTTGAGAGTAGCTACTCTCTTAGCTAAGGTTCTGATGGGAAGCCAGGTATCCTAACTCTGCAGTGGTTCTGTGGGCTGTTCGGCAATTCAATTGCCTTTACATTCGTAATGCCCAAGTAATTGCATTTCCCTGCTTTACAGACGTTTTGGGAATACTGGGGAGTACAATAGGCCAAGTGATGCAGCTGTAGCTATCTTTACTTTCATATTAGCAATAGAGAGTAGGTAAAGCAAGCAGATGTGTTTCAAAAAGCCCTTTGGATGGTTTTATGAACTGTTGTGTCATGCTGTTTGTGTTAGACAGTAAGCGCTCACAGGAACAGAGTGCTTTGTTTCCTCTCGAGCTTCATTTTGCTAGTGAAAATACCTATTTCCTCCCTGTGGCTTTTTTTAATGGATAAAAAAAGCTTTCTGTTTTCTCCCCTTACTCTCCCATGCAGGTGTTACGTCCTCTCCAATGAGAATGGCAAAATTCAGTTATCTCTCCGGCAGTCCCGGTATGTGTCATCCCTTAGTCTGTTGGTCTCCTACTAGGGAAGAAAAGGATAGTGAAAAAGGATAGTAACCAGTGGTTTGGGCACATCAATGGAAAGTGTTAAAAGGACAAGGACTACAATTTTTAAAGGGATGATGCTTGTTCCTATCTGAGAATGACTTTCTTGTATCAGCAAACATGAAAGTGTCTGACACTTAATGTAGAGCTGCGCAAGGGGGTTCAGATTTAGTTTCTATTTATCAAGTTGCTAGACCTGACTTACTTGGTTTGTTTGTGTATTTGGGAAAAAAGGGAAAGTTCAACCATTGAATTTACAATACAGACATGTTATTCTTCAATGTTCAGTTGCATTTGAACCATTTTAATTACACAGCAGACATAGCCCTTAATATCTTAAAACTGAGCCTCTTGCTTTGTCTTTTTTGTGAAACAAAACTGCATAAACCATGTGGAATGAAGTATCTTATAAAAAAGTGGGGCAAAAAACCAAGCAAATGCTGTTCAGAATTTCAGACAGCATTTTACTCTCCTCATTTTCTTAGTGTCAGAGGAAGCCAGGCTGATCTGTTTGGCTTTGTTTGCAGCAGCGTGTGTGTTCCTTAGTGCTACGTACAGCTTGGCAGAGATGCAGGTAGTCCATTAGTGCATTTGAATAAACTGAAGGGTGTTGCTGATCCAGTATGCTTTCCAGAGAGTACTAGCTGTTGTTCATACTGATCTATTTTTTGATATCCAGAGCAGTGCGGATTATTCAGACAAATGCTTTAACTTCTAACCTCTCTTTTCTTTTAGGCTAAATCCAAAGATCAGCAGCAAAGTGGAAGATGCTGAAATAACTTGTATTAAGGATGTTCAAAAAGGTCAGCTAGTGAGAGGCTATGTCAAATCAATCACTCCATCAGGTGTATTCTTTGGGTGAGTAGCCTGAGAAAAATTATTTGGGCAAGTGATGTGTGTTGGAGAACTTATTTTGAATGTACAGTTGTGGAATTGTGTTTGGGGGTGGTCTTTGGCATAATGTTATGTCGCAAAATGAATTTCCTCCTTGGACTCAAGATGTCATTTGTACTTTCTTGAGCCTCTGAAATTAAAGTAGGGAAAGTCTGTGTGACACTACACAGAACTGGTGGTGCCACAAATGCAGTCACTGCATTTTTCTTCCCCCTTGGCTGTGGAATATTTATTTTTGGTTTTCTTCCTCTTCTCAGCTTGTCCGCTTCTCTTCTGGGCCGAATCCAGTTCCAGAATGTTTCCCCTTACTTTGTACAGAAACACTCCTTATATGAAAAATATCTGCCTGAAGGAAAGCTGCTCACTGCTAAAGTGCTTAGGTAGGTCCAATGTTCCTTAAAAGGGACCATGAATGAATAGAAAGGAGATGATGGAAGAGAGGATGGAAAAAGGGAGGATAAATGACAGCAAGGTTTGAAAGAATATCAGATACTTGTAATAATTATAAGTGCTCTAATTTTTTTTCTTCATTTGTCCTGCTACTCCTGGCAATGAACACCACAGTATAAATGGAAAAGAAAAACATATTGAGCTCTCTCTCCTGCCTGAGGACACCGGGATGCCAAGTGTCTTGCCTGAATCCCTAGGCCTACCACAATATGGTGCAGAGGAAGAGAAAAGAGAGGCAGATGATAAGAACAAAGGTGAAGAGCCTAAGCTGAAGACAAAAAGGAGAAGAGGAAACTCTGAAAGTGGTCAGGTATGAATGTGATTGCACAGGACATGCTAAAGAACTTCATTGGCTCAAATACTGAAGGGTCTAGGAAGATCATCTGGGATGAGGCTGAGGAATTATACAGACTAGGAAAAAAATTAAATTGCATTGGAGATTAGCAAAGGTCAGAAACTGTTCTTTTTGGGTGGGAGCTAACTGAGATAGCAGTTGTGTTGCCTGTGTGGCACGTCCTTTTGGTCTTGACACCCTGATGTAGGTGAGTATGGGTTTATTCTCTGCTGTCCGTTACGTGAGAGGTTATGGGGGATGTTGTGCTAGGGCACTGCCCTTTCTCTGCTGTTAGACTCTTTACTTTGTGATCCGAATTGCCTTTAAAATCATCACAGTCCCCCACCATCCATTCATTTCCCCATGTTGCAGGAGGTGAAGTCAAAAAAAAGGAAGATCCGCCCAGCAGATGAAAATGACAGTGGAATTGAGGTATATTACCGTGAGGAGGATGAGGATGACCAGGAGGAAGAGGCAGCTAAAAAGAAATCTAAGGTGAGAGGTTTGGAGGAGAACCTGAGCCTGAAATTACTTTTTGTTGAGATGTGTCAGATCTGCCTTAGAAGACAATAAGTATCATTGCTGCAAATAGGAGTGACACAGCCTGGTGTTTGTGCCATCTGAAAATGGCTTGAGATGGATTGAGTTGAAGTTACAGCAAAGGTGACAGAGAGTCAATGGTTTTGCTAGTGGGCTGCTTGCAAGAGTAAAAAGTCAATAGTCCTGGCCAGAGAGATGCCACAAGCAAAGAGCAGTTGTCTGATCTCAGTGTGAAAACTTAAAACCCAGGGCATTTTTCTTCCTATAAACAGATAAGGAAACCTGGTGAAGCTCCCAGGCTGCAGGTTTCCATGGGCTTCACCTGGGATGAGGACATGAATGCAATGGATATACCTGTGCTGAATCAGAAGGAAGAGAGTTCAGAGAGCGAGGAGGAGGAGGATCCGCAGTCCAAGGTACTGAGTTCTAGTGTTGTCTGTACAGGAGACACCACATAAGGCTGCAATGTGATGTTTTGGTATTTGCATGTCTGTGTCCCGTAGCAAAGCCTTTTAACCCAAGGGAACATCTCTGACAGCTGACACAGAATTTGCTTCACTACTCTGAACACTGGAATTAGTAGCAGATATCTCTGAAGCAGAGGAGAAAAGGCCCTATTTTAGCATGGCTGCATAAAAATAGGGCTTCTCATGTTGACATGCTAAAATAAGTATTTAGATTCAAATGTTTTCATGAAAGTAAAATTTTTTTGTATCTGTTGTCAACCCTGTTTTTACATCTGCAGATGTAAAGACCTTTCAAATTAATAGTCCTCTTATTTAGAGAAACACCAAAAAAATCTTCTATTATGTTCTAACCTCTAGAAGAGTTTCTCAGTGTGAGCAATTCAACAAAATCAGAAACAAGCTCATGAACTCCTTTCATGTTTGCTCTTTAGGATTTCCCCTGTCCCTCAAAACTCACCTCTGTAAAGGCCATGCATTGCTGATACTTTGTTGCCCAAGGTAAAAACGCAGAGCGCTATGGCACTGTCAGTTCCCAATTTAGACCTGAGTCACTGTTGTGATCCAGCAACATGCTCCAGTCTTGTGTACAATTTCTCCCCATGTATCCTGGATTTTTACAGAGTGAAGGGTAGTGGTGAGTACTGGCCTTGGCAGTAAAGATGGAAGAATGAGAAGGAAGGAAGAAGTGTGAATCCTGCAGTTGGGAGTGCCAGACTAGCAAAGTATTTGGTCCCTCAATGTATTTCATTAAAAGAAATGGCATTTCATTTACTGCTGGTCTTCCTTGAGGTGTGAACTGTGTATGGAGTGGTTGGGTGTGTCTGCCATCTTCCTCCTCTCTTAAACAATTGGCTTCATCTCTTCCTGTGAAAACTGCCTATCCTTGGACATACTGAGGCCTGCCTATTCCCACATGAAATGCTTGTGCTTCCTCAGTCCTCCTGTTTTGGTCTTTCAGTTAAAGAAAAAAACAAAGAAGGAGAAGGAGCTAGAGAAGCAGAAGAAGGAGAAGGAGCTTTGCAAAGTAGAGGCGGCTCTGATGGACCCCAGTCGACAGCCCCAGTCAGCAGATGACTTTGACCGCCTGGTGCTGAGCAGCCCCAACAGCTCCATCCTTTGGCTACAGTACATGGCTTTCCACCTCCAGGCTACAGAGATTGAGAAGGCCAGAGCTGTGGCAGAGAGAGCACTTAAAACAATCTCTTTCAGGTAATAATGGGGCTCTGTCTTTCTTTGCCACAAAGAATAAATCTTGATGGGGCAGTTGTGGTGGAAGAAGAACCCTGGTAGCGTCAGCATGTGTGGAGTGGCAGAGTCTGTTTCAGTGAGCTCAGAAGGATTAAATGGTAGCAATTGTCAGCTGGCCCTTTGAAGGTCTGGCCTGAGTCACCACAGTCAGCCTACAGCTCACCTGCTGCAGCTCATGAGGACAGTAACTCCCAAAGGTATTAATGGGTGCACGGACATTCTTCTGAGCAGTCAGAAGGGTTTGGAAGAGCATAATGCTTTCAGTGATGTTACCTTAAATCAAAACATGAAACAAACTGTGAAACTCTCATCCTTTTTGCCATAGGGCTGCACCTTAAATCATCTCTACTACATGATTAAGTATATTGTGCTTTCTTGAATCATCCTTGTGGCTTTTAATTACAAACAACAGCTATCAAAAATTCTAGTGGGAAACAGCTGCTGTGCTCTATTCCAAAAGTGGTGTTTCAGGGAGCAGTATGTCCTCTTTCTTTGTCCTGGAGGCAGGCTGCAAGTCAGTGAGTCTGTGTAGGGTGGTTTGCAAAAACCTGGTGAAGACTGGCAAAAGACTAAATATTCTTGTTCGTATCTGCTTTAAGGGAAGAACAGGAGAAGCTGAACGTCTGGGTAGCTCTGCTGAACTTGGAGAACATGTATGGTACCGAGGAGACACTAATGAAGGTCTTTGAGAGAGCTGTCCAATACAATGAACCTCTGAAAGTCTTCCAGCATCTGTGTGACATCTATGCCAATTCTGAGAAGTACAAGGTAAGATAGTACAAGCAGGTCCCAGGCACGTATCCTGTTCAGTTATGCCAGTAAACTATCAATGTGGGCTGTGTAAGCTTCCAGCTGTCACATGTTAGACCTATCCTATTCCTAGCTGGAATTAATAGCTATCATTGACCACAGACAAGGATGCTTTGATGCTTGCTTTTCTGCTGTGTTTGGAGATACCTGGCCTAAGAACAAGAGTTTTAAAGCTAGAAGTCTTAGTTATGAATCTGTGTGATCTAACCCAAGTCTGCCCTTCCAGCAAGCAGAGGAATTGTACCACACAATGCTGAAGCGTTTTCGTCAGGAGAAATCCGTGTGGCTGAAATACGCCTCGTTCCTCCTGAAGCAAGGCCAGACTGAGGCTACACACAGACTTTTGGAGCGTGCTCTCAAGGCTTTGCCCACCAAAGAACGTAAGCACTCTGCCCCATCCCTAATCTAGGTCTCCAGGAGACAGGCTGCTCCCTGTGATCTCTGCCTGTGACAGTATTTGTAATAAGTGAAAAGTGCAAGCAGTTGATGCTGAACATGCTGCCCTTGTCTCTCAGGGGAGGGGAACTTTCAACCTGGATGTCAATACTAAATCCACCTGTAGCAGAATTTGCTGTGATGCACAAAAGCAAAGCACCCAAGGCAATGAAAACTTTGAGTTTTACAGTCATATAGAAAAGTTGGTCTAGTTCCAGCTTTGTGAGGCTGACCATGGATGCTGCATGATACATTTTGAATATAAGAATAGACTTCTCTCTCCTGCAGAGAGCTGAAATGAAAAATGAACTGTGACCCTTTCCTTTCCCACTTTGATCCCACCTTGGTCCAGAACCACTTTACAACAGAGCCTTTTGTCTCTGGGTGTAGATAGTTCTGTCTCTGTGCCTGCCTCTGTATAATTATCAGTTGTGCTTGCTCATATGGAAGACAGCTGCTCTGGGGTACCCTAACGCGTCATTACTTGTTCCAGATGTGGATGTCATTTCAAGGTTTGCACAGCTGGAGTTCCGTTTTGATGACACAGAACATGCCAAAGCCCTCTTTGAGAACACCCTCAGCAGCTATCCCAAGAGGACAGACATTTGGTCCATCTACATGGACATCATGATCAAACAGGGCACCCAGCAGGAAATACGGTGAGTTGTGGTGCAGCGGGCTGGGAAGGGGCAGAGCACAGTGCTTGGAGGGACATCTGAAAAGAGCAGAAGTACCCTGCAGTGTGAGGTTGTACAGGGTTTCCCAGAGCAGAGCCTAAGGAAATCTTTTATCACCCAGAGAGGAAAACTGGGCTGTGTGGAAGTGCTTATCCTTGCTGGAACTGAGGAGACTCCACAGAATTCCACATGACTGAGGTGGTCTGTAGGTGGTGGCCTGCATGACAGATTCTAGAGGCCTTGCACTGAGGTTCATCTGTCCCTCTGGAGGGATTGCCTTGTATCTGAAGGGTGAGATCAAGCCCTTTTATTTCCTGTAACATAGAAACAGAGAAACTTTTCTGTTTTCTGAGAGTTCACAAAAGGAAGTAATTTTCCACATCGTTTAACGAGTGTGGGGTCAAGTACCGTGTCTGGATCTTTGCTTAAGTTGACCAGCAGCCTTAGAGTTCTGCAAGCAAGTAAAAAACTTCTACTTTGGGATTTTGGCTCGTCAGGATCGCTTGCTTCAAGCATGAGCACTTCACAGCAGATTGAATATTTGCCCTGACTTTCTGCTTGTTAAAAGACAGGGTACAGAGCTTGTACTAAGTGCTGTCACTGACACAGCAATCTGAATCACTCTGGTTTCTTGCAGGGACATCTTTGAGAGGGTCATACACCTGAGCTTGGCACCAAAGAAGATGAAATTCTTCTTCAAACGCTACCTGGATTATGAAAAGAAGTTTGGTACAGCAGAAACTGTCCTGGCTGTTAAAAAAGCAGCACTTGAGTATGTGGAGACCAAGAGTTCCCTTACTGACACCTAAGTATGGTGCAAGTGAAAGCAGAGAGACGTGATTCTCCATGCAGTGTGGGAACTGAGAGTGTGGAGTTCTGCCGTGACTGTCCATGGACAGTATGTTTCTGGAGAGTGTTGGTCTGTGACCAAACCAGCCTGGAAAGAACAAACATGAAATGGAAAGATTTGATAAATGTTTGCAGCTTTGTCCAGGTGTTACAAATAATCCTAGTCTGTTGATGACACTTTTTTAAATATAGACTGTTTTATATTCAATAGAAACATCAGCCCTACCTGTTCTGCTTTTCTGGGGAGATGGTGCAGTTATGGCACACTGATTTTAAGTACAATAGTTTCTTATAAATTGATTGCTCTAACTGTCAAGATACAGAGAAGATTCTTGCCTTTTGGATGAATTAACACTTTGAAAGATCTATCTCAGGTGCCTTTGTGCTCCTAGAAATTGGCAGAGCAACACAGGATCGTGGCATGGTTGAATTTGGAAGGCACCTCTTGAGATCATCTCGTTCAAGCTCCTGCTCAAAGCAGGGGGGTCAGCTAGTCTAGATTGCTCAGGTCCACATACAGTTTGGTTTTGATTTCCCCAAGAATGGAGACTTCACAAATCTGCTGGGATCCAGAAACAAGTCATTTCACTTCTTGGCCCCAGGGAGAGCAGGGTACTGTACTCAGATTTTGCCTAATGCTCTTGTAGTGGAGGAGGCCGATTATAACATGCAGTAGCAGCTGCTGCTTTTTTTTAAGGAACACAACTTCAATGATGGTGACTTTTGGTTTAATTAGCTGCATAATAGAACATGTAAATAAGCATGGCAGTAGAAACTAAGATTCCTTTGAGGTATTGTTTCTTCTTCATTACTGGGGCTATTAGAGTCTCTAGAGTGGGCAGGGAAAGACCTGTGTGTAATTCTCAGTACTGGAAGAGCCTGGTCTGAACCCATCTTGCTGCTGGGAAGTGTGCTCTACCTGGCAGCTTGCAGGCTGCTCTGCGATGCGGATGTTGTCAGTCTTTGGAGGAAAAGCAGAGAGTGTGAGCTCACAGCCTGTGTGATCTAGCACACAGGAAGACATGTGGCTCGATTTCCCTCTTTGCATTTCAGTGAGAATCCTAGCCTGGCTGCTCGTGCCAGTGTGTAAAGCCATGTGGGTTATTGTCCCTCACCTCAGCATTGCCACTGGGAGAGGATGAGCAACAGGAACAGCAGGAATGCTCATGAAGGTGCTGATGGGCCAGGAGGGGCAGAAGCCCAGGTCTGCCTCAGTGGGGGCCGTGATCAGGGTGGCAGAGAAGAGGATTAAAAACAAATCCCCACAATTGAAAATAAGTATTTCTGAGTGTGGTGGCTTGCTTCCTCGCTCTCAGCTCTCCACTCAAACATGCCTCTCCAACAAGAGGGAGGGAAAATAGACAAGCTGGACAAGGCTCTAGCCCATGCCAGCACATGGAAAGTGGCTGGATTTAATGTAGAAGAGAAGAGATAAACAGAGCAAAAGATGGTTTGTGCTCATGATTTATTCTTAGGATAAAAATCCATTCTCAAGCATTACATGTCTTCCTCCTCTCCTTCAAAGGAGGTAAGGGGAAGAGAAGGAACCAGAGTGGAGGTGGTTCAAAGGACCAACTAGGACTATCAAGGAGAAAGGCAAGGGAAATAAAGGAAGTAAGAGGAACACTGCTTTGTTTCAGCAAGTTGCCTTGTGTCTGCTGACTGTGTGGGGGTGGCGTGCACGTCTGCATGTTCGCACTCGAGGGCCAGTGAGAAGAAATGCAAATGAATTCTCTTTCATCTTAAGTTAATGCAATTTCATTTAACTTCCATCTGATCATTTCTTCAGATTAGTAGATGCTGAGGCTGGGAGCCAAGCCTTCCCACAAATGCAAAGCAAATCTGTAGAGAAGCTGAACAGGGATCCTGGGATGCCTCACCCCTTAAGCGGTTGTTCCAGCCTCTTTATGTCAGGGAATACCCTCCAGCTCTTTCTTATAAGGTACCATACTTGTGAAAAAGTTTCTAAATAGTTTTCTCCCTTTTGCTGCAATTGTGTATCCTGATGTACAAGATTTATGCTACTCCCTGCAAGAATAACTTAAAAAGCCATTTTACTAACTTGTAATATTGAAAATGCTTGAAAACATTCTAGGATGATCTGGATAGGAGAGGATCTGAATGTCTAATAGAAAGAAAAAACCAAGTTCCCAGCCCTTGAGTTCAAAGAGAATGTTAAATTATGCCTTTTGTGCCAGCCTGGAAAAAAACCAACTCAGAAGGCAATGAAAAATAACTCTCATTTAATAATTTATTTCAAATCCCCTTGTGTGTAAGCCCTTCAGAGTTCTGTGGGTTTGAGCAGGTTTTTGAACAACTTAAGGCTTTTTGGTAAATGGCATGGTGTGAAAGGAAGTTTTACCTAAAATGAAAGAGTACATCCAGGAAAACTAATTTCACTGTCCTGCAAGCTCTTGAAACAGTGTTGTGTACACAGGGCTGATCCTTGGGAGAAGAGGGATTGTGCAATGCCAGAAGAGCGGCCTTGAAGCCATAGTCACAGAGTGTCGTTGTGAGGGCAGTAATTTTACACCTTTCTGGCTTTGCTTTCTCAGAGTATGGCCAAATCCATGAAGGAGACCTTCTGCTTACAGGGACCATTTAAGGCAGTGTAAGGAGTTTTAGAAAATTCAGTGGTAGAAGGGTAGGGAGAGGACTCCTTCCCCACGCTGTTCCTGCTGTCCCTCATTCCAGGGCTGCAGTCCCAGTGCAGCAGATGGGTGTATGCAATGTGGTTTTTTGGCTGGCAGCTTTTTTATTGCCCTCCTCCTCCGAGAAAGATGCTCCATTAATACAACTACAGTTATACAGTATATGCACTATATATATCTATATATGTTTATATAAACATTTATGTAAAACTAATTCTGGTTGAGGTCTCCCAGCGACTTGCAATCCAAAAAAAGATGGCTTATCTGATGGTTGGATGAGAAATTCAGTGAGCTGTGGTGTGGCTCAGCCACCACCTTGCCCAAAAACTATTCTGCTGATGGTGCCTCCTCTGGGTTTATAAAATGGTGGCTACCATTTGGGCTCATTAGCAATTGCCAGGCACTTTAGTAAGAACAAAGGGAGTTTGGTGTCCTACCCAAATTTCAACTTGCTAATTACAAAGTGCCTTTCTGAATACCAGAAATATTGGTGATTCCTCCTGCCTTAGTCTTTCAGTTATTTGGTGTGCGGCTATATTACTGACCCATTCCTTCCCACATGCTATTGCATCCCCCTTTCCACAGGAATTTACCCACTGCTTCCCTCTTTTCCCTGCACTGGAAAGCCTGCAAAGTGCTCTGGGACCTGCCTGTGTAAGAGGCATTGCACAGCTGTGTAAGGATACCAATGTCAATAAAACAAGCAAGTGTGCAGGATGGCTGGGGCTAACCCTGCCATGGGGAAGAGAAGTGGGACTGCAGGAGTCACAGTGAGAAATGTGCCCATCTCTCCCTCCCCAAGGCTTCTGCTGGTGCATCAGACAGAGCGCACTGGCAGCCTGGAGCTAAGGACTGCATCTGCTCTTTCCCACCTGTATCTCTTGGCAGCAGCAGCAAGACTTGTCTCTGAGGGATGGGTTCCCCAGCTCAATGTATTGCTTATTGGTCTCTGCCTTGAGGCTGTTGATCCCTGTACTTGCTGAGAGAAGTAACCCTGCTGGGAAGAATGTTCCCAGTGAATCCTTCAGCTGTGCACTGATGTGGAAGGCCTGCCAGGCAGTCTGGGGAACTGCTGCCAGTGCCCATCTGTCTTAGGAGGCCAAAAAGAGCAGTTCATGGCCTTCTGGGGTTGGACCATTCCCTTCCACCCCTTTGGCCCATTTGTGGAGCCGGCTGTAGAGGGGGAAGCCCTTGTTCTCCCGGTAGATGTAGACGCCTGTGATGGCATTCCACTGGGGGCTTGGCTGGACACCCTCCACCGGGAACTCCTGCACCAGCTCCTTCTCCTCCTTATCCAGTGCCACAAAGCCAAAGAAGTGCTTCACATTCTTTGCTGCCAGGATCCTGGAGTGGACCTCGGCCGTGCGTCGGAAGAGCTTGTCCTCGTTGGAGCGGTACTGAGCCCAGTAAGCCTCCTGCCGGTAGCTCAGCGGTGAGCAGCAGTGTTTCAGGCACTTGGTGAGGAACACCAGGACTGCAACGATGCCGATGAGCAGCCAGCCGAACAGCTGAGAGAGAAGAGAGAGGCTGCGTTAGGACACGGCAAGGTGGTCTTACCCACTCCATGTGCCTTTCTCCCTGGCGTGCCTACCTGCGACTCGTATCTCAGCCTCCGTGTCACCTCGTCCCTGAACTTGGTGAGGTTTGCTGGTACGTCTCTACAGGGGAACCTGGCCAGCGTCTCAGCCCCATACTCAGCTGGAAACTTGTCCAGGGAGGATGGCTTGACAAACTCACTGAGAGCGCAGATGTAAGCTTCGCCACGCAGCAGTGAGATGACTGACCAGGTGACGGGTGCCACGGCCGCACGGCCCATGATGGAGCCGAAGAGGAGGAAGGTGGCAGCAGCAGAGAAATTCTTGGTGCCACGCTTGTGGCACTCAGCCACCAGGTTCCAGGTGTGGTTGTTCCAGATGACACCGATGAGGAAGAGGGCCAGGGCCGGGACACCGATGGCAGCCAGTCCATAGATGTAGTTCCGGGCAGGGGAGCAGGGGCACTGGAAGGCAACAACCGAGAAGAGCTCCTCGCTCCCCACTGTGCCCAGGGCCACCAAACCATTGAAGATCATCACGTCTTTGCTCTTGAAGAACAAGGAGAGGAAGCGGAAGTTCTCAGCGATGAGGGCAGCCATCTTGTCCCAGGGATGAGAGGAGGTGGTGTTGCTGTGGGGGGCTGTGCTGGCTCACCTTCCAGCACTGAGGAACACTCCAATGGCAGGTAAAATGGCCTTGTGCCAGCTGGCATGCAAGGAGGTGCTCCAGAAGCAAGACACTTTCACTGGTATCCCTTCCTCCTACCTCATGCTCCAGCCTCTGGAGCTGGTTGCTGATACCAGGAGTACTTCAAAAGGGGCTGAAAAGGGATTCAGCCTAAGCAACACATGAAACTTCAGTCATTTTAGTTTCCCGCTAAGCTCTCTAAAAGTATTGCTACAGCAAAGATTACAGGTGAGACATCTGTTTCTGTCCCTGTCATTTGCATGGTCGTCGTCTTTCCATCTCTTTGCTTTTAGTCACCTCCTGCAGAGGCAATTACTGTCAGTGTCATTGCCAGACTCTTGATGATCTCCCAAACCTACAATGAAGGAGGACACCGTGTTACTGGGAAAACTGGACCAGAGCACTGGCACTAGGATGTGTCCCCAGCCCTGCCACTGACTCACACTAGCCCAGTCGCATGTGGCACGTGGGTGCTGGTGCCGTGCTGCCTTGAAGGTGACATGTGTGGCTTTTGCCTCCCTCTTTGGACCTGATGAGTTATTATTAATTAATAGGGAAAGGCATGTGAGGGAGGCAGCGAGGGGTGCTGTGAGACAGCCCAGCAGGTTTGGGTGCAGAGAGATGTGGTATGGGAGGCCCAGGCAGGAGTAACCTCTGCTAAGGGGTGAGGGGGTGCTATGGGGCTGTTGCTGCCAGCTTTCTGGGAAAGTAGAGCCTATCTTGATGACCCAGGATACAAACACCAAATGCTGGCAGAGCTGGGACAACACTTATGTAGGAGTTTTTGCTAGAATTAGGTGTGGCAGGATGATCTCCTCCTCTCCCACAACTGGTTGACATAATCATACTCCCTTGTCCTGGCCTGCAATCCCAGCTCAGAGTCTTAAGCGCTGCCCTGAAATTGAGCTCCTCAACCTGCACACCTCAGTGCCAGAGATGTGTTTCAGTGCCCTTTGCCTGTGTAGCTTAGCCCAGCACAACACTGGTTATACCCCACTGACAGGGCTGCAGGCACTCAGGACAAAAGACATGTGCCTTGATTTTTTTGAAGGGCAGGGAAATAACTGGGGAATGTATCCATGCCCTCTGTAATGATGGCCATTTCCCCAGCCCACTTGCAAGATGGATTTAAATAATTTCTTAGTTGATTTTCTGTCTGTGCTGCATCATCCCCACAGGGTTTCATCTCAGGAAGCCTCAAGCACCTTACTAGTTCTGGGAACCCTCACCCATGTGATGAAACCTGCTGGCCTCAGGGGAACTGCTGTCACCAGGGTTTGCTGGAGACAGGAAGGACCCGGGCACGCAACTAACCATCTGTACCAGTTTGCAGTGCTGGCGGCATTGGCACACATCCGGGGCTCCCAGGGAGCCCTGACCCACGGCAGGGCTGCCCCAAAATCTGCCCCAGTGCCAGTGTCTCCCAGCTGGCATGCACAGAGCAAGGCTTCCCTGGGCCAGCCCCAACTGCAGGGAAAAGGCTTCAGGGACATTCATGCAGGAGAGACAAAAGCACCTTAATCCTTATGATCTCTTGTACAAGGCTTGCTCATGCATTGTGCTTTAAATCACTACTGGGCCTGAGTTTATTTGCTGCCCTGACAAATCTCGGTTCACCCCCTTCTGCCATGGGGCGGCGAAGGGGAATGGGGACAGAAATTTGGTCTCTCTTCTCTGCTGTGTCTAACCCATGGCAATCCCTTAAAAGTCACACTGTGCTATTGCTGAGATCAAATGCAAACTGCCCTTAACATACTCCTGCAGCTTCCCAGTTTTCCACATGCAAAACTCCCTCTGCAAAGGAGACAGACCACCACGTGATGCAACGGGGAGCCAGCCTCCATCTCCAGCTGCCGCTCTTGATGGAACACCACGGCTGCAGCCATATGCTAAACCTGCAAACTTGTTCTAGTTCGAGCCCCTGTTGTTAGTTACCCACAAACAGCCCTGATAAACACAAGCAAATGGCAGATGGCAAAGCAAAAATCAGAGGAGCTGGCAGAGGGGAGCATGCTCTTTGCAGAGAGGGGGTTGCCCTGCTTGGTAGTTGTGGTCTGGGAGAGAGGGTTGGGTAGGAGAGGAGGGGAAAAGTGGTTTGCAGCAGATAATTTTTTAGCAGTCTGTGTTAAACTCTTCCCCCAAAACATACATGAAAGCAAGAAAAAATTAAGCCACTTACTTGAAAAGTTGTTGAAACCAGTTCTGGAGCCTTCTCGGCCCCTCACGTGGTTTTTGCTTGGGCTCTGGCTGTGGGGGGTTCCTGACAGCACATCAGGCTGTGCGAAGTGAGAATGCAGCTGAGGCTGGTCTGATGGAAGAAATGAGCTCTGGTGAAAACAGCCTTAAGAGTTTGTTAAGGCTTCCTTACTCAGTTTGAAACATGCCCTCCGCTGTTGGCTTTGGGGAGGAGGGAGGAGATTGTTCTCAGGGCCTATGGTTGGGTGGGGCAAAGAGCAGGCACTTGCATTCTGCTGCATGCAAGGCTGGGGTTGTGCCTTTAAAATGAAAAAAAAAAAAAAAAAAAGAAAGGAAATGAAACGCTGAGAATGAGTCACTGGAAAAAGCTCATCGCCCTTTTGCAGACCGGCGATGCAGCTGTGCAATGGCTGGCTGGGATGGCCCGGAGGTTTCCCGGAGAACGGGAGCAATGAGGCGCCTTGCTGAGGAGCGAAGGGGAAATGTGGATCCCCCCAGCCTGGGGGCTGGATGCAGCCCTCATGTCCCCAGGGCATGCAGTCACACTGGTGGGAGCCACCCTAGGCAGGCAGGGGCAGCGTGAGGGAAGGCAATGGTCCCATGAGAAGGAACAGAAACTGCTGCTTTAGTGCATGGGAGCTGGCTGAGCCAGTGGGGAAGGCACCCGCCTGGCTGGGTTTTTGGGAGAAGCACAAACCTGCCATCATGAGCGTTGTGGGGCTGCCAAGTTGTGCTTCCCACCACCCAGACCTGAGCGGTGGGGCTGCTGCAGCGGGCTGGGGGCTGAGCAGGGCCGGGGGCCACGCTGGGCAGAGCCTGCTGTTCGGTGAGCACGCTGCATTCCTGCCCAGCTCAGCTTTTCCGTTCGCTGCTTCCTCTGCTTGCGCGATGCCTGCGAGGCAGCCGGGGATGCCTCGCTTTCTCCTTGTGTCGCTCCCTCCCCTCTGCCATCTGTCCCTCAGCTCCAGCTCCCGCCCAGCCTGTTGCAGAGGCCAGAGGCCTGCCATCCTCGTTCCCCATCCTCCTTGTCGTTTTGTCCCCGGGTTTAAACTCTGCCCTCCCCAGAGGATGTCTTCAGCACAGGCAAATCTTCAGCAACACCCACGCTCCCCTCTGCCCGGAGCAAATCTAGGCTCGGCCCAGCGTTGGCAGTTCAGCCGATGGGATTTTTGGACCAAGTCCGGCTTCCTACCCTCAGATCTGGAGTCCCCAGGTGGGTTTTTGCAGCTCCCAGTTGTCTGGGTGTGGTACGCCCCTTGGCACTCCCACACCTCCTCGTGCTTACCTGGAGCTCCCTGGCTTGGCGGGGACCCTGGGGCTTGCTCTGCACTCAGGGCGCTGCTGCTAACTGGGCTCAGCACCAGCTGAAATTCCAGGGGCCCGTGTCGGGTTCCCTAGGGAATGGTCTCCTCCCAAAGGCAATGAACAATGTCCCCAAAATTCACCATGAAGAGAATAATCTGCCTGGTCTATAAGGACTCTCTGTGACTGCTGAAGTTTCTGCATGGGGACAGAGCTCTAATCCTAAAGATCTAAATTTAAAGTCCAAAAGCCCCTCTTTGCAAATGCATGCTATTTATTTTGGTACCTTAATGGCTGTGCCATGGAGCCTGCCATCCCTCCATGCTCCTCACTGTCGTGGGGACTCTGAGCCTTTCTCAGTGAGCCACGAACAGCACTGAACTGCAAATAATAGGAGTGGAAACCACCTTTATCTTTTAATCTCCTTTGCTTTGTAAATCAGGTTGTGTGCCTATTAATTTCTGGGCAGGTGCCTTAATTAAAGTTTGGGGTGTGAAGAATAGTGACAAACTGTGTCACGCTCCTTTCTCCTGGAAGTTAGCCAAATTCAGCCTGCCCTTGACTACAGGCTTGCTAAGGCGCTCTCACAGCAGGCACGAGAATTTCCTTGTCATTTTGGTTCTTTGTTCTCCTCTCCCCACAGTCTCTGTGGAGTTGCACACTGATAATTAAGGTTTATGCAAATGACAGCTACCTCAGTTACCAGCCAGCCATAATAAGTTGTTTGAACAAGAACACCGTGGCAGAAATTTCAAGGGGATGAGCATCTTAAAAGGGACGCAGCAGGGGTAAAACTCATCCCTCAAAAGGGTTTTCCTTCTGCATGTTGGTAATAAAATCAGGGCCACTGAGAAATGCTGTTCCAGGCTGCAATTTCCATAGTCACCTCAAGGGCCTGCGTCCCATCGTCCACAGTTTCTATGGAAATGGGCAGCCACCTTGTATTGCGTAGGTTTGGCGGTGCCTTCCTGGCTTCTCCTCTGAGGGCCAGGGCTGGCTCAGCGCTGGCTGCTGTGCACCAGCAAAACACCCAGTTTGCACAGCCTCAGCACCCCGGGCTTGGCCTGGGGGCCCTCCCAGCCCTTTTCATTGCATCCAAGTAAAGGAACACCAACAGCTTTTGTAAATAGCTTTTATAAATCCTGTGTCTGAGCACAGAACTTGAACGGTAAGCCTGAATTATTTATTTGGCTCCTTAAACAAACATGCAGGTGGATTTTTAACAACAGTCTTTGTGTCAGGGAAGAATTCAGGAAAAACTGTAAGAACAAACTGTCCTCAGGCAGATCTGTGGCAGGGTCTTAGCATGGCACACTCCCTCCCCCTGCTCTGCTGCTGAATGATAACTGCTCTCCTTGTCTAGATGCTTCCTTCAAGGAGCATCTCTGTGGACTCATTGAATAGTCCCTATGACATTAACTGTGCTGTTCCCATCACATGTAGTGAAATATGGGCTATCCCTTCACTAGTTCATTGCTTGGGTCAAATTTATTTTCAAGCTTATCTTGGCCTGGAAGCTGTGTGTCTGTGGGGATTTTGAGTGTGGAAGAATGTGTAGAATGGGAAGACTTTTAGGGTTTCATGACTTGGCAGGAGAAAGGGTCACCCCTAGCTTGTTTCTCCACCAGGGGATTTTTAATACTGCCTGAACCCCCATGCACTTCTCAATGCCAGGCACATCTGCTAGTGTTGTCTTGGCAACCACCACAACACAAACCTGGTGCTTGGTGGTATGGGACACATGGCACATCTGGCTGCCACATTGCACCCTTCAGCATCCCCAGGGCTTGTCCATCATGACCTTGCATCATTTTCCCACTTGGCACAAAACTCATTGCCTGAATTACCAGGGCTGCAGTATGGGATGTGAGAGGAGATGGGATCACACCAGCACTGCTGAGTCCTTTGTGTGTTCCCGTACAGCCACTGTGGTGCTGGCTCTTGCCTCTGCCTGGCTTGAATGCCCTGTCCCCTCTGCAGCCCATCACCCAGAAGTGCAATTCTGCCTCTGCATAGCCTTGCACCCCCTCACACCAAGCTGTAGTAGGCAGCTGTCTCCCTTCGGGGCACAGAGGGGTGCACAGAGGGCTGCCCTTCTCCTGCCCAGCCATTTCCACTGGGGAGAGCAGGCTGGTGGAGGTGCAGCGGGGGCTTGCATCTGTGCCAGCTCTTCAGGGCCATGTTCATGGTGCCCTGGTCGGTGATGCCCAAGAGCTTCTGGGAAGCTTCCCCTGTATCTGCAGATGCTTTCCTGGGCAGGTGGCAGTGAGCAGCCACCAGGTGCGTGCTCATGCCCTCAAAGAACTGCTGGATGCAGACCTTGGCAAAGCTCCTGGCATGCTCCGTACACGTCTCGTCAAACAGCTTGCGCTCAATGTCGATGTAGTGGGACCAGTATCTGCTCTTCAGGAAGGCTGCTTGGCTGAAGCAGGGCCGAAGGGATCTGACCAAGAAAGCCAGCGTGGTCATCAGCAGCACAAAGCACCAGCCCAGGGCCTGCAGGGATGAGGGGGAACCAGACCCATCACAGGCAGGTAGAACATATGCCCCGCACTTCCCACTAGCCAGCAGGAGCCTCAGGCTGCAAACAAGCCTGTCTCCACTTTGGGCTGTTTGACACTGGGGTGTGTTTACACTGCAAAGCTGGATGAGGACACTCCACATGCCATGTCAGTGCACCTGCACTGAAGTTTTGTTTGGTGCACCCACATAGGCAGCACCTCTTGTTTCTCGCCTTGTAGAGCATCAGCAGGCAGCGACCATAAATAACACCAGGCTGAATCCTGTGCCCAGCCCCTGGTCCTGCCTCCGATATGACCACACCTCACCTGGGCCTAGGACAGTCTGTGTCCTCTGACTTGCAGTATCATTCCAGATACTCCCTGAGTTTCTACAGCTAACTATTTTTCCGAGCTGTTGGACTTAGTAACATCTACTGTGAGCGGGCAGCAGTGAAAGCTCTGCTGTTAATGGGGTCTGACAGGAAGGGTGAGTGAGGGCAGAGCCAGGACCAGTCTGTCTTATTCACCATCAGTCTTGGCTCAGGCTCTGTCAGGCTATGCAGGCAGACCATGTGAGGGTGTAAATGCAGCCCCCTAAAAGAGCACCTGGAAGGGGGGTATTTAGATGGGACCTCTTGTTTTGTAGCTCCCAATGCTTCCCAGCAGCTGGTAATTAGGGTCTACCCAGGAAAATCTACTTTATGTCTTTGGAGAAGTCCCTGTGGCTCCATTTCTCTTAAATGGGATAATAACCCCTGTCTGCCCTAAGGAGGTCAGGCCAAAGAGCTTCTTTTAAACAGGAGTGCATGAGTGACAGGTGGGTCAGACTATCCTCTCTCCAGCATGGCCAGAAGCAGAGGGCTTGAGGGGAATTAAGCACAGGACAAGTGTTTAGTGGCACATCTTAGTTTGTGGTTCCCTGGGATGGTTAATAAACACATACTGGCTGTTCCCATGCAAGCAGCAGAGGCAAGTGACATAGATGGTTATCAGCCCGTTGCTTGTGCGTGTTATAGTAAAAAGCAAGAGCAACTGCAGGCAATGGGAGAGCCCACCAGCCACTGAGTAACATCTACATCAACTCCATCTGAACATGCACAGAATAAATCTCTGCATATGGTTTAGCTATGTGTCACTGCTCTGCAGCCCTAGGCTGCCCAGGCAGAAGGGGGTTCCAGATTACCAGAACAATCTACAGCTAGAGTATCTGCACCACACTGGAGGCATAACTCTGCAGAGCTGAGTCTGAACACTTTATACCCCTGCCACTTGTACCACCCATCTCTCCTCCTGCAACTTGATTTCAACAAGGAGATTCCACCAAAGAAAGAGCTGAGGCTGGCAGTGCCTAACCCCATATCACCAGTGAGGGCACAGCCATGATGCCCCTTACCTGTGAGATGCAGCGCAGGTACCTGACAGCCACTTCATTGGCGATGAGCTCCTGGCCATTGTAGATCTCCTTGCAGGGGATTCGGGCGAGGACCCGCTGTATCTCCCCTTGGGAGAGGAGGGGGTGGCTGGCATTGCCGAGGGTCTCCACGGGCACTGAGGTGCAGAAGGCACAGGTGATGCACTTGCCATCCAGCAGCGTCACCGAGACCCAGACAGCGGGGGCAATCATGGCCCGCTGTGCCATGGAGCAGAACATGTAGCGCAGGACAGCCGGGTCCTTCCCTCGCTGGCCCTGGGGCCGCCTCCACTCCTCTGCCAGCATGGAGATGTTGTTGTTCAACACAAAGCCTAGCAGGAACAAGATGAATGGGGGCACTAGGAGGATGCCCAGCCCATAGGCCATGTTGTAGTGTGGCAGGCAGGGGCAGTTGAAATCAAAGGCTGAGTACATCTGGGTGCTGGCGAGGGCCATGATCCCACAGATGCCATTCATGAAGGACTCCTGGTTGGACTGGAAGAACTGGAAGATCATCCGAAACTTGTCCATTTTCCCTTGATTCCTCTCGCCACCAGGGTCCAAGCTGTGGCCTCAGTTTATTTTGTTCTTTCAGATTTCCTCTTTATAGATAGGCATCACCAAGTCTCTGTGCAGTTCATTGTTTCATTCATGCAGTCTTACGGCCCTAATATTTAAAGATTTTTTTTTTCTGCTGATTTTGCTGCTTGCAAAAGTTTAGAGTTTGCTTCCTCCTGCTCTTCTTTGGATCTCCGAGTCCTGGGTTGTTTCTGGTTTGCAAAACCTGATTTTGTTCTTCTCCACATCCCCATTTCTGCAGTCTCCCAGCCAAGAGTCCCCTTGGCTGGAGGGTGCAAGTGTCACCATGACTGTGTCCTCCCCAGAGCGCTCTGTGCCCTGGTCAGATGGGGAATTGGCTGATCGCCCTCTGTGAGCCTGTTTGCAAATGCAGGAGATGGGTGCTCCTCCCAGGACTGAATCGGACACCCCACCTCTGCAGTGCCAGCACACACAGAAGAGCGGGATGCCAGAATTTCCCCTTCCCTCCATGTCTGCATTGCCTCAGCAGCTTCTAATATCTGCCAGCCCCCTCTTCTGTACCTGCTTCACCAGGAGATAGTCCTCTGTTTTATAATGCAGAGTGAAGGGAAAAGAAAAAGAAAAGCAGAGGAAGGAGAGGTAAAGCTCTTGGTGCTCTGTATCTGTATTGCCGAGATGTGTTAGTGGCTACCCTTCATCTTGCAAACATCCACGTTTCAGCCACTTCACTTCTAAGATGACACTCTCAGCTCCCTGTTTTTGGCAGCCCTCAGGGCTCACTAAAGTATCCTTCAAACCCTGCCTCAAACAGTCTGGGAACACCTAGAGGCACATAGTGATTTTCCTGGCTTTGAGGTTGGAGAAGAAGGGGCATAAAAAGGAAAGGGGGCTGCAGGGACAGGGGCCCTGTTGGGTCTGTCTGAGCCCTGGATGCCTCTGCTTTCTCAGGAGATGCTCCCTGCCCAGTAGGGCTCTGAGATTTGTGTTCTCCCAAGATTTGTGTTCTCCCAAGATTTCTTCTTTTCACCCACTTTCAATGAGCATTACTGGAGGACTTGAGTACACTTTGCTCAGAATTGCAGTGATGGAGGCTGAATGATTTTCTTGCAGTTACCTCTTGTGGGTATAACCCCAGCTCCTTGATGAGTTTTGGATGTGCAGGAACTGGGAAGACAAGGATGATATGTAAATCCTGTCAGTGACTTCCCTGGCCCAAGGGCAGCTGTTATTCCCCAAAGGATTATGTTTCCCAGAGGGCACTGGATGACCTGCAGGCATGGACTGTGCAGAACCCTTCCTGCCCATCAGGCCAGCAGGTACTAGGGGCCCCAGGGGTTGAAGGTGTAGTGGAGGTGCCTTTCCTCTGAAGATCACTTGACTCCATTCAGCAGGAGGGGTTGGGATTTGGCTATGTACCTTGACCCAAGGATAAGGTGTCCAAAGGCATGTTTCCCATGCATCCAGTGCATGATGCAGAGAAAAGGTGTTGCTGTCAGCTCTACAGACATGGGGGCTTCTAGAGGCCACATTTGCCAGCACAGATCTGACCAAACAGACTCCTCCCCAACTAGGCAGAACTGAAACAAACACTAATGACATGTGATTGGTGATGTTTAGGCCGGCTTAGCTCCTACAGCATGAATCTAAAAGAAGTGGATGGTGTTGTTGGTGTTCTCCTGCATCTCTCTTCCCAGTTCACAAAGCAGCCTTGGTGCACTAGGTTTCTCCCTAAAGCTGGCTGAAAGATGGGAGGCTATTGGTACTATGAGTGGCCATAAAACAGATGGTTGCAGGCATTCAGCCCTTCTGGTCTGGGCACCACCTGTGCTGTTGACATGAGTATCAAGATACATCTGATTGGGCACTGGCATGACTGCATTGGTGGCTGTGGGACATGTCACCAAGGCAAGCTGTACATAGGTGGGTGGCACATGGGAGAAGCTTTCCCCCAAGGTTTTGCAGTTTGTCAGTACAGAGATAGGAGGCCAAACCAGGTGTTTTGATCATTAGTCAGAGCTGCAGTTTCTGACATCTCCCCCACACCAGCCCTGGGGCTCAGTTGATAATGCTGAGTTCACCCTGAGATGACACCACGGTGGTGAGCACAAAGCACGAGGGTAATACCCGAGCAGTCTTAGCTCTGCCTACTGTGAAGAGGTTAATTGCATGATCTCATCAAATGGGAAGAGATTTTTCTGCATGAATATAGATGAAGCTTATTGTATTGCTAGCTAAGAGCTCAGGCTGGCTTCCCTTTTCACCTGGTGAGCGGCTTTTTGAAGGGCAGTTCACATCAAAGCCTGAGTGAATCAACCTTGTAAAACGCGAAGAGCTTTTTGATCTCCAGAAAGACTCTGCCTTTCATTAAACATGAGTGAAGGGGCTGAGCTTGCTTGGTGTACAGCACGAGCAATTCTCACTGAAGCCAACAATAGGTCAGTGGGAATCAAAAAAGAGCCCGTAGAGGCCAATGCCTGGGTCTTTCTTTCCATGTTGCCTTGTTAGGGAGGACTTTGTTTTTATGAGCTTCCCAACAGCAAGTTCACTCCAACTGATTTGCAAGAGAAAGCAGAGCTGATGCTTCCTCCCACAACCCCAACCTGCTTGTGCTTTGGAAACCAGATCCTGGAAGAGAGGGTACATGCCCAAGTCCCTCCTGCCTTGGGGTCCTGCCCCTGGACGACAAGACACACTCCAAGCCATGGAGTCAAGGAGGACTTTGCCTGTCCCAGTCAGTGCGCAATACAGAGAGGAGGGATGTGAAAGAAATAACAATTCCCCTCAGGACAGTTTGGGAAATGATTGGGGAAACTGCCTTTGCTGTTTCATAGGATCTTGGCAGGTGAGGATCCCTGAGGATGTCAGACATATCTGTAGGTCAGGCATCAGAACAGCCCTTGGAGACAGAGCTGCTAAAGTTTGTGAACAACACTCTCTGCCCCAACTTCCACAGGAGGGCACACTCTTAGTATAGCTGGTGGAAAGGGTCCTCCGGAAGTTGTCTGGCCCACACCCCCTGCACAAAGCACGTTCAAGGTCACATCTCATTCGGTTGTAAATATTTCCATGGATGGAGCTGCCCCAGCCTCTCTAGCCAGCCTGTTCCATCACTCTCAAAATAAATGTTTTCCTCTATTTAAATGGAATTTCCTGCGTTTTGGATTTGTGCCTGTTGCCTCTTGTCCTGCCATGGCATGCCAGATCCACTTTCCACAATGGAGAAGAGTTCTTGGGCTTCAGAAGGAAACACAGCATGGGACTCAGGGAGGCTGGGAGGAATGAACACTCATGACCCCATCCAACTGGAGCTACTTCATGACCAGACTGATCTTCCCAGCAGAATGTGAGCCTTTGTAGAGCTGCAAAATTTATGACAGCACTCTTAAACCCTTCTGTTTTCTCCCTCCTGGTAGAGATAACAAATCCGTTCCTCTTCCCCTTTTTTGCATTTCATATTTTGTGGCCACTCTGAGATGACTTAAAATCTGAGAACATGGAAAGCAGCATGCAAAGGGAACTGCAGACCTCTGCTCTGAGCAGATTAGGAAAATCGCCAATTTGACTAGCATGGAGTGGTGAATCTGTACTGAGTCACAGCCTCGGATTTTTGATGTCGTGTCTGATAGAAGTAAACCAGAGACAAAAGTCAAAGTGCATTGCTGATTTCAAACGAGAGCTCGGAAGCTCCCTGGGTCTAAAGATCTCCTGGTGGAAGACCACTGTTTTATTTCCTACTAGCATGGGCCACAGCTGGCTTTGTGGACTCTCTGAGCACATCCAAGAGAGCTCAAGGATTCAGCCAGAGCTGATTTTGCTACGCAAATAAGAAAAGGTCTGCAGCCCATCCTCTGTGCTGTGCAGCTCCTGACTGGGCCTCGGGCAGAGGGATGCAGCTGCCCATGTGTGGGCCATGGAGTTATTTGGCTCCCCAGTGTTTTGCTGAGTATATCTTCCTTCTCTGACATCCTGGGGAGGAGGTGACCCACCTGCCAGCAGCTTGACAAGTTCATTTGGGGGATTAATATATGTGTTTTCATTTTGATCCCTTGTTTTGGATTTAGTCCCAAGGTGGTGGCAGGTTTCTTTGCTTCTTTCCCCACCTTCTTTCCAACTGGAAACCCTGCTAGCCCCATGTATCCATGTATGCCTTCACCTCCCTCCCCACTTCCCACAGCCCCTCCACCTGGAATGCCTCCCTCCTAGAGACAAAGTGAACATCAGTGTGAGGCTCAAGAGGAATAGATGTGTCTGTACTGGATTAGTTTGCAGTAAAGACTTTAATGCATCCAAACAGCAACCCCAACAGAAACATCAGTCACAGTGGCACCATGATTGGCACCATGTACAACAGGGGCTGGAAAAGGCAGGTAAGAAAGCAATCAGTGTTAGAGGCCCAGAGATAAGGTTACATTCAAATAGGTTTGTAACTGTGGGTGGAAATGCCCAAATAGGTGTTGCAAGGATGATCTTCTGGATCTGAGTTTGTACTCAAATCTAGCAGAGGAGTGTTTAAAATCTGTGTTCAGATTTCTCAGGTGGAGTCAGTGTGTCCTTTCTGTGGCTCAGCATCAGTACTTAGAGCCTGAGCCCCAGCACAGTCCCATGAGTCTGGATGTGTTAAGCAAAGCCTCCATCTCCTTTTCCTTCTGCAAATGCAACCCAACCCAACCCAGGGACACTTACTCAGGGGTATCTTCAATTAAAGTTATGCTGCTCCATGAATTTCAATGTGTTGCCATATTTTATTTTTAAAATGCATGGAAGTATTGATGGGCTTTTATAGGGAGGCAGCTGGGCTGGGGGACAGCCATGGCTCTCAGCAGATGGAAAGATGTAGGAGATGGTTTTGCCTTTTTGAGTAAACATGTTGGTGTGGTACTAAAAGAATTTCCAGTTAAATCATTTCTGTGTCAGCACTGCTAACCCTCTGAACCAGGTTTCACTGGAATGGCCAGGAGCTCCCCACACCTCTGTTCCAGTTGGTTTGTGTATGCAGCCAGGTGTTGCTGCCTTGGTTAAATCCTTCCTCAAGCCAAAATGTTTTTATCACAGCTGTAAGGAGCTGCAAACTCTCTAATATGACAAAAGTGCCACACAGATTCCTTGGCTGAGAAACGTCATTATCAGTGACTGATGCTGGGATGTTTAGATCCTCAGAGCTAGCTGATTTTGAAGGTTTTGCTAGGCGCACCCTGGAGTGGAGCCTTTGGGGTTGGGGTTTTGGAGTAAGGTGTGATCACCACTGTCATCTGCCCACTGGTCCTTGCTTTGTGCAGAGGTTTGGCAGTGCTTCTTTAGCATCTGTGGGACAAAGGCCCCTTTACACTTTGGTGTGCTGGGGGAACTTGTAGTGGGTACTGGAGCTGTCTGCCCAGGGCAGAGGGGATCTCTCTTGTCCCAGGGGATGCCTCTGGGTTGCCTGGCTGACATCTAAGGGAGGTTTCTCATAGTACCATGTTTTCAGAAGTTTGTTCACCTGCTCCTGATCTGTGATGCCTCGGAGAAGATCTTCCTCTCCTTCATCCCCCTCTCCCTGCCTAGGCAAGTTGAAGCTGTGCAGTTTGATCTCTTGCCGCATGCTTTCAAAGAAGTGGAGGATGCATTTGTGAGCAAAGAGACGGCTGTGCTCACAGCAGGTTTCTTCAAAAATCTTTTGCTCTATGTCAATGTAGTTGCTCCAGTGATGTGCCTGCAGGAGGGCATCCTGGTTGAAGCAAGGTCTGAGCCAGCGGGCAAGGAAAGCTGCCACGATAAGGATCAACAAAATGCTCCAGCCAAGTGCCTGGATGATAAGAAATAAGCTGTGAGCAAGACAGACACAGGGACAGGCACAAGCTGATTTCCTGTATCAGCAAGACAGGGAGTTTGTGTGGCTTATCTGGACTCCTGTCTTTGATCTACCCCTGAAGTCTAGCAACCCAAACTGCGCTCAGAGAGTCGGTGTAATCTTCCAGAAAATATAGGATATTTACCTGTCTATCAATCATTCAGTAAGGATAAGTGTTTACAAAGTTAGCCTGGAGCAGACAGGCATTTGCTTTGAGCATGGGAGTGCCCCAGGGAAAGGGGACTTCAGTGCTCCCCTTTGGTTCTCCTTTATCTCCAGTGAGATCCTCATCTGCCACCTACACTGGCTTCAGGGCCCAGGAGTGAAGACATCCTGGACAATGTGCAGCTCTCTTTGGTAAGAAGGAAGGGCTTGTTTTCAGTGACCTCCCACTGGTCCCCATCCCGGACCTGGCACTCCTGTACCAGGAGCAGAATCCAGTCACGACTCCACTCCCCATTGTGTTCTATCATTGCTGAGCAAGCTGTTTTCATCTGTCTAAGCTTGCACTGTCCTTAAAACAGCAGGTCCTGTTTGCAAGGTTAGCAGTTTGAAAGAACTGACATTGGACATCTACATTCCTTGCACCCTGTTTTTTATTATTTGGATTTAGTAACTGCTGGTTCTTCTAGAAACAAAGTTCTGTTAATTAAACCATATGTTGTTTGCTTCCTTTTCCCTACCTGAGTGACTCAAGATTATCACTGAGAGTAGCAACACTCAGAGGCACAAAGAAGTACAGAGTGCTTCTCTGACCTTGCTGCCAGCCTGACCATGGTGAAGTGGTGACAAATGAAGGAAGAGCAGGAACAAATTCCACGTGCCTGGGCACCTCACCAACATGAGGGGCTCTGCCAGCAGGGACCTACCTGGGACCAGCAGCGCAGGTACCTGGACACTGCCTTCCGGGACGTGTTGTTCCTCATGAGTTCGTCATCCTTGCAGGGCACCTTGGCCAGCAGCTGCTCCAACTGCGCTGAGGTGACATTGGCAAAGCCCACAAACTTCTCGGGATCCATGGAGCCACTGAAAGCACAGATCAGGCATTTGCCATCCAGAAGAGTGACTATGATCCAGACGACAGGGGCAACCATGGCTCGCTGCACGATAGAGGAACACATGTACCTGGGGCAAGAGAGAGACAGAGGTGAGTGGGTAAATGCTGGGAGCTTTCTCCTCATCCAGAGCCTTGATGAATGCAGGGTGTTCTGTCCCAAGCAGCCTTCTCAGAGCCAGGGAACTGACTCCAAGGACTCTCCCCAGCATTGCTGCAGTTGATGCTTCTCATGCTCTGGGATCTTTTTTTTGGTGCTGCCTCCCAGTGAAAGCTCCACCAGCACATGGCAGTGCTCTGTGTGCTGCCTGAATTCAATCAGTGCACAGTCCCCTCATTACATGCTTGCCTTGACTGTACACTTATGTCTCCCATGCACAGATCCTTGTCAGCATTCCCTTCTGCATTCACACTTCTTTTCTCATCACTTCAGTTTCTACATGGAAAATCCCTTTTCTCTGCAGTCTTTCTTGCTCCACTCTGAGCCAACCTTTGTGCTACATAAAACTTTGTATACAGCCAATGGAATGGGTTCTCATCTCACTTCCACCAGTGTAAGTCAGTAAAATCTCAACTGAAGGGAGGGGAACCACAAAGCTAATGATAAAGAAATGACACACCTTCTGCATATTTAAGTGGAAATGCCTCATCTTTTGGCACGTGGAAGCCCAAGGAGACACCCTGTGAATGCATGACAGGGCAGGCAGCAACACAGTTTCCCAGGGTGGTGTCACAAATCCAGGTGTTGTGGTATATCTTTGCTGGGATGGGATGAGACCATCTTAATTTCTGCTGGCATAAATGTTTTTGCCATGAGCCTGCCCCTCCAGGCTCATGGGGAAAGGTCTCGGGAGATGAGCTTACAAGGAAATTAATTATCAGGAGGAACAAAGCTGTGGGGACAGACAGCTAAGCAGGAGGTGAAAAGAGGGATGCCACTCCCACTGCAAACCCCACCTGATGACAGCTAGATCCTTCTTTCTGTGCCCCTGTGGTCGTCTCCACTCATCCAGCATCACCAGGGACTGTCTGTTGAGGATGAGGCCACACAGGAAGAGGATGACGGGGGGTACGAACATGATCCCCAAGCCGTATGCCCTGTTGTACTGGGGCAGACAGGGGCAGCTGAAGTCAAAGCAGGTATACATCTTCACACTAGCCAGGGCTAACAGCCCACAGATCCCATTCATTACAGACTCCGAGTTGGACTGGAAGTACTGGAAGATAATTCGGAAACGGTCCATCGTGTTATTTGAGCTGGAAGTGCTCCCACTGGGAAATCCCTGGGCTGCCAAGAACAGCCTGTTTCCCTTTGTCTCTCCTGCTGCCACAGGGCAGGGGATGCAGCTCAGCCCACAGTCAGCTGGGGCAGGAGGATGAGGGTGGAAGAGATCTGCTGTGGCAGGTGGATAAACACCTTGCTGGGGCTTCTCCAATTGCACACGACTTTCACAGCTCTGTCTCACCCAGTGCTTGTCTTCTGGGGCAGTTGGTTGCTTTTCCAGGTGAGCTGGCAGATACAGCCCCCAGCAGCTTTTTTCTCCAACTTGTTTTTCATTTTTGGGGCTGTCCCATGTGCTAGCCAGTTACAGCCTCCAGCAGTGCTGGGTCCCTCCCTCCTGGAAATGGTAACTCTCAATGGAGAGCCATTGGTGGATGCCTGTGAGCTGCTTTCTCTGCTGATTGAAGACTGCTGCATGATTCATCAACCAAAAGAAATGAGGTAAGTTAAATGTGCTTATCTGTGTTACTGCTGCCACCCCTTTTCTCTTTGTGAAGCATGTCCTCAACCCTGAGTGGGGGAGGTAGGGCACACATGCCTGGTTCTGAGCACACCACATTACTGTGAGCTCAGATTTCCCTATGAAAATAGGCTGAAAGGACCAACTCTTCAGTCAGGAGGCTGTGACAATCAACAGTTTTCAAAGCCTAGAATGGCACCTTAGGGCAAAGGCTGCTCTTGAATACAGACTGTATGTGAATTGTGACATTTGTACCATACCCACATGTCTGAGGCACTTGCACTGGGGCACTTCTTGCTTCCCATCATAGGGTACAGTGCAGTTGTAGCAGCTGGCTCTTTTGTTCCATGGTACTGGATTATCATCTTCTGTCCATTTTAAATATCCCAGAGGCAATTCCTCTTTTCCTCTCAAAAGCTCATTTTGCAGATAAATACAGCTCATTGCCACACAAGGAAGGTCTTTTTTTTTTTTCCCCTGATACATTCAACACCATTTTTGTCTCCACAATATTTCTCTGAAAACATTTTCAGCTTTGTTTTCAGCTCAGGTTTCCAGATACGTTCAGGAGAGGAAGGGGTGAGGGGGGGGTGGGGGGGAGGAGGGAGCAAAAAGGGTGTTGTATTTACCTGTTTTGTTAAAAAAGAGAGGAAACAGCTCCACTGAAGTACACTTGCTGCCAGCGCTGAGGTTTCTGCCCATGCTGACTCCCATTGCAGGACTGGTTGCCTTGATGGGGTCATGCTGAAAGGCATCAGCGGGGGGGGGGTACCTGTAGCTGTTCACAGGCACATAATGATGACTCACAGGGCCACAATGTCATCTCCTCCAATCTGAACAGCAACTCGCACAGTTACTTTAATGAAATACAATTGATCCAGCCACAGTATTTGTGTTCTCCTTTACCTGTGAGTGAAATGACTGTTAATGCTCATTCACCATCAAAAGAAAAAAAAAGCCAACAACAACCCAACAGCTAATCAGCTCATGTTTCTGTTTTTGCCATTACAGGACATCAGGACCCATCCATGTTGCTATTCCAGGGCATCACAACCCCTGGCTGAACTCCACAGCTGATTTTTAGCTAGGGTGCAGCCGGTCACAGTTCTCAATTGCTTTAATACCTGGTGGTTTTCTCATTTAATGGCTCGCATTTATGTGCTGACTCTGCTTCAAGAAAGTGTTGTGCACTCTGTAGAACAATTACTTTAGAAAAGTAATTTTGCCTTTCCAACTCTCCTGGGCAAAAACATATTAAAGGCTAAATAGTTCCTCACAGCTCAGCAAAGTAAGCTGTAGAAAGAGCAGGAAACATCCTCTGGAAACATTCTCTGGACAGTACAGTCTGCAAGGGAATTTTACTTCTCTCAGATGCAATCTCCTGGCCTGGATGTTAGAGGCCTGTAAAGGATGCTTCAGGGTAACCACTGTGCTCTGCTGTGATGTGGGATCTCATCAGTAACTCAGAGCTGAGACATGGAGGCTTTTGAATTGGGAATTCAAAAAAGGGAAATATTCCTTAACTTGCAAAGAAAGATATTGGGAGCCTCCTGGAGAAAGAGAGAAAGGCCTGGTGAGGTAAGTAAATTGCTAGACGTGGGCAAATGTTCAAAATGATTCTCAAAATCAAGCACGTTTGATTACTCAGTGCTTAAGGTGAAATGCAGAGGAAACAAGGACCAAAATAATCTATCTTCTCTTCTCCAGCAAGTCAACCTGCCCCATGGTCCCAGCAGTGTAGTCACTCTTCTGAGCCTGCTGTGGGGCTGCCTGTGGCTCTCCAGGGCACTGTCCTCAGGGGAAGGGCAACTGCTCCTTGGCAACAAATCCCCAAAACTGTGCTGGAAGCTGCTGTTCTTCAGCGCATCTTTTAGATATCTGTGTTGGACAACCCTTTGCTTTTGCCTCAGCACTGCAGAACATAGCACAAGGCAGGGGACTTCCTTTCCTTGCTCCTTTATGGGAGTAAAACACCAGCTGTAGGATTTTTGCCTCATATGATGGAGTAAGTGGTGGGTACAGGGGTGGGAAAGCCTCACCCTATAGGTGAGAGCCCTTTTGGTGCAACGCAGCAATCAGTTCCTCTTGCTTTGGACAAAAAGATGATTTCATCATCAAAATTTGAGTTGGTTGGTTAAAACAGGGTAAGTTCAGCAGAACAGTGTGGTTGGTTTTGTATCTGAGCCTGTGATGTGGGAGCAGCACTGCTGCTGTGCATGCAGCCTGCATGCCTTCTGGCCTTGTGCATATCCAGAGCAAGCCCTTATACATATATTTTGGTGGGGAGCAGAGAGCCAGCAGTGCAGGTCCAGCGTGTGCCCTTCATCTGTGCCACCAGCTCCACAGTCACATTGGGTCGGTCCCCGCAGGACAGAGGCAGGAGCACCTTGGCTGTGCCAATAACCCTGCTTGGTTCCTGGCCTCCCCCAAGCCCCAGGAATGAGAGAGCTCCTGAGGATGTGAGCTGCTTTGTCACACTTTGGTCTTCTTTTTCTGTGCTGGGACCGGACCATCTTTCCTACGGGAAAGCCGGTATGTTGGAGCAGACATTTCACCTGTCCTGAAGCTTGCTCAGCTGCAAACAGGCCATTGCCAAGAGCTCTTTTCCCAGCAGTAAGGAAGAGCCCATAGGGCTCCTGCAGGAGCACTCCTGGCCTGTGGCATGAGAGGTGATGAGTTACCTCATTAGGAGCCATTTGCAATTGCTTATAACTTTGACAAATTATTTAATTACCTGAACTGAAGTTTTTTTCTGTCCTGAATGTCTGCCACAGGCAAAATATTTTTAGGAAACTGTTACATGGGTTGGTCAACTGCTCCTTAGATGATGTAAGGGCCTGAAAAAAAAAAAAAGAAAATAAAGGACTTATCCCCTGGTAAAAATGTGAGGTTGTGCAATTGATCTGCACAGGCACAGTAACTCTGACACCCACCTAGAGATGCTATCCTGGTCCAAGTGGGTGCTGCAGTCAGGGTCCCCCCACCGGCACCACAGAGTTATCACTCTGCTCTTTTTTGTGCCTCTGCTGCTGGCTCTGGAGTTACCCTGGGATAAACTGGGGTGCAGAACTAGTCTAGCACATTCACGGACTGCAGGAGTTGGCTATGAAATTAGTTTGGTTCTGAATGTCTCTTCCTTCCTAATGTCTTGGCTCATTAAATGCCACACAGAGATGCCATCTCCGTATGGTGTTTGGTTAAAAAAAGCACTGTATGACCACAAGGAGCAGGTACTGAGCAATGTGTGTTCCTTGCCTGTTTCCCTTTGTGGGGTTAAGTGTGGATCCCCATGGACCCTCCCTCCAGGAGCTGGGAGGATGACTAAGTCACTGGTGAAACACCTCACCCCTGTCAGGTGAGAGCAGCTATGTTCTCCCAGGTTACCACAGGAGGACTGTGTTCCAGTCTCTGTTTTTGGCATCTCTCAGCTGGTGAACTGGATAACCTCTTCCACCTGGCTGTGTTTATTTGGAGGACAAGGGTTAATGCTTTTTCAAGGCTTAGGGGAAATTTGGCATCTTGTGTTTGAGTGAAAGCCATTAACACTGTCCTTTACAGCAGCAGTGCCTGCAGACCAGTATCTTGTTCCTCTGTGTTCAGGTGAGCCTGTTCTTAACCCCTGGGCACACAGATACCCTGAGAGCCTGTCTATACTTGACCACCAGATTGCAACAGAGCTTTTTTTTTCTGTGACCCTTTTCAGACAATTTCAGTCCCCCACTGGTATTTGAGGGCAGTGGAGCAAGCAACATCATTGCCTTCTTTCTCTCCAAATCTGGCAGATGATTTTACCCCTCAGTGCCTGAAAATATTTCAACATCTTCAATTTATCAGAGCAGAAGTTAACATCCATTTCAACTGTCTGTGAAGAAGGACATAAGCAGTATTTCCTCCTATACAAACTCCTGATAGTCACTGGCAGCAGAGACAAATTACAAATCCCTGCTCTGTGGGGCAGGGACCACCTGAATCTGTGATTCTGTGAATATGAGTATTTTTACACAGCTGTGTACTCTGCCCAGGCTAAGCAAATAATGAGTAATGACCATTAAATGATTAATGAGATGCTATCAAAAATAATGGCAACATTGCAAAATGTAGTTTGTCTTCAGTAATGATGTTCTCTGGAGATTAGATATTCCTGTGTTCTGCCTTGTAACTTCATTAAAGCACCAACGTGCAGCTGACTGCCTGTGAGAAAATACATGCCTTACTTATGTATTGTTCTTCTTAAGAACTCATTATATATTGCTCTCCTGCCCATTAGCACTTTGCTTTTTGGCTTCTGGAGAAGCCCCATTTCCTGATCTCTGCATTATCCCAACCTTGACCTAATTCACACCATTTCTGACTGAGAGGTTTTTTTCCAAGGCTATTTATCTGCTTGGCTTGGAGCTGATGCTACAGTGACATCATTTGGGATAGAGTCTCTTCTCATCTCAAGAGTGAATTAGGAAATCAGGCTGATCCCTTAATATCCCAGCTCAGTGATTTTTCAGACTTTTTCTGATTTGCTAATGCACAACAGAAATGCAGGCCCCAGAGAGCAGATTTAAGTTTACTGATGTTTAACTAGCTTTTATTTTGTGGTTTGTTTGTTTTCTTTTTGATGTTTTTGTTTGATTTTTTTGGTTTTTGGTTTGGTTTGGTTTTTGTGTTTGTTTTTTTTTTCTGTTTGTCTGGGGTTTTGTTTTGTTTTGTTTTTTTCTCTCAGACTCTTAAAATTAAGCTCCAGCCATGACAAGTCAACAGTTTACAGGCTGAAAACCATTCATAGTGAACTTTTCTTGGGAGATTAGTTTGTCTTCAGTTTGCAGAGATTTCATAGGTGTTTAAAAGGAAATGGAAGTTAAATTATGAAACACGTCTCAGTGCCATGACCATGGGCCTCTGCACCCACTGGGGTTCAGGACTGACACAGTCCCTGTCCAGTGAGTGACTCCAGGAGGCAGACCATATCCTTCAATAGCTGGATTCATGGATTTTAACTCTGAATTTGCCTGTACTGTGTTGTTAATTCACCAAAGACCCTCTGATAAGTCGTACCTAAAAACTGATTCTGCCACCTAATTTTTGTCACCATGCAGAGGTGCTTCTGGTTAGCAGGTGCACTAGCACTTGACTTGCAGATGCTGGCTGCCAGTGCTCAAATCCCATGCACACGTTGGTTTACTGTCACTCTTGTCCTGGCTGTTTTGTTGAAATGACTGTAACATAATAAAAATGTGGTTTGATATAACCACAGAGAATACAGTTTTATAACATAACCTGATGATTATATTTCCATATCTCATTACAAGCTCTTTCCATGTTGACAGTGAAGAACACGTGTCATGTATGAAATAAACTTTCTATTAATTCTTACCAGTGATTCAGGCAGTAACCATCTGGGGTACTAGATAAGGACTCTCGAATTTTCAAGATGTAATCCACAGCACAGACTTCTTAGAATACTCTACAGATATGTTGTTATAATATAAATCTACCTGCACTGACTATGATCATGGATCAGTTTAGTACTTCTGGGATGCACAAACAATGATGTATGAGTTCCCTAGAGACAAATTGATTACAAATTGATTAATGTCACATCTTTTGTGAGGAGCGATCCTATGTTTCTCTAATTTACGTGTCAAGAATGCAAAAACGTTGTAAAGATAGAAAGAGAAATTTATTGAGAAGTTTCTTTTTTTTCCTAGTATTTCTTTCTTTTTCACTCGAGGTATTAATCACAGCTGACTGTGTTTTCCAGGCAGGCGTCGGGTTATGAAGCAGAATACCAGTATCCCTGCTGTATATTCTGGTGCAGGGGCTTTAAAAGTGGAGAGGGAGGGCTGTTTGCGCCCTGATGGACCAGAAGTGGGGGGAAGGAAGGCAGCAGAGTGAAACGGTGTGAAAACAGCTTTTCTTGGTGCCTCACAAACCGATGCATCAGTCTTAAGCAGTGCGTTTTAAACAGCGAGCTGGTGTCCTTGTGCTTGGCTTGCAGAGGGACCCGTCACCACGGAGCGGTGCTGCGGCTCCTCCGGGCGCTGCCTTCCATCAGCCCGCAGCCCGCCGTCTGCCCGCCTGTCCGTCCCATCGTACTCTAGAGGCAAGAGGGATGTTTTTTTGGAAGTGCTGAGCATCCCTGGACGTGATGCCGGGCTGATCAGTACTGCCAGCACTGCCGTGGTGTGCTCAGCGACACAGTTGTCAGAGCTCCCACAGCACCGATGTGATGCTGGAGGCTAGAACACATGCACAGGTGTCATTTGGAATGCTTGGGCTCATCTCACTACAAACCTTTATGAAGTTTTAGCAGACATCAGGCATTTCTGGGCTGAAAATGTGGTAGAGCAATGTTGAGCCTTTCTTATATACTGCAAATAAATTGCAGAGGTAACTTGGAGTGAAGTAATCCCACTGTCAGAGATGAGTGGTGGTCAGGGTCTGCTCCTCTCTGCTGAAAATCATAGAATATCACCGGTTGGAAGGGACCCATAGGAGTCATTGAGTCCAGCTGCCTGCTGCTCACAGGAGTACCTAAAACTAAACCATGTCTATTCTGATAGGCTTGATACCATGACCACTTCTCTAAGGTGTCAGTTCCACTGACTGACAACCCTCTAGGTGAAGAACCTTTCCCTAATGTCCACTTTGAACTTCCTGAGGTCTGCTTCCAGGTATATCTGCAAATACAGAGATATGCATCAAATAAAACTAGTTACTGCAGAGATTTAAGACCTTAAGAAAGATTTACAAAAGTGAAAAAGAACCACAAAATTCAGAATGGAATCAATGAAGCAGAGTTTCCCAAGAAAAGTGAGGTATGCATGAAAGCATCATAATCAAAACACTACATACATTTTCTTGTTATGAGAAAACACAATCTCTCTCTACAGGGGTTAAAATTCATCTTATCTCCACATTCCTTGGTGCTGTGAAGTGGGAGATTCTCTTCCAGTGCCTTACGTAGTTATTTTCTGTCACGTAATAGTAATAGTAATAGTTCAAACCCCTGCCTCTGACAGAAAGATGTGCATGAAGAGAGGCATCATGTCTGCTTTGCAAGGGTGTAAACCACCACATATACCAGTATTACAACTGGTCAGGGTATAGATTTGGGTTTGTCTCAGGTTTCTTTCAGGCACCAGCGCTAATCCAAACTTACCTCAGAGTGAGTCAAAGAAAACTCAGCTCATCATGGCATTTCTTTGCAAAACCCCCCAAACCCAGCATCTCTTTCTCACCAGAAGCCTGCAGTCACATCCGTTGACAGCCCCCTTTGCCAACCACCTTGGCCCATGGCATTGCATTCACAGGGATGAAGCCTCAGCCACTCCTCATCCAAGCAGACACAGCCCTGCACGGGCGGCAGCTGCAGCTGCCGTGGCCACTGTCACCCAGGATGGAGCCCACGCCAGAAGGGCTGAGTGGCTCTGACATCTCTCTACCCCTGGCGGCTGCTGCTTTTCTAAAAGCCTCTTCTTCCAGATAAAAATCTATCTTGTTTTACAGACTGCTGTGGTGCAGAGAGCCTCAGCTGCACAAGGGCTGTCTTTTTAGGCGGTTCGTTCAAGAGCAGCGATAACAGGATTGTTTAGAAACTGCGAAGAGAATGTTTTAATAATCCACACAACTATCAGCATTTTCTGTCCTAGCTTTTCTCCTTACCGGCTACAAAGGAGCTTTTTGAAGTATCTTTTAGCACCTTAAATATTATGGAAGTTGTAAGAGCTTGTTACCCATTGTATATGTGCACACACACACACACATGCACACTGCTGTCTGGTCATCAGCTCCTCTGCAGAGTAATAGGTGACCTCCAATCCTGAGTAAAATCCATGCTCTGCTATAAAAATACCATTTAATTTTCCTACTGATACCAGGGCCACACGACCTAAAACACATCCCTGAAGCATTTAAAACCCGATGCTTCAAAGTAGCTGCAATTCATCTTCTAGCGAAAGCAGAGTCCTGTTTCACAAGATTGTCTTGTCGTCTAGTTCTTGTCTTTATCTGTGTTTATAACCCACCTTCTCACATCGTTAATCTTCGTCTGTGTGTACGGCCAGACTTCGGGAACAAAGATCTTGGAAAGGGCTCTCCCCACGTGGGTGTGCCCTCCCAGCCTGCGCAGTGGATTTTTTAGGTGAGGCACAGCGTGCGCAGAACTGGCCCCACTGTTACGGTGTTGGTGTCTCCAGAATACTGTGAACACAAATGCAATTATCTGACTGGTAATTCTGAGTTTCTCACAGGAAAATACCAGCCTACCTTAACCTTCTTGGGGCAGATGTCTTCCTTTCTCCAGCAGCAGATATTCTCTGCGATGACAAGTGGATGATCTCTGTGGCAGATTTTATCTATGCTTGGCCATGATAAATGGGAAATGAATAAATCTTAGGAATCTCAGGATGTTCAGACTCTAAGGTACAGTTTTGTTTTCTCTGCTCAACTCGTCTTTCTTCTCTCTCACACATTCTGACTTTGGAGCTTATCTCCAAGCTTAAAAGCTCCAGAGCTCTAACACCTTATCAGAGGGAAGGTTGCAGGAAGACGTGTCTGCAGGTGGGTTTACTGCTGCATTGCTGAGCCCTGGCACGTTCCTGCTTGCTGTCACCAGGTACATAATCATGAGGAGTAATTCATGCATGTTTTTGGAAGAGGAAATTCCAAGAGAGCAAAAAACTGCATGCAAAGCAGTAGGTAATCATAGAAACTCTATGGTAAAATCAACCAACCATTCCAGCTGCACCACCGTCATCACCATCCATCCTCTGCTAAGCTCTTGTAAACAGTTAAGAACAAAAACATGTCATCACCAGAGACAGATGGAACATCACAAAACAGACTCTGCCCTCTCAGTCCTGGTCCGCAGTGCAGAGCACAAAATACCTTTGAAAGACAGGATTATGGACTGCAATTTTTATCTTTACTTAATACTAACTATCATGGATTCAGCAGAAATGTCATTTAAGGTACATTGCAATTTTCCATATCCTCTGTCCCTAGCTAAATCCTTGTGGTCCCACAGGCAGTAATTTCCTGCAGTGCCTTCTGTTCTGCAGGGGATAATCATCTTCTCATGCTGCCTTTGGTAACATCCTGTCTCTGCCTAACCACTCCTGCCTTTCTGAAGCAAATAGCTAGAATCACAATGTGTGGGATGATAGGATCCCATGGCGCTGCGATAGCTACACCTCTGCTCCTTTAGCTTTATCTGCAGTACCAGGGTATGGGCCTTTTCTGAGAGATCTGAATGCCTCTGAGCTGTCCTGTGTTGAACCTCCTGGGGAACTTGGTGTCTTGACTTTGGTACTACACACAGCACTAAATGTGCTGTTGTAAATTAATCCCTGTCCCTTCATCAAGACTTCTCATGGGCAGACCCCCATGTTCCCCCTCTGCTCTTCTGCCCCTTTCTCTGTAAGTGGAGCATGTCCCTTGGAACTAATTCTTGTCTTTAAACCTCATTACATTTTCACTTTTATTTAGCAAATGGCTGTTCATCTCTGCAAAATAACATGCTGTAGTGACTCTGAGGGGCACTACAGAAAACTTTTGAGGTCCACAACAGAAACAATGATGAAGTGACAGCATAGGTGAGTTAGTAGCTTCAAGAGAGTTGATCCCTCCCTGGCTTGGTCTCAACCAGCAGCCTCAGCAGTTAATGGTTGAGCAGGTTTCTTGCAGCCAGTTTCCCAGCTATGAAGCAGCACCTTCAGTTTCTGGCATTCACCTCCACTTTCCCAGCCCTTTTCATATGGCCTCCCTGGATTCATTGTCAAGAATCACTCTTGCTCCTTAGGAGTAAATAATCTCTGCATGATTGAAGATGACTTCAGGGGGAACCAAGCCAGAACACAGTGGCCACAGAACAACCACAAGCTAGCTTTGCTGTCCCTGGTTACAAGCAGCACCCAAATCTGACTTTTGTCTGGATGTTTGCTGGCTTACAGCCATGGCTTTCCACACCATGCAGTGGAGCAGAACGGTAAAGCCATATAAGTGGAAGTCAGGGATTGTATTTTGGGTTATGTCAGATTATCAGATTCTCAGTCTCTGAATCTGGCATAATCATTGTTTTATTGCCTGTGTTCTCTTCTAGTTAGAAGTGCACTCTGGAAGTAGACAGCAGCCTTGTAAACCCAGGTCTTGCTATCCATTTCTTTCCCAAAATGAGGGTAGATTCCACCCTAAATGTTTTTGACTACTGCAAAGATGGAGATGGAGATAAAAAGAACTGTAATGATTATATAAAATCAAAAGCCTTGGCAATTGGCCTTGACTACTATTAAGGCTGTAACTAGGGCCATGTTCCATTTGCGACCTGTTTCCATTTGTGCAGAGGAAGGATGAATGGTGGAATTACAGTCCATATGTACCTACTTGGCCTTTTGGATCAAATAGAAAAACATCTAACAAGCTCCACTGACGTGGAACTTGCAACTCAGCAAATTCAAATTGGAATGGAGTTGTAAGTTTTTAATAGACAGTCATTAAAACACTGTAAAAATTAGCCTATTAGTGTAGTAGCTTCTCCTTTGTTGCAGTCTTAAAAATAAGGGAAATTTGTTCCCTAAATGTCTCAGAGACACTGAAAATATTGTCAGTAATTTATAGGCAGAGATGCAGAATTTCCTTTTGAATCCAGTAGGTATAGCTCATGTAGAAGCTTTTAGAAGAGATTATAATGTCAGGAACATGTTCATCAGTAAATGAGAGCTGAAAATCTATATCTGCTCGTGAAGTGAGTAATGATGGGTGCTGCTCAGTTACTAGGCTGTAATGCTGCCTGCAGGATTTTGGTGACAGCATGAACAATGAGAGTGGTGCAGTTCGAATTGAGTATTTATTCATATGGAAAGGGAGTGTTTAGTCCTTATGTTCCCATTTACCACAGCCCAGTGACAGTATCTGATTTCATATAGTGATCTGTTGTGCAGACTGGAAATTCTGAGAAAAGAACAGATCTGTCAGCAAGATTATTTAAATAAGCACTGTAGGGGATTTGTGCTTTCCCCTGCTCCTCTCTGGTTTAGTTGTGCATTTCAAGAGAACAATTTTGAAATTCACAGTAGCTGATCCTGACTCTTAAACCAAAATTAAGGCTAATATTTGTCTGTGGGGTTAATCATCACTGGTGGGACTGGACTGTACCTTTGGAAAAAGAAATAGTTGCATCTGTTTTGCTGAATTCAGCAGTCTGTGATATTCTCCTGGTGGCAAGTGCTCCTCATCTTGATGCACTACAAATTGTCTTTGAGAGTCAATGAGGCTTTATGATACCAACCTTGACATTTCTGAGTTTCCACTGGCTCCCACCATTTGTGTCAAGTAGCAAAGAAAAGAAATTGTGACTTCAGGTGCTACCAGCAGGCTGCACATCCAGTGCCACCAACAAAGCTCTGTAGACTGGGTAGAGAAGGTTATTGCTGTGGTTTCCGGGTCATCTTTTTGAGATTCAGTCAACTTCAATGCAATCTGCCTGGGACTCCTTGTGTGGATCAGGAGGGAATTAATGAGCAGTCTCAGCCTGTTTGGGGACCTTTGAAGGTGATGTTCAGCTCCAGGGACTACAAACCTGACCTACTTGTATGGGAGCTTGTCAGGAGGACAAGTACTGAACACATCCTGTTTCTATGACCAGTCTAAGGTTGAGTCTGATGTGGGAAGACTCTTTGGTTGTCTGGCTGTTCGGTACTGCTTTTTTCATTCTGTGTGGTGGTGTTAGGGGGCTGTTGGCTGTGTGGGGGCTCTGCAGACTGTGGAAGACTGGGAAATAAAAAACCAGACTTTCCTTAGTGCTTTAAGTTTATTTGGAGTTTATAAACCTTGGAAGCTGTGAATCTGCACTGCTATCCTGGAAGCAGGTGGGCAAAGTTTGAGGGGTCTGGATAGGAATAGGATTAGGTCAGTCCATCACCATGGCTAGCAGTGGGGTCAGGGGCTGTCAGGAGCCCTTCCAGGGAGAAATGTGTTGAGGGGGAAAAGGAGCTGGGCCAAAATGCTGTTTAAACGTGCAATACTGTTGGGAAATACTACCAAAAAATAACTCCACCTGTAGGTAAAACATCACATAGGGTCAAGATATGCTTAGTACCTTGACAGTTGGCTACTGACCAGTGTACCAAAGCCTTTCATTTGACAATCTAAACCACCATTTCAGGTACTGAGGGTGTCAAACACATTTAGAGGTACAGACTAACATTATTAACACACTTCTTTCTCTAATCCTTCATATTTAGTAAATATTTGGGGTTTTTCCCAGTAGTCCTCAAAGATGCTGACTTCTCAGCTTGATGTAAAGTTGGCTTGCAATGACCCAGTTAGAAATCTGGGCACCTCCACTGTTAATTTGCATGGTAACTTTAATTAAGAGCAAATATTTTGATACAGAAATAGAATATGAGTTTGGCACTGGCATCTGTCATCAAAGCCTTGACATTAAACCCATTTAGATCTGGAAAGAATGTAGGATCTTCTTTAGAAGGCACGTATCCCTCAGACTGTATGTTCTGCCACAGTGGGATGCTTGCCACCTCAGTAGCAATACCCACCACCTTGACAGGGTTGTGAAAGTGAGACTGAAGGGAAGGTCCATTGTCTAAGAAAAGGTTTCAAGGGAGAAATGATCCAAAAGTAAAGTGAATGGGAACAAAAAACCCTGCAACACTGGTAAATATATGGAGGTGGCAAATTCACTGTAATGTGCAAGGGAGAAAACTCTGGATCATATTGCTGGAAGTAGGGGTTCAGGCTGTCTGACAGCCGGTGAAACTCCAAAGGGAAGATCAAAGGCTTGACTATTAACTGTGCTAAATTCCTGTTAGATTTCTCTTGTAGATCAAAGGACCCTTTAAATAGGGAGGAGATGATTCCCCTGGAAATATCCTCTGCTCAGTACTGGCCTTTCATGTAAGCCCCAGCTTAGTGGTGAGATTTGGGTCACTGGGATATGGCACAAATGTGCCCCTTGAAGCTTTCTGATACGGGAGGAAGCAGCCTTGGAGTTGCTCTAACATCCACTTGGGGTTCAACAGGCCCCACTGAGCTCCCCAGTGTGAGTAGCACAATATACTTGAATTAAAAGGAACTTAAACTCTCCTCACCCAAATATTACGGGAGTACAACTGATATTTGTATGTCAGAGCTCAACAAATGTGATCAGTACATGTGGAAGAAATTCTTATTTTCTAACCACTCTAACAAATACATAAGTATCACTTTGGAAATTGGCTGCTAAAAAACGTAAAACCTCTTGAGCTTCTGCTTGTCAGCATAGGGACCAGATCCTCACTATGACCTCTGTTGCATAAACAGACTGACATTGTTCATTAAAATGGAACTTCCCAAAGGAATTGATCGTCCAAAAGAAGCAATTCTCTTGCTTTTCCTCCTTCTCTTGCTCCTTCATATAATACAGTTATTGGAATTGTATACATTTCACACAAGCAGCTTCAGAGAGAACTGAAAGAAATGGAAAGTCAATATAATGGCATGTTTACAGCTGAATCTGGTTCTGGAAATCCTTCATCTGTCAGGTGAAGACACTTCATGATGCAAGGCTTGGAAGTTTGAGTTAGCAAACTTACAGTGGGATGCTGCACAAATTTGTAACTGTGAGATCAACTGTTGTTGCATTGATTTCTCCTGTGTATGAGATCTCTGCTATTGCACAGTGCTTTCAAGCTGAGGTGCACATCTTCCTGAAAATCCTGCTGTTGATGAGCCCAATCTGCTTCTGTGGTGTCAGAAATCATGGGGTGGAATTTTGTTCCCCCTGTTGCATCAGAGTGAAATGCTCTTGAGAGGTTGGGTATTGTGGTCAGTGGCGGTCTCTGCACAGACACACTGATTGCTGGGCTCTGCAGCAGTTTGTTAATTTTTAAGGAAGATAAATGAAATGACTTTGCTTGCTTTTATAGAAACTGTCTTAAACAGGAAGGGCAGTAGGGAAGATGTGACCTCCATGAGGCCAGAGGCTCAGGGTATATGAGCGGGCTGAAGGGGGTGTGTACATGAGCACAGGCTAATTCCTACAGAAAAGGAGAAGGGAGCACAATGGCAGGCTCATGGAAACTGGGAGTCAGGGTTAACTAAAGACAGGAGACAACCCTGCTGTCTTGCAGAATGGAGCTGGGGCTCTGAAAAGCTTAGAAAAGCATATCTACTGGCTTGATGCCATCAGAGACATCAAGGAAGAGGAAACTGTTGGGTTGCACAAGCATCAGTTCAGGAGAATCACGTTTTCAGCAGAATCCAGGATGGATATCTGTGTACATATGTGGCACCAAAGTGTGATGTAAATACTACTGTTGTTCTGCCTTTAAAGTCAGGCTGCAGCTTCCGCTCTCATGCAAATCCATTGCTGTTGAATGGCAGAAGTGCAAATGTAAAGGTCAGAAAATAAACAGAATAAATCTGAAACATCAAGACGGCTGTACAAAACACTTTTTCTCAGTCTGCACACTATAAAGCCAGTGTGTCATGAAAGATGGACACTTCTTTCCTGTCCCACTCATATAAAACAGGTATTTACATTTCTTACAAAAGAGGTGACCTAGAATTTAGTTTTCTCAGGGAAGGAACACCAAATTGGATGATCACCTGTCATGATGACTTTTTGTTGATTGGTGTATGAGACCAAGAATTTTATAAATGCTCATGAGGCTTTATATCTACAGATCCTTTCTCCCTTCTTTACTTTAACCAAATATTTCTAGAAGTATCTTTGCAGACTCTGCTGGTTGCTACTGTGAAATCTGTTGGCTTATTAGACACAGAAACCCACAGGCAAGAAGTTGTTCACCTGTGACTAAAAATGGACTCCTGTCATTCTGTCCTATTTTAATTCACAACAACGAATTTACTTCTGTCCCGAGTCTTACATCCAGCTCTGCATCGGTTTCAGAGGTGACGGCAATGGGGGCAATCTTTTCTGATGGAGTGACTGTAGGGCATTTCGGTTTTGGGTGATGAATGCCACATCAAGAATGTCATTATAATTCAGGCAATTAAAAATACATAAATTAGAAGGTTAGCCCAACAATTAGGTGCAGTGATATCTCCCAGATTATCTTTTCTCCCTGCAGCATGCAGATCTGTTCATTTCATGGATAGGTGTGCCTTTTTCTTCCACATCTGTTGAAGTTCTGATGCCAGGCATTTAATTACAGCAAAGAAAGCAGCTTGAGATCCTTCTTCAATATCTAAGGCAAAGAATTATATTAATTGATGTGTGAAATCAGCAAGGCCCAGCGGATCAAACCTTGTTCTGGAATGGACATATGGCATATTCCCATTCTCAGTCTCTTTGCTGCTTTAAGTGCCACATATGCCAAATCATCTTGCTGCCTCAGTGTCTCCATTTGGAAATAGCGGAAAACAGGAAGAATGAGGAAAACATTCACTGCTTTGGATTATTGAGGAGATCGATGTCCACAAGGTGTGTAACAGGTGGTCAAGCCACCCTCATTCACACGTGTGTCAGTGAGTGGTCCAGACTGCTGGACCCCATGAGTTTCAAAGCCAAAAGGACCTGGCTAGTGTCCACTCACTGCCTTGTGTTTTATACTGTGACACCTATTCCCTGAGTCACACCTTCTACTCTGTGCATCCTCTCAGGGTGTAAATTCTGACATGTGTTTGCCCACATCTCAGGCAATGGTGGCTCAGGCTTCATGTATGCTCCTGTTCTTGTGATTCTTCATAATTATACCTTGTTTGTGGTTGCCTGGTTTGTTGTGTAACCCCTCGAGGGATGATGTGCCTAGAAGGCACAAACGCAGGCTTTGCAAAGGGAATTTTTAGCTACATTTGCTTCACTGCTGCACAGCACTTCAGATTTGGAGATCTTCACAAAATACCCAGGGTCCTTAGGGGCTAATGCACTCATCTGATCTTGCCCCCTCGGCAGTCTGGAAGCATCCCCGTGTATCAAACCTAGCAGGCTGTCCAGCCATCATCCAGCAAGCTCCTTTTGCACATAGACACTCCCCTCCAGGCATCTCAGAAATCCTTCTCCACATCCCATCTCTCTCCTCTTTCACATATGCCTGAGCTGAACAGCTGAAGCTCATCCTTGCACCCAGCTTTTGAATAGAGAATTGATGGGTGGTTTCCTGACTTAAGGCAGTAGATGTTGTTCCATGAGCAGATGTGACTGTTCAGTGCCTTTCTCCTTGTGTTTGTTCATAATGATAATCACGATGATAGAACTTTTCCTGGAGCTGATACTAGCTTCAGATGAAGTTCATGGAGGGGCTGCATTTTCTCCACTGACTTCTAAACACAGATTACAAATTGGTAGCCAGTTGCCCATGCACAAGTTCAGAAGGTGGAGAGGAGTTTTAACTCTCAGTGCAAACTCATCCTGCTCTGTCACATGGCATGCTCTACACTAGGTCCCCACTACCTGACAGAGTCAGTATCAAGAAATTGCATGTCCCTAACTAGCCAATTCAATTGATATCACCAATACTAAGAAAGAAGGAATGTCCTGACTTGATGGTGTGAAAGCCCTGCAGTTTTAGCAAGCTGTTTCAATGCTCCCTGTTGCTAGAGACAGGAAAAAGGCAAAAACCCAGCCAGAATTAGTGTGATCCTGTTTTGTCTATCGAGGGCCCCTGTGATCACAGAGCATATTTCTCACCCTGCTCAACATTTTTTTGCAGGAAAAGCTGACATAAGTTGGCAAGGACAGCAAGCAGCCCCTCCTTCTCACTCCTTCTCCAACCAGTGTCAGGAGCAAATTCAAGGATCCTTTGAAAAACTGAACGAAGATACGATCACAGCAGACCCCTGGTGCTGTTTTGCATTCTTCCCCATGGTGTGAACTGCAGGCTTCTGAGTCAGGCAAAGCAAAGCCCATCCCTCATGGAAGTTGAATATGTTGCTAAAGCAGATCTATAAGGCTTCTTCCTTTCACTGATATAACTACGCCTTACCTTGGTTCTTTCTCCAAGGTGAAAAGAGAGCTGGTTGAGCACATAATCCACCAGCCTTGTGGGATACAGTTAGATACACTATAGTAACAATGTTAAATTGGTGAGTGGTGTCTAAAACTCAGAGTGGATTTGGTAGAAGCAGAAGGCAGGAAGTCCTTCTGGGAGCTGGTGTACCAGGCGGTGAGCTAGCACACCAGGCACAGTTAGCGGCGTGCACAATGCACGCGTGAGTGCCCGTCATTTAATGGATGACTGCACAGAAATGTTTCCCGTGATATTATATGGATGTCCCCTATGCCTCCAGTCCAAAACTCTGGTACCTTTTCCTTTTTCCAGTTTATACAATGCAAAGATGCCTCTTTCCCTTATTACTTGCCTTATGCTGACACCTTTTTCTGCCACATTAAACATGAAGCTTCCCAGAAAAGCGGCAGTCCTTTCTCAAGACCTCTTGCAGAGAGGGACATTAGAGAAAAAGAATGGGGAAAGAATAAGGACTTCTTTTCTTGGTTGAAGATAATTAGGTTCAGCAGGATGAAAGATTGTATGATGAGGAGCAGAAGTTACCTGTCTAAGGGTCATTCCAGTCCTGTGTTTCTTAGTAGGGTCACTGTAATGAGCTGACTGGAAATACAGTGTTCTCAAAGGATATAAATAAAGATGTGACTCAGTCTCAGTCTCTGGCCCACCTCAACTCATGAGCTTCCTGTATGTGGAGGCAGCTGGTGGATTTATCATGGGGCTAAAGCAGGACCCATTACACTGACAGCACCAAACACAGAGGGCTTGTGTTCAAGCAGGAGTTCAACCCCATGGTACCATGACAGCACTCTGACTGGTGTGGTCATCCCTTTCCACTTCTGAGAGAATGAGAAAGGATACAAAAACATGGTGCACATCTCACCCATAGTGCAATCAAAGCCTGGGGAAGACAGTAATGATTCCTCACCCTGGGCCCCTGCAACACACATTCCAAAAGGGGTCCTCATCCAGATTTCAGCATCAGATTTTGGTTGAGATTTTCAGTCTTTCCTACCAAATCTTATTATTTAATCTCAGAAATAACCTTCCCCTTCACCTCTGAAAGTTAGGTACTTGAGTGGTTTCAAAGATCAGTGGGTCTCTCGGCTCTCTGGTTGGGGATATTGTGGCAGTAACAACTTTGAGGGTGAAAATATTCGTATGTTGTCCCTGACCAGGACAGGTTTTTCTTACATTTAATAGAAGAAGGGAGAGTGGAGGGTGGAGGTGAATGGATAGATGGACAAAACCACCTTTTGGAAGGAAGCTGAATATTATATTTTTGTCCAACAGAAGGAAGGAAAAAGATATTTTACAGTCATGACATAGCTGAACAGAACCTGCTCTCAGCCTTCAGCACTCACTGAAACTCTAGAAGCTTGCAACCATGTCTCCAGAACCTGCAGGCATCTTTAAAGAAAAAGGCAATGTAGTTATGCAATAGACAACATTAGCTGTGGATTGATTTTACTGTGGTACCAACTGAACTCCTTCAGGACTTGGGTTGTACCCATCACAGCAGAAAATCCCCTGTAGCCAAGGTGCTGCTGGGGTGAGGACAAGGGAAACTTCACTACCCTGTATGGTCCTGGATGTTTTCATGGAGCAACTCACTGGCTGGGGTGGCTCCAGAGTGGGCAACACAAAGAGGAGCCAGACATCTGGTAGCGGACAGGTATGGGATTAACACAGGACCTTCTCTCTTACGGCAAGAAAGTGAGCCATGTGTGCATGCCCTGTGCAGGTACGAGTGAGTTTGTGTCTGCAGCAGGGGTGCTCTGGAATATGGAGCTGTGCAGAGGCTCATCTCTGCACAGAGGGCTACGGCCACCCAGGGCAGTCCCGGTTCGTGTGGGATGTGTCTATATTGCAGCAGCTTTCAGAGGCCGCCTGTGCAGACAGTGCTCACACTTCACCAGTACGAGCTCCTGACCCTTCATAGGAGATCTACCGGTGAATTGTTTTGCTTCACCACATTTTTACCCTGCTCAGTTTGCCTGGAGCTCCTCACTGCTTTGACCCACTAGGGTGAGTAAAGCAGGTGTAGCTCAGGGACCAGTAAGGGACCCACTTGCCTCTCTGATTACCTGCCTGCTTGTCCACTTGCCCTAGGACTGGACAAGGAGCTGTTTGCTCACCTACTTTGCCTTTTCGAGTGCTGCTCTGACATATTGGCACCCATGAGAATCCTAATTGCTTTAGGACGGTTGCATCCCAGCACAGCAGGTCTGCTTGGGTGGGTGTTCTTGCATGATGCAGCTTCTTTGAAGGGCCTGAATTCTGGGATTAGCCAAAAATTTCCTCCCTGGGAGGGTGCTGGGCTGGCAGGTGTGAGGGAAGTCCAGCCCAGCATCGTCCCGGGGAGGGCAGTGATGTCCCTGACCCTCGGCGTGTGTCCCGGGCATCCTTGTGCCCGGACCGATCTGGGGCGGGGAGGGAGGGTCGGGAGAGGCTCCGGGTGCCCCCACCTGTCGCGCCAGCGGTGGCACATCTGGGCGGCGCGCGGGGGCACATCTGTCTCCATGGCGACGGGGCGCGGCGGGGGGAGGGGGGGGCCGCGGATCCGCCGCCCCGCCCCGGCGCACGGAGCGGCCGCGGACCGAGCGCAGGGAGGCGGCGGCGGGG
>JAWWEU010000160.1:23803528-23824159 GCA_035583155.1 Acropternis orthonyx
CCCGGGCGCCCGGAGCGGCCGCGCACCGCGCGCCGGGAGGCGGCGGGGGGGGCGGCGCGGGGGGCGGCCCGGCGGGCGGCAAGCGCGGCTCTCGGCGCCCTCGCCGCCAGCGCTGCCCTCCGCCCTCGCCGCCGCTCCTCCCGGGCACGGACTTCGCGCGGTGCCGCCCGGTCCGGACCGGGTGCCGCCATGGGGAGCCGCTTCTCCAGCATCCCCGCGCTGCCCCGCGGCGGCCAGGGCCGCCTGCACCGCGCCCGCCACCACCGCCTCAAAGGTACGGCTCGGTCGGCACCCCCGGCACCCCCGGCACCCTGAGCATCCCCTTCAAGACGAGCACCCGCGGTATCCCACGGCACCTGAAGCGCCCCTGCAGCCCGAAGGGCGATGGGTGCTCTGGACACCCCGAGGTGGGATGGGCACCCAGGCAGGACACAAATCCCGAGCACCCCAGGGACCCCAAATTGGGATGAGATCTCTCGGTACTCATGACAGCCCGAGTAACCCACGCCGGACAGGCATCCCGGACACCTTGAGACAGGCTGGGCTGTCTGGACACCCCGGGATGGGATGGCTCCATGCCTGGCACCCCGTGCCCTCCCGCGCTGTGAGTTCCCCTGCCATGCTCCCATCGCTATCGCTTCGTCGCCGGCAGTGCTCCATGGGTGGCTGATTGATGCACAGGTCTTTCCAGGCAGAGTTGCCCCGGGAAAGCAAGGAATAACAAGTCAGAGGAGTTGGGCCACCAAAGAATGCCAAGTGTTTATCAGTGAATGAAGGCTTTTTGGTGTCTCTTCTGGGTGCTTCAGGAATGTGTGTGTACATGGGACTGTCAGTCCTATTTGGAGGAGGGCAGGCGGTATTTGGGGCTCCTCGTTCAGCTTATGCAGCTATTCTGCTCCTCATAAGGATGAAATCCCTTTTCTGAAATCTTGGGGACCTGTTGGGACCAAATGGGATGGGGGTGACTTCTGTAATGTGAGCAGGAGAGACTATCCAAGGTTTCCTCCATCCCTGCCCTTTTTTATCCCCTTTTGCTGTAAGCTGAGAGGGTGGTAGCAGAAAGTGATCCATCATTAATGAAAGGGATTTCCTTGGGCAGCAGTACAGTCCATGTATATTCAACACTACCTGGGTACCCCTTCACTAAGCTCATTTTCGCAGCCAAAGGCACTGGATGATGGGGGGTAAAGGATGTTAGACATCTCTCTGTAAGCAGGGAATGAGAGAAGGTGCTGCTCCCACAGCCCTTTCAGATCATAACTTGTTGCAGTTTCCGCTGTGTGTTGCAGAATTTGCAACCACCAGCATGGAAAATAGGGATGGTGCTCATTTGTACTGAGCTTTTGGACACTCCTTTGGCGTGGTCTAGGGGAGTGGAAATGGTTAATGGTGAGCTGGGGAACTGGCTGTTACCCTGAAGGATTTTCTGATACTTGCATTATTCTTCTGTTACACCTCCCTGCTCCCTTCCTCTCTACTTGGATGATTCAGAACAGTTGTGTGAACTGAAGATGATTGTATCATGGCTGCTTTAATGGCCATGCAAGGAGACATCAGGAATGCTCACTGCTCTGTCAGGGACAAAGTCAGAAACTGAGCCCAGGCAATGGCTCTGCTTAAAATTAGACTTGCAAGGAGGGGGCTGCTGAACCCTAACCAGTGAACCATCATCCTCTGTCAAATGCAAACATGAAGGCACACGCAGTGCTGTAGTAGTTGGTATGCAATTGTAAACTGCCAGCGAGGATTTGTCTCTTTAAGAATCATGCTGTCAGCTGGAAGTCTTTCTGGAGCAACCTTAAGCAGATAAGAATTTATAAACTGGAGCCAGAAGGGACACTGCCACTTAATCCATTATCAGTGGCTTATGTGAGATTTTGAAGATGCTCTGTATGAATCACCTGATTTGGGAGGGGGGGAGTTTTTGTGTTAATGGCACTGTGTGTCTTTATTTCTTCCTTTAATTTCCATTTTAACTAAATTTCTACCTGTGCTGAGGCAGCAAGCAAAAATGTTTTCAAGACTGTAATGTAGCAGAGCATTGAAACAATTTTTATTTGGAATAAAGACTGAACAAGGCATTGCCTTTGTTGTAAAACCCAAGCAACTGCCAGGGACAATATGTGCCTTTTCTGTCTTTTTTTTTGAAACCAGACTGCCTCAGGTCCTACATTTAAATGCGGAATAAACAAGTCTGATTGCATTTGACAGGTTTCTGTAAAGTGGACTCGAGGCATAGCAGTGAAAGTATGAATGTCATACAGTTTTTTTACATATCTGCCATTTAACATTTTGTAAAGTGAATTACAGTTGAAGGTCCCCAGTTGTTCCTCCATCAGTGTCTGGCTCAGCGTTAGGGGTACTGAACTTTGATAAGCTGGCTGCCATCTAGTACTTTCTTCTGTGACAACCTCTTCCTAAGTTGGTGTCAAGGAGTGATTTGGGCTCATTCTTACTAAAGAAGAAGCTATGATTGCACTGTTTCCCAGGGTGGTCTGGGGACTTTGAATTGAGTCCCTCAACCTTACAAGTTCATCTCTGCTATATTAAAAGTAAGACCTCTGTACATGGTAGAGTTGTTGCCCACCTGTGCTGAAAATTTTTACACCTTTCTGTTACCCCAGCTAGAAACAGTCACCTTCAGTTACATAAATCTTCTGAAGACCATGTGATACTTTTGGTGGTGTTAAAGGCATAACACAGAAATCTCAGGAAAGCTGATATGGCTGGCAGAATACTTGCTTTGCTTTTAACGGTCATGCATAAGGAGGAAAGTTCCCAACTTTTTTTCTGAGACTTCAGCTGCAGTTTTAAAACTGGGTAACTAAAATAGGCAGGTCTTTACTGAAGGTGCCTGCAAGAGTAAACCTGGAACCCCAGGCTGATTGATGATTTTAGAGTTGCTTCATAAAAGCAGCCCTTCATAAAAGAACTTCACATTGTTGTTCACTAGAAACTGCTATATGTGAGCACTTTGGAATTACTTATTTCAAAGCAGTACGTCATGTCTGGATTGTTAATCCAGAATTTGGTGCCACAGTTGTGCCTGCAGGGTCTGGCTGGTTTGGAGTCAGTGAAAACCAGTCAGTGGAAACAGAAGTCCTCCAGGGCTACAGCTGATAGATGCCATGTCCTGATGGAGCTGTTAAACTGTAGTCCTGGACAGTGGTTGGAAGGAGATTGTCACTTGGTGATATCATGATGGGGAGGTTGAGGTGAGGTTATTTTCAGCATTCCTGTGAGTATTTCCCTTCCCATAACCCAGATGTGTTTGTTTGTCAGGGGTGATGGAAGGTGATCCGTTGTGTACTTTCCTAATGCTGAGCAAAAGATTATGATTATCCGGTAACAATCTCCTTAATGATGCAGCCTGATAAACTGCAAGAAATTTTTGCTGTCCACCCTCTCCGAAATATGGTTTGTGATAACTACCAAACAAGGTGAATATGGCTGTTTGGAGTGGAACCAAGTGGGAAAACTCCAGCAGAGTCTCATCTCCTTGATTCTGAGAAGAAAAAGATCAACATGTACTGGTTTTTTGCTTGTATCAGGGCAGTCTGGCTTGAGCTGTTCCATCCAAGGAGACTCCTGTTGTTTCCTAAGACATACATCCCCAGCTCAACCCATCTCCCTGCCCCAAGGTTCTTCCAAGATGGTCTGTTCATTTTCTTCTCTTAACTCTCCTTACTGATTCTGGTGTGGCTCAGTAAATTCCCCTCCTTGCTTAGTGTTACATCTTCCCAATCTCTGACTGTTGCATTCCTTCCTAGGTGCTGTTCAGTCTTGCTGGACGTGAGGGCTGTGTACCCTTTTAGGGCTTTTGTGTAGTTCCTAGCTTTGCTGGTCCAGGGTGCTAGAAATGCTGTTTTTACTAGCCCTCGGGTCAGAAGTGAGACACAGGACCTGTATGCTATATCTGTGTTCCATGGACAAGTAGCTCTTTATCCTCGCTTGTCTCCACATCCTCAGCTTCAAGAAGTCTTAGGCATTGCTGTAGACAGCAGATCAATATTACATTGTAAAAGGTAAGAAGTATTACTGTCTCCTTTCTTAAATCCTCTCCTCTCACCTCCTACTCAGGTTTGGTGCTCTTTCCTGAGCCCCCTCTTGCCTTGGAAGGTAGATTTCCACGGTGAGTGACAGCAAGCAGGATTTCTTCCTGTTGATTTTCTCACAGGTTAATATACCTTATGATACTTAAGTATCATAAAAGTATCACATGCAACAGAATGTATGAACAGTATTACAGAAAGACCGTGAACTGTCAGGGATTATCTTTTCAGCAGTGGGTGATTACTCATGGGTTATTCTTTTTTATTTGTATTACAGTGGCATCTGGAGGCTTCCATCTGAGTCATGTTGTGCTGGGTACTTCCATGGTCATCTGTACTTACTGCTCATTCATACAGATAGCTTTGACTCATGTGTCTGAGTGGTCTCAGTGGGATTATTTGAGGTTTATATCTCCAGAGTATCACATGAAGCAGACTGGTACCTTGGCAGGACAGTTCTTAGTCTGTTCTTTTGCTAGGAAACCAGAAGTCAGAGTCAGCAGTGATTTGATGAAGGGTGTTGCCACCTTTCTGACTGCAAGCCCCCAGAATGGCAGCCTGTCGTGCAGAACTTTATCAAGAAGGCTGTGGCTTTCCTGCTTTCCCTGGCCCAAGGAGGGTGCCAGTCATGATTGTACTTTCTTTGCCTGCATTTCTGCAGTTGTTGTTCCAAACATTATATCCTACCGACTTATAAATATGTCAGACATTTTTTCTCCTTTCATTGGTGTTTTATGAGCTTGTGAAATACATGCAGAAGATAGTAATCTGGCTTGTGTAGGCATTTCAATAATTGTATATTGTTGAAAGACTATCCTGCTGCCAGCTCCATTTTATGCACTCACTAGATAAAACTAAGGGGGGAGTAAAAGGCCATCAGCAACTGATGGTGGTGGGACTTAGAAGCTGGGATGCAAGCAGTGCACTGGGGGGATACCAATAGTGATGCTGTGAGATAACCTTAGCTCCCATTGCTGTCATAATTGATTCTTCTTTGAAGTAGTATTTCATTTTCTTCTAGCCTTACAGAGTCAAAAGTTTCATCATTCAAGGCTTTGAAGAATGCCTCCTGCTTTCTGCCTTTCTGCTTTCATTCTGTCCTGGGTCATGCTTCTTTCCCTCTGACCTGTCAGTGTGTCTGGGTTATAGGTATGAAGTTTTTCCTGCCTGAGGTTCTCAGGTTTATATGACCTTCTGCCAAGCACTACATTTTTTCCCAAGCTTTTAAACTGCCTAAAACAGCTCAGTGTTCCAAACAGAACAATTTATTGATCTTACTTTTCCTTTCCCATTGTCCTTTTCATAAGATGTTGAACTCTGCAGCTTGTCAGAAATTTCACAGAAAATCATGTAGTGTCTTGCCCATGGGTGATTCTCTGTATTTTTCAGGGGCAAGAAAGGCTAATCTTTAAAACCAATAGTAACCAAAACATCAGTGGGGTGATGGTGCTGAAAATACTAGTGCCAGGCTCAGGAGCAGCTATAAAAAGCAAATTAAATACTAGAAATTGTAAGGGAAGCCAAACGGAAGAAAATAGAGGCCATTAATAGATTGCTGTGTAAATCTGAATGTTGTGTGTTGTTCTGGTTCATGCCCTTCCAAAATCTTAAGAAAGACACAGAACTGGAAAATGTTCAGAGAAGAGCAACAGGGACAGTTGTAAGTCTGGATAATTTTATATAAGGAATGATTGAATAAACTAGGACTCTTGTCTCTGGAAAGAGAGACAACCAGGATGGAAAATGAGGGGCATGTAAAGAAGGGGCAGAGCTCCTCTCTTCACTGTCTCTTCCAGTACAAGAATTAGGAGCACATCAAATGAAGCTGATTTCTGCTCCTTTTGAACAGAAGCAGCCTGTAACCATCTACAGCAGTTAGTTGCTCAGCAGAACTCATTAATAGTGGATGGTATGGATGCTAAAATTGGTCCAGTTTTATGAGAGGTTGGAGGAGGTCATGAAAGAGGAATCCTTTGAAGTTTGTGGTGTACAAAGACCACACACTCGCCCTGCTCATATTCGCTTCCCAAGGGCATCTTTCTAAGGCTACCTTGTGTTTAACTGATAAGGTTAGTGCTGAAGTGAGAACTCCACAACACTGAAAGCTGGAGTTGGATCATTCAGATGTTGCAATGGTAGCTAGAGGGACAGAGCCTGTTCTGGTCTTCACTGGTCTCTAGCCAGATCTATCCTCTTTATCCCTGCCTGGCTGTTTACAGAGTGGTTCATTGCCACGAAAGCCTCAAAGTCACGCACAGGCTTTATTTGGCAGACGGAAGAGATTGTGATGAGGTCCCTGTATAAGCTTTCCTGAATGAGGCTGTCTGTATTTTGACAAATACAGTTGCTTCTGCATCTGTGGGCTCTGTTGGAGTAAGAGAAAGCAGGTTCTCTTTGCTTACATTGACCTCCCAATGACAGAAACCTAAGGAGTTCCCACTTCATTTTGTTTCCTAGACTGTTGAAATAGCAGTTTTTGTGGATATTCCCATATCTGGGAAGATTTCTAATACAGAGGCCTGGAACATTTCATATTTGGCAACTGTTCTTACCTACTGCTGCTACAATAATTGCAGGAATCAGCTACTTCTGCATTGCTGAAATTGTTGCCCGTGGCAAGTACGTAAGTACAGGTTGTTTTACATACAGTGTGCACCTTCACGGTGGCTACTTATTTCAAGCTGGGGATCCACACATGCTCTGACTTGGTCTGCCTTGAAATTTTAGGACATCTGAGTAATCCAATTCTGAGCTGTCTCAAGGAGTGGGATCTGCAACACTCATGTTTCAGGATTGTCTCCATCTGGAAACGGTTGATCTAAGATTAACCTTAATCACAGCACCGTGCAGGTGCTCAGTGCTGTGCTGCAAACTGCCAAATCCCAAAGCAGTTTCTCACTGTAATCACAGCACTGTGCAGGTGCTCAGTTCTGTGCCACAAGTACCAAAGTAGTTTTGGGGGTGAGAGCTGAATTTTAACTAAAGTTAGGGTCTGTCTGGCAATGGCTCAAGTTTCTCTGAGTTTCTGAGACATATACTGATGTGAGCTACCTTTTAACCTGGCTAACTAGGGCATTGCTAGCTGAGTAGATGGGGAGGAGGGCAGACTTGTGGTTGCTTACCCATACTAAGGTCTGGGGTGATGCAAGTATGTGGTTAAAATTGAAGTGGGGGAAGTTTTTATCTCCATTCATTCTTGGGAATCCTGAGATGACAAAAACGTGTTGTATATAAAATACTAGTTCATGTTTACACTACTGGTTATGTGGCCTTTCAATTACAGGCTTAAAATAGGATTGTGTTTTAAAATTATGGAGTGGAGGGTGCCATGGTGGTGTTGTGTTTATACAATCCTCCATTAGTCTACCTTGGTTCAGCTCTTTGCTGAAGCATGGGGAAGGATTCTCAGCTCTCAGAAAACTGTCAGGTTAAACTGTAGGGCTATTTTATACAAAATTCTGGAAAGTAAGTGTTAATAGTTCGCTGTCAGCCTCCGCGATAAAATGCCATGGCAGGTTTTTCAGTTGAAAAAAATCCCACTTAATGTAAACTTTCTTTTTTTTAAACAGTAATAACATTTTAGTAAGAACAAATCAAAAAGTACTGGCATTGCTCATGGAGTTTCCCTCCTCTGTTGTTTTGTATTCAGTATTTGAGCTTCACACTGGTAACACTGACACTTCCAGGTGTTCCTCTATGTGTGGTCTTACACACACGTGCATGGGTGCATGCAGGGATTCTGTGTGGACTTGATCTCATAGTTTTTATGATATAATCAGAACACGTCCTATGTCTAGCGCCAGGATTTGTGAAGATTATTCAGCAAAGCAATGACCAGGTAGCTCTGTAAGTAGCTGGTGCTGCTGGCAATAACTAGCCAGTGGGTTACGAAAGAGAGAACCCAGCTTCTGATGAGCCAAGGGATGCTAAGCAGAACTGGAAATCTGGGATCCTTTGTCCCCAGTGGAATTAATCATGGACACTTTCGGAGTATTGTTTTTTTTACTTGGGGAGCTGAATGGGAATATGAAAGCCTTTGCCAGCAGCTCCTGTCTGAACATCCCTCTGGCTTCACCCTGCTGGAAAACTGTGGTTCACACCCTGGCCCGGTCAGAAGAAATGTAATCATGTAGTGCTTGATTCATTCTAATTTACATTGACTGCCTATATATCAACATATGATTTAAAAACCCCACTGATCGTCTTTTACCCTCTGTTAGCCATAAGCTCTGCTTCATTTCCCTTTAACTGCTACTTGGATGAAGATGTGACTGTTTTTCGTGCTCTGCTGCTCATCAACACCATCTAATGTAAAGTTTAGTGTTGGGTCTTAACTTACTACTGGACAGGCTTTGGCCAGATAAGCCAAGCAGACATAGAGACAGAGTTTATTTACCATCTGAATTCCATATCTTCATCAGAAAGTTAGTTCAGATCTCCTCCTGAAGTGATACCTCTTTAATATTGCATTTAATTGTATTGGTATTACTCATAATTTCTTTGATTTAGGCAACTGGTGCCATTGTGTTTCTAAATATCTTCCTATCTTGCAAAATCATTTTTGTCCATGATGAATGCCAGTTTTTTATACTTAACAAGTATTTACTAGGCAGGAAGGGAAGAGACGGTTTCCCATAGAAATATTGAGTCACTGTAGAAGATGGAACACAAATAACTGTAAATGCTGCAAACAGAATCTGTGCATTATGTGAGTGAATGAGTCACTTCAATAGATGTGATATAAAATGGAAAAGAGAAAATGTTCCTCACTAATTGATTATGTTAATCAAATACAGGAAGAGAAGGAGTAGCTGAAATTTATTTTCTTTATTAAAAAATGCAGTGAAAACACAATGAGGGAGCTGGGTGACGTCTGATGTCAGTACTGGATTTCTGCATTCCTACTCCCATCCCTGTATATCATTTAGTGTACCTATTTTAATGGTATGACTCCTCAACAATCACATCCTTAACAGACATGAAATAAACTAAAGGTGCAAAAAGTTCTTCCCTAATTAAAACCACAAATACATTTTGTTTTTAAAGGTTTAGAGCTGACACACCAAGAGATAAGTACTGACAGCTGAGAGCTTTGCACCTCTTTGCTTGAAATCTGCCCTGCATCAGTTGTGAAAGAAAGTTCTCGCCATCTGCTGGGTGCCTCAGGGACCCTGGAGATCATCTGCTGTCCCGTGCATTTCCTTTGGACAGTTGTTCTCAGACCCTGCAGGCTGGAGGACTTAGCAGAGAGGTTAAGGAGCAGCTTAAGATTTCAGCCACAGAAGTTCTGCAGGTGGGATCTGTAGCAGTGAATGGAGTGAGCTGTGGTTGCTCTTGAAGCTCAGGAGGAGAAATTACCGAGTGATGGGTGGGAACAGTGACCGAGGGTAAACTCCCAATTTGGGAATGTTAATGCTGCATCCATTATTAATAAATCCATAGAAAAAGAAAAAATGCTGTGCTGCAAATGAAGCTGTAACACGGGGAACTGGCAGGCAAAATTAAAATTTTATACTTGCCGTGGTCTTACAATAAAGGTTTTGTGATACACATCCAGCAATGCCGCTATAAATAGTCTCGTTATCTAATCTTCCAAGTCAGAGTATGACAGAAGATTACAAGTAAGAAAATAGTTCAGTGTAGCTTTTAGCTGTTTTCCCACTGCTTCCCTTGCTTCTGCTGGAGCGTTATTACTGTGTCCCTTGTAATTCGTATGGAGACAACATTATTCAGAAGTACAGAATGTCACTAGGAGGAGCAGAGTTCAGAGAAAACCCAGAAGATTTATGACATAGTTTAGATAAGGCCATGGAGGAACTGAGATGAGGGAAGTAATGACAACTCTCAGTCCAACAGCATTTTTTAGGATGTGCTGAGAACTTCTTCATGCCAGCTCCATTGGGTCAGATAAAGAGCAGGGCATGCTTTAATAAGGTATTCTACACGCTTGGTTGCAGAGGGAACCCTTTTGTTAATAAATAATCCAGACACACTAAGCTCTGCCCACATGGGTCTAGGATCTGATCCAAAACCAACAGAAAGTCTTTAGAAAATTTCACAGAGATGCAGCTAGCACAGAGAAAACATCTTTTTCCTTTTGATCTTATTTCCAGTGGGGGAAGAAGGAGCTGGCTGGTGGCACAGTTGATAAGCCCTCTCCTCCTCTCTCAATGCCTTGCTGGGAATCAAATCCTCATTTTTGACCCTTCCTGGGAGACCCCCTGGCCTGTTTCACATGGGGCACCTGAAGTCAGTGAGAAGGGCTGGGTCTGGGAAAGCTCCCCTTGAGCAGGGGCAGCTGAAAAAGACCTTCTGCAGCCTTTGTGCATGGACAGAAATAACCCTTTCCCACAGAGGATTGTTAGGTCACTTTCTAAATAGTTGTGGAGTTTTCTTGTGTGGCCATGGGAGGAGGCATGAAGGCTGTTGTAGATCTGGAACCCCGTGAGATTTGAACCATCCTCTTTCTGCTATATGAGAGTAGTTTGGAAGGCTTTGAGTGTTTGTTCAAACCCCAGCACAGCTCACCTGCTGCAGGGTGTCTCTCCTACCATGTGGTTTGGAGGAACCTCTCCACTAGCACCATGTTGGCATGTGTCCTGGCACCTCAGAGGACCATGACAGTGGGCACATGTGTGTTGTCCAGCCATGGTCAACTGTGGGAATCTTCTGTGCCTTTATCACACCTTCTTATAGAGGTGCTACAGAAATGACAGAACTTGAGGAACTGAACCACACTGCAGCTATTGCAGGGAGGCAGGAAAGAGTTTGTGCCATTCCCTTGTCCTAAGATAGGTTGATGTATAGAGAGATAAAATGATTTATTTATATTTGCACCACAGTTCAGCAGGAGGAAGCCTCAATTAATCTGTTGGACGTGTTAGCCCTGCATCCGTCAATTCCCATTGAGTTCATGTGATCCAGACTCGGGACCCAGTTTTTCTTTCTATGGAAATGCTAAGACTTAAGGTCTTTCTCTGTGTTCCTGGATCACTGACCCAGTTGAGCAGGCATTCGTCTCCATCTCTGCATGTCACTTCCTCCTTGCCCAGCAAAGCATCAGCAGCATCCTTCTGAGAGGACGCAATGGCGTTCAACTACCACTGACTCACTTGGGCTCTTCTTCTCTTGCAACCCCCTGAAAAGCATCCTTAAATATTGTTTAAAGTACAAGAGTCAAAGAACATAGCTGGTTAGCTGACCTGGAGCCCAATACTGCTAGCAAATTCTTTCCCAGTCCAGATTCTGGTATTTCAGCTTAAATTCCCAGGTGTAAACAATTACAGGTGCTGGCAGGTGAAATGCTTTCTGGACATGGGCTTTCTCATGCTGTAGCCTGTTCGGCAGGAAGGAGAGTTACCTTCTCATGATTAGATTCTGCAGGCAGATCAAATTTGCTGTTGGAACAGAGGTTTTATATATAGTAAAATGCTCCCAGGTGTGCTTTTTAGTAGCGCTTCTGGGCTAAAGCAGGGATTTATTAATAAGAGGCACCCAAACCTTATTATGCACTGCAGCAAAGCTGGAACAGGATGCTTTTGCTCTGATTCAGGGAGCTGATTGAATTCAGTGACAGATGCCAAGTATTTATGTCCTTGCCTGAGTTTATCTGTTAAATTTGAAAGTGTTAAAAGCAGGAGTTATTTTTGGAATAAACATATTAAATAGTGATGGAGAGTTCCAGCTGGGTATTGGTAGGACGGCATTTGATTGTTACATGTTTTGGCCAAAATATACTGCTCAGGCCATCAGAACAGAAAACTGTGGGTGTAATACATTGCTCTGGATTTGCTTCAGAATACTTGAGTTCAGAGAGCCCAATGTTTTGCTTGTGACATTGCTTGGTATCATGAAGAATACAGTTGAATTACATGTATATGTACAATACATTGTCACACAATTGTAATAATTGCTGTAAAGTTCCTGACAATTGTCCATATTTCTACATTAACATGTGTGTCCCCGGGATGCTTTTTGAATTTTACGGTTTCTGGCATATTGACAAATGTCCAAACTCTAGAGAAGTCGTTAATTGGCTTGGAAATGATTGCCACCACATCTCTTGGTTGCTTTTGCTAATTGTCTTTCCTACCAGTAGTCTTTTGAGCTTCCATGTTTAATTTATTCTGTAACATCACCTAAAATAGCCTCTGGCCTTTAATTTGTTTATAACTAGTTATTGATAATTTTAATTTATTTCAATTTTAGTATCACCTCCTTAATGAGTATTTTACCCTATTATTTAGGATAAAACAAGTAATTACTATTTAGCCTTTTAATCTGTCCATGGGCCATCTTGAAGCCCTTGAATGGTGACTCTTTACAGATGAACCAAGACTCAGGGTGAGGGTGAACAGCTGACCCATAAACTCCAGGCAAGTTGTCGCAATTCCAGTGCCTCTGAGCCATCTTGTGCCTCAAAAAGTAATGCTGCTTACAAATCGCCTTGTGCTGTGCTCCATCAAATGCTAAGATGCTGTAGTTATTTATGACAGTTAAAATCTCCTGATGTATTCAAACAAAAGCCAAACATATAGGAAAAACATGTCCTGTGGAGGAAGGCTGCAGTATGAAGAATGGCTTGTTTTGTCTGCAGGTCACATTGATGGGCAAGCTAGAAATACATGCAAGAGATGGAGACCTGAATGGGCTAGATTTAAGGGGAAACTCCATAGCTGCTGTCACTGGACTATTTTCAGGTGTTTGGATGAGTGAATGACCCAAATATAGTTTAAGCCTATGACTATCCATTTTAATAGCAATGCAAATACAGTAGGTGAAGGCTGAGAGTGCTGCATCTAATTTAGCAGTGTTGCTTTAGCAACATTGTGCAGGATGCAAATAGTCTCCTTGGTAACACTTCCTAAGTGTCATTAGATAAGCGATGGTTATAAACACGGAAGCAGATCAGAACGAGAGACATGCTCTTGTGCTGTGCCTTTTTATAGCCCCAGACATCACGATTAGCAGGATGGCAAGAGGAGAGAGGAAAGCTGGATTGTAGCACTTGTGAGTGCTTTATGTGTTGTGCTTTGGAAAAGCACACCAAGGTGATGGGGTTTTCTGATTTGGTTTTCAATAAAGGTAGAGGGTTGTCCCTGCCCTGCCCAGTTGGCATAGACATACATTAAGTGTCCTACTGCTTCTCCAGCTGATGCAGAATGCAGATGTTAACACTCCTGCCCTCTAGTCTAATGGCATACTGATGTCATAGTGAGTTCTGGATCTACAGGCTGGGAAGGGGAGAGGAAAGGAGACCCCAGAGCTCAATATGAGCGTGACCCTTCCATGTTCACCCTGGAAAGGCGAAGTTTGAGGTGGTGATGGAGGATCTGCCCCTGGGCTGGGATTAAGTACAGGATCTGCTCCCCTTCTGCCAAACTTCCTCTGTCTCACTATTCATTGTCAGTGGGTTACCTCTCCAGAACTGTATTTGGCATTCTGTGTTGAATTCTGAAGACCCTTTCCTAAGGATCAGCAACAGAGCAGAGATGAAGGTGAGAAGGGGGTTTAGTTAGTCCTCAGAAACAGGGCAGCTGTTTCTGCTGTTAGCATTGCCATACATGAATTGAGGCAGAATCCCACTGAGGAATTCATCCAAGGAATCTGAATGCTTGATGATGTCAACTGGAGCACATGAAAGACAGTGGAAGGAGCCAAGTCCCCAAGAGCATCAAAATAGGCTTATTCTGGTTTGGGATAAAAGTCTGAAAGGGCAGATGGTTTTGTTTTATCATGAGCTTGACCCTGTGTCGATAGAGGCAGACAACTGGTGGACTTTTGCATTTTTTGGAAATACTCTGAACCAAAGACCAGACCCTTTCAGGAGAACAGCTCCCTATCTGTGATTTTCAGGTCCACACACAAAACCAGTGACTGGAGACTGTCCAGGGTTCCCTTTTCATTTCAGTGTTGGGCAGCACCTTGCAATTTAGATACACGGCAAAAGACTGACTGCATTTTTTCCATTTTAATGGAAAAAGGAATTCACATGTCAATAGTCTATTTTTTTACAAAGAAAACCCAGGAAAAACAAAGCAACCAACCTCCCACAGACTTTTTTTGCTCCCTAATCCTTTTGGAATTTATCCATCTTTGTATTGCTCATATCTCCTGGTCTCTGTTGTAAATGTCAGTGCTAATTAATGAGACCTTGGTCCTCTGTGTAGTTGAGTAACAATTCAACATTTGTTTGTGAGATGTGTGCCCTTCCATCTCCCCTTCCCGGGGAATACACTGGGGCTGTTAGCCCTGTGTGTGACAAGCTGCAAGAGAAAGTCTGAAACATCTCTCTACCTCTGTAGTGTCAAAAACATTCAGGTGAAACACTCTTGATCTGGGTGAGAGAAGGGTTTCCTAAACAGTCTAGAGATTAAAATGGAATATCTTGGGTACCCTTATTGAATTTCCCCCATCCTATCCCATCCCATCCCATCCCATCCCACCCCTGTGCTGGGCTCCTGAGACTCTGAAGGCACTGGTGAGTTTTCTGCTTTGAGAAGGAGACATTGGAGCCACTGGACCTTCCAGCCTTAAGGCAAAATGTTGCTGCTTTTTCTGTGCAGCATAACAGTCTTCATGCAGTGGATTTTGGGAATAATTTGAAGGGGAGATTTGGCTCTGCATCCAAATTATTCTCCAGTAGAGAGTCTGAGTAGCTATTCTTCACCACCATGGCTTTTGGCTTAGTGGGACATGAGAATTTGGACAAATGACTCTTAAATTGTAGCTCCAACCCTCAACCTGCCCTTCCCTCTGCTGTATGCATTTCTGCACAGGACAGCCAAGCTGATGTGTTTCTGTAACATGTCATTTGGATCCTGAGTCCTTAAACCAGCTTGCATAGGAAAATTATTTCTGATGCAGAGAGATGGGGTGTAGCTCGTGCTTCCTTGGGAGAATCAAAGGGCAGGAGGGCCAAGTGCAGTTGCACCAAAGTCATCCCAAACAGCATCTCTGCATGATGCCAGCTCCTTGCCTGTTCAGCAGAAAGAGTGATGCTTTTGTATTCCCTGCTCTGCTTCCTGCAGCACCTGGGTTTTCCTTGGAGATCTCCCATTCACACATGGAGCCTGCCTCAGTTCTTGGGACTGACAGGAGTGCAGGGCCTCATGGTGAGGCTGTAAGCCAGAAATCCCACAGTCTCACCTCACGCACCTGAGACTGGAGAGCTCATGCCATTGTACAGTTACAAATTCCCCTAAATCAGTGTTTCAACGCAAGTAAGGCAGCTCTGGCTTTTCTGAGATGTTGTGTTGTTTTAGTTTGTTCATAGTGGGAATCAGGAGTTTTACACCCAGTTGTGGCTTCCTAACCCAAAAGGAAAACCCTTCTTTTCTTTCTTGATCAGTTGATGCTGTGGGTTTGCCATGCATCTTTAGTTAGAGATGGGAGAGCAGTGTGGGATCACACTGTGGCTCTGACAAGGGATGCTCACTCCCACCTAGGGCAGTGACAGACATTGCTCTCCAATTCCTACCCTGCACTGCTCCTGTCCTGTGCACTGGCTGCTCTGTATCTGCCAGCCAGGCTCCCCCAGGCAGCCACGCAGGGCCGGATGCTGCTCCTCATGCACTCCTGGCAATAGGGGTGGTCTGTAGATGAGGACTGAAGTGTGTCCCTACAATAGGAGGACATCCCAGTGCCCAACCCAGCAAACCAGACTCCTGTCTCTAACCTGCCCATCCTCATCTCTGGTTCTCACTATTCTGCCTCTTTCTGTGAATATGTTCCTTCCTGCTTTTCTTCACAAAAAATTAGAACAGATCGCAGCCAAAAATCCTTCCCAAGAAGCTGGTGCAGCCACAGGGCAACTCTGCCTTTGACATAGAAGCCCCTCATTCAGTATTCACCTCTCACGACAGATGATTTTTGGCTGCTCTCTCTTGCTCAGATACGGGTGTTCTCTGTCGCTCGCCAGGCGCTTCCTCTGCAGCTGGGAGCTGCTTTCACCCTGTGCAGTGACTCGCCCTGTGTTGGACTGTCACCCTTCTTGGTTATTTTTATATTTTTAGTGGCCTTCCTTGTGCAATAACATGAACTATCTTTTTTCTTTTTTCTTTTTGATAAGCATCTTCTTAGCAGAATATTAATGCATATAATTAAGATAACATTTGGCTCTTGAATCACACTGTTCATCCTGAAATTGTCTTAATTACACAGCTGCTCCTCTAGAATGAAGCTCTCTTTGTTTCAAAGCTTAAATACGGAAAAAGGGGCAAATTTCTTCCTCCAAGGAGAAAACCTCCATTTCAGATTTCTAGCCATGCTGGAATCAGTAGCGTTTCTATTTTAAGGATGGGGGGAAACAGGGGAATAGTACTGCTGATTTTTGTTTTAATCTTCTATGCAGGGAGTAAGCCACAACCCCCCTTGATTTATCTTGCTGGAGTTTTTTCTGAATTATTGAAGGTAAAAATCTTGAGAATCTTGTGTTGGTTCACATGCAGTTCCTCTGGTTTTCCACTCTCTCTGACATCGTGAAGCTCAGGCATCCCGAACAGCCAGATGAAATCTATAGGATAAGGCACCTGCTTTTCAGCAGCTTCCAGTTTGTGAAGCATAAACCTAGCATTGAAACCAGCCTTAACCTCTCAGTGTTACAATAACACAGAAAAAAGTGCTTCAGACAAGTTTACAGAATTATTTCATCCTTTTGCAAGGCAGCTGAAAATTTATGTTGAATTTTGCTGTCAATTCTTCTGCTTTAAACATTGCTGCTGTAAACTATCAGCCCCTCTTGTGAGTACATTGTGCTTGGAATGATGCAGTAAATCAGATTATAGCTGCCCTTTATTAACTCCAATGCACGAGATTTCAGCAGTGGAGGTTTGATTCAGAGGAAATGAATGAGGATAGTTAAAGTCAAATATAAATAGAGCTCATTAAAAAACAAACAAACCAGCCTCTGTTTCATTATGTGACTCTTAACTGTACCATGAGAGTAGAAGTAGCTCTCATTAAAGTCTCCTGGCAGCCGCCTTCTCTTTGTCTTCTTCTGCCAAGTTGCTCATGAACTCCTAGGAGTTCCTGGGGACATGAACCCGACCTGCACCTTGGAATGGGACAGAAAGGGAGAAAGCAAACAAAAGAAGCCTGTGTGCATGTGAGCATACTCTTGCCAGCACATCCACATCCCATCCGAGCTCCTAATTGCATCTGTGCAGGGTACCACCACTCCCCTGCGCTTAATACCCCTCCTGCACTCCCAGCAGCACCCTGTCCTCACCTGGCTGGGCTAAGCCAGAGGAGCTCTGGCTTGGGAGCTCTGACTTGTCCTCATTTGACCCGTGCTTCAGTTGGGGTTCATGCTGTTGGTGCAAGTGCTGCTGTGGAGCCAGCTCTGCCTTTCCACCAGTGCAGTGCTGCAGTTGGGTGGTACCCCGGAACATGCAGTTCAATCCCAGACTGCTGAGGGAGAGCAGCACCTCTGTGCCCCCCTGACCACCACAGCAAAGCCCAGCATTGCCTGTAAAATGAGAATAAGCTCCTTAAGGCTGATCGCAGTCTGTGGGGAGCCTCTGCCATTGCATTGGCACAGACGCAGGGAGAGCTGACTTACACACTCACTGTGTAGGTGGGTTTGTTCATTTCTGGTGGGTTTTTAAGTCCATATGTTTTGAGGGAAGAGAGAAAGTAAAAAAGCAGAGATGTAGTCAGAGCATGGAATAAATCCAGCTATGGTAACAAAATACAGTGTACAACAGTCTGTGCTGAAGAAGAAGAGGTTGCAAAATGGTACCCATTGCTTTCAGTTCAGTAATGTACCACCAGCCATTATGTTTCATGAGGCTTCAGCTAGTGCCCTAATGAACAGGACATGCTTACCTTTGTGAAATCCTGATTATGAAGGTGCAGTGAATAGGAAAATAGTTCTGAAAAGGCCTATTTGAAAGGAAGACCTGTAGTTCTGGAAAAGGAAGCTACTTTCAAAGCAGAGTTAAAACTTATCTTCTTTTTAAAAGGTTGTATTGAAGACTGAGTCTCATTATGACTTGTGCAAAAGCACAAGTGGGAGATGAATATTCTTCTTAAGGGAATAGAATTGCAATACCTCTTGAGCAAATCTATTCCCACATGAACGAGCAAGCTCTAAAGCAAATAGCAGCTTTATGCTATTTATGATTTTACTCCTGGATCACATGTGGAGCTTTCTAGGGTCCTGGCAGTTGAACTTTTCTCATGGTTTCCCCCTGTGACAAACACCAGTTCAATCCCACTGTCATCCTCAGTTCAATCCCAGCGTTACTAGCACTGGGACCATGAGGTCACAGAGTCCTTGGTGTTGTAAAGCAATGCATCAGCTACTCCTGCTCCCTGGAAGCTTAACTGGCATGATGCCTGAGTGCCCGCCACAAGGGCTCCCACTCTTCCGACTTTATGGGGAAAACCATTCCAAAGTTTTAATTAATTTTAATTCATCATCACAGAGCAATTTGGTGTGTGCAGATGGAAATCAGTAGAGAAGTGTTAGTGTTTTTATGCATACATATGTTTTACAAAAAGAGTTGCAGTTTACTCAGAACCTGGACTGGACTGTGACTGACTGTTTAATTACTGTTCACACAGAAGTAATTTGCAAAGTGTTAATTTCCAAAATCAATGCACTTCAGTCCAATAAATATTTAATGCTTCCATCTGCCATTTTAAAGTTAGTTCCCAACCCTGCTACATGGAGTCTATGAAACAGTTGTCTGCTGTTGACATAAAGAAGGGTTTTGAGACCCAGCTTGCATGGAAATCTAGAAGAAAGCAGTTTCCTGAACCCAGTTATATTCTGTTTACTAGATTAAATATAGATGTGGAGAACACTGAATGCAGAGAGACAGGTTTATAGCAGGTAGGCTGGTGTAAAATTACATCTTAATTTTATGAGGGGAAATACATCAAGTCTTCCTTAGTGAGACTATGACTGCAGGTCCTAGGTCTGAATTTTGGGAGGAATCTAGTTGGAACGTGCAGTATCTTTTCCACTGGGAAAAGCTTAATAAAGCAAAGGGCATAGTGACCATTCCAAAGAGCAAAGAGGCGGTGAAGCCCCTGCCAGCCCAGGCAGGAGGGAGCGTGCGGGGCCATGCTGGCAGCCAGGGGTCCTGCAGGTCGTGGTGGGATGCTGACCTCACTTTCTGGAAAACTGGGGTGGTAAAACCTGTCTCCTTCTGGCTGCACAACAGACTATTTAATTATTGATATTCATGGAGGGTTTGGAACTCTCTGGATGGGAATGCCCTGTGCCAATGCAAATGTCAGTGCTCGCAGTACAACACAGAGGCCTCGATGATTAGTTCTGTTTTACTGTTTTTCTAGTATAATTATGTTTAATTCATGTGTTGTTTCATCAAAGTGTCTGTCACTCAGGGCTTGGCCTCATCTTCTTAAATAGCTGGATGTAAAATTACAATGTGTTCCTCCAGTGAGACCATATTTCCAGAACATCATGACAGCTTTATTATGACACAGGGCTTTCTGTTTAGCTGAACGGATACACTGAATTATCATCTTAAAAAATCAAAATCTCTTGTGGTTCAATCATTAGGCTTGTGCCATATCCCGCAGAGGGTTACCCTAAATCAGCATAATAAAGACCTTGTGCCTTTAAGATTTCTTGCTGAATCAGGGTGGGCCAGCAGTTTCATGGGAAATTGCAAAGCACCAAGAAAAGCAGGACTGATTTTTCAGCAGATGTTCTTTCTTTCAGTTGTTCCTCAGCCTAGTGGCAGCTTCCAGGGGTTATTCAGAAAGCAGTGAACTAGTCGGAAAGACCCTCAAGTTCCTGTGGTGCCTAAAACTCCAGGAGGAGCCTGAAGGAGCATCGCTACCAGCACCACCACACTTTAAATACCCAAAGCGCCAGCGTGGGCTGCAGCGACATGGCTGCAGCCTGTGCCTGTAAATACAAATCTGTAGTTTAGATAATGGTTTTAGCAATGCATTCAAATTATTGCCCAAAGCTATTCCCCACTATACTCTCGCATGTGAAAAGACCAACCCATCTAAGCCTAATGGGACCCTAACGAAATTGTTTCCTGCAGCTTTATGCTGTGCAGCTGGATGTAATAACTCCAGCTAATGCACCAGGGGCATGCAACAGCAAAGTTCTCAATGCGTTTGATGAGGCTGCTGCTGTAGTGGATAGATGGCTTTGTGGATGGGTAGATGTGTCAATCAATGTATAATGAGACTTATGGATTAAAAATTTCTGCTGGATTATGGAACAGGTTTTTGAGTTGCTACTGTGATGGGCTCCCCTTGTGTAACCAGGTACTACAGTCTCTTTTTGGCTTTCATGTGGGTGGTGATGTGCCAGAAAGGGAGAAGAATAGAGGAGCATGGGAAACTGTTGGAAACATAATTTGCCGTATTGCTTTGGTACAAGTCCCTCTATTTTATTTGAAGATGGCTTTTAAATTTTCTTTGGGGCAGGTGCTGAATGGATGCTTTATGGTTTGATTAAGCAGCATCTAACCTCAGGAAATCCCTGGCAGCTGTAAACAAATACTAAATTTTGGCTAATGGACATGCCTCTACTGCCAGTAAAGTAGTGTCCTGGACAGTTTTCTTGCTACTTTTATCTGACCTC
>JAWWEU010000160.1:23824259-23841975 GCA_035583155.1 Acropternis orthonyx
TTTTGGCTAATGGACATGCCTCTACTGCCAGTAAAGTAGTGTCCTGGACAGTTTTCTTGCTACTTTTATCTGACCTCCTGAGGGAGTCAGGACGACTGTATTCAGGTGAAGTGCAGGGGGACAGGAACCATCTCCCTCTTGATTTGGACATGTGCATGGTGGTGGGGTAGTCCTAAAGAGTGTAAAGCCCTTTCTGTTCCCATTGTCTTCTTTGCAGCAATTTCTGCAGGAGAACAGAAACTGAATGCTGCAGAAGTCTGCTTGTTAATGTAAGACAGCATGGTCTAGTAGTCACAGCAGGGCTTAGTGGAGATAAATCCCTCCGCTTGATGTTCCCAGCTCTCCCACGCAGATACCAAGGCATTTCACCTCTCTGTGCCTCACAGTTCCTGTGCACAGGGATAAAGGAAGGAGAGACTAAGAGTTGCATCGTTGTTGTGGTGGTCTAATTGTAACCAGAAACAAGTGGCAGGAAAGAGCTGGCAGTTCTCAGTTCCTGCTGCTGTCATTTAGACCCAAATTAGTGGCTTGGTGTGAATTCAAAGGAGGTTGGAGCTGATCAGTGTTGAGTCTGCTGGGCTCATTTCCTCCCCTACAGCTGGTGGCCACTGAAGAAAATCTATTTTTTCGGTGAAAAAACAATTCCTGTTCTCCTCACATCTTATTTTGAAAAGTTAGTTTTCATCTGTGTCCCTGAATGGACTTGCTGTGCCATAATGGTCTACCCAGGGAGAGAAGCCAAGTCATCCCAGCATTGTCTCGTGGCTTTGCTGAAAATTAAACTTCATTGGAGGGATTGTACTGAAGACTGAAGGCATATCTGAACTCAGGGTGTGGGTTGTCATTTGACCAGCTTGTTGCTTTGATTTGATGAGCTTTTGTCCAATTTAGGGAAGATTCTCCTCCTCCAGAGACCTCTTCTGCCCTCTGGGGCAGGCCTGTGCAAGAAGGATTTTCCTGGAGATGTCCACATGTGCACTGATTTGCAAGGCTGTCCCTTGCAGTCTCCTGGAGGCCTGTTTCCAAGGGCTGTGATTTTCACATTTTTGTGAACCAAGAGTCCACATATGCATCAGGAATTCAGCAGATAAAGCCAACAAGGCAGCCATGTCATACTGCTTTCATCCATGTTTCTCCACCGCAGGAACCTCTCTCCTGTCTTGCAGAGGGGCCAGGCAAGTGCTGGGTTTGTGGAGCAGTGGGACTCCTGCAAGACAGTACTTTGCCTCTTGACCATTTCACTGCAGAGGCCTGATTGTGGGCCTCTGTGAGCTTCAATCTAGAAACTTGCTTCCAAAGACCATATTAGTATTCTGCAAAGAAAACAGGAGTGCTTTCTTCAGTGAATGAGCTCAAAGGACTAGTGTGTGTTGGCTATTGAAGGAAATAAAATAGCTGCTTGAAAAAATTAAACGTTTTTAAAAAAAATTATGTTCTGCATTGAATTATTTAGCTTCAAAAAATAAATTTTTTAAAAAGGATGGGGGCTGGCTCAGGAGGGCAGTGCTGTGAGAGCCAGCAGCCCCCCAAGCCTGCAGGGTGATATCCCTTGGTACAACTTGACTTCTGTGATTTCCTGTAGGGCTGCCACCACAGAAAGAAAGAAAAGAGAGAAGCGAAAACAAGCTGGGGAATAACAGCACTTTCATAATACTGCGTTTCCTGGGTATCAGAGTAATTCAATGTTATAGGAATTTAATAGTACAAATCTGGCCGATAACTGTTCTGGTAAATAGTAATAAAAGAGCTGTGACAGTTCAGCTCTAGCATGACTAATGCAGTGATATTATCTGTCTTGAAGAGAAAAATGCACTAGCACAGAAAGTTCCTTTCTGCCATTTGTCAGGTGTGTGCATGTCATTGGGTGACATTCAGGCCTGTGCAAGGGACCAGCACCTTTGAGTCTGTTTTAAGCCTTCTTAAAATACCTTGTTTCTGTGTCCTGGAGATTTGTGATTAATGCATTTAATCAATTGTATAGAAAACAGCAGCCTCCTTCCCACCTTTAACGTGGGGACTGCTTTTCTCCAACAGGCAGGAAAGAGTGAGAGTGTAGCCCAGGCAATCTGTTTCTCCTTTACTACATTAATAGCATTTGTTAGTATTAAGAGACCTCTGCAGCCCTGGACAGTGGTATGGTTAGTGTGGTTTCTTTGTTTAATAACTAATAGAAGCCAGAGATGGGTGATACACTTAGCTAAGCATCAAGTAGTGAATGAAGAGGTTTGCCTCAGAGCCGGTGGGAAATTTCAGGTTCATTGCTGTGCCCTCCTGCACTTCCCCAGGTGTACCTTATAGCATTGAAAGCTTGAAATGATTTTGTTTTGGGTGGAGTTAATTGGAATCAGCTGCTGAGTTAATTGGAATGGGCTGCTGAGTTATGTGTTTCAATCTGCATATTAGTACCACCTCACACTCTTCCTTTCCTGTCCAGTCTGAAAGCAGGAGAATGAGAAGGCTGCCTGGTGGTGTCTACGTGGCAGAGGTGGGTGTTGAAGCTCTGAGACCTGACTGCCCTCCTCTCGGGGCAGTAACTGCTGTGAAATACTGCCTTTCACTAACCTGTTTGCTTTGCATTTGCCTCCTCGGGTTGTGGGTGAGGTCTCCTGACTCTTTTTTTCATGGATGGACACTGATAATTCTTGTGTGACTAGCTCAGGAAAGATCTGCTTTTAGCAACAAGAAGATGCTGGGAGTTCCGTTTTTAACTGCAAGTGTGTAGTTTCTAGTCTCTAGCTCAGATGAGTTGTCAGCTGTATTTTCATTTAAATAATGCTTCTTAGGACAAAGAATAGAACATAATGGCTAACCCTGCTCTCGTTTACTTGGGTAGGAACAGGCTCTGGCTTTCAAAGTGGTTATAACCAGGGTTGTTGGAGTTTATCTTATAGTAAGCCAGGAGCCCCACTAGGGTTGTGGTCCATGTGCTCTGGTGCAGTAAGAAACATACAGGCTCTGCCTTGGAGAATGTGCACCCTTTTTAAGGTGGTCTCCTATAGGTCTGTGTGACTTGTATATCAAACCTTTAGTGAGCTCTGTAAGTGCTCAAAAGTTCAGCTGCATTCTTCTTTCTTTTTGGTTGTTGATTTCAAAGCAAAACTAAATTAATTGAAATGGCCAGTTAGGCAAGGTGATGTTATTTCCAGCTTTCTAAGAAAGTGTTGGAAAGGAAAGTGCAAACCTTTGCTAGATTTGGCAGCTTCCCTGGAAACTCTATCCATGTGTGAGAGTGCATTAAAAATAATGCTCTCTGGCAGCTCTCTTCGAGCCTGGAAGCTAAAAGGTAGTAACCCAGCTCTGTATCACGAATGTCTTGCATTAAATCAGAAATCACAAATATCTTACTACTCAAACTCGTGGAGGGGAAAGCAGCTGGTTGCACTTAATTTTAATGACATTCCAGTATCTCATTGTTCTTCCTCTCTCCCCAAGCCTTGCAATAAGGTTTGTGCTTTCATATGATAACACAAGGTGAGCCTCACTATGACTCTCTGATGGCCAGTTGCTGCATGTAAGTTTGCTTGGAGCGTCTCTGCTGACGCCTGCTGCTCTGTTGTCCCTTCCGCTGGGACTTCATCCAAGTTTGTAAGCAGAGATGATGCTCAGCCAGAGTTTGGACGTAGCTCTGCAGTTTTCCTGGAGTGCCAACTGGCCAAGTGTTGGATACCAACTCTGCTAATGAATCACACTGTCTTGGGTGATAAAAGTCGGTTTCTAAGTCTAGAATACAAAAGAAAATGGTAGCTGTTATTTAGTGGGGAAATAGCTTTTTCCTGCCCCCAAGATGTCAGTAGTTAGCGATGTGTGCTGGTGGAAAAAATCATGTTGTTTTGTTGGGTTTTTTTTTTTTTTTTTTTTTTTTGTGTTTCTCTTTCCCTTATTGCGTAAAGACTTACCCATTCAACCCTTATCACAGCTCAAGAGTGTTAGTAAACATAAGCCTGTTGATAGTTGTCATTCCAATGCTTGACTGGAGGGAAGATCTACAACTTAAAAGGGGATTGGAATAAAACTCCTAAGTGTAACCAATGCTTGGGAAATAACCATCGTTGTTGTTAGTCCTGAGGGTGTTGGGTTTTTCATTTATCAGAGGAATGAGAATTATATAATTGTGCTGGACCTTTGTGTCTGGGGTTGTGGCTCCAGTTCCTCTTCAGTGTGATGTGTGACCTACAGAATTGCTTTGATAAGGACATTGAGAGTTGGTGAATTTACAGCTGTCTTTACTTACAAGGTATCTCTCCACATCCTCTAAGCACGAGAATCAGTTACTTTGTCTCTTTGCTGCACATGGGGTAATTTATCTATTTGTTTGACTCATTCTAACTAGCAACCATAAGTATTCAACAGAAGCATCCTCTAAAAAAACCCAAGAAACCAAACCCCAAACAAACAAAAAACCAAAACCCAAACAAAGAACAAAAAACTACCCACAAAACAAACAAACAAACCTAATCAAACAAAAAAACCCCAACCCACCAGACAAACAAAACCCCCCACAACAACACAAAAACAAAAAAACCAAAACAAAACCAACAAACCTAAAAACAAAAAAAAGCCCCTTTTATTACTTTCCACAAAGGTCTTACATTAAGAAGAGCTGGATGTGTGGCTTTGGAAAGGAGCATGAAGGCACAGAGATTTGCCTGACAAGGCTGTGCATGCAGTGGTTCAGTGAAATGCACCCTCCTTTCCCATGTTCATTATCCCACAACTGTTTCAGCTCTCTGGCACATGGCTCAGGTCCTCAGCACATCTCTTTTTCTACCATAGTGATTTGATGCTCTTTGCAGTTGACTGCATTTAGTGTCTTACAACAATTTTGGGTATATAGCTTTTGGAGAGATTAACAAAAAATTCAGAAAGATATAAGTATGCCATAGAATGTCTTGGATTAGAAGGGACCTTAAAGGTTGCCTAGTTTTGAAAATATTGATTTTAAGAGCAAAGTTTAAAAAAACTGAATATGAGTAGCTTTGCCAAGTAAAGACTAAGTAGTTATATTTTTGCTGTACTTGATGGGTGCAAACATGAGGAATACTCATTTAAAGTGCTCACTGGATACAGAAGGGTTGAAAAGAGAGGGGAAGATATGATGTGATTAGCAGGTAAATTTTGAGACATCATTCAGCTCTAGAAGCCTCAGGCCTTGTAACATCAGACTTACTGATTCAGCTCTTGGGTAATAAATTCAGTCTGGGAACAACCCTTGTCTAGTAGAGAAAATTAATAGATTTGGGCCTGTAGGAGTTATTGTGATCCTGATCTGATTCTGCTTGTCCCAGCTACACTAAGTCTTCTCCACCCTGAGTGTTCTGGAGTGGTGTGCAACCAGGAGACCAACGCTTGGGGTTGCACAGACTTGGGGTTTCCTGGATAATGGTGCAAAAAGCTCAGAGATTTGTGTCAAAAAGCCATTGTGTAATTATCTAAGAATTAGATAGTGTTCTGCCCTGCCTTTGGCATGTCCCCTGTGCTGACATGGCTGTTGCTGGTGTGGAAGGTGATGTGGCACCTTCTCTCACGCTCCTGTGTATTCCCACCCTCAGCAGGTAGACAGCTGGGAAGAGCAACTCTTCAGATGTTGATCCTCTTGGGATCTTTACAGGCATTTACCTGTTGCTCCCTTTTCTCTTGCCCAGACATCTTGCTTTGATTTCAGTGCTTTCAACTTGAACGCCTTTCTCTGCCCTCTGTGTAAATGGGGTAATGAAAGTGTTTTGTGCTGCAGAGAACACCCTAACCTCCTGAGGGGTGGCACTGTGGTCTTTTCCCCTTCTCCTCCCACACAGCTGTATGTGTGTGAGGTGTCAGTGCTCTCTTTTCCCACCCTCTGTCACCCAACTGCCTGGTTGGCTACAGCCCCTGTGATTCACTGACTCACTGCAGAGCAACTCGGCATTAAAAAACCCACAAGACCAAGCACAAAACCAACCTGAAAAAATCTGTCTCTCACTGTTTTTCTAGCTTTTTTTTCTAGGGCTCTGGCTTTGCTTGTGCGTGGTTTGGGAAGCTCGGGGCCACCCTGCGTGGGGCAGAGCCGTGAGGTTGCTTTTGCTTCAGCAGCCTCTAGTGGGGAGAACAATGCTGTTACAGCCCGGGTAGGAGTCCTCCCGTGCTCTCACTTTGCTGGCTTTGTAGACCACCCAGAGGAGCGAGTTGGTGTCTGGAGTCTGAGATGAACTCTCCTTTAATCTGTGTTGCAAGCAAAAGCTGACAACTAGAAGAAAAGGCTATCTTTTTTTTTTTTTTTTCCAAGAGGCCAATATGGGGGGATTTTTTTTTTCCTTTTAAATATGGGGGAAATAAAACTATCTAGAGGTGAATGAGTCACTGTCATGAGTCACCAATAGTGGGAAGAGGGGATTTAATATTTGTGAATCAGAAGTGAGAAGTACAGTCTGTTCCACACTTGGTGTGAGAGAAAAATAATGGACAATTTCAAAAAGCTATTTTCTCCCTTGAAGAAGAGTAAGAATCAGCATCTGGGGGTGAATGGCTGTCACCCCTCCTAGTACTGTGGTCCTGCTGGTCCCTTGACTGACTGCAGCCAAAAGTACTTGTTGTCTTGTGGCTTTTCCAAACCTCAGTACTTGTGTCCCCCACTGCCAGTGGCTTTCTTGGTGTGACCTTGGGCACTGCTTGTCACTCACTTTCTCCTCTATAATATGAGACCCCTGCCAGTAACTTAAAAGCTGCAAAGAGCCAGACTTGGTGCCTTCAGCAGCCCCTTTTTTGACTCCTCCACAGAACAAAGGTTGCACAAACACAGGCGAGTGCTGCCGGCAGCAGGAGCAGGTGACAAGCATATTGTGAGGAGGTAAATCATGCCTTGGCTATGCTGGTACCTCTCTCAAATGCCTAAGGGTGAAACCACCCAAAATCTGACTCCAAGGCTCATGGGTTGTGACAGCCTAAGAGGAGGAGGAGGATGTGCCCGCCTTCCTCCCGTGTCCGCCAGTTGTCACTGTTGCTGTGCACACCCGGGACGGCCCGTTCCTTCTGTCCGGCTGGGATTTACAGCTGCCCCAAAGGACTGGGGTTGTTTGGCTCATCCGTGGTGTGAGAGTGTTTATCCTCATCTTAACAACCTGTTCCTGAAGCCGCAACTTTATTGCCTACTAAAAGGCTCTGTGAGAGCTCCAGAGATAATTTTAGCCCATGCACATTTCTTTTTTGAGGCATTGTTGCAGAACTAAAATTGTCTCAAAGTGCTTCTCTGATTAAAAAATGGTTTGTAAAACTGAGGGGGAGGGGTGAAAATAATAGTAAATTAGGAGTAGTGGTCACAGCAGGATCTGTCAGGCTTTGGCAGCATATATATGCACACGGATACCCACATATCTATTGCTGTGTGTGTAGGCACTCAGCTTTTTTCACCTTGCATTCCGTGTGTATTTCCCTGGTATACTTGAATTAATGAGAACTGCCTGTGCTTGTAAAGTGAAGGAGATGGAGTTTTGTTTGCCTCTCCAGTGGGAAATGGCTCACAGATGGAAATATGGGGGTGTTTACTGGGGGCTACTCTAAAATTACATGTAGTTGCGGTGAGCATCTCTTCAAGTATTACACTTTTATCATCTGAGCTGACAAACACAAAATTCGACTGGGGAGGTTTAGATTGGATATCAGGAAAAATTTCTTCTCTGAAAGGATGGTCCAGCATTGGAAGCATTTGATTCGATGATCTTAGAGGTCCTTTTCAACCTAGAATTCTATGAAATAAGCCTGACATTCATCCTAGGGTTTAAGAGACTCTGTACCTATATTGTACTCAAATTTAGCTTGAGTTCAGATATCCCAGAACTTCGTAATTGAAAGGACTGAGTCAGGAGAGTGTTACTTGAATTAACTGTTGACATGTTTTGTGGAGATTATACAGTGGCAAAAAACCACCACCATGCTTTTTTGCATGTAAACTTGTTTTGGATTTGATGTCCCAATACTTACTGAACCAGATTCTGCTGTGAGAGATACCGATGTAAGCTGGAAGTTGTGCCATCCCTCAGTGATGCTGCTCTAGACTTGAAGTAAAGAGCAGCATCTGGCCTTTAAAACATAATTCTGGTAAAAGCAAGCACCAATCTACATAAATTTCTTCATTTAGATTAGATCCTGCCTCATACAAACATAATCCAGAGGAGAAAGTGAGTTCCTGGCAGTGACAGATGGAAAATCCCAGCCCCTGTCTTGTGCTCATGTACTCACTGCTGTCTCTTTTCAAACCTGTATTTTCTTGTTGTTTTTCTCTCTCAAAGCTATGTGTTAAGAAAGCAAATTGATGGTTTTTAATAGTTTTCTCAATTCCTAACCAGATTAGGAGCACTGACTACAAAGGGGAGGAATTTATGGGTACATGTGGCTATGCACAGCCAGAGCTGCATGGAGTGTCTCCTGGGCAGAGCTTGGTTGTGTTTTAAATGGATTTCTTGCCTTCATGCTGCTGTATCAGCCTGCCCCTTCTGTGCCAGGTGGCTGTTTGGCCAGAGGGAGAAAAGGCACCTTTCCCATCTGCGTTTCTGCTTTTAATTTAGCAGCACAGAGGCCTGGTTTGCTGCCAGTTGAGTAGCTGATCCACAGCCGTGTCTGCACCCTCCGTGCTGCTGTGTGTCTGTGCCATGTGCTCGGGAATGAAGAAGAGGCAAGTTATGATCAAAAAGGCCATTTGTTTCTCTAATAAGGTATTTACATGTGCAGTTCAAATAAACACAACCAGAATGAGGCATCCTGATGTGTGCTTTGAAAACATAATTGGACTTGGGGATGTGGAAGGAGGCTGATAAGGAGTCTGGTCCTTTCCAACCTCTCTTGCTGCCTCTCCTGTCTGCAGCTGGGTGCTGCTGCTCAGTGGTCCTCTAGACTACTTGTAATTGCTTTCTACTGATGTGAGGACTTCTGTGTGGCTCTCCAGGGAGCCAGCAGTAATACAGGTCATGCTCCCTGCATAGCAGTAATGGTGGAATCGATCCTTATCTGGGATGCGTCCTTGCTTTTCTGACTACAACAGTCCTCTGCCTGCTGCAGCCCCAGCGTTTCCCATGTGGGGTGGGGAGCTGACAGCCCACTGCACTGGGTTTCAGGAATAGCAAGGCTTCTCAATAGCTTAGTTGTGGGGCACATAAGGTATTAATGGGATTGATGGGACTTAGTCTTGATTTATGCAAGAGGGGCTGGGGATGGATTTCCTCTAATTGTTTGTGGATGATGGGGTTTGTGCCCTTGTTGACTTGTAGGGCCTTCCCTTGTTTCCCTTCTATCTCTTGCTCTTTAACTTCAAGCACTCTGTTGAAATTCTGTTGCTGTCATATCCCAGGCAGTATTTGTCTTTGTTTTCTGTATTTTTTTGCCACATTGAGGCTTATTGTGTTTTTCAGGTCTGAATAAACAGCCTGTGGCTGTGTAGAGGCAGGAAAAGCAAAGGGAGGGTTAACTAGGCAATACCCAGATCCTGCCAGCTGGGATGTGAGCATATGTTCATGTGTCAGGCAGAGGCGAATTTAGTTTGCTTAAGCTGAACCTGAGTAAATAAGCTCTGCTGAGACGTGGTAATATTAGGTTGTGCCCAGCACTGCACAAAAAGTGGTCATACACCTTCCATGTGGATTAGTGTTCAGATAGAGTAAGGATGCATCTGCTCAAGGAGTGCAGTCTGAAAATGCTTAATTCAATCCTTGCCGTACTAAATAGCAGTTCTGATAGTTGGAAAGACAACTGAAACCATTAAAATAGTAAGAGGGAAATGAGGTGACCTGCTTTGATTTGGATTCATGACAGCAGTTAAAAGGTACAGCCTATGTGGTGTAAGTTTGCTGCAGAGCAATGAAACTTCCCTTGGTCTGACATTTAATAGATCAGCTTAAAAAAAAATAACCTGACTGGCAGGAATAACGGGGAAATACAATAGAGAAACTGCTTTTGGGCCACACATTAAACCTGGTCGACACTGAGAGAAACTGGAGGGAGGTGGTGTGGTTGCACCAAAGTGTGACTCAGGGCTCACTTGTGTTTACTCCTCACTGAATCCATCCCAAAGACCCTTCAGAGAAAGGAGATAACCCGGTGCTGGATTCATTGTGGCACGGATTCCAAAAGAGGCTGCTGGCTGCAGGACTCCCCTTCATCTGCACTCTGGAAACAAACAATCAATTTTTCATTTTTAGTGGTTAATTCTGAAAATATGAAGGTCTGTTTAGTCTTGTCTCCCTAACATAAACCAGCCAGAACAAGGCAGCTTGAGGGGAGTTTGTAACAAGTTCCCTTATTTGGAATAACAGCCACTGGTGTAATGTGGCAGCTGTGGGACACCCCCACCCTGGTGGGGCTCAGAGGGTCGACATGTTCTTCTGATGGATCCCAGGGCTGTGTCGGGGGAACCACAGCGGTGATGGACATGTCTGAGGAAGCCCAGTGAGCCAGATTCTATCCTAGGCTTTGCCTGTTACTTGCACCCGGTTTGTAGGAGCAGGCTGTGATGTGAGTGGAGCCTGTAAAGGTGAAATGCAAAAGAAAATGAAACTTGTGTGGAGCCAAGCTTTTTCATGGGACTCCCATGGCTATGACTTCCTTCTTTTCTTCTATAGGGCATAACACCATCCTACAAGCTCTTCCAGGAAGAGCTGCTGTCCCTAGCCAGTCAGGTACTTGTGGGCAGGTGCCACCGCAACAGGATCCTTGTGTCGTGGCTGTGAACAGGCTGGAGCGGTGGCTGGATGGCTGTGGACCTGCCCAGCACCTCCCTTTTGCTGCTCTCCCTCCTCCTCTCCACAGCTGCTGCTCACAAGGCCTTTGATTCTGCAGAAAGGAGCACAAAATGTCCCTCTTGTGTGTAGTATTGTCCTTAGTGCTCTCCATCCCTACAGGCATCCGATTTTCAGTAACTTGCTAATGGTCTGAGGTCCTAAGTCTTTCAAATTTACAACTTTCTGTGGCCTGAAATGACACCTCTCTGTCATCTTTGGCAAAAGGGGGAATGAGTTCTCTGAGCTCCTGCTGAAGGTGCGCTGGGGATTATGGTTTGGTGAGCTGGGCTATGCTCAAACTGTGGTGTGTTCTCTGTGTTTGAGGTCTGGTTACTTTAACAGTAGCAGAAAAATAGTAAATGGCATTTTAATTAGTATATGACTTTGAAGTTAAGCTACTGTCCCTTATGCTGAACTATTAATCACACACCCCTCTGTCCTTCTCCCTTCACCAGTGGTACAAGAGCCTTCTTTTGCTCAGCTGCTGCTGGTGAGAGTGCTCTTTCTTCCTTCCCTGTCTTCCACTGTTAAAATACCTTTGTTTGTTCTTTGTTGGAACTACATTGCATACCTTTGTTTGTTCTTTGTTGGAACTACATTGCACACCTGATGTTTTATGAAAGATGCTAAGCACACTTACAATATGATGGTACTTAGCTATGCATTTGTCACTGAAAGAGCCTTTTTCTTTTATTTGTTCAGTAAAGCACTAATGACAGATTCAGATCTCAGACAAATTCTGTTTCCTCCCAAGATTTTTTGCAGTATCAATAAACTTGGCTTTAATACATTGTCTTTAATAAATTTGTTCATAAATTTGGAAGGTAAATTTGCTTCTATAGGTAGATATTTATCATTTCATAGTCTTCTAACCAGATTTCCATAAATGGTGTTTTAAGCACTGTCTAAATGATTTCCATGCCATCTCAAATGTTTCACAGACCATTTTCACATCCTAATGATTGTTCTAAGACAATGGAGGTCTGCATTGTCATGTAGAAATGTTTCCTTTTCACACAGATATTTTTTTTTTTTTTTTTAAAAAAAATCTGTATTTGTTCAGCAATTCATCCCTATTTACCAAAGCATTTAAGTGCGTAATTGAATTATGCCTGCTACGAGAGAATGAATCCAAGTTCACTTCAGGAACAGGAGAAGATCCAGAAGAACCTATTCCTTGGCCCTTGAACTAAGTAGAGAACCTCGAGGCATTCCTGTGAGTGCTGCAGCTGCCTGTTCAGGGTTTCAACTACACTGTCACTCCAGGATTTTTTCTAGAATGAATTAAGAGGGAATGTGGGGGAGCCACAGCACATCTGAGACAGTCCCCACTCTATCTGTTCAGCATTTGTTAAATCAGTACGTTTCAGAGGAATTCTGCAATTAGCTCATGTTCTGTGCTTGGGGGATGAAGCAACGTGGGAGTTGTCCTGGCTCCGGGGACAGAGGCAGCAGGGGGTGCATCTTAGAGCTCCTCAGTCCTGTTCATACTGCATTGTCCCGCACCGTATTGGAGCAGCCAAGCTCTTTACTCTTGCCTGCTTGCTCAGATGGGTGGGATGAGGTTTTGTACATTTGCTCTTGTTTTAATCTTTTCATTACTAGCACTTGCTCTTAACTGACAAACCCACAAGAGTTTATTCTCCTGTTCCCCCACCTTTCCCTTTAAAATTCCCACTTTCAGAGCGAGCAGTAATTACAGATGCCTTCAGATTGCTTTGCTCTCTCTGTAAACACAGAGCTGACATCTGGCATATTTTGAAGTTGCTTTATTGAATCTTGATCATTCCTGTAAATAGGCTCTGTGTCTGTCATGCCTCAATGGCAGTGAATAGATATATCTGTTTCTGCATGGACTGAATGGGAGAGTCCCTTCCAGGCAATCCTATGGTGGTCACAGGCTGAAGGACTGATGCCCTTGGGACTGATTCTGTGAATGAGGGACTCATGGATATGCAGGTGTTACGGTGCTGGTAGAAATGGATCATAAGATGGATAAACAATAGAGCTGGAAGTGACAAAGTGCTGTTAGAGTCTAGGATTGAGTCAGTTTTGGGGAAAGCCTTGTTTTGAAAGACTCAAATGTGGATGGGCACAAAGCTCAAAGTATGTTTTCCAGATTTAGTCGTTTCTCTTTCCTTTTTTAACCCTTCTGTTCATTGCTAGTGGAGTATGAAACTCTGTAGTTTCCAGTATGAGCCAGGTGTTCAAGTGGGCCTTATTTTTACAAACTGGGAGATAATCTGCAGAGCTTCCCACATTGCTGTACAGTTGAAATAGCCCAAAAGCTTCAAGAACGATGGTGTAGAAATCCTCTGCGTACAGCTTGAAATTCAAAGACAACCAATGGTATAGGAACCAGGAGAGTTAACTTGGTTTTTAACAAAAAGGTGATGTCAGCTCCTTACTCCACATAGCAATCACCTGGATAATTGGTGCTGTTGAGTTTAAGATGGCATTTCATGCCTCCTTATGGCTAAATGTGGTCCTAAAAATCATTAAAGGAGGCTATTTTCACAGCTTTCTGCTGAGGTGAAAGTGTTGTTCCTAACCGACAAGTTGGGGAATAGGCAGAGGGAGGTAGAATGGTTTGTCAGGGTTCAAAGAGAAAGGTAAGTAGGGTCAGGAATTGATCCTAGGTACCCGAAGGTCTCTTCTGACTTTTCAGCTGTGTTGGGAAAAGCAAATTTTCTGCACTTATTACAGGAACTGACAGAGGAAAAAATGGTTTTTTTAAGTTACATTTGTTATAAACACAATTTCTTTTCATTACTATATGCTTGTGTATATCTTGTGACAAAGTAAGACTGAAATTTATTACAAAGGGCTGTAATTCTTGCAGATCAGAGGGGGAGAAATGAAATATTTAACTTAATCTCTATAGCATATTCCATATTTTCCTTGCTTTGGTTACATTTTTGTGAGGCGAACTATGAAATCCCTCGCCTATTAATAATTTATTGTTACTGGAACATAATAGCGTAGAATGCAGTTCGTCCAGGAAAAAGCTTCAGCAGGGAGTGAGTCACTGATGGTAATAAACTTCCGTCCCTCTCAGTAGACCATAGGACCTCTTAGAAAAATGTTTTTGCCATGATTCCTGAATTGCTTGTGCTTTGTGCAGCAGCTGGTAGAGATAAAACCGAACGGAGCTGGGCAGACTCCCTGTCTCCCCTCTATGACTATAGCATGTTTCTGAATCATACACAAAAAATGTTTTGGTATGTAAGTGACTTCAGAAAAGCAACTCTGACTAGAAAATAGCCAGCAATGAGCAAGGATACATTCTTGGAGCATGATATGGAGTGTGATATCTCTCATATATATATATATAGTGGTCAAGGGGTTAGCAATGCATCAATGTGTAGTGCTGAGCACTCCAGCATTACTCTCATGTGAGACATGTTATCTTCTAGGAGTCCTGGGGCCTTCAGGAGGCAAATCTGGGCTGCATTCAGGTAGTGTTATGCAGCTGCTTGGGTTAGTGTGCAGTTGTGCATGTTACTGTCTGTAACTTCTGTCTTGTTCGGTGTGCAAGATCTCAGTTGCAAAAGACTGGTGTGTTTGATGGAGCATGTCATGCATGTACCCAGGAGTAAGTGCCCAGTTTGGGTCCAGGAGAGTAAAATGTATTTTTGGCCATGATCTTTGCTGTTTCTATGAAGAGGCAGTATAATTAGTGAACACATAGATAATAAACACCTTTTGAAGATGTTGCATCTATGAAAAAAAGCATTTTGGTGGAGGTGTTAAAGGCATAAGTATTCTCCAGTCAGAGAACAGTTTCTGTGGCATGGGTCTTCAATACGTGGTGGAAAAGGTTAAACATTAGGTTAATGTAATTTCCAAACTTCTTCCATTGTAGTCCTTTCAAGGCTCCTGGTCCTCCAAGACACTACTGCATCCAGTAGTGGGTGGGTGCACTGTGGTGTTCTGCTCCTGGCCAGGAGCTGGGTAGTTTCCAGGAGCTGTGTTGTTGTCAAGAACTGAGCATGTAACCGTGAGGGGCAGATTCATCAGATGGTGTATTTTGTATTTGTGCAGCAAGCTGCCCCCACCATGTTAATGGGCTAAGACACATAAACATGATGACCAAAGGTTTTGCAGCCCAGCCCTAAGTAAATGGGAAGGTGTTGGTGTAGCTGTCCTGTGAACTGTAGAGCTGTGGCTGGACAACCACTTTGAAAGCAGCCAAGTGCAAATGGGAAGCTATATTGCATAAACAGTATGTGTTGTCCTTCAAGGCATGTTTTTGGTGCTGTGGTATTATTTGTAATGCTGCCTATTGGAGTGCTAATAGAAGCTTTTTTTTTCCCTCCTGCAAGAAAGCAATAATTTGGGTGGTTTTTTTCTTTTTTTTTTTTTTTTTTTTTTTTTTTTTTTTTTCATTAATAAGGTATTATGAACTACTTCATCATTTTTGTCAGTGTTTAACAGATTTCCAAACCTTCTTTCATTGGAAGCCTCAGTAGATTTCACATATTTTCCAAAATATTCCACATTTTATTCCTCCCAAGTGTAACATCACTCCTGTAGTGGTGCTCAGCAGCAGCACCGTGTGTAGGATTGTGCAGCATCCCCAGGTGAACAGTGCACAGGAAGCTGTGCAGCTTCTTGGACTGCCACCACCTCTCCTACAGGGGACCTGAAGGACCTATTCTGCTCAAGTATCTTTGGGTTTATAACTCCCCTGCCAAAAGAAAGAAGATTTCTTTGAAACACTGACAATACCATGAAATTGGTGAAGCCTCACAAAAACAACCACTTCCTTCCCACCTGCAACAATCCAAGCTGCTGGCAGTGGATAACACATTGGGAAGACTTGCTGGGGGGTCTCCAAGCTGTTGGCTTAGCACCCCTGAAAAGGACAGTCAAATCACCCTCTGATCTTAGTGAATCTGTTTGGTGAAGAGTCCCCTTACGGGACACTGGCAGACTGGTTGGGCATAAGGGTCTCGGCTCTCCTGGGGCACTGACAAACAAATCTCCCCTCACAAAGGGTTGGGTAATCACTCCCTTTTCACTGGACAGGAGTCTTGTCAACTCATTGGAGTAGATGAGGAGGTTGCAGAGATCAGAGCAGAGCTGGAGCAGATTGTTCCTGAAGCTCCTGACATCAACCCAGTGCAGTGCTGCCCGTTGCAGGGGAGTGATGCTGCTGCTGCTCGCTGAAGTAGGTATTGCTTGGGAACTGCTCTGCACCTTGCCCACAGCCTGTCACACTGCCTGCTTTCCTCTCTTGTTGTGACCTGGGACGTTACTTGCATGATGCTGCTGTTTCTAAGCCAAGCTGTGAGGCCACGGCAGCCTGCTGGGCTGTCTCCATTTCTTAAAACCTCCTTGCTCAGTGGATGCCTGCCTGGTGCCTGCTGAAAATGCCATTGACTTCTGGGGAGAAATCCTGATTTGATTTTGCATAAACAAGATTGAAACTGGGCTGCAGCAACCACATTTTGAGACTGCAAGTGAAATACATTATTCGCTGACTGGAAATCTGGAATGTTATAGGCACTGAAGTTGGACAGCCAAGGGGAGTTGACTGGAGACCCAACTGTCAGGGGCTCTGAGCTCTTGGTACTTTGCTGAAGGGGAGTGGGACCACAATCACAGCATGTTTAACAGGCAGGGATGTGTTTTAGGTGCACATCTACTGTGTTTTTGACTAGCACCCAGAAGGTGTTTATTCCCTGGCTAGGACTGACTTAATTTGTTTTATCATTCTGTGCTGGGACAGGCCAGCATAGTATAAACAGAAGAACAATCCAAGTCACTGCAATTGTATTTAAACTGGTTGGCATTCATAAAGCAGAAGAAAAATTGTTATGGGTAATCTTGTTTTACATTTACCTAATGAGCTCGTGGAGTGGCAGGAAAAGACTGCACAGTGAAATGCAGGGTGGACTCTGTATGCTCCATGATGGTGCTGATTTGCAAGTTTGTGGTTAAGGTTTTCTTCAATGCTCACATTTTTCCGTGAAATATTGAGGATGAAGACAAGGGAGGAAAAAGGCAGAAGGTAAAAGAAGACAAGATACTTTTCTGTACACTTGGATAGCTGCTGTATTGATGTGCAGAGGGCATTGTGCTGCGGGTACAGGACATGCAGTGTGTAAGTGTGAATTGCAAGTGCAGGGATACCCTCTTTCCCCTGGTTACTTTTAGGTAATATGAGTGGGTGCTGCCTAGCATTGCTTTTTGTTTGCACAGTTATTGACCATCTGGGCCATAAACTCCACTCGACATCTTTCCCAATCAAAAATTAGAAACTTTCTCCTAAATTTCATGTCTTGCTAATTGCCCAGTGTATTTGCTTCTCTACAGAAAAAGGATGCCTTTGATACAGGAATTATTTCTGTTGATTCTTGTGTAATACAAATATTTTGCAGAACTTTTCACTTTTCTGTGACTGTCGTGGATTTTCTATAAGCCTTTTCCCCCCTCTCATTTCCTACTTTTATGATTACTTCATGCCTGCAGCAGGCAGTGTTCTGACATCTGCAGTTGGTTCCCATTCCTGTATGTATTTTTATCATTTGGAGACAGCACACACCAATTGCTGTGTAAGAAATACAAGCAGTCATTGTCCCTTGTTCTCATTTGCTGCTTATTCATAATAATGGCAGATTCTGAGGTTAAGTCAGTGCTTAATGCTGAACTCCATCGTGACCAAGTAGAGAACACGCAGTCTGTGAATGCAGTTTGTGTTCCCAACAGCTTCCTAGTGGATGTGTCTCTGGTGTTTACCCAGGTGATATCAGGTTGTGCTGTAGGTTAAGGATAGCAGGAGTTCATTTAAAAGACAGAGAAGTGAACTGTTAAGTTTCATCCCAGAGTCTTCTCTTTCAGGTGAGGGTGGCTCATACAGGATGGGCAAACAGTGGGAAGTTAGTCTAGATATTGTGGAGAAGAGCTTCTTTTGGGTATCTCAGTTTATCTGCATCCAAGCTACAGGTGTTTTAAGCAGATCTGGGAAGAGC
>JAWWEU010000160.1:23842075-23866176 GCA_035583155.1 Acropternis orthonyx
TGGAGAAGAGCTTCTTTTGGGTATCTCAGTTTATCTGCATCCAAGCTACAGGTGTTTTAAGCAGATCTGGGAAGAGCTCAGTTAACATCTAACATTTGGTTGGTGCTGTTTTCCTTACATTAAACCTTAAAGAGGAGATAAAGCAAAATCATTACTTACTAGCAAAAACTGGGCTTCCCCCTATGGCAGGCATCTTTCTCCGACAGGGCTCTGGATTTTGTCTTTTAATGTAATACACTTTAAAATAATTGCTTGCTTGTAAATATTTTACTGTTAAATGTTTTACTGTTAAAAGGCAGTTAATATTTAAATCTGCACCCTGAAATGTTTTTTGCACGGCAATTAGAGTGCAGCCAGAGAACAGTGCTTCAGCCTAATGGCTTGTGAATTCAAATTGTTACAATGCTGTTTTCTAACAAGTGTTTTTATAATTTTTAAGAGCAAAGACCAGTGAAGAGCTAAAATACTCACCATGTTGGAAAATATCTGTCTTTAATCCCAGGACTGGGAATCTGGAATCTGAAATATGATGTGTGACCCAACAGGACTTTATCTTGTGTGGGAGATGGTTAGCTGGGTGATACAGATTTATAAAGCCTGATTCAGTTGACTTCAGAAATAGTTCTACTTATGAAATAAATGCTCTTACTGATCTATTACTCATAAGAATGGACTCGACTGGAAATCACTGTATTAAGTGTAATTTGGGTGTAATCATCAGATATCATACATGATCACAGATACTGTAATCATCCAAATCTTCATATAATCATCCCTGTCCTCTGCAATGACTCAGGTTTTTATATTGACCTCTTTCCACCTATATCAAGTTTACTTTCCATTAGTACTTATTAATATTCTTCAAATAGGCAAGTTTCCCTTCCCCATGGAATTTATTTATTAGGGCTATTCCCTTCAAGATGTACCAAATTTGTCTCCTTGAAGTCTGCTCACCCTCTACTGACTTCTGCCAGCCTTCCCAGTGCTTCTTGTTTATTTATTACGCCTCCCTAGTGATTGCATTTCCTAATGAGTGTGTTCTCTCATTTCACTTAATGTGCTGTCTCTCTCTTTGGGTGATGTGACAGGATGTGCATCTGTCCATCAAGTGATCCTATGGATACCTTGACTAACTTCCTCCCAAACACAGAGTCATCCATTTCACCGAGTGTGTAATTACTGGAGTTGTCCTGAATAACCTCATGCTGCTGGTTTCTTTCTGTCAGCTCAGCTACTTGCATATATTAATGGACTTGACTGCTGGAATGTGCACTGCTCTCGATCAGCTTTTAAAACAATTCCTGACTATTAAATTATTTAATAATTCTATCAAATTCTTTTCATCCACCTTTCATATAATTTTGGATTTTGGTAGGTTTCATGTATTTTATGAAACAAGTCTTTTTTTTTCTGAGAAGGCTTTTTACTGTAATCATCACTTTTCTGACATCTGGTAAAATATATCCATCATCACTCATATTTTGCCATTAATTCTCTTTCCCAGCTAATTTTGCTTGTAATTGCTTTCATTTTTGTGAGTTGGTTTTTTTCCTCAAACGTATTATTCTGTAATTACTGTTTTGAACTTACTGTATTTCACATGCCAAATGCAATCAAGTTGAGGAGCTGGAGCACCTGGCTGCTACTATTTTTATTCTCTTAACTCCTCTTTCTGTGTGAAGATGAGATCTGATGTGGCATTTCTCCCCTTACTGGAGATCTCAGGTGAATGTTCAAATTACAGCTTAGCTTCAATTAAACGCTTGGGTCTTAGGAGACGTGGACAGCTGCTCCTTGCTGGTGGCATTGCTGTGTCAGGCACTCACTGCTGCAGCTCTGTGTTCTCCAAGCAGCTGCCAGCCAGGCACCCATCCCCAGGGAGACCCTTACTGGAATGTCTCCTGCAGAAGTATTTGCTCTGTCTCCTCCCCTCATGACTTCTCAAGCTGGCGGCATATGAGATCCTCACTGCATGTTTGAGGAGCCAAGCACCTGGCATGTGCTTTCCTTGCTGCTGCACCAGGAGCGCAAAGAACACTGTGTTGCATTTTACAGCATCAGGGTAGCTCAGAAATAGCCAGTAAGCTCCTTTGTGTTTTGCCTCTTCTCCTGGAGAGTCTTAAAATATTTGAGTTATTTGGTGAAGTAGCCTACTTGTCAGTATCTCTCTGTATTGATTATCCTTTGTGTGATAATGAAGATGCCACTTAGGGCAGGCTCTTGATGCAGTGACGCTTCTGAAACAAATACTGCTAACAAACCCTCCCTCAGGAGTACATTCACCTCGTGATGAGGGAGGTTGTAGCATTTTACTGCACGTTTCAGCAGACTAAGAGCTTGGACATCACCAATTAGTGTGGCTCACTTAGTGGGGGGTAATTAGTTAAAGTAACTGGTTGTGTCCCCATGTCTGGCTCCAATCCTTTAACTGGATCAATGACTTGACCTCGTAGAGCAATTCCTAATTCCTTTATGAAACTTTGCCGAGATCTTGGACTCCCTCCAGTCCAAGAGGCTGCCACATTTTCATTAGTGGTACTCCAGGAAGGCAAGCTAAGAGCAGCCTTTAGAATCGGTGTCAAGAGTGACATTAAAGGAATATTTGTTGTTATTTGAGGGGTAATAAATAATTTTAAAGGCAATGAATTGGCCAGAGAAAAATCTCTCAATCGATCAAATAAGTGCCTGCAGCACCTCTCTGCCTGTGGTATTGATCTTGCCCTGAACAGCTAAGCCTTAAAACAAAGATAGGAATTATGACTGCTGGAGAGTTCAATGAGGTGATTTTTCAGGGAAACAAATTTTTAAAAAAATTGTAATAGCCATATCAAAGAAGATTATCTGAAAAATGCCTCTTTGTGTTTTTTTTTTTTTTTTTTAGTGGCTTACTCTCTGAAGCAGGCTTAAATTCATTGAAGGGAGTCACTTTATTTGACTAAAATCTGCAGAAAGCTAAGTGCAGTATCTGTTCTATCATCAGACCAGACCTGGAAACACAACCTGCTGGAATCTCAAACCAGTCTTAAAGATAAAGCTTGAGAAGTAATTTGGAATTGGTAGATATGGCTCATTAGAGGCAACAACACAATTCTGTTCCTGGACAGAAGAATTCAAGGATGGAGAAAAATATTAGTGCAGGGGGGATCTGGGAGGCAAACTGGTGAGAAGTGGTGTAATTCCGTTGCAAAAGGATGAATTTTGATGTTCGGGGAACTGGGAGAAGCCCCACATCTGGGCTGGGGCAGTCTTTCCCCTCAGTGATGGGGGCTGAACGGGGTTAACATGTCCAGTTTTGGTCAGCATGCTTTGAGAAAGATGTGGAAACACTTAATAGAACCCAAAGGAGATGAGCAAGAACCACAAGGCAGACGTTTCTGATGAGAAAACTGTAGGAAGAAGTGGATTAATTTCCTTTAGGGAGGTGAACGGAGGTGAAGTCTATGTTGGAGAAGGCTGTGAGTAAGCACAGAGCAGTCTCCAATCCTTCAGCAGTAGAGAAGGGGCAACCAACTTCAGTGGAATATTTTAGTCAAGTATTTGGGAAAGCGCTTGTAGAGGTATAAGGGCAGATAAGCACTTGGACTTGTTACTCAGAAGAAACCTGTTTCTCAGGAGGTTTTGTTACCAAGTCAGTCACCAGGTCCAGCTTCCCACTGTGCTGCAGCTCATCTGTCCCTGCTTCCTCACACCCATCCCCACATGCACTGTGCATCTAGGCTGGTCCTACTGACCATCACAGGCTGAGTCCTGGCAGAGAAAGTGCATCAACTAATCCATGCGACCGGTATACTGCAGTGGCACCAGTGGGATGAGCAAGAGCACAGTAGTTAAATCCTGATCTGCTGAGACCACCTTGGGGGTGAAAAGGCGCTCAATCCTATGGAAGACTGTTATGTTATAGGATTAGAATTAATTTGCTTAGGGGTCAAATGGGCAATCCTGGATTTCTTGTAGGAAACCATAGCTGAAATCTAAATTACAAGTCTAGTTATAAAATCTATAAAGTGAAACCCCCCCCATATTTGCAAAATCCATAAGAGCAATTTATAGGCACCTTGGTAATCTTATTTCTTGCCAGTGGAAAGGAGGAAAAATAAAGGTGGCTGCTCTGCATGTATCACAATGTTCAAGAAGCTAAGAAATGTAAGCACCTTTTAGGTCTTGCCTTAGTCAATTTGTTTTCCTTTCCTTGTCCTTTTAGATGCACTAGTTTGCTACCATATTATATAGCTCTGTACGTGTGACATATGTACATATGATGCATATTGGGAATATCACTTGAGAGCTGACCTTTAATGTTTAACTTATTTAAACTGCTAAATAATTGGTCAATTTTTCACAAATTTTAAATGACCACGGTCCTCCTAAGCCCACTCTGAAGCCTCAGGAGTCTGACAGCTCAGTGATACTCCACTTGCTGCGAATATCCGGGCCTGTTTATTTTCTCTGTGTGGTACTGCTTAGTATTGTGGGATGGATGAGCTCTGAATACACCTGACCTGGTGCTTGCCCTCCACCTGTATCCAACCCCCCTGTCCTTCACGAGTGTCTGCATTACATGGCAGGATCCTGTAATATGAGAAGTTGTCAGGACAGGGCAGAAATGGGCTTTGTGAGAGCAGAAGAGAACCACTTGCGCTGGAGTGGCAGATGTGGCTGTTGTTTTGTGCAAGTAGATGATTCCCTAATCTTCTTAAGGACAGCCTGGCTAAAATCCCCTTTGTGACATTAGGCACAGTTCTGGGCCAGGTGGCCTCAGCTTCTGTCGCTGGCTTCATGAGCCGCTTTGCTCTGAGGAAACCCTCTGTGCTGCTGCTGAAAAGCCACTGTAAAAACAGCTTTGGTGCCAGGTGTGCGGGAAGAGCCTTGGGAAACAGCCAACATGGCGGTACTGGGAGACCTTTTGCTGAGTACAGCTAAGCAGCCCTGGGAGGTTTTAAGTCCTCAGAGTTCTGTGGGTGTAACAGAAATGCTGAATGCTCTTCCTAAAATTTATGGTTTTAAGAGGGTAGTAAAATATTCGGGTGAAATAAAAAGGGATGACAGTGTGAGGTGAGGGATGAATAGGACAGTGTAAGGAAAACTTGATAGTGTGAGGTGAGCTGGCATAAAGAGTATCTTACAGCTCCCTCTGCCTTTCTCCAGGTAAATCTACCCCTTTCACTGATGTGTCTGGCCTGTGCAGTTTCAGAGCAAGGTTTTCCTCATGGCTGGATTATGGTGGAGGAAAGCAGCCAGGAGGTGGGATGGCGGTCTGACACTTGCCATCATTTCCCTGCTATTGTCGTAGTCTTTCTATGTGACACTGGACAAAATAGTTCATCCTGGAACATGGAAGGGACTCCAACTCTGTAAACAGTCTGAAACAAGGACTTGGAAACTGGGACATTTCTCTCACTTGCCTTAGTTGATATTCCTTGTACAAGCCAAGACCCTTTTAAAAGTGTTATTGTTCATTATTTCATACTTAGTAAAACAGAACTCAAACCCAAGCTCCATCCCATTGCTTTCATTCTCAGTGCCCTTTAGTAGCCCCTTCCTTCCCCCATTTCCATGTACCACACTCAGCCACCAAAATCTGCAGCTTGTCCTTGCCCCCCCTTACTCAGTGCTCCAAGGAGTGATGAGACCCAATATGAATGAATTATGCCACCTTCATGTTTTTAGCATAACACTGTAATTACTGTAAAAACAAATGGCTTTGAGATTGTTGCTTTCCTTTCAGTTTGGTGGACACCACTATTTTTATCCTCCCTTTAAATGGCCAAAGAATTTTGGTAAGCCAAAATTCATCTTTGGAATGACACAAAATGCATTGTGGGAACACAGTAAGGCTGTTAAGTTCTCTGGATTTTGGTGAAGATAATTTTGGAGAGTGCAATCCTGAGGTTTTTACTTGGGCAAATCTCCCACGGGCTCATCTAAGACTACCATGTTAAAGTCATCAAGATGAGATTGTATCAAGAGGATACAAGACTGTATGTGGTATGTTTCTGTAATACATTTTTTTGTGAATCCAAAATGACTGGTATTAGCTTTATTTCCACAGTTTCCAGATGATTTTTAATTTCTTCACCACTCCTGCTCATCTGTTGTAAAAAGAAACTTCCTGACACGAGAAAAGGGACAAAAATTTCTGGCCATGCTTCCTTTGTAAGAGATGGTGATGGCAGGGTCTGAAGTTGCTGGTAATAACTTCCGTGGGGAAAAGATAATTTGTCCAATGTCCAGAAAAACTCAATAGCTTTCCTGCACCACCCTCACTTAGTCCTTGTGATTCAAGATTCAATTTATGAAGAGCTGGCATGCTGCAAGCATTTCTTGGCTGGAAGATGTTCAACATCTTGGTGTCAGTCAAATACTGACTCTCCTACAGATTATATATGAATAATGTGGAAAATGTAAGACATATCACTTCACAAAACAACTTTCTGATACAGACTGTGATTTTCTTGCTGTTTTGTGAGTTTAAAGAAACGCATTTCAAAGGAGCTTCCTTCTTAACTGGGTCCTAACAATCTGTTGGAAGTCTGGTGTCTGCTGTGGAAGTCCAGCTCCATGGATCAGTCATGTAAACAGGAACAAACTGCCCTCTGAAGGTATTTCTGTCTCTTCAGTATCTTTCCTCAGTGAAACTACTGTTTACAAAAAGAGACTGGGGCCTGAACTTTCAGATTTTGAAACAGTTGAAGTTTGGTCACCCCAGGACCTAGTCCTGGCTCAGCCCCTATCTTTGAGGAGCTTCAGTCTTCTTGGGCTTGGGTGTATTTCATGATTAGGTAAAGAGATGATTAAGGAAAAAAAAATGAAGCCAGTGTTTGCATTTGATTAGCTTTAACAAGCTGTAAGGCATGTGACTGTTGCAGCATTGCATACTTTTTTGATTTTAGTGAAGCTACTCTGCATTTCCAGTGATGTAAAGAAGATTTGAATTTGTCCTCTTGGCTGCTCTACTTCAGCAATTGCTTCTAAATCAGCCTCACTATCCAAACATATAGAATTAAAGAACTTTTATTAATTATATAGCTGGAATTCCAGAATATTTTTCTTCCTAATTTAGTCAAAACCTTTCTGACATTTAGCAGATTGACATTCTTCTAGCATCTCCACAACAATCTGTCCAGTTTGTTTAAGAACACAACATTTTTGGAAGAAACTGCAGCATCTCTGCTGGAAACTCAAGTACCTGGCAAGAGATGCTTGAGATACTTGTTGAGCTGGCCAAATTCTGCTGTTATGCTTCCTGATTTCAATGGGCAGTCTCATGTGTCTCTGACTGTCTAGGGTTCACCTTTTGTTTTCTTCTAGAAGGCTCAGGAAAAATCAATGTGGGGTTATAGACTGCAGCAAAGAGTCCTGTTTACCTGGACGGTTCATTCTGTGCCGTGGTGACTGCTCTCTTTGGTGAGCGGTGACCAATGCCAGCATGACCACTGGTCATATTTCTAGTGTGTTGGCACATGGTGGGCATAATGACTGCTTGCCAGTCAGATGATGTCATCAACACTCAGGGAATATTTGACTTGCCTCAAGGAAGATGTAAAGTGTTGGGTAATGGTTCCTTTTCCCATAGGTCTGGGGAAAAGTGGGGCAGGGGGACACTTGAAGTTGTCACTTCATATTTTAAGGGCCTAGCTAATTAAGAAGGAAACCTGTCTTAGGCTAAGGACACATGACCTGTGTCCACTAAAACCCAGCAACTACTGAAAGGCAGACATCAATCTGACAGTAAACATGGCTGAATTATTTACTCCATACCTGGAGGCTCCCACCTCCACCTGGGGACTGTATTTTTCCAATCACCCAGGTTGCAATCTCCACTGCTGTTAAACAGTGCTCTGAGAGCCTCTTTGCACTCTTCCTTCTGATACCTGAATAGCTGTTTTCTGTGCTTAACTTTTATTTTCACCAGTTAGTGGTGCAGTGGTCTGTCAAAGAGCCTTGACAACTGTATAAATGCCTTGAAGTGTTAAAAAATTCTTTAGATAGAATTTCTTTTTGTTTGTTTGGTTTTTTTTTTGTTGTTGGCAGACACTGTTCCAGTTGTTTACACCCAATGCATTTCACATTTCACAGTGATCCTGCTGACCTCTGCTGATGCCTGTGCAGATCAAGATGAGTACATGATGTGTGCTGTGAGTGAGGCTCAGCCTTTTTTGTTCATTTGTTCTTTATTGCTGTAGTTTGAGTGACTGCAGGCATTGTTCCATCTTGTTGGCCAAATCGGTTATCTTGCAGGATCAGCCGTGCTCATTGCAGGCAGAGGTGGATTGCAGGTCTGGTTTTTTTTTTTGTTTTTTTTTTTACATAATTAGCTGCAGAGCAACAGTCGTTTTGTTGTACACGATGACAGGTACTGAGTTCCAGGTTAGCCATACTGAAGTATGCACTATTTTTACTACAGTCTTTTTGTCCATTAGTGAAACGTACTGATGACTTGTTGAAGCAGCTGGTAACACCCAAGGGTTATGCAGAGTTCAGCCTTTTAGCAGATACTTAGCTTATCTGTACGTGTCCCTGTTGGAAGGTCACTGTTTATTCTCATTTTGAGCTCCATGATTTGGATAATTTTTTACACATTGTTCATTATAAATTATACTTAGTGTGTTTCCATTTGGCCTGGATTCTTCTCTCTTTAAAAGCTTATTCCAGGATTTGTTTGCTATCTCTATTTCATATTCAAGTGGCCCTTTTATAACCTTGGTGAGAATCTACTTGTAATTTCAAGCCTTGTGTCCAGCTTCAGTTTGCATCCCACTTTCATTTATGGCACAGGCACACTTTGTTCTGCTGTAGGTACAGCAGTTAAATCAATGATGTTGAAAAGTGGTGAAGACTTGGGTGCAGAAACAACTTACTGACAAACTGGTCGCTGTCTTCATTTCAGAATGACAGTGGAGAAAGCACGAGAGCTGTGCTGAGCCAGAGCATTAGTGCTACCACAGTAGCAATACCTCTCAAAATCTTGACTGATGGATCCGCACTTGTCAAAACCCTGGGGTAAAAAAAAGGCTGGAATAGAGAAGTCCTTTCTCTCTTGCTTAGGGCTCTTTGACTTCATTTTAAAGATAAGTTCATGTTTGATTTTGGTTGAAGAGGACACATGACTTGCTTAGGCATTGCTTACTCTGCCTGCAGCTTTGCTGTCTAAGAGTCCATCTATTAAGTAGTACACTGGCAGAAACTTATTCTCTTTTATATAGCACTTGTCATTTGAAGATCTCCAAATCTGTCCAAAGTGGAGGAAATTTATCTCTGTCTTGTAAATTTAGAAACTAGAAACAGACAGACATTCAAGGTCAGAAAACCATTGCCAGCACTGGAAATAGAACCCAGCTTTTGCATCGTGGTTTCTGATCTTGCTAAAAACTAGCAAGTGGGGAAAGGAAAATGATTCTTAATTTACTTCTGAACCTTTCTTCTGTTGCAGTTAAGTTGCTAGGCTGCCATGGTCTCATGTTTGCCCATGCAACATACCAATAAAAGCTGTTTGCAGAGCGTAACCCAAAACATTGGTTTGTGTGCAGGGGCAATAAACCATCAACCAGCTTAGGAGTGCCCGTGCACTGGGAAGGGTTGGGTCGGGTGGGCCAGTGTTGTCCTGTAATGCAGCTCCAGTTATAGAGCTGGATCCAAAGGATGGGGATTATTTACCCACAGCGATGTACAGAGCCTGGCAAAATAATGCCTTCATCCTGCTTTGATCCAAGATGTTGCTGAAATATAAATAGTGTAATAATATATTTTTAGATGCAAAGGCAGTAAACTTGTAAGAAGCAAATGCAAAATCCTCATGCATTGCAGCATCTAGTGAACCTGGTATGCCTTCTTGCTTCCTCAAGTCATTCACATATACTGGTTCACTCACTGTTAGAAAGTAGGGAAATCCCTGTAAAACCAAATTGCTAGCAAGTGTGAGAGAAAAATAGTTATTTGTGCAGAAGAGCTGCAGAGACTTTGTATTCTGTTGGAAGGGACCCACAAGGATCATCGAGTCCAGTTTCTGGCTCTGCACAGGTCCATCCCCAAGAATCACACCATGTGCCTGAGAGTATTATCCACATGCTTCTGTAATTCTGCCAGGCTTGGTGCTGTGACCACTGCCCTGAAGAGCCTGTTCCAGTGCCCAACCACTCTCTGGGTGAAGATTTCATTGTATCGATGTTCTTATATTGGTCTTCATCACTGCATTCAAAAATCTGCTCTCGGGGGAAGATGATTTACTTCAGTATTTTGATTTGGGAATTATACTGATGTAAAGAGACAGTAACATCAGTCTGAGCATCTTGAATGCACTTTGCAGTCTCTGCATATCTTCAGGCTATCTACTACGAAAAGAAATTGAAAGTATTTCCAATGAATTCACCTAGATGATAAGTCATTTAAGTTTTCAGCCTCTTTAGCCATTGTTATTACCAGATGTTTGTGTAATGACACAAAGAAGTAGAGTTCATTGCCTCCCCCTCCATGTACACGCACCCCCATGTGCAGTTTGGTGGGCTTGAGAACAGCAACTTAATGGGATCCCTTTGTTAAAATGGGCAAATCATCTCTGAAATGGAGGGTGCCTTGCTCTGATTGGAGATGGTGGGGTTTGCCTTTATGGAGTAATACAATAAAATGCTTCTGTGTCACGTTGAAATAAGGCAACTTGAAAAATCCTTAGGGTACTGGTGCATCCAGCCACTGTAAGAGCAACCAGGAGTCTGAGAGAGCGCCAACCTCTTGCTTTTTCTCTGTGACAGCTGTAGGAATAGATTTTTCTAATTCTGAAATGGAAACTAATTGAATGCTGAAGAGCTTTTGTGCAAACTGCTGCTGAAATGAGGTAACAAAAATTCCCAGAAGTTCTGGTAGTCTAAAGCAAAGTGAAGATATCTGCTGTGTTTTTCTAAAAGATGTCCTAGCAGGCTTGTGTTAAAGACAGCTGGACATCCTCTTGTATTGTCTTTTCTGTTTCATGGCATGTAGCCTAAAATACTTTCTTTTGGGTCCTGTTGGGTTTGTTGTGTCTTTTTTTTTTTTTTTTTTTTTTTTAATTTGGACCACTCCCCCCTCCCCACATTTCTTAAAAGTCACATTCTGCTTGGGCTGGATCAGATAACCTCTTCTGTATTTATATCCAGTTTTATTTCTGCTGCCCTGTTTGTCTCAAGGTAGATGTAAGAAACAGTGAACAAATTAAGGACAATGCTAAACCGAAGCTGTATGTTTGGTGCTATGACTGCAGAATGTTGTCTCAATTGATTCCAACTGTGGAAGCATATATATAACTTGTGAGGTACTGAGTACCTTGGCCTCTTATATTGTAAAACACTTAGCACCTCTGGAATTTAACAAAACACCTGGCTGTTTCCCTCTCTGGCACATGTTCGTCTCAGTTGTATGAGCATAAGAAATGGTTTAGAGATATGGTGAACTCATGGTTCAGAGGATGGCCTAGATCTATTCTAGTTGTAGAAACAGAGCAGGTGTTCTCCATCAGTTCTGTATCTCTCTGCCCTGTCCCTCTAAATCCTCATGACCCATTTGCCACATAAAGCTCCTGGACTAGATAGAGGCTCTGGGGCTATCTGTGATTACTTATTTACCAAGGCATGGCAGTGCTGCCTACGAGCACAGAGGAGACTGTGGCACTGAGCAGTGCAACTCATACCCACCTTGGATAATACAATAACTTAGAGTTGTGTTTAGTTTCCTTGTCTCCCTTTTTTATATGACTTAGCAAACAGTGCTCTGCTCCACATATGGGAAAAGGGAGTTGCCTCAGAGAGAAGAGCAAACATGTAAGGAGCAGGAAAGGGCTGTGGAAGTGGCTGCTGCCCCACTGCCACTTATCCTCATGTTTGGAGGAGAATGCCCTTCTCTCCATGTCTCTTCCTTGGCTCCCATTTGGATAGAGCAGTGGTAAAGATGACCTGGCACATCCCTGTCCCTTGCTGTGAGCTACAGATGGATGAGCAAAGACTGGTTTGGGGAACAGAAGGACAGTAGGCATGTGGAGAGACTCTGCTCCACATGGAGAGAGGAGCGATGAGTGACCAGTGAGATCCTGGTCTCCATCTGCAGCCTTGGTCTGACTGTCAGCAGGCAGAGTAGGCTCTGTCCTGTATGAGACATCTTGTTCTTAAGCCTCAAATCAGGAAAGTGCTTGAGTTATGTTTTTCCAACAGCTGATGTGTAAACACAGTGAAATGAGTGAGCTGTAGTGTTAGAGGGTGCTGTGGACATGTTACCCTCTGTGGACTGGGTGTGGAGCAAATCCTGTTATGACTTTGGGTGTTTTCAAGATTTCATTGATGTTGACAGTCTGTCATCCTCCTGAGTCCCTCTGGATGCTGAAGGTAGCATGTGTCAATTAAAGTGGCTGCATATATGACCTCTGAGAAAGGAAATTTTGCTTTTGATCCAGTTCATTTTTCACATCACAGGCAAGAAAAACCACCCTTGAAATTGCTGCTTTGCTGAGAACATGAGCAGAGAAGTCCAGGATGGTGGTGGCTGCACAGAAGGTTACCCACTGAAGGTGGTCTGTGAACAACGAGAAGGATCCCTGTGGGCTACAGAGGTGTTTTGGACTGGGTGCACTGTGTGCAGTGAGCAGTTTGAGTTGTCCCATTCCAGGTTCCTTAACTGGTTTTGGTAAATCTGTGATGTTTACATGTGTGTTAGTTATCTTAAGTTTCTCTGCTCCTGGTTGAACAGTTAATTGCTTCTGACCTGTTAATAATGAGTTTTCATTCACTGCTCGCCTCCCTTCACAGAGCCCTTCATGATAATGCCTCTTCTTATTGGTTGGGTAATTGTAGCTGTTTGGTTAGGGAAGGAAAATACTCTTTCTCCGAACACTTCTCTTAGCACAGTTTTGCTTGTCTGTGCGTAAATAGTGATGAATACAACTTATTTCCACATATGGTGGGTTGATGTTTGCCATTAGTGTTTCAGAGCATTGTGATGTCTTGTGGAGGGACAACCGTGATGTCATGGTTGTGTTGTAAGGCTTGGGCAATGAAGAGAGGCATTCATGCTTTTTGGTTTTTGCATCTTTTAACTTTAAAGTAGGTTTAAAACTCTTTTTTTTTTTTTTTTTTTTTCCTCCTTCAATTTAATGATATAGATACTGTTTGAATATGAAGAAACAGCAAAAGAACTTGCTCCAGTAGGGAAGCTTCCTGTACACAAACTAACCAGAAAAGATGTTGTACTTAAACCATGTGACATTTGCAATGCTGGTAGTGAGGAACTTGCCAAGTGTCACAGCTGGTTCATTACCAGCAGTGGTCCATTAAAAAGTTGTTTGCTGCTTGGCTTATGTCCCCTGTGGGAAGAGGGCAGATAAATGGGCAGCCCTTGAGCGCTGTGCTCGCAACTTTGTGCTTCTGATGCTGGTTCCCTCTCCCACCTCATTTGGGGTCTGAGCCGTGGCTGGTCAGGGATGGCAGTCTGAGGTCCTCAAAGGACTCAGGGTCTGACCCACCTGTGACATCTTTGGCCCTCGCTGGCCACGTTTAGATGTCACTGTTCATGCAGTACTACTATTCCTCCTCTCCACACCTTGCCTGGTGTCAGAGCTCTCTGTCTCCATGGTGCCTCTTCATGTTACTCTTTGCTTATTTAAAAAGGGGAGAAGAAAGCCAGGTGGTGTCAGGTTCCATTGTGCATGCTGCCAATTCATTCTCTTACAGCTCTACTCTGTAATTGTCCCTGTGTGACTAAAGGGAAATCGTTCCACTTAATGCTCCAATTTTTTGGGGGAATTTCTAACAAGGTTTTGTAAGAGTGCAGAGAATAACTGAAGAAGCCCCACATTTTCTTCTTTAGAAGGCGAAATCTCCACATATTCTTTTGACTAAAAAACATGAACACCTGACTTATTAGGTAAAAAAACAGATGGCAGAAGCTTGAGGGATATTGTGCACACGCAAAACATCTGCTGTGCAGATAGTATTTAGAAAATGATGATATACGAGCCTGTTGCATTCCATGGGCTGTGAGTTGTAGAAATGTCCCTAATAAACAACAGCTCCCAGAATGGGACTTCACCCATTTGATTTGATTGCCTTGAAATGCAGGTCGTGGTGTTGGCTTGATAGCGCTCTGCTACTTACCCAGAGTTTAATTGTTTAGGATTAGATTTCTTACCCCATTCTTCTGCTGTCTCCCAGTGCAGGTCTGCTGCCTACATGACTAAACCACTGAGTATGCCTGATGTGATAGTCCAAGTCCTGTTCTTCTGTTCTGCCTTGTTATCTTCATTACATGTTCTGTGCTCAGAGAGAGATTAATTTCTGAATAGCATGCTTTCCATAGTGGCTGCTCAGCGGCCATCTCATTATGGTCTTAAAGATACAAGGCCAGATGCTTTCATTTATACCGGATAAGCCTCTGAGGCTTAAATGATCAGTTCCCAAACAATAATTTCCAGAAATACTTTGCCTTTTACATTCCAAGAATTTAAGTTTGAGGGCTACTTCAACAATAAATTATTTACAACAAGTTTTATCCAGATTAGCTTCTATGTTGTATTTTAATCTGTTTTCCTCTCACGTGTTCTTTTGTCTGGTGCCTTTATAGATTTAACATGACTATCCAAATGGAAAATCTCTTCCTAAATATGAGTCAGCATAAGCAGCTTTTACAAGCTTCAAAACTCTCCAGATTATCACACCTTCATACTGTGAAAATGGAAGTTTAAAATCATCCGCTGCCTATGGTATATTATTTGTCCGTCTCATAGACTATTAACTACAGCAATTTGTATGAGTCTAGCATGGCAAATGTTAGATGTTGTTTCCATTTCTGCTTTTGTTTTGCTTCACTGGCAGAATTCAGATTGATTTCAGTGGTGGCAGATTAAGCCTTGCATGTGTTTAATTTTCATAAGCCAGCAAAAATGTCTTTCCTCTTTATTGTGGCCATTTCCTTTATATATTTCTGTGTGTCTTTGCACAACTCTCCCACTCAAATTTCAACATCTTCCAAGTCTCCTTCCTCAGCTCAAGTCTAAATCCCAACAGGTATTGGCTCATACTTACCCAACTAAGGGTCCATGCCCACTGTGTGATAGAGACACTGCTTCTGTTTGCTAGAATGTGAACTAAGGTATTGAATAAAGATACTTTTCTGCATCATCTGAGTTTTGTTAAGCATTTCAGAGACTTGCAGAGCAGCAGACAGATAAATGGTGTCAGCAATATACTACAGGTTATAAGAAAAAAAGTATAGTTACTGATCTTTAGGTTAGCCTGAACAATATCCAGAGGGAATGACCAGCAAGTAAACTCTGGTCTTTGAGAATCCAGGGACAGATGGCTCCCTGCCCTCCCAAACAGGAGCAGCTGGTTTGTAGGGGAGTTGCTAAGGTCACTGTGGTATGGCTTGCCCACATCTCATACATACTCTCTTAAATAAACCTTTGGCTTGACAGGTGGTACCGGGGTTTGTCTGGGAGCAAAAACTAATGTCTGGCAAGATCAGAAACTCCTAACACATGGCTTCAAGCTGTTAAAAGGACCACCATCTGAAAGATCAACTTGCCCCTGTAATGTACAGACCTGTCCTGCTAGCATGGAACATGTAGTGATATATCTCTTTTCATGCCCATGTCTAATATTTCTGTCTTAATCTAGATGGATTGAAAAAAGATTTATACTTTTTAGCTACTCTACATTAATGAAGAACATTTTTCTCTTCTGTCCTCCAAACACATTCTGCAGCTGCAGGGCAGATAGTCTCTGAGGTGGGAGTGAGACCACAGTCAGACCTTGAATCAGGTCTTGGAAATGTCAGTGCACTGAGTTCGCTGTATGTGAATTAGAAGTGAGTCACTGTGCAATTTGATGAAGATCTGGTAGAAGTTGGGGAGCACTGAGCATCAATTGTCTGTATTTTCTCCTTGGAGGTAAAGGCTGGGTAAGAGTCAAGTGGGGATTCCACTGGGAAAAGCAACTATCTTCTGTGGGCAAGGATATGCTGCTTGCCAGCAAAGCTTTGTTGTTGGCTCCTGAAGTTACGAAGCAGGAGGAGATGCATGAAAATGTCCACTTCAGAAATATTGGCAAAGAGTGTGGTGGCTGATCCACTTCCAGAGACACACAGGAAAACTCACCTTCGACAGAGCAGTCTAGGTGACTATTTGGTGAAAGGCCGGCTAAAGACTGTGTCAGTGTTATGAAGACTCTCTGGCTACAACTGTGCTGATAAAGCTCTTGAACATGGACCTTTTGCCTGTGTGGCTACAGAAGGCTAAAGTGACAGGAGTCATCATAGTTGGCACAAAGCTGCAAAAGTAAAAATGCTTTTGTGCAGATAAAACATCTCCCGGACGTAAGAACAGCTGAGTTAAGATGACCTGATAGGGAGGGAGAGACGCTCTGTTTGGACTGGTGTTGTAAATGATGTCATTGCTGATTTTTACTAGCCTGGGGTATGGCTCACAGGTCACCTTGAGCAAGCAAATAGCTGCACAGAGTAGTTTAGAGTTTTTGAGTCATCCTGTGGAACATACACTTTGGTCCTAATAAACAATGTTTATTCCCCATTGAAACTCAACTTCTTTGGTTCCAATTCTCTGTAGGAATCACAAATGTTATTTTTAGCCTTTCATGCTGAACAGAGTTCAGATATATTTTATCTGATCAGTGACTAGTTGTGCTGGGGTCAAATCCTGCCTATTATTAGGATTATGTGTATTTAATAAAATAGCTCGTTTATATCTAGGTTAAGCATTTTTTGTTTCTTAGATAGGTGTTATATAACATTTCTGTTTTAAAGATGTTTTTCTCTGTTCCCCCAAATCCAAATAATAGTTTGGAAGACTGAGAAAGAAGGGTGGGAAGAAGCAGACATCTAAGTGAAACATATATGGAATGGGGAAAAAATCAGTCGTTCTGGGCCTATGATTATTTCCACATGCCTGGATCATTTTGCTGTACTGTGTGCCATTAATGTCATTAGATACTTTATGCCAGAGTGGATATTTTTTGTATGTGCTGGTGAGATTGCAGGATTGGGGTCTTGATGGGTGAATGTTGTCAGTGCTGTGTGGGCACTGTGCGTGTCGGTGCTGCACATGGAGCTCTGCACCCTTCCAAACCCGCTGCATTTGTGAGCACATGCCCAGCCAGCCCAGCAGTTCCTGGAGTGCTGACAACTGCCTGGTGGGTTAAGCAGCCTCCAGGAGGCAAAGCTTGCCCTCAGCCCTTTTAAAAAAAAAAACCCAACCAAACAACACTAAAAAAACCAACAAAAACAAACAAAAAACCCAACCCCAAACAAGAAAACTGGTTAATCAAACCCCACCTTGTAAAAATGGGTATTTTTAATGGTTAAAAATAAGCTTAATGCTCCTATTCAAAAAAGTCTGTGTCTGGAAGAAATACCAGCCTTTCCTGCTTGTTGTCATCAGGGCTGATTTTTGAGAATGTGAGGCCTTGGGACCCATTGCCATTTCGTTTGGTTCCTGGTGAAAGGAAAAGAGATTTGATTGCTCCCTCCAGATTAAAATACAGAGAAGTCTTCTAGGCCAGAAAACAACTTCTTTTTTCCTTTTCTTTTTTTTTTTTTTTTTTTGTTGTTGTTATTTTAGTTTGCCAGATTGGTCTGCTCTCCAAGTGTGTGGGTGGCACAGAAGAGGTTGCTGAGACAAAGAATTTGGGGGAGGAAGGAAAAAGAAGTGAAAAAGATCTTTGGATTGGAGGCATGGGGTACGGGAGGAAGAGGGGCAGTGGCGGAAGCAGTGTTGTTTTGGTTTGTGAAAGTTTGAGGCAGATCAGAAGAAGCTGTGGTAGGTCAGAGACACTCAGTCTAGATGCTGTAGTGATGAATATATTAGCATGGTTTAGATCCTAGGGATATGGACATTTTTCTGTGTATGGTAATATGAAGCTCATGTCCTACTCTGATTCCTCCTCCTGGAAATGGAGATGTTGAACCAAGAAGTGACTGGACGGAAACATGATCATCGCTTTACTCTGTACAGTATTTGCACTTGATGTTCATTTGCTTTGTGCTTTGATAAAGTAGGTGCAAAACAAGTGGCATTTGGTGAAGGCAAAGCTCTGATTTTTGTACTGATTAAATCCTGTTTTCCTGAGCTGAAGAACCAAAACTCCTTTCTTGTTCCAGGAATAGCTGCCCCCAATCTACTGCATCTGGCTTGTGACCTTTCATGATGCTTCTGTGAGGCTGAGTTAGATTCAAAATGTCTTTTAATTTGAATAATATAAGAAAAGAGTGAAAGGCTATAACAAGGGAAGAGGGCTAAATTTCAAATAAAACTTGAGAAGCCACCAAGAGTCCAGGATGAGGAGGTACAAGACAACAGTATCTGGTGAGGGAGAGCAGGAGACCCGAGAAGGGTAACAGATGAACAGAGGGAGTGGGAACAGGCAACACCTTTAACAGGCGTGACATGATTTGTTTGGTGACACCTGCAAGATTCCTCTCATCAGGCCTAGAAAATTCACCACTGCCATGGGTTTTGCCCTTCAAGTATTTGACCTCATCCCCTTTTGTTCCCTGGAGTGATATGTAAAAGAGCTTGTGAAAGCAGCCCTGTTAAGGGAAGTTTTGTAAATAAATCCCGTTTCTTCTAGGATGGCCCTGTAGCAGGAGGCAGGGAAGTTTTGGGGGCAGAAGGGGAGTGTACAGGGGGCCAGTCCAGAAAGAGGATCAGGGACCTTCCTCTGTGACCCCAGGAGCCTTTCAAAGTCCAGGCTAAAAACTTTGGGCACGTGCAGTGGGCGACATTGCCTCATGGACACATGGTGTGAGCCTGGCTGCCCATCTTGCCACCCCAAAGGTTTCTTTTGGATCCTGCTGCCCTTCACTGTCCTCTCTGAAGGACTTTCAACAGAGTAATAAAAAGGTGTTTGTTTTGCTAATATTTACATTGCAAACATACAGTGCTTTTGCTTAGTTACAAACATCAGTGCGTGTGAGAGGCTTTTCTTGGAAAGGGTGACTCAGGAAACAGAAAGGTTATTTTCTCCTATCACTGTTATCTACTAAGAAAAACCTTTAGAAACTGCACTTCCATCCTGAGGGAATGTTATTAAGATTACAAATTCAAGGTCTCAAAGGCTTGCACATACTGGAGTGGAAGCTGTCTATCTAACCTTCATTTGTACCCTGGTGCTGGTGCTTTCTGATTACCTTATTTACCATTTTGGTTTCACAGAGTTCCTGCCTATGCCCTTTCCAGAGGGCATTGAATGAAGATTGTTGGAGACAATTAACCTGTTGCTTGAAAGATCCTCCTTTAAATTTTTGCAAAAACTCAAAATGTGCTTCTTCAGCTCTGGCAGCAGCATCTTCTCTTCCTACAAGAATATTGTGAAAACTAATGTAGTGTTTGCTCAGCAGTCGCTTGTTAAAACAAAAATGCCATAAAAATGCTGATAATTCCAGCTGGTAACTTAGTTTTTCAGTGCAGAATTTGGATGTTGCCTGTGATAAAGCATGAACAAACTACTTATAATATAAAAGTATATATATTGTACCAGCATTCTCTGTAACTCTGTGTTGAAAAATCTATTTGGCTTCTGTTACTAAAGCCTGTCATAGTGCCTTAGCACATGGGACGATACTGTTCAAAGTTTCCAAGCATTTAATAGGCTCAGAACTGGGCTTGAAGGAAGAGATTTCTCAGTCCTGCCATGTTGGTGTTGTGCTGTGCCTCCAGTCAGAGTAAAAATAAAGATATTCACAAGAAGAAAGGAAATATTTTCTTGATGATAGGAACTTCAGTTTTCTCTCTAATTCTTACACTTGCTCTGAAAGCACAAGTTAGCTTCATTGAGTGTTATAAATCAGAATCTCTTTGTTTTTTAAAATTACAGTGTTTCTTCTGGTGAGATGTTTTTATCTTCATTTTCCACTAAATCTGGATAGGCCTAAGATTCCTTTGAATCTTGTGCTTGAAGTGTTAATCTGAAATGGCAAGTGAGAGGCAGCTATTAATTTAGCATATAAATGAAGGTGAGAGCTGGAGGCATTTGAAGGCCTTGTCAGTGTCAAGCTGTGCATGACACTTGCCCTCATGAATGGGCAAAAACAGATTCCAGGGGATCTTGCCAGACAGACACGGGTTTTCTGTATAATCTAAAAGCCCCTGGTTAGCTCAATGCAGTGTTTTATTGCCAGGAACATCTTCTGTTGAATTCTGTGATTTCCAGTCTCTGCTTTCTCTTGCTGTCCCACAGGGTTTTCTCAATATGTTATCCCAAAAGTATTCAAGGAGGAGGGAGCAATTTTGGCTTTTGGGGCATTAGTTTCTTTCCTGAAACCTTCATGCACTGAGTCACTCTCTTTGAAGATAAACCTGGCATCCCGACGGGGGCTCATGAGCATTTGCATTCTGATGGAAAAATGCTGTGAAACCTGGCCTGAGGTCAGTTCAGTTCTTTGCCTTGGAAATCCTTCTACTTGCTCAGTCTCCTGTCCTTCTCCAGCTCTGTTGTTCCCCTCTTCCACTTCTGCAGATAGTCATGCAGGGTGATTGTGATAAAACAGTGAGTGCTGGCAGGGTCAGGATTGAGACTGGGATGTCCCGTAGCAGCTTTGGCTTTAAATGAGCCGGCACGACAGCCCTTGAGCAGGTGACACGATACCTCTGGCTCTCCTTCACCGAATCAATCTACATCCTGGATATCCATTGTAACACCTCCCTGACGTCTTCATTGCCCTACCAGAGGCAGCCTTTACCGCTGTGTCACTGCAGCTTCTGTCACTAAAGCAAACACAACTGATGTCTCATTTATACTGCACGCAAATACAAGGTGGATAGCCACCCTAAAGATTTTTCCTGTCCTTAAATTCCCCTTCCTGCCATGCCTGCAGAGAACTGTACTGAGATCACTGAGCACCTGAGTTAGTGGTTGTGGTGCCATAGTTTGTAGGTATGAATGGTGATTTTGACTTTAAGAATTTAAGCCAGAGTTTTGAATTTCCTTTGACTTAGACATTGAGACTTGGCTTTTATCCAGAGCTGCAGCTTTATAACAATGCTGAATAGTGACATAACTCATTATATTCCCAAACTGCTGCATAAATGTCAACTAATCAAAATACTGCTTTCTGTGGCAGTATCTGTATCTTTGCATTACAGATAAATAATTGAAAGCAGAGGTACACCTTTGGTCTAAGTTCCTTCTATTAATGACAGTAAATTATCTTTAAAAGGATGCAGAGGAGGCAAGGTTTCTAGCTCTGGTCTCTGTTTCTTGTGCACTAACACATGCTGGTGAGACACTTTTTTCTTGGATACTTTCCTGTTGAGAACATCTATTTTCCTGTAGAGTTACAGCAGCAGAAGTTCCTGAAGGAAATCTGCTTACTGTACAGATGAAGTTGTTTCCCCCCACGAGTCAGAGACTCTTGCTGAAAAAAGACCGGAGAATGTGTTCCCCTAAATTACCCCACCTTCCTATATGAACTCCAGCTGTTTGCTGAAAACTACTGTGTTGAGTGAAAAAGGGCAATTTCTAGTCAATCTGTTTGTTACCATAGAGTCAAGTGCAAGTGGTAATAGAAAAGTGATTGCAGCTTTTAAACATAAAAATCAGTAAGAGATGATTCCTTGTCCCTGGCAAATATTAAATTGATTTCCACAGTTCCCACCTTTTACCCATACTGATATTCAAGGAAACTTTTTGGGCTGTTTCTTGGCTGGGTGTCTCTACCTGCAGCACTGCTAAAGTGGATGAAATTGCCAATCTAGAGAGGTTTTATTACTTCTTTTGTCTTTAAACTCCAGTTCTCCACAGAGCCAAATCCAGTCCCAAAAGAGTTCTAGCTGGATTTTCATTTTCCTGGACTGACCTGTGCATAAGTATAATCTTATCCTTGATCTCCATTGGTTGGATTTTTCACCCTCTCCTTCTTCCCACTTCACATCTTTTTCTGTGTCTATCCCTGTGCCAGACAGGTGTCTGCAGAACTGGTTTTCCTGCTGTGGTTCCCTGCAGGTATCTCTGCTGCTTTCTCTCAGTCCAGGTGGAATGGGATGCTTGGCCATGTTGGGATGTTCTTTCCCAGACCACGGTCGGTCGCTGGCATCCTCTTTGCTGACTGCCAGCCTTCTGACCAGGACACCAGGGAAGCAATGCAGATGCTCATAACCCCTCAATTTCACACCCAAACCCCACTACCTGGTTCCCAGGGCCACAGGTTTTATCCCAGGAGGGACAGGAGAGATGCCCCATTGTCTGCTCCATGCTGCTTGGAAAGATCCAAGGGTTTAGCTAGTAGTAAACAGCCTTAATGACATGAATCTATCTTCAGAAGTGCTCTGCAGCCTTAGCATCCTACTCTTGTGGTTAATAAGTATATTTAGCAAGATCCGACACTGCCTCAAAATATTCCTGCAGCAGATTCCTCCTGGCTTGGACAGCAGCACTGCTGCTTGGCTGGAATTTGCTGGATGCTGTTCATGAATGGGAATGGATTTAGGGGCTGGATTTCTGTTGGGTCCAACCTAATACCTTTGTCAGTGATTTAGAAGGGAGCACAAATGGTGATGATACTGATTTTTATACTTGATGCCAAAAAGGGAGGCTTTACCCATATTGAGAAGGGCAAAGAAACACCCCAAGGGGGACCTAGAAGGTATCAGCAGAGAGAATTGTAAAATAGGAACAGGATATAGGTAGGTTTTCCCTATGTCTAGAGGAGGACCTGAAACATGAAAGACTGCGAAGTAATTTGGAAAAGAGTAAGGTCTGAAATGGACTTGGAAGTGACAAGAACAAATCAGCAATAAGTTTCAGTGTGACATGTCTGTGAGGCAAAGATTTGCCATATGGCAAATAATCCTCAAGGATTTATCACAGAACAGGGTGGACAGGCCATTTTACTGCCATGAATGGCTCTGAGGGGCTGTGTCCTCCGGGATCTGCTCCACAGCACTGGGGGAAGTTCAGGGGTAGGAAGGGATGCTGGATTTTTTATTCTGAAAAAAAAAAAAAGGCAATTTTAAAATCAATTGAAATTGTTTATAATTTTCTGCCAAATAGGATGACTCACTCTGGCAGTCTGCCCTCTCCATCCTCCCCCTCAGACAAACAAACAAAGCCAATAAGTTGCAAAAAATAAAATAATCAGAAAAGATAACTATTCAAAATTTTCCTTTTGGTATATTCAAAACAAAGGGCTTCATGATTTTTTTTTGGTTTTAGGACATCATTTCAGAGCTGGTTTGAATGACCATAACTTGAAAAAATGAGGTAAAAATAACTCTGAAAATCAAATGCTTCATTTTGAGTTAAAGAAACATTTTGTTCAGCGAGACACACAACGGGTTCATTTTGGGCCAACATGAAATTACATTTTTTTTCTAGCCATCTCTTGGTTGAGGCAGTGAACCAATAAGTCAATTATTCACAGAGCTGTAGCAAGATTAAGGTAAGGATGGAAAGCAGAGCTGAAATGAGAAACTGAGGGAAAAAATTTGGGATTGAACATCCAAATTAATCTTCATTCCTCCAGGTGAAATGTGGTATTTGATGGTGTAAATTCCTTGGACCCTTTGCTGTCAGCCCGAGAGGTGGGCTGCCCCCAGGCCTGAAATCAGCAGTGTTCCTGTGCCTTCTGTGGGTCTCCAGTGGCCAGGAAGCAGAGCAGGGTGCTGTGATGCATTGGTGTGACCCGGGAGATGTCCTGCACCCACTGCGGTGTGGGGGCCACGAGTCCCCACCCTCTGCTACTGTAAATGCATTATCATCTGGGGAGGGGGAAAAAAATAGGAGGAAAAAAAAAAGGGAAGATTAGTCTGCCAAGAAGCTGCTATGAGCTCTGCAGAGTGTGACTATGGGCAGGGGTGAGCAGAGTGCTGCCTGTGCACTGCTCAGTTGAAGAAGAGCTGCTGCTTGGCTCTGGGGTCTGGGTGCAAGTCTCCTCAGCTGGGCAGGTGGAAGCCACTGGATGAGCCGGCAGTGGTGACTGCTGGAGGACGCGGGAGAGGCTCCTTATGCAGGTTGAAAATGCTGGACACAGCTTTCCTCAAGCACGCAGCAATAGTGCAAACATCCTGACTGTGCTTTTTGGCTTGGACTTTTTTTGCTCTGCCTGTTTTTTTTTTGTGGGCGCGGGGTGGGGGGGGG
>JAWWEU010000160.1:23866186-23976378 GCA_035583155.1 Acropternis orthonyx
GTGTTTGGGGTTGGACTTGTTTTGGGCTGCCTTTTTTTTGTTTTTCCCCCCTTCCTTTCCGCCCCCCCCCCCGAAGTGCTGAGACCTCAGCACACAGACATCCTAAGCAATAATCCTTACAACACAGGCAAGAGAAAAATCTTATTTCCCATTTTCCCGGTGGCAGATTGGAGGCAGTGGGATGGCAGGATTTGCCCAACACCATGGTAAGAGTTGGGAGGCAGAGCTGCACTCGCAGCTGCGTAAGTTTGCCTCTTGCTCCTCCGCAGAGAGAGGAGCGACTGCGGCGCAGCATAAAGATGCATAAGCTAGTTTTAAACGAGCCAGCTGGGAGATGCTGTCGCAGCTCGGTGCCTACTACGTTAATTTACCCTTAAAGCAGTGGACAGGAGAGATGCGGGGAGAGATGAGCGTGTAAGCAGGGGCGTGCGGTGCTGGAGAGTGAGAGGAGGAAACGAACAAGCTCCTGCATGAACTGCGGGATGCAGAGAACAACCGAGGGTCCAACCCTGGTTGCGATCCCCTGCGCACCTCCCTGAACCACTGTCGGCATTCCCTGCTTTTTCTAACGCGGGCCATTATCCGTCAGCAGAGGTAGTGAACTGGAGCGGAGCAAGCCTTGTATCTGGGCTCAGCATGCGAGCCCCGCACGAAAGAGTTTACTGGGGGTAATGTTTTTATTATTTTGGTCTGTGGCGAACCATTCTGCGTTTCGAGCACTTCTTTGCTTTTAAATAATTAATAATTAACCTGCAAAGACCGTTTGAGTATTCTGGAGTGGTGATGTCTGGTAATTGTTTTTTAAACTTCCCCCCCACCCCTCGCCCCCCCCCCCCCCAGTCTCATTTATTCGGGGGCTTTGCACTAGGGCACCAACTATTGGGGAGTGAAAGTTTCAAATGGCCAGAGTCGTTTGATTTTATAAATGCGTCCTTATTTTATTTTATTTTTTCCCCGTGGAGTCTGCGGTACCTGCCGCTTTGTTCCCAGCGTTGCCGGGACGCCGGGTACCGCCGGGTTTCATCCCGGCCGGCAGCACCGCGCGTGGATGCCTTTGCCCCGCCGTGGGACCGCGGGTGTGTGCGTGGGGAGGGGGGACACGCCGCATCCCCCAAACGCCGGCAGCTATTTCAGGAAGCCGCATGAAGTCTCCTCCTTCTTATGTAAATAAAGATGACAGCTCGGAGCGGCGGTGCCGCGGCGGGAGGCGCGGGGGTGGGCGGAGGCTGCCGGTGCGGGGCAGCCGCGTCCCGCGTGGGCCGGGACTGCGGAGCGGGAGCGGGAGCCGGGCGGGGGCTGCGCCGCCATGGGTGGGCAGGTGACGAGGAGCCTCCTCTACGGTAAGGACCGATCCGCCCTACGCTGCGGGAGGCAGCTGGGAAGGTGCGGCGGGGGATGCCGGGGGTGCGGGTTCTGCCTGGCTCGCCCTCCCGGAGCATACCGGTCCCGGAGCGGGGCTGGCCGAGGAGGTAGCCTGGGCTGGGGATGTGCTCGTCTGGCTGCAGCGCGGGGATAAGGAACAAATACCTGCCCGGGCAGCGCTCACGGGCGTGCTGGGAGGTGTCAGGGTCGAAGAAGAAGTAACCGTGTCCGTGTGCTCTGTCTGACAGCCCCCACCGGGGAACACCAGGCCAGTGATGGACAAGGTTACTGCCAGGCAGCTGAGCAGGTTCTCAGGACAGTCACCTTATTTCTCCTTTCCAGCAGCAGTTTCTTCTGAACTGAATTGATAAGGTTTGGAATGAACGTTGTTTTGAATTGATGAAGCAGAAGCTCCTCAGTGCAGCCCACCTCCCTAGGTTTGCCGGGTGATGTGCAGCGGGGGAGAGAGGAGCTGGAGAGGGACTGGGATACTCGCATAGGCCAACGTTAAAACAGAATTTGAAGCTATAGACAACGTGCCGTATTAGCTATGCCCCTGCCTGAGCAAGTCTCATGCCATAAATACTTCTGTGAGAATATTGCACTTGTTAGTATTAAACTTGCCTATTGCTCTGAAGTGTTCTGTTTAAGTTTGGACATAGTAAATGTGCTGGATGTTCAGTGAGCTATAAGTGTATTTTCAGAAACCCTTCGTTGTTACAATAGTAAACATAGGTATGAAAGACAGAGGTAAAGCATCACATGGGTTTAGAGTATCTTGTATCCTTTCTTTGAATAGAGGTGCATGGGGTATATACATTTACACTGTGAACATTCACGTTTCGGCCTTGATTCTTCTATTGCCTACCAAGTCTAAATGCTATAGTTTAAGGAACAAATGGACATAGTTAGGAAGTAGCTGACTCTCCCTAAAGATATTTAGCAGCATGTTTCAACAGAGGTTTTTATTTGTTCATTGTTTGTGTTCTGAAGGTTCTGTGGCCTGATCTTATTACTTCCCTAATCTCACGATATATATGCAATATGCAGAATAATTGTACTATTGGGCCAACATAAAAAAAAAAGCAAAAAAAAAAAAGCTCTGGCTGTTGTCTTGTGATTGAAAATGCCTTTTCCCTTCTGAAACGTTATTTGAATGAATTTGAAAAGAAAAAAAATTGTCTGGAAAAGAATAATAGCTATATATGTTTCCGGTGCGTGCCAAGGGCTTGGCATTCCTGCTGGGGCTTTCTCCTGCCTGCAGCTGGCAGTGCACTGCACAGTAATCTTGAGACTTCTGCCTTTCAGTGATTCTACTCCAGCAAGCATGCTTCTCTTTAATTTTTTTTTTTGTTAGGAGAGGGAGACTAATGAGGTGATGTCGGTAATTAACTCTTCATGCAGAGGGACTACAGGCTGTGTTATACACAGAGGTGATCTATTGCTCTGTTCAGCACAGTGATGCTTTAGAAAAAACAACAACAAAGGACCTGCATTATATTAAAAAAGTAATTATGCAGCAAAAGCACATTTAACAAAAATAGACTACATCTGCACTTGTGGTTTGTCTGTGGCTACTGTCCCTCCTGTTTCATCTTTCTGTTGAATATTTCTGTTTCAGAAAATAGCTGGGGAAAGGGAACAAAAACTGTATCCTTTTCTTAGAAGTGCAATTGAAAACGAATGTAATGATACTGAAAGGAGTTGTATCAATAACCTTGGGGGTTGACAACCTTTGTTTTTAGAAGTCACAGGTAAAAGACCAACCCATGTCTTCCATGTGTCAAGGATGGGCTGGGATTGTTATAAGCACCTAACTACTCACTGAAAATTGATGAGGGGATAATGCACATGCTGACTATTTGCAGCTCTGCTGAGCTGGTCTTGGGGAGACAGCAAGGCACACCTTGACCTTGACAGGTCAGAAAATTTAATTGAGGTTGAAGTTCCTGAAGTGGCTCCTGAGGGAGGCACTCTTTCATAAAAACCTATAAAATCAGGTTGGTGATTTCAAAAAGGTGTGTGTACCCTGATGTAAGGACAGAGGTTGGGCATTGGCTGACAGTTAGCTGAACATGAGCCAGGTGCGTGCCTAGGTGACCAAGAAGGCCAATGCCATCCTTGGCTTGTATCAGAAATAGTGTGACCAGCAGGGCCAGGGCAGTGATTGTCCCCCTGTACCCAGCACAGGTGAGGCTGCGCCTTGAGTGCTGTGTCCAGTTCTGGGCCCCTCATATCAGGAAGGATATTGAGGTGCTGGAGTGAGTGCAGAGAAGGGCAGTGGAGCTGGTAAAGTGTCTGGAGAGTGAATCATATGAGAAGTGTCTGAGGGAGCTGGGGGTGTTTAACCTGGAGAAAAGGAGGTTCAGTGGGAACCTTATCACTGTCTACAACTACCTTAAAGAAGGTTGTAGTTCGGTGGGGGTTGGCCTCTTCTCCCAAGTAGCAAGTGATGGCACAAGAGGAAATGATCTCAAGTTGCACCAGGCAAGGTTTAGGTTGGGTATTGGGAAAACATTCTTCATTGAAAGGGCAGTCAGGCATTGGAACTGGCTGCCCAGGGAAGTGGTGAAATCACTGTCTCTGCAAGTGTTCAAAAAGCATATAGAAGTGGTGCTTAAGGACATGGTTTAGTAGGGGACTTGGAAGTGCTTGTTAACAGTTGGACTTGATGATCTTAGGGTCTTTTCCAATTTTGACAAATTCTACGATTCTAGGCGTCTAGTAGTCAAGTGCAACCATACCCAGACTGTCATGATCAGGAACACCAGGCATCATTTAACCCTATTTCACTCACAAATCTGCTTTCAAGCAGCAAGGTAAACTCAGGCAGCATTCCTGCTGGACAGAGGAATCTCAGCATCCTTTGACGTGAGAAGAGCCATGGGTGGGTGACACATCATGCTTGGGTTTGCTTGGTCAGTGGTGGTGATGCTGGAAGTCCCTGGACCTGCACTGTTGCTTGGGTCTGTTGTGTGCAGTCCTGCAAGCCAGTCCTGTGCCGATCCTGTTTGAGGTACATGCATGCTTGCGTGGGCAGGCACCTCCTTAAGTGAAAATGCTGCTTTCCCATTTATCCATGGGAGGAGAGCCATGCTAATCTGTTCTGATGATGGAGTTGGTGGGTGCTGAATGGACCCTGAGTCACCTGGTGGGACTGGGAGGAAAAGTAAACTTTCAGCTAGGGTCACTGCAGCATCAGTTTCCTGAGCTTCCCAGGAGAGACCCACCTCCAACTTCACTCCTCACTACCAAACAAACCCTTCTGGGCTTGCACCATGAAAGGCAGCACCTTTGTTTTGGAAAGGAGACATCTGAGGACTTGACATGTTGGGATGTGGGACTTTTCTTCTCTGGGCAGTGCTGAAGTGTACTCATGCAGTCTTCATCTATGTCACTGCGCTTGGCACTGTGATGGTCCTGCTCCTCTTTCCCATTCCCTCTCTCTTTCCTACCGGCCTTCAAAGAAGTACTTGGTGTGTTTTCCAGAGCAGCCTATGCAGAGAGAAGAAAAATCAAACTAGGAAGTTCAAAGGTAACACAACCTTGATGGACAGGATGTTTACTTGCTATTTAAAATGTAATATCTATACATGAGGTGTTTAACAGTTTTAAACAGGAAGTGTTGATATGATTGCTTGTGGTTTATCTGAAGCTGGTTTCTACAAGAATGGCTGTATACTATGGCATTCTTATAACATAGGCAGAGTTTACTAAATAGTTATATAAAACTACTTGCTAGCTAATTGTACTTGAAACAAGTCTCTAGTAGATGCATATGTCATAATACCTATGTTCTTATGTGTTTGATAAACTGTCATCTGCTGCAGTAGTTTTTAATTTTTCCTTATAGCCATGAGTGAACTGCTATTTGTGGAAGATCCTACTCTTAATTTTAGGGGGCCAAATCTAAGAGATTCTCTCTAAGGAAAAAAAAAGCAAAACACCTGAATGTTTTTTATTTCACTTTCACCCTTAACCAAACTGACACAAAGTGATGGTTTAGCCAGGGAAGCTGCTACACTGTTCTGGCAGAGGGATTCAGTATATATAGACACGCAGAGAATAGTGATTAACACGTACACATCTCTTCAGAGGGCTTTTGACTAGTTAGTGTGTACAAGTGTAGGTTAGTTCACATGCAGGTGACATGTGAGTCTGTATGCCTGCACATTTACTCAATAGCTGTCCCTACTACAAGTCATAATTACTAATAAGTCACTCATTGTAGGGGTTTGTTTCACTTTTGCATTAATTACTATATGTGAGTCTACCTCCATACCTGCACATTTGCTCAATAGCTGTCCCTACTACAAGTCATAATTATAAATAAATCATTCATTGCAGGGCTTTGTTTCACTTTTGCTTTAATTACTCATATCTCAGACTTTGAGCAGAGTTTTACTGTATAATCACTCTTACAAGGAGCAGGGGAAAAGGTGTCTCATATCACATTTTCCAAACTGTAGTTATATCGCATCAATGTAATTGCAAAGAAGTCCTCAGTGAGAACATGTAGGCTTTTTAGCCTGGAAGGTGGTACTGATTGACAGATGTGATTTTCAGTTTAAATGGCTGAGTTCTTAAGCTGTTTGCAGGTGATGCTCTGTTAATTGTGAATACAATATAAAGAATGGCTCCTGTGTCTTTGTGTGGTGTATGCAGAGGATTACATAAGTATTATGCATGACCAGATTTATACCACCTGTATATAGGTCTGGTGAGCAATGTAGCCACAGTAGTGCGCTGCAAAAAGGAAGAAGAAAGCAGGAGTTAGGGTATAGCAGGACTCCATCCATGCTGCATGGCAATAACCTTTTTGGATGGTGGTCTGGATTCGTTTCCCATTTCATCAGGATTCTGTTTTCCATGGACTTTCCTGCACGTGGCTGGTCATTTATTCAAAAGAGGGGTGAACCCCTGCCATGGTCCTTCCTCCTCACTTTGTTCTTCTGGAAAACAATTTCTGGATATTGTTCTCACATGTTGGCAGGAGAATCAGGACATTTGGGTGCTATGTGGAAGCCCTCAACCCTGGTGAGAGCTGCTGAGCCACCACTGTAGGACTTTGGGGAACAGCAGAGGATGGAGACCATTTCCCTAGTAAAAAATGGCTATAGTATGCAACTTCTTTTACTCTCACTTTGCACTATAAACCTCTATTTTTATCTTTTTCCTAATTCCTTGTAGAGTGGCGAATGGTATATCTATATGCAAGTGTTAGAATCAGCCTCACAATTTATTTCTTACTATGTATACTCATTTGCCTATACTGAAATAACCATTCCAGATGCCAGTTTACCCTTGCAGTTAATACCACTAAACAGCATTGCTCTCTAATGCACACAGTTGTACACATATTCTAATTTAATAATTTCCCTCTTCTTATACATAATTAAAACTTCAAATATCCTGAAAGAAATAAGAGACAAAAACAGTGACAAAATGAAGACCTGACAACACCATCTGCTAGTGAGATTTCTGTGCAAAATAGTATTGCTTTGTATTCCTATAATCTCTTCAGTTATTGTCTAGATTTTGGAGTAACTTCTCATTTGATGGAGTGACTGGTGATGGGATCAGCCTCACTAAGGGGTGAACATCTCCCATATTCTGCAGACAGTTGCTTGTTGAGAACTAATACAGGACTGGGGAGAAAAGGTGGTTTCTAAGCTCCCCCTGCTTTCAGCACAATTGCTATATAGCCCTGAAAGCAAAAGAGTCTGTATATGTGTGTAGGAGGAATTAATCCTGTTCAGGGTTGGATTAAGTGGTGCAGAAGACCTTGGGCAGGATGCCAGAGCAGTGTTGGCATTTGCTGAAAGTGGGACTTCCAGAGATTATTTCAGTTTGTGCCTCTGATCTGTGGGTCACCTGCCAGTGTTCCAAGGCGACTGATAATAAAGCGCATTGATTGCTGGTGGTACTTCCGAAAAAGTGTGTAGGACCTCTGTATACAGAGATTTTATGGATAATCATGTTTATACCTGAAAACAGTTGTATTTATTGTGAAAGGCAAAGGAGTTTTTCATTGGTTGTGGCAGTTTTTGAGTTAGGAATCTTGGTACAATGGTGAGAGCAAAAAGCATTCCTGTTCTCATTTTGTCCTTTACTTTTGTGACATTTTCCCATTAACTTTCCTGTCAACTTGATGCTCTGTTCTGATGGGAACTTGGGACTGAATGTTGTTTGTCAGATTTTATCTTATTTGTCTCCTCTTTGACTGCTCCTTTCCCTCCTGTACGTGAATGCATTCTTACTTCAGATTCTTCTCCTCTTCGTCCTGTTTTCTTAAGAATTACAGGTTATGTGTTTAGCTATAATTCAATTAATTTAGAGGCAACAGGTGTCTCTTCAGGAGGTTAGTAGGATCCCCTGACATGTCCTAAGGAATCATTTGCATACTTAATCAAAGCAAGTACTCCCCCAACCAGAAGATTCATATTGTTCATAGTATAAAACAAATTTACTGAGTAAATATAATTACCATTGCTGACATCTACCAGGAACTAAGAAGAGGTGATCTCCAGATATATAATTTCAAAACTCATAGGGCTCCTTTAGTTTTAATAAAGACTCATACGTTACTGATATCCATACATACAGAGGGTTCCGTTGAGATCAGTCTAAGAAATTGTTAACCCTGAAGGAAAGGCAGTTTCCTCGAAAGTGAAAGCAAAGCAAAGAATGGATTTATTGTTTGCTCTCAGTAATTGTCAGGGATCACTGATGACACAGCAGGATACCAAGCTGGAGGTCAGCCTCCCTGAGGCTATAGGAGTGTGGTTGCCAGCCAGGAGCCTCGCTGTACATGTGCCCACGGTCAGAGGATGCGGTGCCAGCCCTGTTTATCGCTGTACTTAGCTCTAGCATTGATCCCTATTATTGTGGTTGTCCTTTCATTTTTCTTCCTGCCTATCCCCCTCTAAATCAGTGTTTTATTTTGAAAATACACTTACCTGAGTCCAAATGAATCTAAAATGAGTCAGAGCCACCTTCGCACTGTAGCTCTTTTTGAGTTAGTTTCACCAGCATTCCTGTTTCTTGACTCTGTCCTTGATTGTCTCCTGAAGGGACACTAATTTGTTGGCATTAAAAATAACATTCAAGGTGACTGCAGTTTATGGGGCCGGGCAGAGGAGTCCTTTGGTTTATCTGAGATTTACCATGGGCCTGATAACACAGCAAAGGGGATAGGTTTAGAGAGAGGTGTGATAATTGATTGGATGCACAAACATATTTTCCTAATTAGAAACACTGATAGCACTTTTATTTTAAATTTTAAAGCAGAACGGGAAAATGAGTAAAAGAGGTATATAATGAAAGCTGTATACATTCATAAACATGATACAGAACATAAGCAGTGTGCTTCTGATTGTCTCCTCCCCACCGGACAGTAACAGCAGAAATCTGAAGTTCTTGCCCTCTCCACCAAGTTAAAATAATTTATTTCAAGAGAAACCTTTGTGATAAACCAAGGCCTGTTGCTAAGAAAATCAGCTCCTTTTTGTGGTTCAGTTTCCATCCTTTTCTGCCTACACTAGTAAACACATCCTAATACAGAGGGAGAGCTGTGGGGACTCAGGTAGCATTAGTACCCATGGTCTGACTTTGCCCCATCGTGTCCTACCTAACACAGCTCTGTGCTGGCACTGTGTGAAGCCGGTCCATGCGAGGTGACCTACCTGGACATGCTGGGTTACCTCCCAAGGCTCAACAACTTGCTCACAGCAGGTTTTCTTGATGGAAGTATGAAGAACAGAGTAGGAGCCAAAACTTGTCCCAAGCAGGGTGGATGGGCAGTGACCTCTCTACAAAATTTTCCTGGATAGCAGAGTCTGTTCCCATCTTTGATTACCCTAACAATAAAGTTCCCACAAGTGACTTGCAGATGGCTCAGCGTGGCTCTGAAAATGCAGGTCTATTCTTGCTGCTGGTAAAGTCATTGTGTTGCTCACTGCAATTTCATGAAACTTTTTCTTGCTGATGCTGCCAGATGTTCTCTGTGATAGGCCTTGCTGTGCAGCCACGGGGCACCGTGTGGATGCAGCATTGGATGCTTTTGGCCAATAGACTTGTCAGCAAAAGCAGGACCTGCTGTGATGTACCAGGGTGGGACTGAAATTGTGTTTTTCAAGAAACTCTGAGATTTGTGGCCTGGCTTAAGCAGAGCTCAGGCAGTGCCTGTTGAACCAGGAGGGAGTTTGAAGGAAGCATGTGCTGTCTCTGAGTTGTGCTTTGGCAGGTTTGGAGATTGGCTGTGATTTTTTTCTGACTCGGACTCCTGCAAGAGCCTGTTTTTCTGTTCCTGGTGGTGCTCCCGAGCAACTGAGCCTTTAACTTGCTTTCTGAAGTTCAAATGATCCTCAGGCTACTGCAGGTCCCGGATGTGTGGTATCTGCCAGAGGGAAGCTGTGCAGTCTCGAGAAGGGTGGATGGATTTGAGCCTGGGAAAGCTCTTCCACCTGGGGAGAGGAGGTTTCTACCTACAAAGCAAGGATGGAAAGGTGCTGTGCAGAACCCCAATATGATGTTATCCCCTGCTTGCAAGAGTGGAGGGGAATTTGAGGCATAAACCACACCGTGACACACAAAGAAGCCATTTTCATTTCAGTCTCTGCTGGAAGCAGCACATGGAAAAGAAAATGTGATTGGTATGAAAAGAAATGTTTATGTTTCTAGGAGCAGAGACCTCCTGAATAATTAGTATCACTTGACAGACTGCTGTTTAAAATGCAAGTGGTTTAAGTGCTGCAGTTCAACAGGCATTCGTCACAGCTCTGGTGTAAATGTGATCTGCACTGTGGGTTGGTTCGTGCTGCAAAGTAAAGAAGATTCCTGGTAAACATCTTTTGCTTGAGGAAAATGTCTCCATGATTTTACTTTTTCTTGCTTGGAAAAACTCAATGTTAGAAAACTGGTCAAATGGCAACTTGATGGCAAGGATGTTTAAGATATGATTTGGGAATGAAATAAACCCTGGATTTTATTTTCTGTTTAACAGACCAGGCTTTTTGTCAGAAGAAAGATGGTCAGACATGTTTAATTTGCTTTAGCTTGTGTGAGTAGAGAGAAGGGAAAGGGCTTTTGGGAGAGTTTTGAAAACTGCAGCTTCATCTCTGATTTGTCTATCTCTAATATTCACTGACTCAACTAAAAGTACTTAAATGAAATCTTTTCTCTGGGGCTGTTTGGAGACTGACTGAAGACATAAGGGTTGTAAAGAATTTGTGTTTTTCAAGGGTTGAAAAAGTGACATCTTACAAAGAGACCGAGATTAAAAAAAAAGTTAAAAGAAAAAAGTCTCTCTGGAAGATGGAAATATGTGGGTGCCTATAATGTGCTGAAGCATTCCAGATCAAAATGACTGTCTTTGCACACCAAATAGAATCAGAGTATGAAATATAAAATAGAGCTTCAAGAATCTAATTTCTTTTACAAAGGCATCATCAATGCTATGAATTTCTTACAACTTGGAAAAGAAGAATTGCTCAATTTATTTTCTCGTTATCCTAAACCAGTTCAATGCCACCCTCTCTTTTTTCATCTCCAAAGTGTTCAAGACTATGACCCATGTCGCCTTCTTGTTACATGATTCTGAGTGAAGCTATGTGTTTAGAAAGAATGCAAGCTGGGGAGTCATGATGGCTGCTGGTCCATCTCACATGAAACTGGAGCTGCAGCATGGTAGGAGTTGCTCTTCTGCTCTTAATCTCTCTCTCCATCAGTGGCTTTGCAAAATTGGCCAAAGAGACTTGATCAAGCAGCATGGCTGTGAGAAGGTTCCTGGACAAACCTGCCTGCTTTCTGACCACCCAGGGTTCTATTGCTTGAGCAAAGGTGGGAGATACTGTGTCTTTGTATCTCGTTGCTTGGATTTTGGATGGTTACTGACTGTAAAATGATCTTACTCTCCTTGGCCTATGCTATTCTGTGCACGGCTTCCAGCAGTGAGGCTAAGGTAGGAAAGTGGGCTGTGCTGTCTTTAGAATGCAATAGAAGATCTTGCATCATATTAGAAATTAATTCCTGGAATAGAGATGCAGTGATTGCAGGTCCCTGCATCCTTTCTATGCAGGTGTGCAATGGCATTTAGCATACAAAGGATGAAACAGTCAGACTACCTGTACCCATGGCAGAAAGAATAAAATGCAATGAAATATCCTTCAAATGTACTACAGATAGATATGAAAGAGTGCTAAAGTAATTCAGCATGTTTGCAGAGCTGACTGCAGCTCTCACAGTGCTCTTCACCAGAGATTCAGTAACCTCAGCCATTTTGCTGGGAGATGTTTCTCTCATTATCTGTAAAGTGGCTACCTGAGCTCTCTTTACCCACTCATGAGTTATCCCACAGAGACTTTTCTGCTCCAAACCCTCATACAGCAAAGCCATTCCTAGAGGACTCCAGGTCGTGCCTCATCCCAAGCTGATGACAGCTTCAGACTGACCAGTGTACAGGCAACTGCTTGGAGACTGAGAAGTTCTAGCATGTGGTAACTGGAATATTTTGAGATTTATTTGCTACATATACAAGACAATACATGCTTTCCATCTTCTCTTAATTGTGTGCTTTGAGAAATCTATGTTTTGCTCTTGTGTTATGACTTTGTATCAGTTTTGCCTGTAGTGGTGTGGCAGAAGCAGTAGGTTTGTGATACATACACAGCTGGTACTGCTGGCTCAGCTGATGCAGAGGGAGGCATGTGGTACTGTGTGAGCAGCTGTAATAAAGTGTGAGTAGGGGCAAATTACCCTAAATACCCTTCAGTACTCCAGAGATTTTGCAGTGCACCCTCTGGGGAAAAAACCTCAGATTGATAGCACTTTGGGATTTGTGAAACTTCAGTTTGATGACAAACATTTTGTGTTTTTTCTATGTGTACTGTATTTACAGCAGTAGGTTCAGGTTAAGCATTAAGATCTGCTTTTGGGTGCAGAAAACTAATCAGGAAAATGCTTCATGGCCCAGAGGTCTGGATTTGCAGACTCCAGTTCAACAGCTGCATCTTTCTGTGATGTCAGCAAGGAGCATCTGTCAGGGATGCAGTGTGGTACTTATTACATTACAGTTTAGAGCTGTGGCTTAGAAAAACAAGCGCATTTATATACTAAAAAGCATTTTAAAAACATTAAAAATCCAGTGATCTCTCCTATCAGAAGAAATGCCCCTTATCTGAACAAAGACTAAAGGATTTTCCACAATTTTTTAAGCTAAAACCCCCAAGAAAAGTAGATGAATGAGTTGATCTCCACACTTAATTGCTCCTTGCTTTTCTGAAATAGTATATGTGTCTTTCCACCAAGAGAATAAAGTCCCCTGAGCCCTTGAGGCTTGTTTGCTGTTCCTATGTGACCTTCAAGACAGTCACGCCATGAACAATGCTCTGACTCACGTGACATCGGATTTCTTCCTCTTTTCACTCTTATCAATACATCAATATGCAGAAGTGCCCTTTTGCATGAATTGTAAAACAGTGTATTGTTCCTATTCCAAGCTGATTTGCTTTTCTAGCACACCTCTCTTCCTTCAGCTATTTAGAAATGCAGTTGTCTTTTCCTATTCATGATGTTGCTCCCATGTCACCTGCAGTATGTTACCCAGCTTCAGTGAATGGTAACTGGTTAGCTGTGTCAAGGAAGGCCATACAAGTAAGTCTGCAACAGTAAAAAATTAAGGAAAACGGAATCATTGGGAAGTTTTCTTCTCTTTCTATGCACTGATTATAACACAATTTCCAAGCTAGGGGTGGCAAAGCTTCCTTGGCATGCTGTCACGTGAAATGTTGGGGTAGCTTCCTTTACAAAACAGCTTGAGGAGTTGCCTCTGTTACCCAAGTAATAAGAAAATAATCATGAAGGTTTGGAGGGGTTCTGTGAGGGCTTACAATGGAAGGGCTTTGAGCTTCTAGTTTGAACTGGTTTTTTGCCTATGGAAATCAGAGAGGACTGGAGCTCTTTCATGTGCTGTTGTGGTGACAGAAGAGGTACGAAGTTGCCACCCGCTGTCCTCTGGTGCGAGGAATTGCACTGTCCATGGGTACAGAGTAGCAGATATCCTGACAGAGTCCTTAAAATAACTGAAATTCAGGTGAAACCTCCTGTTATTTACAAAGTTATCTTCCTCTTACTGCCATTTATTTGCCATTTCTTTACTTTTGTGCAGCCTGTACACACTTCTGGGCAAGACCTATCTCTTCTTTGTGTCTTTGTGAGATTCAGCACAGATGGGTGGCTAGCAGGCAGGATCTCTTTTAAAGAAATAAAACAAGTGTGCGTGCTGTGGTCCTCAGGCAATAAGGACTCGACACCCTTGGTCTTTTACTGTCTGACCTTTTGCAGCAAATGCTAGGGTAAACAAGTTCCCGTATAGACTGCTCCAGCAGCTGTTTATAGCAAAATGTTAAGTGATAACTTCATGGGTCTGGCATGGGAATTGCTAGGAAGAGTGGTGGAATAGTATTCACACTCTTTTTTGAATAAGCACCAGAGATGCTGTTTATCTTTGTTAAAATAAACTGTAATTTTATGGTTTGACTGGATGATGAAGTTTCATGTTTTAATTCAGTGGTCCAGACTCAAGTGCTGATCTACTAAAGCAACACAGTTATTTACTGGTAAAGGGTGTTGAAACTGGTGCAAGCGATGTGCTGCAGAGCCAGATGAGAGTGGGAAGGTCAGTAATTTAGATTCCGCTTGTGACTGTGGTACAGAAAGTGCAGATTAATGAAGGAATGTGCACATAGAGGGCCAAATTCTTGCGTAAAGGGAGAAGTGTTGCCCTTTCTGCTGGTTTTGCCTCAGCAGTGCTTAAATTATTTGCCTGGAAAAAAGTAATATTTTAGTGGTGTAGTGGTTAACACTTCCAGAGTTCTCTCTGGTCTGGGCAAAAGTTCTTGCTTATAATTTCTATCTGTGCATCAAGAAGTTGCTGGAGAGCAGGGCTGGTGCCCTGGGCTGGGAGCTTTATGTGTGGGCCCTCGTGCTGGCTCTGCCAGGTAGACTGGAAGCTTAACAGGCAGATGGTGGGAGTCACGTGTGGAGCTCCTTTGCTTTCATCCCAGCAATGTACTTGAAAAAAAATGCCATTTTGATGGCGAGCAATAGCCTCATTCAGTACCCAGTGCAAGTTACTTTGCAGGAATACTTTACAGGTTAACGAGTGGGCTACCAAAATAAATCCATTTCTTTGTAACTTTGTGAGATTGGAGAGCCTCTGTTAATCACTAGGACCTGTTATGTGTCAGGAAATGGGTAGCTGTCTGTGTTCTTTTAAATGAGAAGATACGAAGCATGTCTGTCTTGAGGATAACAAAACAGGAGAGTGCAAGAGATCTATAAAATAAAAGGAGTAAACCCAAGTGAGAGAGAGAAATGTGCTGGATGAAGTGAGGCCAGTGAAGGAAGTGGAAGACCTGAAAGAGAGAAGTGGCTGAGAAACTTTGATACTTGTAACAAGGAAGGAGGAAGAAGATATTTTTGAGAGGAAGGAATGGCAGACCAAGCAGAGAGGAAGGTTGTGTGTTCTGTGAATTTTCTTCAAGGAGAAATGAACAGAGGGAGAGAGAGAGAGAGAAGAGGGAATTAAAAAAAACCCCCCAAAACAACCATGGTTCCTGTTGTCCTGAAACATTCCAGAGGATGGTAAACATGACCAAATAGTAAAGCTAATAGTAAATTTTGACCTGCCTGATAAATTGCTGGGTCTAATAACCCTCTACCTTAAGACTTTATTCGTTGGCAAACACAGGGGAAAAGCCACTGGAATCAATATCATTAGGATTTAGTCTATGTGGAGGAAGACTAGAATTTCAGATGCATTTTTTCTTTTGTAAGCAAAGAACTTTTGTATTCCACTTCACAACAGCATAAACCCTGCAGCCAGATGACCCTCAACAAATACATGTTTAAAGAGCTTCCCTCTAGGATTGCTTTTGGACTTTATATTGAATGAAAATCTTTGATATTTGAGTAACTGTTGTAGATGGAAGTAGTTTGAAGACTGTTCCAACTAACAGCAAAGCAAACAGTGCAATTTTTTCATGCTGAAAAAGAGAATTTTCAGTTGATCAGAAAGAAATGAAAATAGACAAAAAAAAGACATAGGAAAGACATACTGGGAGACAGCACTTCCACAGCCACCGGTCTACAGGAAGGAAAAAAACTATTACCTGAATCTGGGGACATCAACACCAGAAAAATTTGGCAGAAAATTTAGGGACCTTCTCACAGAAAATTTTGGCAAAAGATTCAGGGACCTGTTCTTACAGAGACAGGGCCATGTGCTAAGGTCTGGAAATTTTTGGTGTCTCCCATTGCAGAATGGAGATCTCTATCACAAGGGCATCTGTGGCTGGGAATTGTCCTGTGGCCATGCTGTCACTTGGGGGTGTCTCCTGGCTGCTCCATGGGATGGACAGTGCTGGCTCTTGGGTTTGGAGGTAAACTTTCACAGGCGTTTGTGGGCAGCCATCAGCAGAGCAGGCACACTTCCAGCACTGAGAGGAGGGAATGGAAGCATTTGGGCAGAGCACTGTTTGGACTCCAGAAAATGATCATTACAACCTAAACGTGCTCGCTAAGTTTTAAATACAGGTTAAGGTGCTGCTCCCTGCAGGCATGTTCTCCAGGAGAACCTGCAAGGAAAAATAGCAGGGGACTTCAGCAGGAAGAGTGTCAAACAAGCATGGCTTGAGTACTGTATTTTTAAACAAGACTACACACAAAATTACCCAACCTTACAATATCTTGAAGTGACTCTAAATGGATGTTTTATATATAAAAAAAGGCACACTCCAAGAGTAAATGTCATGTATGATAGAAGAAAAATGCCTTCTGAGATTCTTTAGAAATGGCATTACAGCATAAAACTTCATGGTATGTTGTCCTGAATGATAAACATAATCTACCCTCTCCAGATGGGTAAGAGGAGAAGAAGAACAGGCTCTGTGATATACATCCTGACCTGTTCAAATACTAAATCAAAGTGAGGACATACACAAGTGATATTTGCAATAACTTCAAGCATGCAGAAGAGACAATGAAGATCCTGGAGATTTTACAGTTGCAGCTCAAAGTTGTCAACAGTGTTTCTGAACTAAGAGGAATATTATGCTTTACTTGTAACGTGCTCTGCTATAAGGCAGGAGCACATCAGTGCTGTGCTGGGTATAGCTATGCTGTGCATAGATATGGGTATTTGAGAAGGTGTGAAGCAGGTGTGGGTGCTGAATCCCCAGTGTGGCTGACTCCACGAGCTCTTGAGGAAGGAGCTCTTTGCTGTTCACTGTGATCTAAGCTCACGTAGCATGCTGGTCTCTAAACCCTTTTGTGGCTTTGAGAAACTGATGGTATTTGAGGATTGAAGTGCTATAGTCTCAGGGATATTTAATTTGCATATTTTAGTGCAACTCTAGAGTTTGCTTTGAGATGAACAGTGCTCTCCCTGTCTCGGAGTGTTTTCCAGGCTCCTTCTCCAGGCATCCCTACAGCAGTCCTTGTTTTCTGCCCTGGAGCTGCAAATACAAGTCCGGCAACCACACCACCTTCTTGCAAATGCTATCACTGCAGAGATGTTCCTGCTTTCTGTTTTATGTTTGGGACACTGTGTTATTCCAAGGTGTTACTGTTCACTTGCCATATTCCCGGAACACTTGGCAGAGACAAAGTTTCTGGAGAGAGCAAGGTAGGATGGTGTCTTCTGCCTGGGTCATTTGTCTTTCTCAATTAGAGGTGATCTCTGATTAGGGAGCTGTCTAAAGAAAACACTTTGGATATTGGAGGTCAGAAACAACAGAAGATTGTTGGCCCCTGTGTTCTGCATCCCCAGTGTATAGTCTCTTGTACTGGAATGAGTGGTAGAGCAGCAGGAGAGCATCCTCCATTTGTTCATCCAGATGGGAAGCATAATTCAGAGATGCTCTGTGTGATACCGTCTCTTTCCACTGGTGATAGAGAGAGTGTAAAGAAGAGCATCCTAATTTAGCTCATTATACTGTAAATATGCAGTGGGAGTATCCTGATGTGGGCCTAATTCATCATCTTGAGTCTAGAGGCACACCTTTGATTTTACACATATATAACTCAAAGCAAATTCAAGGCCTTGAGTCCAGAACCACAGCTTCTCTTAATTTGCATTTTCTTTGCATGTCCTTGTCAGTAGGCTACACCCTTTCTGCCATCTCTTTGATTTTAGTTCTACAAATCCATTTGCTTGTCTCTACCACTCTTATGTTTGTATTTTCCTGCTCTCCATTGTTCCCACATTCTTTCTCATCCTTACAAATTATATATAAAGTTTAACCTTGACAGGTTACTTCTGTTTCTGGTGAACTCTCAATATTCAGACTTTCAAGCGATTACACTGTACATGGAAAATGTGCCCAGGATAGACTTTCCATTAAACTGTATTTAAATTGGAAGAGAATGCTGGCACCTCAACAAGTATTCCAGAATTAGATCCCAAAATACTGAGGCTAGTTAATCTTTTGGAAGAACAAAAACTCTTACTGATTTATATTTAGCAGAGGGAATGCATTTTAAAAACACAGTCTATATGAGGCCCCTTGAAGAAAACATCTTTTACATTGATTTGTAGTGCATGGAAATAATACACAGCCATAAAATATTTTGCAGTTAGGCTTTGCTTTTATGTTGCTACTTTTTTGCAGTATGAACTGTCACGAGCCCTCCGAGAGTGGCTGCTCTGCTGACTGGGCTGTGCAGCGAGACACGGCTGCCTCTGGGGCAGCAGCTTTGCTGTTCATCACAGCTGTACCCAGTATTGCAGGAGGGAAAGGGAAAAGAAGCCTGCACTTAGCACTATGGTGGGAACACTCTGAGTATGAGGCTTTGGTTCAAAGCAGATCCAAGGTTTGTGTTTGTACTGTACCCTAGGACCTGTTCAGAGAGGGACAAGGGGCTGTTGGCCCTGATCTCAGCTGCACTGCTCGTATTTGGATGTCTGCAATAACTACGTGGGCTTAGTTTACATGATTAAAAATTAGGAGGAACTCTGTAATGTTAATGCAGGTGTAACATGTTATGTGCATAGTTCTGATCTATACTAAGAAAATGAGTTACTGGAATTATGGTAGGTGGGAGAGTTCAGTGCCTTATCCCAATGGACATTTTCTGGAAAAGGAGCTATGGCAAGGAACTGGTTCATAAATACAGTGAGTCAGAAAAGCAAACATAAAGTATACATAATCTTACAGCAAGCACAGTATTGGCTTATCTTTGAGAAGATAAGGATTATCAAGAGGACGGAGCATGGAAAGTTTGGGTTTTGTTTTCTTCCTTCTGTCCCACCATCTGCAGCACAGACATATCAGCCATTACCCTGGGCAAGCTGTTTCTCCTCCTCCTGAACCATCAGATATTAGCAAAGGAGAAGATTCCTAGACTGCACATTTGCAAGAGAAGGATAAACAGAATTTTTGAAACATCCCTACATCTTAAACTGAACTGGACTTAATCTTGCTTTCTTTTGTTAGAAGACATAAATATATTTTTACATTTCTTGTTAGACTGCTGACAGAGCCAACCTAATTACAGCAGAGCAAAAATGCTCTAAATCAAGAAAGAGACCTCAGATGCTTACAGAGCACCGTTTTTTACTTTGATCTTCTCATTTCCTACTTACAATAGTGAGTAAGCCATAGTAAGAACAATAAAGATGCAAAATCACCAAGATGCAAAGAGAATAAGGTCAGAAGTGCCTTGCTGCTCTCCAAAACAAATAATTATATGGCATATGCAAGTTGCTCCTGCCTGTGGATCAGAGGAGCTGTTAGAGGCTAGTATGGGGACCAGTGGCTGCTGCTGATGGAGGGATGTCAATCTCCTTTCCATGGACCTGGCTAGAGCCCAGGGGACACAGTTCCTGAGGCAGTTCATCCTGCCCAGCATCTTCTGGGGGGTCGCTCAATCCCCTCTCTCCTTACCTGGCAGACGGGAGCATATGGCTCCTTACTTATGCTCTTACTGTTCCATATGTGCTTAGAGGGCTTATGGCCTGCAGGGGCTCCAGAGGATTTGCACAGGGGTGTAGGGCAAGGGGGGAGCCTGCACAGGGTGGGATGCCCCCCCAGGAAATGGATTGGTGCCAGAGGTCTTGTGGCCATACTCTGTGGTGTGCCACATCAGTAACCGAATTTCTGCAGATGACTGAAAGACATTGAGTAAACAGTGCCTAATTAGTGACCAGAAGATGGTTAATGATTAGGCAACATCATTACTGAAAATGAGAAATCTAAAAATTCATTTATAAAGGGGAGGAGTTTCTTCTCAACAGCCTTATCAGCATATAGAAATATATTAACACGTCTCTCCTGATATCATTTATTCTTCACCAAAAAAAAACCGGCCTGACCAGCCACCATTGTTGTGCTTGGTATTTTTAAGTGTTTGCAGTGCTGTCAGCTGGATTGTTCCTCCTGGAGATGGTGTGTGTGAGGGTTTGCTTCCACAGCTCAGTCCTGTGCTGCTTTGTTTTCCTTCTGCCTCTCCCTGTATTTCAGGGGTCTTCCTCACCTTCCTTCCCTCATCTGGCAGAGTCTTCTCTAAACTCTTCCTATCTCTCTCTGGGTAATTTCAACAACAAACATTAGTTCAGCTCTTTTATCTGCTTTTCTCAAGCTTTATAAAGGTTGCCTTGCTCCTGACTCATGCTCATAGCCTCAGCACTGTCTTCAGGCAAGCATTTGTAAAGCCTCTCGGCCAAGTTGTAACCAGGGACTTGTAAGTCAATGTGTTCAGGTTTGTGGCTGTTACTGCCAGGTAATTGCTTGGCACTCCTGCACAGGTTGTTGTCTCTGCATGAGGAGTGACTGTTGAACAGGACACATCTCTGCCTCCCAGCTATATCACTGCAAGTGATAACAACTGCACATCCCAGCCAGTTTGTCTTTCAGCCTGTCCTCTCAAATTCCCTCAAACACATCAGTGTCATGAGTCTTTCAGATTCCACCTGCAAGTATCCCATGTTCAGGACACAGTCCTTTCCTATTTTTTTTTTTTTTCCTTTTTCCTTTCTGCAAGCCTGGAAGTCTTCTCTTCTTCCATTGACAAATGGAGTCCTGCCGTGCTTGTACTTACTCCAGAGTTCAGCTGTTGGACCTGTTTTCCTGCCCCTTGTCTTTACTGTCACTTTTAGCATCGCTTTCCCTAATTTTATTTTTATCTGTGAAATGAAAGTTCAGCTTCTTCACTTTGAGGGCTCCTCACAAATTAACCACCCCCTTCCCACCACTCATGAGTCAGGTTTGAAAGATGGATTCATTGCAGATCGTCCTGCAATCAACTCAGGCCTTTTAAACTGGGTGGGGGGCAGAGCTTCTCACATATTCCTGTCTTTCAGATCTGTTACTTTAAGACAGCTTTGCATTTCAGGCTTAAAAAAAAATAAAAGGGACTGGTATTATCTCCTTTCATGTGCATGTCGTTTGTCTGCACCTGCCTCTTGTCTCGTAGTTTGCAATTTAAATGGAAAATCTTACGCTATGTGCAAACCTACTCTCTTGACACATCTTGTCACTGCTAAAATAGCACAGATGAAAATAAGTTATGTTTTGGCTTTGACTTCTTTTGGAGTTTTGGATGGGAGTGCTAGATCTGACCTACTGGCAGAGATCCACCTTGTAGACATTTCCTTAATTCACTGAAGTTTAATCCAAGATGCTCCATAATTTGGATTTAATGCTCTAGAATTAACCCTTTTAATTTCTATCAGACGCCTCAACATCTGCAAGGCTACTGTTTGTCTTTGTGAAGGAACAAAGCTTTGCTTTTGCTTCTTGGTCATCTTGCAATGCAAAGATGAGTACTTGACTGTGGTGACGGCGATCTCACGTGGTTATTGTCATCATACAGGCACAGGGAGAGTTGGATGTAGACTGGAGATACATTATTACAAACATTACTTACATATTTTTAGACAGTGAATATTTGCATTAATTTGTGGTTCTCTTTCTTCTATGCAAATGCCCTGGGTCAGACTGCATGTGAGAAAACAAGACTTGCAACCCCTTTCCAGTTTTCACTGGTGTTAAGCTAATGTTTATCTTTAGTAAACTGTATCTCAAAGTGTGCTTTTAAGAATCCTTTTGCAAAGCCTAGCACAACAATTTCATTTTGTTTTCTCCTTTTGAACTTTATTAACAAATATAGAGAATCAGTCTAACTAGTTATGCTCTATTTGCTGATAATTTTCGAAAGTCTGGGTCTGGCTTAAGAAGCTGTAAGGATTACAAGCATGCTTCTCAGTTGATTTTTTTTTTTTTTTTTTGCTCTGTGCTGCTAGTAATTATCCGGCTTTGGAAAGTCTGTATGGCTACTCCTTCAGGGCCTTTTCTGCTTCACCTTGCGTGTGTCCCTGGGGCAGGACTTCCCTTGCTATCCCCACACCCACACAGGGTTTCATTTTCTTCCTTCTCAAAATCCTTCCCCTTAAATGCTTATACAGCAAGGCCACCTGCCAGATAAAGCACTGTCTGTCAGCCTCTTTTGATAATGTAAGAATTTTGAAACCCTCTCCTCCATTCATAGTGTGGTGTTTGCCCTGTCCACCCTTATCCCTGTCAGTTGCCTGCAGCTCAGGTATCTCTGTCACCACCCCAGACCTCTCTTCTCCTCCTCCCGAGGCAGACAAGGATATGTCCTTTCCATTTGCTACTCTGTGTCAGGTTTTGGGTTCTGCTTTAAAGTCTTCTTTTCTGTTTCTTTCAATTCTGAATGTCTCTTATTTCACATGCTGTAAGAAGTTTACCTTAAATACCTTGTAGTTAGTTTTCAATCTGAAATAATTTTTTTCCCAGTATTCTGATAGGTGTCTGTCAAGATAATTTCAACTGGCAAAAAGGTCTTTTAAAAAATTTAAATTCAGTCATTTCTTGCAGCGTTTCAGAAATCCCAAGCCTTTAAGATTGCTCAGGGGAGCCAGTGGTGCTTTTCCACTTTTCCTGCTCTCTTGACAGGGCTTGTGGTATTTAGGGGCTGGTTGTGTTCAGGGTTCAAACCCAGTGCTGGTGAAACAGTTAAAACGACATCTATAACTGGGTATGGCTCATAACAATTTGTGATGGTGAAAAGCATCATGTTTGCAGTGAGAAAGTAAATACTTTTTTGCAAAATACCATTAAGCCTGAGGAACTCATCAGCAAGATATCACTAAAGCTGAGGACTTAACAGGGTTTCAGAGGAGTGGTAGTAAAGAACATACCTAGTTTGCAAGAAAGGTAGTGGTACTGGATGAATTCAACCTGCTGTTCTTTGGAGTATAAGACAGTCTCTAATGAAAGAGGTCTTAGTCAGTAACCTCAGAAGATTCTGTCTGTGGGGCTGCTGCAGCTTGTATTGTCTTCTGACCACCCAGTCTGGTCTGTGGGGAAAGTCAGGGTGCACTGCCCCAGGTCAGCAGTGACCTTTCCAAAGGGAAAAGGGCAGGCCCATGTGAGCTGCTGCATCCTCACCTTCCCCTTGTCAAACTCCCCCTTCATGCAGCCTGTTCCTTTTGTAGGCTTCCCTCTGTGACCTGCCTGCTCAGGTTAACCTCTACTTTTTTTTGGCACTCTGCACCTTATTTCTCCTCCTTCATGTGTGAGGAACAGGAGAAGGAAGTTGACATATTCTACATCATTTTTAGCCTCAAATAACTACCAGTTGCTTCATATCTCCAATAAAGCATTAATGAAAGTGTGTAAAGGTAACAGCCCTGCTGTATGACCTCCCTGCCCTGTTCTGAAGGGCCAGAACTGTTGCTGAAAATGGGAGGAAAAAAAAAAAAAATCAGTAAGGAGGGAAGCCCAGAGTGACAGATGCTGAACCTGAATAATAATGTTCTCCTCAGAAACTAGCATTTTAAGTTCTGCTGGTTCATACTAACCCTGATGATGTGCCATTACAACTTTGCTTTGGGTAGTTAAGACTACTCAAAAGGCTGGGAGTATTCCAGGCTTTTATTACAAAGGCAAGAGTTATATTAGAGGTGTAAGCATTATTTTATAGTAGCTATAGAAAGACATAATAGTGAGCAATCAATTTGCTTGAAGAATATACATAATTAGTTTCAATCATTTGTGTGTTTGAAGGATACTGTTTAGTCATGCAACTTTACAGCACAAACTGGCACGTTGTTAAGGTCATATTTGCTTTTGTTGCATCCTTTAGTCTGTCACGGAATAGTCCTATATTCTGTTGGTACTCTGTTTCCAGATCTAGGAGTATTTCCTCCCAAACATATGTGCATAATGTGTGCATGTGCACACAAGGGAAAGGAAGCAGATGACTTGTGTTGAGTATAATGGTTGTTTTGAGCTGAATTGCTGCAGGCTCCCCTTTGAAAAGAAACATGTAGGTCCATTTACTCATGAACAAAGCTGCTGTTGAAGCTGTGTTGATTGTGCAGACCACCCTACAGTCTTTGTGTAGGGTCTTGGTTGGAGAAAGACATAGTCTCCCTCTTTCATAACCTTTCTCCTGCTTTGCTTTCTCACCATGATCATAGTGTGCTGATCAATAGCTTCATGACAAGTGGGATCTCGGCTGAGATTCCCATCAGTGGAGGAGAGAGAACAATGGATGGGACCTGGTTACTGCTGAGTAGTGCTTGAGTATAAATTAACAGGGTGTGTGTCTGAACTGGCACTTAGCACGGGTGGATAGGGCAGCATCCAGAGTCACAGGGAGGCAAAGATCAGTGGCTGTTGCAAAGGAGGTGTGAGAGGAATGGTCACATGGTGTAGGGATCCTCTGGAAGTGGAGGATTGTTGCCTAAGTGTGACAGCTTTGGTACAGCAACTTCATACATGCTTTGCTCCAGTTTTGGAACCAGTTCTTGCGTTCTCGTGTTCTCTCCTGATCCGTGACCTCAAGATGGCCTGCGATTTCAGTGCTGAGGTGCAGTCTCAGTGTCATGCTCTGTACAATTGGATTGTCCAGATGGGAGACTTCAGTATCCTTGTAGTGTTTTATTGTTCGGCATGCTCTAGAAACCCTCAGTGATTTACAGAGTAAGGATTTGGCTAACTTTTTTCTCTGATGTATAGTTTCTCTCTGAAGTACCTCTGCTTTTTCTTTTTTTTTTTTTTTGCATTGAAAATTTCTTTGTTCGCTCATAGCAGATTTGAAACCTTTTTTTCCACATTCTGCTTTCAGATTCCATTGGTGGGTCATTTTCAACTTCCTCCCACCGATGCCACCACAAGCAGAAGCACTGTCTCCCCATCCCACAGTGTGGAACTCTGTCCATCAGTCCTCTGCTTTTCCATCCTCATACGAAGGGATCCCAGATCATCATGGACACAACACAGAAGGCAGTGAAACGCCAGGCTAGCTTCTGCAATGCCATTACCTTCAGCAACAGGCCCATTGTTATTTACGAACAAGTCAGGCTTAAGGTGAGTAAAAATTATACCTTCCCTTTTTGTCGTGGGAGCTGCTGTGAATGAATGCTGGGGTGTAGCAGGCTTTGGTGCTTGAAGCAGATCTTTAGCCTTTCCTTGAAAAGCACACTAGTCAGATCTTGGCCTTAAAGATCTGTGATCTTCATTGGTACTTCTGATTTTGTCACTGAAGTTCTTGGATCCATAGGTGCAGACCGCTGTGGAAATAGGGAACAAAAGGAAAATCCACATTCCAAAGATGCTTGTCTTGATATTAGACAAGAACAACAGATTAAATTGAAGTTGCTTGGAAAACAGCAAGAAAAAAGGGCTATATTGATTAGCCTGGAAGGCAGCAGCCTGAGTATCTCTCTAGCTGATGTGTCCTCTAGGCTTTGCTCTCTTCCCGCAAAGGAGTTTTACTGGCAGGCTGAGGGAGGATGAGGAGTTAGTGAAGACAATTTCATTCCACAAGAAGCACTTTTGCTCCTGTAAACAAAGCAGCAATGAGGGCTGGTCTCATGGAGGTGAGAATCAGCCTCTCCACAGCCATGAGGTAAGAGATGTAAAGGACCTGGAAGTGAAGGTGTTTGCTTGTGAACTTGACAGGAAAAAGAAAAGGGTTTGGATGAAAGGATGAAAGGAACAGTGAGTGAGGTCACAGTTGCTGTCTAAGAAAACGATCTGTCTGGCTGTTTGCTGACTGCTTTGTTGAATAAGTCACCTGACTGTGGTAGCCCAGAGGATGGAATTCATACCCCTAGTACTGCAGCTGGCATGGGAACTTCAACTCCTCTAAGACAACACACCTCCATGTGCATCAGGAGCTGCTTTCTGATGAAGAAACTCAGTCTCCTTAGGAACTGGAGCACTTTTTAGTCCATCAGTACCTTAAGAAGTTTGGGGCCCTTTGAACTTCATCCACAGATACTTCCCAGTCTTTATGCCCTCTAGTTTGTGGGACTGCATTTTTCTGTTGTTAGCTGATTTCATGCCTTACACTGGCACAAAGTAGGTCATCTTCTTTGGCCACTTTAGTTCTTGGCACGTATGAATTATCTGACTGCAAATCCTTCATTTACACAGAAAGAGTTTTCCAGGAGGTGCTTCAGGATATAGCTACTGAGTCTGAAGTATGTTGCTGTTGCCCATTGGTAGAGGTCCCAGAGTGCTGGGACCTACAGCAGCAAGTCAGCCTTCCCTGCCTTTTCCTTTTCAGTCAGCAAAGGAGCAAGGAATGAGGAAGATGCCTCCTTTTGGAAATATGTACAGATTTCAGTGATTTCAGGCTCAGGCCCATGGGTAGAAAATCCCTCCTACAGGTATGTTGTTTCCTGTGGAGTTCTTACTGCTCCCATGCAGGGTGGAAGCCCAGTAGGACTCACTCACATTGCTTAATGAGATTTACTTGATAGCCAGCAGTTTGGACAAACAACTGCAACAAATAATCTGGGAGGAGATGAAAACATCATTTCGCTTTTGAAGACACCATCAGAGATTTGAGTGGATGTAGTGGTTTAGGCAAAGGTTCTGGGTTGTTTCTTCCTCATTCTGAAACAAGGTATCTATCTCTGGAAATTCACACTTGTTTATCACTGTGTATTTTAGGATTTTAGCTTGCATAACATATGTGAAGAAAGAATATGCATGCAAATCTGCACATTTATAAGCAGAGCTCCTGCTGACTCCAGTGGGAAGGTCTCATGGGAGCAATCAACAGGCTTCAGCAGAACTTGTACTCTAGGGGTGGATGAAAATGTGAGAACACCTTTGCTTTTATGATAAGTCCATCTTCTAATTGTCTTGATATTGTGTGTGCCTGTGGAAAACAGCATCTTAAACCTTCTTGCCAACCGAAGACTAACCATGAACCCAGTCATTCAGATCCTATAAAGTCTAAACTCCCTTTGGAAAATAGAGGAAAGAAGTAAGGAGATTTCACTCTATTTTGTAGGTATTGTATCTCACATGTTGCTCTGAGGTTTTTTTACAGCTTTGGGAGTATGGAAATATGGCTGTCAAACAGCCTCAGAGACATATGTTCCCTATGGTTTCTTCCATGTAATTGAGGGCATTGCTAGGGAGTGGAGTGAGGTTCTCAAAGACGGCACAAAGCAGTAAAGATCAGGAGCCTGAATCTGTGGAAGCAGGCATGGCTTAGCAGTTTGGGTGCTGATTCTGTCTTTTCCTCCCCTTCTGGTACCCAGTGGACCTCCCAAGCCTTTCTGCTAGCAGTGGCTGCTGAAGAGAGAATTCGGTCCATCATTAACCATTGCCTTTTTTAGCAAAACTGTTTCCTTTGTCCAGCTGCACCTAACTCTTGGCAGGCTTTATACTTGATTTGAATTTGGATATTAGTTTGCCTGTGGTCAGATTTTATTAAGAACTGTTTATAGGTGCTGATTAATACATGGGACATGTGCAGCCTCAATTACCATATGAATATTTACTTCACTAGCCTGTGATTGCTGTGAAGTACTGGCAAGAGACTAAATTGTACAAATGACAATGAGGCCGTATTTATCTTAGACCCAAAAGCTTTTAGGGCTTGTGGTAAAATTTCTGCAATAAATAATCCAGGCTTCTTCTTGGAGAATGTGTAATATGTTTCCCCATTTGTTGTTTCATGTTCATGCCCTGTTCAGCCCCCTTCTAATGGGGACACTCATGATCCCACCCTATCCTGGTCTGGTACAAAAAATAGGAAATCTGCTTTAGTCCTTTTTAGTGCCACCCCAGTGTCCATCCCGCAAGCAGGAGCTTCCCATGGTTCCTGGGACTGAAGTCAGTGCTCAAGTGTTTTGTGTAAACAGTTTAGGTGCCTGGCTGGACTGAGTAGGGATAAAGAGCAGCACTCCCTTAACTGAAAAATTGTCTGTTGATAACTTTTTTTTCTGAATTCTAAGTTATTTTCTCTGATACTTTAATTATAAACCAGAAATCTCTAGGCTTTGAACAATGTCTTTGTTGTGAGATTGTTGTGCCCCCAAGGGCACTTGTTCTACATTTGCCTTGAAGAGGAACATGTGAAAGAAAAACGCAGTATTTACAAATGTGATTAGAAGAGATTTCAGAAGCCCAAAGAAAATGTGTTGTAGAATCCCTTGGTGAAAAGCCTGTGCTTCCAAGCTGGGACACAAGTGGCTTTTGAGAACAAAGTCCTACAGTCCTGGACAGTTCAGTCTCTGGTGTTACCATTCATCCAAGCTCTTACTGCTTTGGCAGAGCAGGGAATTACAGAAAGGTGGCAAGTTTTGTGTGACATCTGGTAGGTGGTACCTATCCATGTTTCTGCTCTTGTCCTGCAGCCAACAATGGAATTGCTTGAGGCTGCCAAGGCATTGGTGAAAGAGGACTGTCTCAAGTGCTCTTACGTTTGCTACGGGTTCAATGCATGAACAGATACACCAGTTATGTGTCAACTGGCATGCAGGAACTGTCTTGGCTCCACATCAGGGTTGGATCCTGCATCCTTAGGTCTTTCATTTCACAGTCTGGATGCTGACAGGCTGAATCCCTTTGGGAGGAACAATTCCCAGCAGATTCATACTCAAACAATAAAATGAGAGGAAAAATTTCTCCAAGAACATCATCTCCATCTGGGGATCATTCTAACTCTGGAAGACTTCTTGCTTCCATGGGAAAAAAAAATAAGATCTTGTAACTGGGTAGTATTTGGATGTTCTGAATGGGTTTAGGACCTGCTGCCTGCTCCCCTCAGATCCCCTACAGTCCAGGTCTCACTCCTTATGAGAAGCTGATGACTCTGGAGGCATCTGTAATCCTTTGTCCTGCTGTCTCTCTGGTGCAGAAGGGTGGGTATGACACATGAACCATTCCAAAAACTAAAACAGATGTTCCTGATCCCAGACACACTGAGCAATTGCATACTGACAGGTGGGGTGTAGTTGTGCATAACATGTTTTGAAAGACACCACTCACAGCTGAAAGAAATAGATTTTCCCCAATCAAAACACATCTTTTTGCCTCCTAATTGTGTATTTAATAAAGTTAAATACTTTAAATTGTGCTTTCCCACACACAAGTTCTCTGCTGTGAGGCTGTGATGCCCTAAACAGGGGAAAGACTGTCCTTTACTTGTCTAGGAAACCCAGAAAACCATATGGTAACTGTGATTCTGGAGTCTGTGCTTTTCCCTCAGGTCATGCGAGACCCCATAATCCGAAAGAGCTCTGCTGCTGCAGGTGCTGAGATAAAAGGTCTTATGGCCATTTTTGGCACATTTTGTGAGAGGATGATTTTTAAGCCAAAAGGAATTACCCTAGAAATAGAAGTTGGATCATCATGTAGCTGTAATTACATTTCACCTCTCCACATAGATTTAATTTTATTTATTTGTTTTTTAAATATGGGCCTTGTACCATGAGTATGCATTGCTACTTGCAGCTGAAAAAGCTACAGCAGTGTTTGGTGTGTAGAATGTTTCCTGAATTTGGTGGGGTCATCTGCATGCTGGCCACCAATGTTTGATGCATAGAGCCTGGAGTTTTCCAGTAGATGTTCAACTGCCAAATGCTGTTATTGCTGCTGTTATCTTTGCAGATCACTAAAAAACAGTGTTGCTGGAGTGGGGCTCTTCGACTTGGCTTTACTTCCAAGGATCCATCAAGGATTAACCCTGACACTCTGCCGAAGTATGCGTGCCCTGACTTGGTTTCCCAAAGCGGGTTTTGGGCCAAGGCTCTGCCAGAAGAGTTTGCAAACGAGGGAAACATCATAGCCTTCTGGGTGGACAAGAAGGGACGGGTGTTCTATCGGGTGAATGATTCCACTGCAATGCTCTTCTTCAGCGGGGTGAGGACGGCAGAGCCCCTCTGGGCTTTGATTGATGTCTATGGACTCACCCGTGGAGTGCAGCTCTTAGGTGAGTACCTGGGTACAAACACACAGTGATGATGCTGAGCTGTCCCTGGTGAAGGGCCAGCCTGACAGGGCCTGTCCCCTCGTTGCAGTGGGACAAGTGCAGGGAAACAGCTGTTGTTCCTCCCCAGAGCATCTCCCAACCTCAGCCTGGACCAGTGGGTGTTCGAAATGTGGCAGGTAAGTGGGAGGTGGGAAACAGCAGCTACAGTATAGCACTAGAAGCCATGTCTGAGTAAGTGGATTTGTGCTCGGAGGTGTTGCTCTATCACTGCAGAGCCTAGAGTGTGTCATATACCTTGTAAGACTTCATTTTTATCTCATTTTCTGCTTTCCCCACGCCAAAGCAGAGAAGTGATTTCACATGCTATGGATAAATCCTTCTTGGATGGCACTGTTATGATTTTCTGGCTGGTTTAATGGACAGATTTGAAACATGGCTATCTTCCAAATTACCTGAGTGAATATGTGGCTAGTTTTTCGAGGATATTGCTTTCACAGAGGAGTTTGATGTGTTCTCTGGAGCCTGAAGGCTGGATATAATACAGCTGGGGTTGGAGGATGAGGAGTACCAAGTGCCTGTGTCTTCTGCCACCCTCAGCTGAAATGAAGATAGTTTGGAATTCATGAGGACTCAGTCATAGCCCCAAATGTGCAGGCTGTCAAAGTTTAGGCTATTTGAGTTTATACATCATAGAAGAACTGAAAAGAGTCTCTGAAGACCCAACTTAAAGGGCAGTGAGGTTGCTGGGGGATCAGAAGTGTCAGCATGCAGCCTTAGAGTTCATTGAGAGGCAAATCACAGCACTTCTCCATGTCGCAGTAAATTCATGGGTTGTTTTCACCATTGAGAAGGTTAGATGGTACCTGCTGACCTTCAGGAGCTGAAGTTCCTTCTGAAGGTGAGATAATCTTGCTAGGCTGAGAGAGATCTTGGCTTTTTCCTGTTGTGCAACCTGCTAATCTCTGTTAAAGTGAAAACTTCATGGTATATATGAAAAATTTTATTGAAACTTCTTTCTGACAGTTCTGCCTCCTTTCTGCATTCTATACTGTATTAAAAGAATACAGTGGCAAGAAAGAGAGATGTTGGTTCTGGAGATGAAGAAATAAGACTGACTTTGTTGCAAAAACTCCTGGCCCAAGATTGCACAAGGCAGAGGAATTGAAGAATTTCTCAGCGGCTTTTTCTTTTTTTAGGTGCAGAAAGATTTATCTTTTGTTGTGAATCAGCTTGAATCAGAGCCACTAGACAACTGTTCATAGGCCAAGGTGGTGATATTTGAATTGGGATGTAGAATTTGGGCAAATGTCAAGCCAAGGGTTCAGTCAGGAAGAGCTTACAAATGACTCCAAGTCCCCCAGCTGTTCTTCCAAGATTTGGCACCTCCAGACTACTCTGCCTGATTAATGAGGGTCCATAACTCTGGATTATGTGTTTCCTTTCAAAACACCCGAGAAATCATTTCCTATCCGTCATTGGCCTCTGTGTTGTCCGAGCATCTTCCACATCCCCTTTCACAAGGGAAATGTGACTTCTGCCAACCACTGGGTTACCTCCAGTCCAACAGGCTCCCGATTCTGGTGAGTATGAAGTCCCTGAATGAAGCAAGCAGCTTCTGAGTTTACCACAGTTGGCATAGAGCTCAGATACGTATTTATAGCTCATTCCAGGAGCCTTCAGCAGGCTTTAAGCCTAGCAACTGTGCTGTGAAACATCTTTGACCCGAGTCCTCTCTATCTCCATTCATTATTAAACAGCACTAAAAGTCAGAGAAGGGAAATTGTTGGCTGTGCTGCCACTGGATCCTATAGACGTACCCGCTACAGTGCTCTGCGTGCCTGTTTTAGTGTAGCAGACCACACATATAGCACAGGACAACTTGTCAAAATAACTGGGGACTTGACAAATGAATTTCATAGCTTAGCTACAAACATATGGTTTAATTCAGCCTGGTATGGCATGCAGGGCATCTGATGGAGGCTGGGGATGCTGGAGTGGTATGTCGAACAGAAGAGCCTAGCATTTCAGATGCCAGTTCAGTGATTTATTGCCACCTAACCCCAAACATGTTCCTTGTTCTTAAGCCTTACTATTTTCTCTATGCCTGTAAGGTTACAGAGTCATACTGCACCTCTGCACTGCCTTCATTTGCTTTTATGTGTATTTCACCCAAGAATCTGACCAAAAGCTTTACCATTTCTGGTGCCTGTCTTTCTGTTTATTGCAGAATTGCTCCCTCCCCACGCCCAGTAATGTAACTTCACTTCCAGAATGAGACTTGCCCAAAGAAAAGACTTGCAGTAGTAAGTCCCGTGTCATTGCAAGATACCAGCTCTGCAGGGAAATGGACAATGTATGTTTATGTGCCCAAAAGTGACAGCTTCCAAAACTGCACATTGTTGTTTTGCTTATCTGCATTACACTGGCAAATCAGTTCCAGCCAAAATAAGGAACCCAGTAAAGCATGGAGATGACTAAGTCTAGTGACATTGTTCCTGTCTTACAGATTTAATTAAGAGAGACTTGAACAAAGAGGTGCCAAAGTCTGTGAGAGTTAAATGTTTTGCCAGAGGTTGTACAGGAGTGACACCTGACTCAGGGCTGCCATCAGCTTTGGTGCCCAACTCAGCCCTGCCCCTCTCTCTGTCTGCATCAGAGGCATTGCGTAACACTCTTGACATGATTTAAAAGCAGATGGTTTGTGCTTTAATTTTTCATTTCCTCCTGCTTGTGGCTTTACCCACAGCATCAATCTTACTGATAATTACCCACGTGTCAGTAATGCTGTCAATGCACAGGTGTATATGGCTGTCACAGGTATTCCTGGGTCTCGCTACCCTTGCTGTAAATTCAGAGGCAGAGCCCTTTAAGCAGCTTCTTTGCCGGCTGGATTTTGAAATGGAACAAGTGAAAAGGGCTTGCATGACCCACTGCACCATAGCCAAGAGGAGTTTGAACTGAGTTGGGACCATGGTTTGCCTGTCACTGCTGGAGTGAGTCACAGTGAGGGACTGGCTTGAATCCACCTTGAGGTGGCTTCAGCGATGAGGTTCACAGTGCCAACAGAGTCACTGATGAGAGGCTACTCCTTGCCCTCCTGTACCCACAGTATAGAGACGAAAAGGCCTAAATTCACCCGGGATTCTGGTCTCCTCTGACCACGTGGTCTCAGCTGGTTCTCTGCCACAATGTAAGGGCATGCACAGAGGAGACTGTTGCAATGGAGTGCATGTGTATTCTGTGTTTTAGGGCATGAGTTTCAGTGTAGATGCAGGTTTACATGACCTGTAAACATGCCCTTATACAGTGACTCTCTTGCTGACTTGCTCAACTTGCAGGCAGGATGGTTTACAGCTCTACTTCCCTTTTTGGGCAGCTAGTTTTGCACAAGTGCACTTTTACATTCCAGGATAATTTAAAGTAATGTTTACTAGAAATGTGGCTTGTCCTTATGTTATCAATTCAACATACACACATGCTCATTCACACTTTCAAAAAGAGTCCGAGAAAAATGGAGTATAAGCAATCTGCTGCCTTGCTGCTATAATAAAGCATCAAATTTAAAAAAAAAAAAGAAAAGGAAAGGCCCAGCTGTTTAAATCCTGGAGTCTTTGGAGCCCTGGAGGAAGGATGGCAGCTCATGGGAACCAAATGGTGTTGTCTGATGTTAATCTGCTTCTTTCAAGCACTTGGCTAGTGAGCCTGGCATGTACACTTTCTGTGGATTCACTGAAGGACAGCCAGGGTGGCAACTTCCCTCAGTGATGTGTATATTACAGCAGAATGAGTGTTTCCAGCATTTTTCTTTACCTTTTGGTGGGGAATTCCAGGTTTGCCTGTTGTATTGCACCATTTGAAAATCACCCTGTTTTTTTGGCAGTGACATTGCAGCACTGGATTTCAGAATGGTTAAGATTGGAAAGGGCTTATGAAGATCATCCAGTCCTACCACCTGGTATCTTTTCTTTCAAAGCACAATGCATGTGCTCTAAAGGTACAGAAAGATGGGACTGCAAAACAATTTAATTCCAGCATACCTCTTTACCAACCCTGTATTTCCAGTGGGGTAATGTGAGGAAGGGTCTATTCATTTTCCTTAATCCCATTCATTGCTAGTATGATAAGCAACCAAAATACCTTTACCATTTATTAGTCTGCTCACACTCTTTTCCCATCCATCCATATTTTCACTCATGTAGTATTTCAAAGTATTCTTGGTCTTTTACCAGCACAGGTTTTGAAAATCAAGGATAATTTTATTTAGATTGGCACACTGAGAGGCACCTGTTGAAAGCTAAGTCTCACCACATCTTGTAAATATAAACTGTGTAAAAAAGCTAGTAAGACCTTGCAAAATGAGAAACTTGCAAATGCATATGCATTAAATGTGCATGTATTAGATTTACCTGAAGTAGAAATAGTATAAATATATACTTCAGTCATAAATATATATATGGATCTTAGTAGAGTTAACTGGCAGTGCTGTTTATTATATTAGATATTTGAGAAACCTAATGTTTCTCTGTATCCACTTCCTAGCTTCTTTTTGGTTCACATTTGCAACATATCAGAACTTAAAATGTGAACTGATCCCAGATGGAAATGTACCCATCTTGAGACTCAAGCTGGTGGCTATTTGACAAGGAAGCTGCGTGTTTTGTAGGAAAGAAAGAAACATTTGTTTTTCTTTCTTCACTCTTGTCAGTTTGTACATAGATTGAATCTCTTGCTCCCGGCCCCCTTTAGAAGAAACATTAAATAACCCTCAAATGAGGTAGATTTATGGGCAAATTTCAAGTGCAAATAGTGTAAGACTGATGATAAATCTAATTTATCGCATGCATCTGCAGTTTTACTCTGGTTATTACTATTTTATTTTCCAAGTGCAAAGCTTATTTTCCATTGCCCACGGGAATCCATTTTTGTTGCTATTCTGACACGTGCAAATAAGCAGGCTGATCTGCTAAGAGTGCTTCAAACTAAACAAAATTGGATAATCAAATATGACTGTGGTGTATTTTTATAGGGTATTGTTGAAAGTGGAAGCTATAAACTATTTATCCTTTCTTTGTAAGCCTGTGACTATCTGATGAAAAAGCATAATAAGTGCTTAAACAGAGTCCTACTTAATGAAGGCAAGATACACAAGACCTGCAAACAGTCAGTTGTCCTTGTTTTTCCGTATGTCCTATGGGGAGAGGGAATTTAAATTGCTCATAAAGTTTTATTGTCTGTAGCTGTTGTCTCTATGGCAGCTGCAGGAAGCTCTCTAACACAGCTAGAAATGTGAAAACAGTTTAATAAATAACTCATCTCTTGGCATTTTAATTAATTCCTCCTTTGCCTTAGCACCTCTGGAGGGAGGCATTTTCCCAGATGCAATAGGCACCTGAAAGTTAGCCCACAGCCCCAAGGCAGCTCCTTGTGCTCGAAGGTCTGCCTGTCTTGGTTGCAATGGTAAGGCTGCTGGGCACAGCACTTTGAAGCAGGTCAGAGCTCCTCCTGGCCATGTGAATGCAGTTGATTTTTTCTTCTCGTTGTGTTTGACTGTAAACAGTGGAGATTTTTGCACCCATGAACCTGGGGAAGGCAACATCCCCCTGCCCTGCCCTCCTGCCGCCCTCACCATCAGCATTTGGGCTGAGCAGCTGAACGGCAAACAGCAAGTCAGAACAGACAGACGCCAAGCATCATAAGCTCTCCGAGGAATGAGCATTTCAGGCTTCACTGGGTCTCGATGAGGTGTTGAATTACCAAGTTGCACAGAGGCTGCGCACGTTACATGTATTTTCTCAGTGTTGCCCATCGGATAACCTGTTGCTTTCTCCGCAGCCAGCTTTGCCTTAGCAGGACTGCTTGGAGAGCGCAGACATTGCTGCAGCTGAATAGAAAGGACAAAAGCTGGCACATAATGTGCTGTTGGGCACATTATATCCACAAAATGACCACATCGGCATCAGGAGAGCCTGCAAGTGTACCTGGCTAGGGATAAATTCAAGAGATCAGTCTGGCTTTTATTGCACAGACTGAGAATGAAGACTGTAACGAGACAGAATGACCAGTGAAAAAATCCATTGTGTGCTATAAAGTTCCTTTAGTTCTGGTAAGCTGAAATATTGTCCCAAATACAGGCAAGATAGGTCTATATAGTAATATTTTCCATGTTGCCCATAAAACCCCAAGGAAATATGAAAACTCTGACAATTTTAAGTGGTGTTTACATTATGGGTATGCGTATGCTGTAGTTCAGATGCTGACACTGCAAAGATAGGCCCCTGTGTTATAAAAAAATGGTGTCTCCTCACATTAAATATCTGTTGTGATGATTGATTTGGCTGTTGCTTTAAGGAGGTAAATGTTGCTGGTTTAAACTAAGAAGTTTATCTTGCCTTGGCTAAGTGTTGGAAGTGTGGAGAGTGTAGTCTGGAAAAAGTGGTTCCAATTAAAAGGGGCTTGACTTTCTTTTACTTCTAATAAAGGTATAAACTACTTGGATAATTGAATGTATACTGAATTTATTACACAGCTATAGTTTGTTACAGATGTTTCTAACATAGACAGGGCCTTAGAGAATAATAACCATCACTAATGGAGTAATGTATTCTTTTCAGGGACATTTAAAAGAATTCCTTACATTAGCAAAGATTTTGGCTTTTTTATCTAAACAATTGGGATAAGATATCTGTGCTGGTTTTTTAAATTTTTTTTTTTAAATTTTAAATACATTCTCTTAACTAAACTGATAGTTTGTCTAATGTGGTTTCTTTTGTAAGTTTGTAAGTGTCTTTAAAAAAAAAAAAGAGGTAGAGAGAATATGTTGGTAGAGGAAATTAATCTTTGCAGCTTTCTTAATGCCTTTCTCAAAAAAGTTCAGCCAAATAGTTTATGCTGTTCAAACGTTGGGCTGTAATGCTGAAAGCTGATTCCTCTTCATAAAGCTATAGCTTGACAAAAAGAGAGCATTTACTCCGGTAAGTTGGAGCTGGAGGTAAGTTTTGGATGTGAATTGAATGACCTGGTGAAAGTATAACAATTTATTGTACTAATCATGCAATTCCAGCTGTTCCAGCTGTTGAGGCCCTTTCCCCTAAGCCTGTATGACAGATGACAGCTAAACAGTGCTTATATGATAAAGCTAAACACTGTCTCTGTACAGTATGTCTCTGCTGGCATGAGATAACATTTTGTCATTTCAGTGTCTAATTGGCATCACAGCTGCTGAATATGCAATTTACCGTACAGAGGATGTGATTTTGTTATCCCTGTAGGTGTCTGGGTTATTAAAAAAGTTTGACACCTTTAATAAAATAAAATTGGCTTTTCCATCCATATCAACCACAGAGCTAAAAATGAGATTTCTCTATAGTCCAAAGTTTATTTTAACTTTTATTTTTCTTTTTTTTTTCTTTTTTTTTTTATTTCCTCACAAGCTGTATAAGCAGAACTGTTGTTGTCGGGCTTAGTCTAGAAATCCTTATCAACAGCCCAACTCTGCTCTCAGTTTTACCAACCTAAACTTGCAGCCACCTGTGGAGTTGCTCTGGTTTCACACTGTATGCAGAATATAGCCCTGGTTTTTGCTTGTTCATCCCTTCTTTTTGGCCAACACTGAGCAGCAGAAGCTCCTTCAAACCTTGCTTGGCTTGTCCTGAAGAAAACAAAACATTTTGACTCAGGAAAGCTGTGCTGAATCAAGCCAGAACCTCTCCTTCATGGAATCATAGAACGGTTTGGGTTTGAAGGGACCTTAAAGGTCATCTATCTCCAATGCCCCTGCCATGGGCAGGGGTGCCATTCACCAGCTCACATTTAGTCATACTAAGCTACTATTTCTCTTCTCTGAGGTAACCTACCTGTGTTGAATCAAGTCCCAGTTTTGATGCAGTTCCTGCTTATGATGCAGCTGGTCTGGCGAGGTGAGGCCCTGGACTCCTTTCTCCTGTTCAGACATTTAGAAAAATCTGGATCTTGCGTTCTTCTATGACTCTCACTTTATCACGTTTTTACAATATGTTCTTCTGACATTATTTTTCACGTGGTTCCCCTATGTTGTGGCATTTGGTGAAAGTATCATGCCTTATACTGACATGGGCTAGGTAAGTGCTTCCTCCTGTTGTCTTGGGAATTATAGCAGGTAAGGTTGGCAGAACTTTGTGAAATTTATACAAAGAAGGCTAGAACAGTATGTCCAGTCACAAGTTTTGATTCTCAGACATTAATATCATTTTGATGTTGAAGGCCTTTACAATTTTTTTTTTTAAATTCCATTCTATCGGCTCATATTAGATTTTGAAATGAAACTTATTTGGTATTGATAAATTTTTAATCTGTAGCTAGGGATAAAAGACTGATAAAACAGATTGCTGGCCAGTGGCTGTGACTGGTGTGTTTAAGAAGATGAAAATCTCTTGTGTTGCATCTGGCTACCAGTGTGACCCTTCACAGACAATTAATTCTCCTCAGGAAAAAAAATGTTTAATTGCTCTATCTTTTTAAGAGGATAAAGACCACTCCAGGGAAAAAGCCTTTCAAATCCAATAATCCTATTCCTGCCCTGGTACTGTGCCAATAAATACTGCACCACTTGCATGGAAAGATCTGAAGCCTCTAAAATCTTTAATGCAGTGCTCCCTCTTTCTCTACCTGCCCAAGGCTAGAGGACTCCAGCACCTCAGAGCCCCATAGGTGTTCATTTGAACCAGGAGACTGGTGACAAATTGTTCTTTGTGTTTTCACAGACAGTTGCATTTCCTCTCATTCTGCAGTGGTGTTTCCCTGGCTGATTTTCGTTGCCCTCTCTGCATTTTGCAGGCAGCAGCCATCACTCTCCTGAGCCTTTCACAAGCATCAGCAAACTGCTCTGTTACCCCCGCGTGGCTTGCGTGAAAGCAACTTTTTGACAAAAACACCAGTCCTTTTGGTTTCTGCTCCTGTTTCTAGGCCTAGTTGGCTCTAAATAGACCTGATTCAATTATTCCATACACTGGAATGTGTATGCTCATGTCAGGTGAGTCTTGGTGCTTCCTGCATTTTGAAAATGCTTTTTTATTGCTTCATTCCTAACATGGTAGAGTCTGTGGATCTTGTCTATGCTATCACTTGGCCAGGTGGAAGAAAATTGGCTTCATGCTGAAGGTCAGAGCTAGAAACAGTTGGAAAGAAAGCTGAACTGATGGAGAATTTCACTGTGGAGCTGCAGGGGCTGACAGTTTCAACTCAGCCTAATTGCTCACTCAAGAGAAATACGTGAATAATTTGATTTTAGGCCATAATCACTATTATGACTATCTGTATGATAATTTCTAGTGCTTCAGTTTTGGATGTGAGACCTAAAAGACTAATGCTCCATAAAAAACAGATAAGCTACAAAAATTCAAAGTAACAATCTGATAGTGAGGCAGAGGGTGCTCTGTGTTGGCAGGCAAAGGGATGAAAAGCTGGTGGAGGAAAAATTCTAAGTGGGACATAAATTCCTATTTTTTTAAAGTTGTGTAGTTTCCAACCGGACAGTTGGGACCCATCCTCAGTTGGTCAGAAAAGAAGACTGCATAGACTGCAGGGCCTGAATTCAACAGGGTGGTTATCTACCTACCCACCTCTATGCATATGTAGTTGTATGGTATGCCAGAAATCAGGCATGTGCTTGAATAAGTATGTTAATTCACATTCCTAAAGATAGACATGTGCTTAAGGGCTTTGCTAGATCTTTTTCTTTGCCATCTGCTGGTTAGTGGGTTCCGTGCAGGGCTTGCTAGGTCAAAACCTGCGGTCTGTGGTTAATCAGTAATCAATGGTTATGCAGGGATTAGGCTCTGGCCTTAATGGTTTTTCCGAGAAGCAAAAACTCTTTTAGAAGGAGGAAGAGAGAAATGAACATGAACAGGGGAGGCTGAACACACTGTTGAAGTTGGAGGGGAGGTAGAAACATTGCTTCCAAGCAGTGCTTGCTTTTCTTGGAAAACGTGGCGGGTTTCCGTGCGGGAAGGTTTAAGAAGGGTTCCAGATGCGTGAGGTGGGGGATCAGGAAGATGAAAGCATGGGAATAGGGTAAACTGCTGTCTGAAAGCTGTGAAAGGATGATTTGACAGAGATCAGGTTACATTGATGGATAAGGCAAGGCCAACTCAGTGACCAGGATATACCGTCCCTTTCTTGCCTAGTTTCCTCACTCACACCAAGATTCAATTTACACTTACAAATCACTGGCTCATTTTGACTTTGTGTTGACAATTCATAACCCAAAAGCTTTGGTTTCCTTTCCCACCTCCCTCCCCCCTGACCCTGCCTCCCCTTATCTGTACAGCACAGGGTGTTAGGTGTGCTTGAATTATTTTGTATGGGTCACCATGGATATCTGGCATGTGCCTTGAAGATAAGTGAGCTCTTTTATCAGGTCAAGTACATACTATGGACAGTCTCTCTGTCATAGGGATCGTGAAGGTACAGGAGAAAAACAACTCATGGGGAACAATCTGAGTGAGATTTTTCTTATGTCCTGAATTAGATTGGTGGCTTTTAGTTCTGCTCTTGATAACACCTATTCCTCTACATCCAATGGTTTGTTTTATCATGTAGTTAATTTGTTTTAAAAGTCTTTTGCTAGTGACAAACATTGACAGAACTATCAGAAGGGTGTTTTGCATGAAAATGAGCAGGCTCTGTGAGAAGAGAGGAGATACTCCTTTGTTTGTCAGTGCTTTGCAATAGAGATTTCACACTCCTCAGTCTGTTTGTGGAATTTGCTGCCAGATAAGCTCTTGTCTATTGCGTTGCACTTTAGAGTCTAATCTTCCCCTTAGCAGCATCTCTAGCTTGCTTGGCTGAGAAAGAAAACCAAGCAGCTGTCTTTAAAATATGTACCGAGTGCAGTATTTTTCCTGCAGAGGGTTTAGTTACAATGGACAATCTAGGAAATTAATGCAAATTAGTTTCAAACGTGGCTTTAAAAAGAACTAGTTATGCTAACCTGAATAGTTGCCATGGGCAAGCATTTAGAATTGAAATAGCCTGACTTTGGTTTAGCTAGATTCAGAGTGAGATCAGCTGACATCTGATTTACTTTAAGAGTTTTGCTTACAACCACAAAAAGTGAGAAAAAATAATCTTAGCCCCTCTCTGAGACAAGGCACAGAGGTGAATGGGGGCCACTGGAGAAGGCCAGGCAGCCATCTCTTATATCTTTAGCAGAAGGGTGAAAACCAGTCATAGGTTTTCCTAGTAGCAGTTTGATAGGAGATTCTCAAACTGTTCTGGGTAGACTTAAAGATAACTTTACCATCTCTCATGGGTGTATGTCAGTGTTGGTTATTCTGGCATAAGCATTGCCTGGGGCATTTTTGCAGCCAGCAGTGCCGGATACTTATAGTTGCTGTCTCCTCCTCAGGATGTTCCTGTTGGCAGCTCTTTGACCAAGCTATTATTTTATGGTATATTTAGTTCTTTTTTTATCTTTCCTTACTTTCAGTCTCTCCAGACCAATAATCATGTTTTCTTCTCTACCACAGCCTCCATATCCTGCTGTCATGCTAAAAATGCTTCTGTGATGTTAAATCTTTTCCAGTTATATGATGAGAATTAATTCATTCTGACACAGCCATGAAAATCTGATTCAGTTCCTTTTTTTGGTATCTCAGTCACAGTCCTTGATCAGAAATCAGCATGAGTCAGAATTTCCCAGGTTATTATTTCCTGAGAAAGGCTGATTGCAACCCTGTCTCCATATTTGATATCCTTTTTCTGACTGTGGTGGAGCCAAGCAGTGGAGGCTGCAGTAATTTTGTTTGGAGATCTGTCTGCTGTTCTGACATTTGATGCCACAGGTGGAAAAGGTGACCCCAGAAAATATTCCACAGCAGTTTTAGTGTTGCAGTTTCCCATCATTAGGGAGTTGAGGCCATGCTGGTTCTATAGCATAAAGACTACAGAAACTAGCAGGATTTATTACTCTGGAAAACTAGGAAGTCTTGGGTCACAGGTGGGGATGGGACATAGCAGATTTATCAGCTTATGCCAGGACATGAGAATTGGTAATGATGCATTTTAGAACTAGCCATATTGTGCTGAAATCTGCCAAAGCAGACTGTTGTGAGATGTTTCACACAGATGGGTTTGGAATCATTTTGGGTTCAACTGATTAAATTAGTAGCTTATCTGAAGTTACTAAAAGTAGATCAGAATGAAAAGAGGAAAATACTCTCTTTGGGGCCCTTATCGTTCATCATTCATTTATTCTCTCCAATATGTGTTTGTCTCTCAAATTTTATGTCCAAAGGCCAGGACTGCTTCAGCTACCCCCATTGAAAGGGTGGAGTGCTGTCAGTCTGTTCTGTGTTGGGCTGGGCTATGGCCAGGAGGGGTTTGGAGGCACGAGGAGTCTTCCCTTTCCTTACAGAGCCTCTGGCAGGAGGAAATTCTGCTTCCACTTGCCTTTGTACCTCTCTTTATTCTGAAGGCTGTGCTGTCAGCTGAGCAGTAGTTGCAAGGGCTGCAGGAAGGAGCAGGTGAGATCCCTGAGCCTGCCCTGTGGGGTTTGTTATTGCACAAATTCAATGTCCAGCTTGAGGCCTAAGGAATCATTTCTGAGTTTTCTATTGATTGCTGCAGTTTTCTTTTATGCTTCTCTTGGGTTCTTCAAATAGAGCGCTGGTAGCTTTAATACCCATTTGGGGTTTTACTTGCTTGTTTGTTTCCTGCCAAGCTCTATGAATTTTTTTTTTTTTCACATGAAAAGAGAAAACCAATGCCTAGAGAGACATCCATCCATTATTTTTAGGAGGGAGAATATTCATTAGGATTTAATTGTGCAGGAAGAATTACCAAGCACTGCCTGCAGAAGAAAGCCTTTACACGCTGGTTTGAGTACATCAGATCAATAACCAGTGGTTAACAGGAAGGGACAAAAAGTCATCCTTAATTTTAGTGGTAAAGGATTCAGCTCCCGATTCAGGCTTGGATTTCTCATTTTCCTGAGACATATTACACAAGGGCCTAGTTTCTGCAGGATGGAGTTACCACTTTTCTCCCTGCCTGTGGGACTGTGGGTTTCAACTGCTCTGAGTTACTGGACCATTCATGTGCTAAAGTGGGCAGGTCGTCAAGCTGCTGGTCCAACAGAAGTGCCTTATCTTGGTTTGACTCACGTGGCTTTTGAGTGTGGTTCAGACAGAGACATGAGTTATTGTTTCATGATTTGATTTTATGTCATGTTGCATAGCCAAAGGCTGTGCTGTGCTGCTGCTGCCCTGCTAAACACAACAGTTATTAAAGCTTAGGTAAGTGAACTCAATTTCCTCTAAAATTTTCAAGCAATTCTAGGCTTTATTGGTGAGAAGCATTAGGATAAGGTGTTGGCACGCTGAGCAGAATGAGTGGCCTTTTTGAGGCTCATCCATTATTAATTAGCCATGTAGTTTCCCTGAAGTGGCAAGGTGTGTTTGCTTTTGTTTTAGGCCCAATTGCATCTTCATGCTAGGAGCAGAGATGAGACCCTCTCACCTGCATTATTCTTGGGAAATGAGGATGCTGTAGGTTGGAGGTACTGCCTGGAAGCTTGCTTGTGACAGAGAGACACAATCTGATGCTGAATAAGCAAGAAATTAATTATTCCTTCCCTTTCTCCTTTCCCCATAAGAGATGGGTTTGGTTTTGCTGAAGCTTTGCCTGTGTAAAGGCTGCAGTGTGGAGCCAGTGTTTGCCATCACGCTTAGCCTTTGGCATGTCAGAAAGCAGCTTATGGTGGGGATCAAAAGCCTCTGATGGTGGTGTCTGCTGACTCTGCCTGCAGTACAGGGAGAGCCAGGGGGAGCCAACCAGTCAAACCTGGAAACACTGGTAAACAAACCCCTTACAGATGAGACAACTGTAGGACACTGATTTATTACAACTTAATAGTTGAGCTTCAAATGGCTTATAATGGAGAACAAATCAGTATATTCTTCTTTAAAAATAGAGTGATAACATAACCCTATTGAACCCCAGGAGTCATAAACCACTTGTAAATCAAAAGCATTATAAAAAATAATTGTTATTCACTGCTGAACTCTCCTTTAGAGTCTGTGAAAACTTTTTATGTTTTGCTTTTGTTGTTGCAATTAGAGGGAGTGGTAATGAGCCAGAAAGCAGCTGAGTGATGTTGCCTTTTGAGGATCTCTACAGCTGCCATTCTCATAGTGTGAATATCGATGCTTGGTGTTGACGGGTCAGAGCTCCAGAGACTGGGGATGTTGTGTTTTGTAATACACCCTCATTCCCCCAAACCTACCATGATGTTGAATTCCATCCACTTAAAACAGAGCCTATGTTTAACAATAATTTAAATCATTATCCTGCCTGTCAACTTGGAGTTAAGGGGCTATGCAACTGTGATTCTCTGTTTAGAAACTGCCTGGAATAATAACTTTCAGATGTCTCAAATATGCACCACTTATCTATAACATCTAAATACAAATGTCTCCCTGCTGAGCAAGCCCAACACTGTTTACCTATCGTGTCCAAACCATTCCAGAGGGTTTGCTTGGCGTGGAGCGGAAGGCCCTATATCCGCAGCTCCGACAGTGCTGTCAGTGAAATGTTTTTCAACTCCTCCTCACCTTTAGGTGATTGCAAAGAAACAGCCTAAGGCTGGATGTGACAAGTGAAGAATGTCTGTGCGTGAGCATCCCCTCTCCTACCCCCACTCCAAGGGTAAAAGTGCACTGTGAGCCCTCCCTGTGCTCCTGCAGATGAGATGATGCTCACGCCGTTGGCTCCCTGCCAGCCTTCTATGAGATGATCCAAATGCTGAATCCCACATGCCCCGGGCGTGCTGGGGCTGAGCAGAGTCGAGGCGCGGTCGCCAGCTTGGGGGCCCCGGGCTCTTTGTCCACGTGCAGACCTCGGTGGGACCTGTCAAGTCTCATTGAATGTCAGGCTACACAATTGGCTTGCTCCGTATGCTCCCCCCGAGCTGCGGCGTTCCGAAGCTGTGTGCCACACAGCTGGATGGCTCTGCTGCCGGTGGGAGCTGCCGTGCTGGCTGTGGGTGCTCAGTGTGTCCCTCGGTGTGCGGCTGACCCTGCAGCTTGTGAGCAGGGAGAATCGAAAGATCCCTCCTTGCTTCACTGCGTCTAACCTGTGGCTTCACATCAGGGAGTCCCCTGTGACTTTTGGGGGCTCTCGCAAAGGCCTGGAGTCTCATAACACCCACCTGGAAAGAGGGGAGCGCCATCCCCATAGCTGGCATTCGGTACCAAAGGCATCCCCACAGTGCTTTGCAGCTTAATTGGATATGCCACGTAGCTTCCAAATTTCCTAATGTGTGCTGGGCAGCCCCACATAGTGCTTGGACTTTGTTTCCCCTGGGCACACAGAGCACCCTTAGCTGCTGTGCACTGTCCTGATGCAACAAAGATTAAATAAGGAGAAGTTAGAACCTTTTAGTGCACTTTTGGCATGGTCTTAGGTCCCTAGGTGATGACTAAGTCACAGCTCTTATTCATATATCAGGTCTATGCAAATGCTATTGACATTCTTCCTGGGGCTAGTATCCCTTTGCTCTCAGTTAACTGCTGCATTGCCTGTGCCCAGCCCCTGAAGCACTGCTGCTGTCCTCATACTACACAACCCCAGGTTTTCTGAAATGTATGTGTTCTGAGCACTGAAAATTGCTGTTATTTTATTTTTTATAGAAAGCATGAAAGTTACAGTTTTAACAGGGGCCACACTTGGTAGCAAATTGTTGTGTGAAGCTATGGTTATGTAAGCAAGCATTCCTTGTTGTCCAGGAGAACAGTTAACACGTATGTCGCCTCTGCAGCCACCCAGGGCTGCCACATAGGAACGCTGCTGCTCTGCTGCCTCTGCAGCCAAGTTGGGCCCACAATAGTGCTTTTAAGAATAGCTGCAGTTAGTGAAGTGTACATTGCATTGACTGAGCTCTAAACATGGTTTCTTCCTCCTTTTTTTAATGTAGGCTTCCTTGTAGGGATGTGGCTTGGAGAGGATTCCATTATAGCTTGCTGGGGGAGCCACACGGCTCTGCCATGCTCAGGAAATGAGCTCCTCTGAGGTCACCTGCCCTCCATTCATCCTCCCACTTTGAATGGTTAGGGGCTCCATCTTTGTGGGCCTGTCCTCACATACACCAGTATCAGGTTGAGGATGGGAATGAAACAGCATGAGGGATCCACAGGCTCTCCATCCACAAGCTGGCTACTCCTGCATGCTGACTCTAACGCCAGTAACTTTATCAGCTTTTTGTCACCTCCTCAGCAGCTCCTTACTGATATTCTCACCATCACTCATGCCAGAGGTCCTGGAACAAGTTAGCATAGCAGAAAAATTTCATATATTTAATTTTTTGCTTTGCTGTGTATCTGTGCTCCTGGTGTGTGACAGTTAAAGGGTATCTATATCCTCTACACAGAATATCTCGTATTTACCAGTTTTCTCTGATACTGGCATGCAGCTTGACCATGGATGCAGAAGAATAACTTCGAGGCACTCGAGCTGCCTTCACGCTGTTTGTTGCTCTAAATTTGTACGTAGTGTTTGCTGCCTGGACAGGGACACGGCTGTGATACCGGATGCTGGCATCTCGGGTGTCTTCAGTGAGAGATGGCCAGTGACATGTTTCTTCCCAAGTGGCATCCTGAGGTGACACGACAGAATGGCAGATGGTGTTAAGTTGCATGAGAAGCATTGCTGGCCAAAAAGGTATAAGCAGCTAGTGTGAGCCCATGTGATAGGGTCCAATCAGTCTCCATAAGGAGCTGTGGCTAGTTTCATTTATTGGGAATGGGAATTGTTTGCTGTAGTAAACTAAAGGTTCAAAACTAAATTGAATCTCAGCTCCTCCAAAACCCCCAGTGCTCTCTGATCTGGTGTTTTGATTACCTTAGCCCATTTTAAATGCTAACTCAAGCGTCAAGTCCTCACATTTCCATTTAGCTGTTCAAGGAAAACAATTTTAATAGCTACCCCAGCTATTCATCAGAATTAGGCCCTGCCGGACTAGTTTGGATAGCATGCAAGCTAAGTGCAGTGTGATCTGAGCTTAACTTGGAACATCCAGAGGCACCAAAACACATTTGCTTCTGTAACTCAAGCGTGCTCCTCAACCCCCGCTATTCATACCACTGCCCATGTCCAGTATCAGAAGAGGAGGGGCTGGGGGACAGCCCACTCTCCTGTTATTCCTGGCCCTGATGGAAAGAGGGAGAAGCAGAACTATCAGCAGGAAGCATGCACTTTTGGAGCTTTCACCCTCAAGTCGATGTGGATGAAGAGGAGAAAAGCATCCATGTAATTGAGTGCTTACCCATCTGCCCCCTACTCTGCCCAGTGCTCACACTGTGCATCCCTGCCTGCCCCGGCACTGCAGCCTCCAAAAAGCACCTCTGGGATTCCAGTGGAGCAGGGGAAGTTATTTTGTTCTATATTTATTGTGTAAGTTTAGATAGCTAGTAGACTGCTCTGCCAAGTGTTGAGGGAAAAATTCCTTGTTCAATGTTATATGTTTCTTGGAGAGGCCTGTGCTGAGCTGCCAGTCCCCAGCCAGCCAGCACTGAGCAGGGCTTCACGTTGGCACTGAAGATGCTGGTTTGCTGATGGCTTCAGGACTTGGGAATGCACATGGGTTTCTTCTCTTGTCCACATATTTTCATGCAGACATCAAGAAGTTTTGCTTACTTAATCTCCAGTATTTAGTGGGAAGATGCTAGAAAATGTTCTTAAAAAAACATAAATAACGGAAATTGAATAGATTAGGGTTGCTTTCATGGAATCGCTGCTGGCTGGCTTTTTTCTATCCAGACTTCACCAAGATTCCTGCAAGAGGCTCAGGGACCCAAACAGATTTCGACATTTAATGGCTGCAGTGGTGGGGACTTGTCAGGGGTGATGCTGGCTGCCTTCTGTGTAATCGCTGAGATCTGGAAGTGGGAGCTGGAAATCCCTTAAGAATCTGGTTTCTTTAAGTACTTTGACCCTTCGGATTGGCTGTGGAGGCTCCTGGGACAGCAAAATTTATGTAAGACATTTTGCAGTGTCATCTTTTTTTTCAGTTTTGGGAAGTGTTGAGGCTGGATGGAGTTCAGTAGGTGAAAAGGATGGTTCTCTTGCATTTAATCTCTGCTGCTGCTTGTTTCTGAGGCGTGTTGGTTGCTTTACAAGGGAAGACAGAATAGTATCTGCTTTCTGTCTGGTATGACAGTGGCTATTTTATTCACAGAATGGTCTGAATTAAGATAAATTGTATAAATCTTGATGGTGAGATAAAGCCTTCTCACTAACTGAAAATAATGGCTTTTCAAAGCTCTCGTTATAAATATTTGCAGTCATTTCTCTCTAGATACATATGTTTGTAACAACAAACAAACTCCAAACACTGCACAAAGATTAAAAATCTTCCAGACTTTCACTATTTTCATGAAAAGTCAGGGGAAAGTAGTACATTAAGTTGTTCACGCTTTTTTTCAGTTGTCTAGATGGTGCTATACTGAAATAGCACAGTGCATCTAGCTAAAAGGGAATGCACCTTGGGACTGCAGATTGCATGCAGACAGTGAAGAGGAATTGTTGAAAAGCTTCGAAGAATAGTGAGAGGAAGATGTCCACTGTCCACCTGGGCATTACATCTTGGAAGAGGTGCTGCAACTGAAAGGGACCATCAACTGTCCCTACTGCCCAGTCCATGGGAGGGAGGAGACGGTCAGCTGAAACCTCCAGCATGTCCAGCAAATACAAATGAGACCGAATAATGGGCCTCATCTCTGCTTCTCTGAACAACAGAGAACTGTCCATGTTGAAAGTGAAGCAAAACTGTGAAGGAAGTTCAGCTCTTAAAGATTATGTATTCAGAGTACTCTGAAATGTGAAAAAAGGAGAAGAAGGGAATTTGTTGTTTCCGTGGTCTTGGACTGTTTTGGTACTGTGCTTTCCTGCATTGCACAACAAGCACAAGATGCAACTTCTGTGTAGGGGGAAGTGTGGCAAGTCTCTTGAGCACTTAAATACATCTTGATTCCTCCCTTTGGACATGCACTGTCATGCTCTTGTTCTTTCCTTCCTCACCTCAGCAGGAATGGAGATACCCAGCACTGCCAGGAGAGCCTGGACAGAGCTGGAGCCACATGGAAATACTCAGGCTCTCTCACCTGGGTGGCTCTTGTAGCAGGAACAAGTGTGAAGACAAACTTCTTACAGACTACGTCCTCTCCTCACCCTGCTCACCTTCAGGCATGTGATGAAACCTTTTCAGTTGAACACATGCAATGCAGGGAGTAAAATCAGGGCAGGACATGATATGCTTGAATTTTAGGCATCTTAGAGTTTTGTAGATTGTAGCCACTCTGTTTATTTTTAATGTGGGCAGAAGATTCAGCACCTGCCTGCCAGCATGAAGTCCATGACCTATTGCTAAATGATCTACCAGGAAAATGTTCAGGTAAAGCCTCATGTTGGGAAGCATGTTTGCATCGCTGCAGTATAGAATGGCAGATGGTCTTAATGAAGAAGCACTTAAAAACTATGCCAAGTGTCTCCTTCTCTGTCTGTCAGCATCATCTTCCCTGAGCAGCAATGTGTTTAAGCCATAGCTTTATGTTTCTGTTTGGGCAGCCAGGAGATACCTTTGTTGAAAGCTGAAACTCAGGTCTGAGGATTTGAGCCATCAGAAATGAAGTCTCTGATGATTCTACTTAGACACTGGATGGCGATGACAAATTTGTCCATTGTGGAAACTTCAAAGCAGAGAGCTGGCTTGAGATGGAGTTCATCCCAGCATTTCCTCCAAAACCTGGGATTAAGACTTCCCTGCAGCCCTGGGAAGGCTTGCAGGTATGTTGAAAGCACTTCATGCTCAGCAACAGGAAGGCTGCGGAAACAGCAAGAATGGGGTGGATTGTAAGTGACTGCCACTGGTTACTACACAGACTACAGTAGATTTATTTAAAGTTTCACAGGCTGTGTTTCCCACTTTAAACTACATAGGTTTCCAGAAGGTCAGCTGCTGGCCATCTGTCCCCCAGAGAAATGCTTAAAAGGTTTTTTTCTCCCTTTTAACACCTAAAATGTTCCAACATGTATTAAGGCAAGCGTGGGATCTGTCACCAAGGGCTCTGGGAACTTACTCCCTGCAGACACCTGGGGGTATTCAGGGCATCAGAAGCTGCTTGCGGGAGGAGAATGTCAGGTCACAGATCAGAGAGATTAAATGACCTCCTGAAGGCTCTTCAGGGAGGACAAGGGACAGGAATAGAAACTGGGAAGCCTGACTTTCTGCCTGTTACTCTCAAGCACGATTGAATCACAGCCTGTTCACATGGTGCAGTTGACGACTACAGATGTGGTGGGAGAGTAGTGGAGGGGAAACTTTGGACAAGAGTAGGATCAGGAGGAGTGAGAGACTGGAGAATGGGATGCGACAGAGGCAGATGTTTGTGCATATGGAGTGCAAGGAACCTAAACAGCGAAAGCAGAAGTAGAAACCGCACCAAAAGGGCCATTACAGAAAATACTCACTTTGCTTAGTTTGGAGAATACATACATATTTTTTAGAACGTCCTCATGGGACAACCTGTCCAGTGTTTGTAATCTGAAGTCCTGTTGTCTAACATGTTTTTGGATGTTAACGTTTTCCAATCTATTGTGTAAATAGCTTCTATTTTAACATTTTGGCAAATGGCTTCCTGGGAAAAGCCTGATTCCTCCACCACTCCTCCAGGGTCCTATTGTCCGGGATCTTATTTTTCCTTCCTGTTTCACATGAACGTGCAGAGCTTTGACAATTACACTTTGTAATCTTGAAATGTGAATGCCTTCCAAGGCTGGAAGGAGTCTCTCACTTTTTGAGACTGACCTTTGATTTCCAGTGACAGCCAGGATGGATTTCTGCAATTTTTCATGTTGCCCAGGGCCTGACATTGACTAATAGGACTGGATATTCAGCAGGAATGTCAGGAAGCCTTTGGTGATGAGATTTATTCATGCTGTTCATGCACAGTTTCAAAACTGTAGGGCTAAGTTCCTGTTTGGGGTGAAGAGAGCAGTGTTACAACAGGAGTGAACAGGCCATTGCCCCTGATGGCACAGAGCCACGCTTTCATTCCACGTCCCCCAAGAGCTATCCAACCAACAACAAGCAGTCTGGACTACTTCAACTACTGCAATAAGGATATGCAAAATCACAGCAGCAATCCCATTGCATTTGCCTTTTGTTTATCTTTCTTAAGAAAATAGTGGATTCTGCTTAGTTTTACTGAACTAGCCCGCTGTTGACTGGAAAAGTACTGTCTCTAAAAAAATAGTAGCAAGATGTAACTCACTGTGTTGGAGAAAAATTTCTGCAGAGCTTCTTCACTGACTGAACACGGGGACACATGTGGGAGACAACTCACAGGAATCAGGGGGTGCATCAAGAGAAGCCATTTTGCTTTCTGGTTATGTCTTTATGGCCCACTGAGGTTGCCATCAGCATCCTCATGACCTTTTTGCCCCTGGGTGCCTGGGTAGACATTGGAGACTGTCACGACTCTGCTCAGGGACAGCTTCTTCAGGGCACCCCAGGGAGCTGGCTGTGCCACCGAAAAGGAAGGGTGCCAAGTGTCCATGCCATGCACACTGAGGGACTCCGGGTGGTCCATTTTTGTCTTGGTGCAGCTTCATCTTTTCCAACAGAGCAGATGAAGGCTGCAGGGGAGAGGAGAGGGAGCTCTTCTGCTTTAGAAATCTCTGAATCCATCTGCAATTGTAGACAAATGGAGTAACTAGACTCTCACATGGAGCTCATCTGCAGAGCACTGGTGATACAGTAGGACCTGGTTACATCAGGGTTTCTATTTTTAAATTCTTCATTCAGATTTCTAGCTGTCTGTGAGTGCAACCTCACACAATTAAAACAAAACTGATTTTACTAGGTGATTAATTCTTTCTTATCTTCCATGTCTGGGGCAAGGAGAGCGAATGAAACATTTTTTTCCCCTCTCCTATTTACCAGTTAACATTTTAATTCAACCAGCACTGGTTGGAATTAGGGGAAAGTTTGATTTTTATTTAAGTGAAGCAGTATGTGAAAACAGTCCTTGTTTACCTTAAGTTTTGTGAAAGGCTATTACTGTTCTTTGCAAAACACAAATTTTGGAACAAGTTTGATCTGACAGTATTGTTTGCAATCCAGGATTGCTTTGAACCGCTCACCCTCCTTTGTCCTCAAGGGCACTGCAGTGGATTTCATAGTAGCTGAAAGTCGTATTTCCACCGGTTTAAATACTCTCAGCAGCCAGTAGGGGGCCTAACGTGGCTTTTCCTTTGCACAGGAGCCGATGGGATGTGTGGGATACTTGTTTTCCCTTCTTCCCCCTCTATATCACCTGGCAGGCAGGGGCAGAGCTGCAGATGCTGAGCCAGGAGGGAGAATGTCCTGACTGCCCCTCTGCAATGAAACCCAAATGCAGCACTAGCAGAGCATAGCATTTTGTACCTCTTTGCAATGCTGTGTGACCTTTTCCTTTCATCATTGGCTCTGGCATCTTCCTGGTCTGGAGAGCATCTCCACCCTAGGAACCAGTCTTGGAGGCTCAGTAGTCCCTCCCAAGAAGGATCAACAAGCATTTACTTGGATTTTTAAGTGCACCTTTGGGCCCCTTAAATCAGAATCTGACCCTGGTTCAGGCAAAACAAGAAACAAGCAGCTGCTTCTCCAACATTCAAAGCAATGTGAGAATTTTAAATGTATTTAAAAATAAAGACAATTCATTTGGGCATAAACATACAATCACCAAAGAAAGATCCTCAGAGAATGTCAGCTGCTGAATCCTTGACCTCCAAAGGACCCCTAAATATAGTATTGTACGCAATGTGCCTCTTCTTGTGGGTGAGATATTAAGAGCTTATTTATTTATTAGAAAGTGGTTTACAGTGTAAGTAAATTAATGGGTTCCAAGGCCCTCTCCCAGCTGCCAGATGCTGGGAGGATGTTTATGGCCACTGTAAATAATTTCATAGCTTAATACAAACACATTTTTAGAAATCAAGGGCTGATGGCTGCATGTTTATAGTGCAGTTGAGGATTTATCAATTCCTCCAGAATATGAGAAAGAAAACAAACAGTATTTCAGATATTTTAAAAATTCACAGGAAAGAAAAACCCCAAAGGGATTCTTCATTCACGGTGTTGTGGGCTTAAGTCTGCATTGCCTTGGCTGAGCTCTCCCAAGTCTCATCAAGTCAGTGAGATCAGGAAATGCTCGACATCTTTCAGGACCCAGCCCATGCATTCTGAAGACTGCGAGTGCTGCGGTTTCAACAGTGCAGGCAAGTTTCCCCTGCACTGAATAGGTATTTGCAGATCAGTTTGCTGCTGCTGCTGAATGACCTTTGCCAAGGTCAGCTTTAAATGACAGAAATCAGATCCTTCCCAGTCAGCAGAACAGCAAGGTGGTCAGCACCTCTGGGTACCAGCAGAGGGGTGGCTCCAGAGGGAAACCTGCTTTCCAAACATAGGACGTACAATGAAAATGGGGCTGGAGGGAATTTCCCTTTCAAGGCACGCGTGCAGCAAGGAATTAGAAATCGGCAAGGTGACGTCAGTGCGTATGTGGGATGCTTGGTAGGATTTTTGTGAAAAGTCTCATTGCCTTGGGGAGGGATGGGCAGAAATGAAGTATTACAGATGCTTCATTTGAGCTTAAGTCTATTTTCAGCCTTTGTGTGGATGGCAGTGGAGAGGCTGAAAATATCAGGAGAAGCTGTGGGCTGCTTGTGTCATGGTGCCTTGTGGTGGCTGCACGTTCCTGTGCTGTGCTCTCCATAGCAACATATATTCAATGTAAAACCACAGAACCAGCTGAATAGTTATGAGCATTTACACTCCCATATGCATGGGGGAAAATGATGATGCTGCTGAGCTGATGGAAGACAGAAATTGTCCTTGCTTTAAATTGCAGCCTAAGCTCCGCTTTCAGTCTAGGGTTGAAATGAAGTTTGATGATGGGAGGTGCTTAGGCACATGCACTGACATGTGCCTTGTTCTTTTTTGGGAAAAAGTGATGTTTTTTTAATTAGCCAAGAAGTCCACCAAGAAACACCTTGTTTTGGAGGCAGGAGAGTGCCCTGTGTCTACAGCAGGGCAGAATTAGGTGGCTTGATGCCGAAAGGTTTGCCTAGGCTAATGGTGCCAGTGCTAACTACAATTAATTTAGGGCAAAATAACTTTTTTTTGCAGTTTTGACATAGTAGTCAATCCCAGTGCAGCCCTGCCACAGATCCAGCAGGTTGAGGTTCAGGTACTCTCATTGCAGCAGCGTCAGTTTTTTGCAGTGAGTGTTGTATGGCACATCCTGATCTTTTTGCTTGATGGTACTGTGGGGGCTGCAAGCTCCAGCAGAGCAGAGACAGCTGTGGCTGTGCAGCTCAGACAGGCAGGCGATGGATGGCCATGGGCATGGCACTGGGATGGCTTGGGAGGCAAGTGGATGGAGCCTGCAGGGTTCAGTGGCTAATCCTGATCATGCCTCTCTTGCTTGTGTCTGTCCGTTGAATCATTCCAGTTTTTGGGACCAGCAATATGTGTGCTTGTGATGGCTTTGAGGTAGGTGGCAGGTGGCTTTGTGACAGGTACCACAGTGGCAGATCACACTGAGTGTGTGTGTAGCTGTTGTTGAAGGAGTTGGCTCCCACGGCTCTGCCTCCAGCCACCCATGGAGCAGGTACGCTCAGCAGGATGGTGAAGGCACAGAGACAGTGACAGCATTTGACACGCCTTTGCTGAATGGCTGGGAGTGCTGGGGAACAAGGCTGCTGACCTGGAAAACAAGCCAAGATTAAGAAATGTCAAATTTCTGGGACAGAACGGGTTTTCCAGAGGGCAGAGAAGTGGAGAAAGTAGACTCTGGAGGCTTCTTTGGGATGGCTAATTTCAAGTGGACCATGAACTCTGTCATAGCACTGGTGCCTCTAGAAAGGACCACCCTGACACCCAGAGCTGGGAGTCGTGTCTCAAAACTGGGGTCTGTGGCATGGGCAACTATTGACAGGATGACATGAGTGTAGAGGTGACTGTGCTCCTGGGGAGAGAGCTTAAGGGTGATGCCTTCTAACCAGCAGCCTTTAGGGAGCTTCTTGCAGGGTTCCTGTAGGAGTGGGCAGTGTGAAGCAGGCACAGAAGCCACGCTGTCCCTCTAATTTGCCCCTGTAAGTGCTGCTGCTGTGAGGGCCCCAAGTGAAGCCACCATGTAGCATTGAACCAGCACCTTCAGCTCTGCAGCAGCTTCACCTGTGGTTAAAAACCCTGCTGGCCTCACAGATGGTTTGTTTGTCGTAGATGTGAAAGTTAACCCAGCAGCCATCCTGTTATTTGTCTCCTTACTAAATTTTGTTTGATTCATGTTGTTCATAAATATGAATTTTCAAAGTACTGCAAAACTCACTCAAGAAAGAATTGGCACTGCCTGAGCCTGTGAGAGGTCGGGTGACTGCAGTGGCCTCCACAGACCTGACTAAATACTTCTGGCAGGATGAATCAGTAAAATGCAGTGGATAGCAAAGTTGTCATTTGTCACCATTCTTGAAGATTTGTGCCATGGTGGCAGTCTCTGTTCTTTTCTGCGCAGACTGGGCAGCTTTTCTGCTGTGGGTAGCTTTTTCAGAGACGAGGCAGAGCTGATGTGGCAGAGCTGAAGGGCAGAGCCAGCAGCACGGGAGGGTGTCCCTCCCCTCTCCCCAGCGGGATACAGCATTTCAGGATGCACCTCAGGACAAACTCTTGCCTACTCCAGCAGTCCTGATGAGCCCCGTGATTTCTCCATGCCAGCCGAAGGACTAAATGCTGTCTCCATTTCCCTCTAGGTGTCAGGCCCCTTTGGAAATGGTTGGACTGCCAAGAGCAGCCAATTTTCCTTGTTGGCAGCATGGCAGCATGGAGTAGGACCTGCCTGTGCACCCCCACAACCTAGTGGAGGGAGGGATACTTGACCAGGAGGGATTTCATGGGCTTGGTAATTCCTCAAAAATGCTGTTAGTTCTAGGGTGGAGGGTTCATCTAGGCCTGGAGAGGCTGTGGAACCCATCCCAGCCAGAGCTGTGCTGTTCCTGAGAGGCTGCAGTGTAACAGGCCAGCAGGATGCTTGCAAAAATGCTCAGGGATGCAGAGCCCTGACAGTGTTTAATGGAAGAATAAAAGAGCTGACAGGGCATATATGCAGCATCTCATCACCTCACCCTGACTCTCCTCCATGTGTTTATTGTACCCTCTTACTGTGTTATGTCTAATTTGGGCCGTAAGCTCCCCTGGGATGGGACTTCCCATTTTTAACTGTCCGCCGCAAGGCACACCTAAGCCACCTTATAAATAATCTTTCTGTGCCGAGGGAAACTTGACCCTGGAACATACAGGGGTGGCTATGGCAACCACTGTCTGGGTGCTTTGTGTCTTCTGTGGACACAGAGCAAAGGCGCAGGTGACGTGGTTTTTCTGGGCTGGAGCAGAGTGTGCACAGCTTCGTGGGGGCCTTTCTGCGCCTATCCATCGACTTCTTCCTGAGCATAAGCCATCTATGTGCTCTTTGGGATTTTTTCTTTTTCTTTTTTTTCTTCACCCCTCCCCGCCCCCCCCCGCCCCGGCCTTGCTTACTTAAATAGGAAGAGGAGTCACAGAACAGAACTACAGGCAGTAGTAACCCTTTCTTCTCTGTTTCACATACTAGGATAATTTGAGCACATCCTGTCCGTTTTCTGCTCGTCTAGCTTTCAGAAATTCAGGGAGTTTAGCTGGGTGTCTTCCCAGTACCATCCTGTGGTGGACAGGAATGAATGCTGTTGTGAATTATCCAGGCTTTTGCTCTGATCACTGGACTATATCTGTGCTTGGAAACAAAGACTTTTTTTTTGAGGTCCTAACTGTTACAGTACCCAGAACAGTCGGACTGTACTAAGCACAGTGGGGAGAGGAACCTTTTTGCTCTAATAACAGGTTCCAGACAGACCTGGGATCGGTCCCAGATTCCTTTGAGCAAGACTGGTGCTGGTGATGACATTTCAGCTGATGTAAGCCCATCAAGCTGCAATTTTTATCATGCAGCAAGGGTTTGATAATTCCCTACAACAGTTCAAAGAAGGTGTAGAAAGGTTCACAATAACATTCTCACCAAATACTGCTTTCACCTTTGATGATGAAGGAGGCAGAAGCTGAAGAGAAATGAGTCTGTTAATAGGATGAGAAATCCTTGAGTTTGGGATAGTCACCCCTGTACTGTTTACTAGATTGGTTAACAGATTGAAACTGGACATGTAGATGAATGAACACCAGTACCTGTTCCTAGCCAAACTGGTGCAAAACCAAGACATTACCATCAGGTAAGGCAGAGATAAAGCAACCTCTGGCATAAGCTAAAATGTTAAATCCTAGTGCAAATGCATTGATGCTACAAGGCATTATTACATGGCCAAAGAACGCTGCTGAGGAATGGCAGACACCTGGCTTGGGAGTTTAATGAGAGGTCAGAGAAGAAAAGGAAAATCACCCTGCTTAAAGTGAAGAGACCCAAAAAACTTGCTGCATTTTTAGGTGCTTCCTGAGCCCTCCTCAAAAGGTCTCAGGGACCAGTTGCAACAGTGCAGTTGCAAAGTCAGACATCTCTCCAGTGCCATTGCTTATAGCTGGAGCTTCACTGGTGCGGTGCCTCTGCTGGGGAAGCCGTGAGGTGGCCATTGCCTAGGTCAGTGCCTGGCTTCCTTCAGACAGTCTAGCTTTGTCAACCACAGCGGCTATGTCCCATTTTTAGGATCCAATTTCCCTGAAAGACTGTCTCTGTCTCATCCCCAGGATCTCAGCAGGTCTTACTTTATTTGTGCTTAGAATGTCGGATGGGGAAGGGAGAAAGAAGAGGAAGAAAAGCAGTCCTATGGGAGTATGGGATGTTGGGAGAGCAGGAAACTTTGGGAACCAAAGGCTCAGGTCCCCTTCTTCATGGGGTTGAGGAATGGCTTTGTGGGCTGCAGCTGCACTTGGCATCTAACAGTACATGCTGGACTTTTTGCTCCTTGTGAATCCCATGGCTTCAGCAAGGTTGCAGTGCTCTGACTCACAGCAAACTGTGGTACTCTGACTGATTCTTGTTTATACTTTCAATTTGTAACTTCAGAAAAGCCTCCTGTCTTTCTGTCTAAACCTTTTGAGGCTGCATCCTATGGTCTGTTCATTCAAATTAGCTTTACTGATAGCCAAGGTGTTGAAGCTTTTCCTTGGGGTAGGTGAGAGTGAAATTTGCTTTTTGCTTGTTAAGGAGTTGGCTGAAGCTCTGCTAGCAAGTTTCAACTCTTTAGTTCCTTTAGATCAGGGTATCAAAATAATTCATAAAGAAATCACAAGCCTAAAGGGCATTTGCTATGACAAAATATATGAAGAATTTATTGAAGAGATGATCTTTTCAGTTATGTACCTTGGTGGAAGTGAGCATTGACTCTCTCCTTTCCCCCTAGTTTTGTCTAGCAGTGATGGCTGTAGTGGGTGATCCAGGGTTAGTTTCAGGAAATCTCCTTTGCTGTTCATTCCACTGGGACAGAAGGAAAATGGAGTTTTCTTTCTTACTGGAGTGTACTTTTTTGTTATGTGGAATGTAGTTTTTAAACCTTACCTTGTGCCCTAGATTTGGGACTGCTGATACGCTTATGTGTCCTTCCCATTGCCTTCAGTGGGATATAAATACTTTTTTCAGATGAAATGAATGTTTAAATGCTGTCATGATATGGAACATACCTAAACATGTACAGAACTTTCCTGAATTGGTGCAGACAGCAACAACTGTCCTATTTTAAAACAAGCTCATCAAGCAAAGCCTTGGTTTACTGCTTCCATGCATAACTGTGAGAGCTCATCCTGCAGACTGCACCAGCTCTGGAATAGGAGTGGGGTTGATGGAGTGTAATGGCTGTATTGTCATTTTATCCATATAGAAAATAAGTCAGAAATTTTTTGAGGGCTTCTTCATGCTGGATTGTGGGGTGGAAATTCTCCAAGAATTAGAATTACTATAAGGAATTAAAACAAAGAAAATATTTTGGACAAATAGCATTATGTGCATTCTTTCAGAAATATAGTTCTTGGATCTTTAGGTGAGGAACCATCTTGTAGAGATGATCTGTGAACTTAATTGGTCATGATTGAAAAAATTGAAACATATTTGGCAAACTTTAGCTGTTTTCTTTCATTGTTTTCATAATTCTGTATTTCAATGTTGAGTCTTGAAATAACATTTTAATCTTGAAAAACCACTGGCAACAGTGATTCCCAAACAAGCCCCAGAAATCTACTGGAGAATCTCTTGGTCCAGTATTCATTTGCATTTATAAAAGGAAGTAAGACAAAGTGAACAATTTGTTTCAGGTTAGCCTGAAACACTCTATCTTCTCAATTTATTTTATTTTTTCTTCAGACATTTGACTGAAATGTTATATATTGTCACTGTCTTTCACAGGTTGCATCTTCAGTAGAAAATGTGCTTTTAGCTCTGGTTAGTGAGGCAGGTGTGGGGCAGCAAAATTCTTGTGATGTCCAAGCACTTTATCATTTAGCAGTGCTTTTTGGGCAGCTCTGCCAAACCAAACAGGTCTGCAGCAAGCCCAGGAAGTTGATCACCCGCAGTGTTTCTGGAATTCCTGAGGGAACTGAGTCTTCTCCCAATGGCATTGAATCAGTTCAATAAGCAACACTGCTGGGTAAAATACTGGCCCTTGGGGAGACCTTGGCAAGTATGAGGTGGTCATTGTAGGTCTGAGCTCTCCTTCAGCAGCTCAGTGATGGCAGGAACCTTTCTCTGAGAAATGTAGGGAGAAGTTGAAGAAGGATGAAGGCACAGGGGTAAACAAAAGCATGTGAAAAAGGATAAAATCCCCCATATGGGCCATTCATTTAAGAGCTGGACTTGATAATCCTTGGAGGTCCCTTCCAAATCAGAATATTCTGTGATTGTGTGATCTTGAAATGCAGGATACAGGAAGGATGATAGATGGGAAGGAGGAGTAAAGTGCATGTTTTGAAGAAAATCGCTGTCAGATGATTCAGGGGGTGAAGGAATGTGTCTGATGTAGCTTGGAAATTGGCTGTGAACACTGAGATGCCATGGAAACCTTTGCATGGTAACGGAAGGAGGATTGGGAATAGGGTTGTGGAGGGCCCATAGCATTCTGCAGCAGCATAAGGGAAGGTAAATTGTGGTTAGCACTGCATGTAATGGTGAACTACTGTCTTACCTGAATAGGTAGATAAGAGGGTCAAAATTCATAGGCGGAAAGGAGGTTAAAAGGGAGGATAGCACCAGGAGTAAGCAATGGAGTCGCTGGTTTGAGAAAACAGCTCTACAAAATTATTAGACAATCAGGAGTTGCAATTATTGCCCTAATTTCCCATGAATAAGGAAAAAAAACCAAATAGAACTTTTCTACAGGGAAGTTTACATCTTAGAGGTCAGGAAACATCAGATGAAGTGACAACTGACAGCTTCCTAGGAGGATTAGAACTTGTCCAGGCAATTAAAAGGAGTTAAAAAAAAAAAAGGCTTTCCAGCTGTAGAAAGAACAAAATGAAATGGAAAGAAAAGGTGGGGCACCCTACAGAGAGAGGCAGGACTGAGATTAAAAGAATATTGGTATGATCCTAAAAGTGATGATTATTTTGCTGTGGTTTTCAAGAGGGATAATAGTAATTGATCATGTAATCTAGGAGCCTGGGACAATGGAGATGAAAATCATTGATTGATGTGAGAGTAAAGTTCAGAGACTTCATGTGTGTGAGTGGGAGATAGGTTAAGGAGTGAGTAATAGGGATTAGGTTGTCTCCCCAAAACCCAAGGCACAGGATTTCTGCTCAAACCATATTTCTCCGACTTTAGGGGAAGTTAGAAAACCTATGAACACAGCAAAGGGTATCAGATAAGGAGGTGCCAATATCCAGAGGTGTCAGTGGGTAAGCACATCTTCATCCTGAAGGATGTCTGTCAGTCTTCAGAACTGCTGGCTGGAGACAATGAGTTTACCCTGAATGAAAAATCTCCCTGAACAAAACCCAAAATAAGTTGTTTGTAGCACAGATGTTGGCAGCACCCTGCAGACTCTCTTTGAGCATCGGCTTTTGTGGAAAAGAAAACAAATGCATAACTGTAACACGCATATGGAAGTTTGTTCTTCATAATCTACTGTCAGACTCTTTCAGAACATTCATATTTGCTAAGGACAACAGTAATTTATTTCAATTTTATGAGGCTAGTTATGCTCTTTGTGCCATTTCACATGTGCAAATCAATTTGACGTGCTTAGAGATGTTAGGCAGAATTGTATGAATGTTTATTATAAACTGGACTGGTTCAGAGCACTTTATTAGATAATACATGCCCCAAAACTACAGTTATCAGTATTAGACTGTATGCTTGCTTTCCTTAGATTTTATTGAAGAGTATGCAGATGATCAATTCAATTACTAATCTGGCCTGGGAACTGCAATTGCTCACTCTGGCTTAAAAACAGCTGCAACTCCCTAAAGCTCAGGGGTTGTATTTCTCCTTTCTGAATATTTCAACTTGGAAACTGGCAGTACATGAGCTCACATCCTTTTACGATCTAGATTTGTTTGTTTCCAATTTGTTTTACTATGATATTTTATCTGTACTATTGTACAGCATTGGCAATTCATGACAAGCAATCATTGATAATCACAGTAAACCAAGGGAACATATTTATATTAGAAAAATCCTCTGAACGGATCCCAAGGGTTTCCTGAGCTTCACCTGGCAGGACACTAGCTGCCTAATGGTACAAAGACACCATTCCCTTAAAGCAGGATTTAGTGCTAAATGGTCACAGGAAGCCAACAGATTTGCATGATAAATTTATCCAACACCAAGCAGTTGGTAACAAGTAAAAGACTAGGTTTATTCTCTTCCATCCTATTTCTTATCACCTCTCCAAAACTGAATCTCGCAATCCAAATAGTTTTAACGCTCAATCTCTCCCAAAATGCCTGTAAAAAAATGCTGATTTTTATCCAAGCAAATGCAAACACAAAGCAAAAATGAGTCCAGTGAGATGAACTTAAGCACTGTTGATTTCACATATTTCTATTAAAGTAGCAGATGTTTGTAGCCTAGCAATTGGTTCCACAGGGTCAATGGTGTGTCCTCTTTTGAAACCCAGCTTTAAAATCTGGTGACAATTTTTAGTGTAAATATGAACTGTTTCTTCCACAGATGATCTTTGGCTTTGGGGTCTTGGTAAATGTTGACTTGAGCTTTGACTTCTGCACCTCGGTTACTGTAGAAATTCTCTCAAATGCTTCCAGCAATATTGGAAAATCATCTGAGTGTCTAGAAAGCTGATTTTGACTGTGTTGGTCACAGGCAAACAAAGGGACTAAGTCGATGAAAATATCTGCCGTTCTGCAGTGAACATGGCCATTATGAAATGCCTGTTAGGTTGCCCTCAGGCTGCAGTGAGCATGAAGCCAAAATTTGCATGTAGCAATTAACTCCTACTTTAACCATGTCAGTGCACATGAAATGACCATGCGGTGATACAAAATCGGAGTGTTGGCAAAGGAGAAATTCTTGAATAGTGGTTTCCATGCTGACCGTTAGGATCCATGAAGGGTAAGGAGTCACAAGTAGGTTGAGTTTTGAGGTGAGAAGAGCAATCCCCAAATAGAAGCAGAGGAGCAGCAGGTAGAGAATAATGTAGTGATGAAGAATTAGGAAATGAGAGGGTGTACCATGGAAAACAGGGTGGTTTTGCTGTGCACTGAGCTAAATCCCAAGAGATTTCACTTAAGAGCTCTGACAGAGGAGCCTCTGCCCCTTGGGCAAGCTCAATCCATCCCACAGTTTCCAGTCTGTAAAATAAGAACATTAATTCTTCCTGCCTCCCACTCACCTTTTATATATCCTGTCTGTTTACATGGTGAGAAGCATCTTCTGCTGCAGAGCCCAGCAGCTGAGATCTGACGTGAGATGTAGTTTGCCCCAAAGCAGATTTTACTTTTGTATTTGTCTCTTCAAGAGCAGCCTGGCATCTTACGCAAATAGCTGGTACAAGTGGCATTGTCTGTTGCCTGTAGTTTGGCAAAGAGAGGAGCCAGAGCAGTGAGACCAGAAGGGAGCAGCTTCATTTGAAATAAGATATTTATACTGTCAATGAAATAGCAACATGCACATAACAAAGTATTGTATAAGTAAGTATTAACTGATGCCCTTGATTTGATGTGGGTGTTTTCAAGAAGGAATGGTTGATCTGAGGCAGTAACTTGGACAGTTTGATTTCTCGGTTGTTCATAAAGGGAAATGTACTTTGTAGAAGTGAATTCCTAAGTATATGGCAAGGAAGGCTTTTAGTCTGAATCATTCCTTTGAGGGATTTTAAACGTTTGCCTCCCACATGCCACAATAGTGCTCTGAAAGTGGCTTCATTGTATGGTCCAAGACTCTGCATTCTGGCGCCTGACGGTTTATGAGAAATAAACATAATGGAGTGGGCTCGGGTCATATAAATTCATGATTTAACAGTAACAAGCAGTAAGGGGAGAACCTGTGTGCAGCATCAGAGCAGAAGGATCTGGCTGGAAGTGTGGGTCTCTGCAGCGTTATGCTGTGCATGGCAGATCCCAGTCTCCTCTCCAGACCTCACATGGAGAGTACGAGTTTGCAGAAAAACAAATAGTTTTACAAGTATCTGCTCAAACACGTGGCCAGCAGGGAAAAGCACTTTGGACATGTTTTGTGAGTGGAGCTTTACCTCTTAATGACTGTGAGCGGGGCCTCAACATTCTTTACTTCTCATTTTTTCTCCTGTGTTTATTTTAAGTAAGGACAATTTTCAGTCTCCCATTTGTGTAGCTCCTACTGGTACAATAAGGCAGTTAAGATACACATGGCAGAGACTGAGAGAACCTAAAGCAGAGCATCCCACAGTGATGAGGACATCTTTACACCATGAGTACAGCAGGCTGCACAAAGATCTCCATCCAGTCACCAATTAATTTGTGTGGATTTTTAATCCAGGGCTACACAATAATGACGCAGTCACAGTCACTTTTTTTCCACTGGAGGCGATGCTGTGGACTGGGTGCCATACAGACACTGGGCAAGCTGGCAACCAAGGGGGATTGAGAACAGGTGTTACTCCTTGCCACCTATCACAGTGATCTTCATTCTTATTTCAGGAGGGAGAAATGAGAATATAAGCTGGTTCCATTTTACCATATTTTCACTCCTCAGTCACCCTAAAGTGTGTAATAATCTGAGCTGTAAACAACATATAGAAATTGTTCTGGCTACTTCTGCAGTGAACCGTGGCTGTTCCCCAGCAGTAACATCAGCTTGCTGGGATTAAGCAAGGGAGCAAAGACTGCCACAGCACGACACGGGCAGGGTTCACAAGGCAGGCAGCTGAGATGAGATTAATACCTGCACTCCCACGATTGGGAGTACGAGGCTGTGAGTGACAGAAGGTTTCCAGAAACACAGGTTTATTTCTTGTCTTACAGCTGGTTGCTTTTCCCAATTGTCTTTGAGTGTGATGTTATTTTACAGCATGATACATCTGCCTCGTATTTCAAACACCTCTCCTTGCAATGCCAAAGTCTTGCCAGGTAGACTGCTTGGTACATAATTCTGCTGTAGACCCTGGAGGAGATAGTGCAAGATTACAGGTGTTGGAAGGGGAGCTGTCCTCCCTGTGTAGCCCCATGTGACAGGTGCTGCTGATGGTGGGAAAAGCAGCCTTTATCTGCATTCCTGAGTGGGAATGGAGTCCCTCCAGTGTGGGGGCAATAATATAGTATGTTGCACATTTACATGGAATATTCTTGTAGGGGCCACTCACTTCAATGTGTCTTTTGGTAGCTTAGCACTTGTGGAGTTCCATGGTCACAGAAATTATACATGGAGCACCAGTACTCACTGAAAATACTATTACCTGTGAAGTGAGGGGTTAAGAAAAGAAAATTGCACTTGTGAAGAAGTAAAGCAATGAACAGAAGGAAAGAAAAGCATGAGTCTTTGTGTGGGAAGGGAGGCAGCATACCAGCAAAATTGTGGTCTTACCCAAGTTTTACTCTTTGCTTAGTAGCTGAGAACAGAAATGTTCTCCAGATTGTTTCTTCTTAGCATTTCTCTCTCCTGAGAGGGAAGATCATTAGAAATGGGATATGTTCTCCATCTGGTTCCCCAAATTTTAAGTTATTTTTTGTAGTAGTAACTATCAAATTTTGTTTATTTACACTTGGTGTATACTCCGTAGTTCTTTCTGGAGACTGGTTGCAGACCTCATACTCTGAAGAATTACAATTCTTGTGAGGCTGTAAGATTGCACCACTCTCAGAAAACTGACCAAGAGGAGATCTATGTCCCTAGAGCTTGCAGTTAAACGCTGGACTGTCTGAGTTTCCAGCCTGTGTGTGCAGCCATGCTCAGTTTGCTCTGCTTTCTCGGATCCTTTACAGTTTTATGAATACTGGCTGCTCATGACCTTGGAAAATCAAGCCTTCAGGCAGTAGCAGACAGTACTGAAAAAGAGGAAGGAAATGATGATTTGACAGTCTGACAGCAACACATCCCCTTCAGGCTTGTGTGGGGCTGAGATGATCTGTGCATGCTGGTGGTTAGAAGTGCTTTTGTGTTTGGATGTGCATGTAGCTGTTATTCAGTGTGCATGTTTGTGATCTCTATAACACATTTGTATTCTACATATTAACGTGTTTAAGGAAATGGATTACTTTAAGAAGACAACATTTGGCAGTGGTTCAAAAGAAAGGGGGTAGTGAAATACTTCTGATCTGAGTGCAGTGATTACAACTGCATCTGTCTCCTCACCAGCTCCTTGTAAACACTTTTTTTAAAAAGTGTTACTGCACTCTCATTGAGCCTGCACAAAGTGTGAAGCTCTTCCATGTGCTCTGAGCAGAAAAATTGAAGTCTTTGAAGGCTCTGGTCTCAGAAAGACACTTCAAGTTAATTTGTGTAAGGAATCACCTGCTGAGAATCTAAATTTTGCAGATAAACCCCACTAAAGAGAAGAAAACAGATGGCTGAACTGCTCAAGTGCCCTTAGTTTCTACTTAGATAAATGAATTACTCCTCCTTATTTTTCTTTCTTAAACAAAGCTAGAAAAAGATACAAAGGGATTTGTGGAGACAGGCGGCATCCTTTAAATTTGGTGTCTCAGATTCTCCAGCTGAGGAACAGAAAATCTATATTTAGTAGAAATCCTTTCCACTTTGGCTCTCTCTGTACTGCTACCAGAAACTTTAAGTCTCTAAATCCAGAAATAACATCGTAACTGCCCTGATGCAGAGCTCAGCAAAGCCTCTTTGGGAAGCTACCTGGGCAGCCAGCCTGCACTGATCTGCCATGGTCATGGCCAGCTTGCTGGTGGTATCCCAACTACTTGGTTAATGCTTGCTGTGGTGGCTTGGTGATAGCTGTGGGTCTTCAGTCACAAGTTCATCTATTCTCATCCAAGGAGGTATCTCATCAATTGACTTTTCCCAAAGAAACAGTGCCAACTGCCTTATACAGGAAATTTTATAACCTTGAATATTTAATAAGCAGGGATGGATGGTTTCTAAATTCTTCAGGCTGAAGCTGGGTGATTCTCCATCACAGGCTGTTGGACCCATTTTGTGTCTTACAGTCTCATCGCATGAAGTCATTCTGTCTTTTTGATGTGTGCTCTAGATTTGTCTGTGCAAATCTAAGTGTTTGTGAACAAAGGAGTCCCTCCTTCGCAGGCATTAAAATGTTCTGCAGGAGTAAGGCTGTGTTATGGGCCACTCCAGCATGAACAGCTTTGTCTGTATTCAGCTTGAATAGCTTGGCCTGTGCTTAAAAAGTGACAACTGAAGCTTTAGAGGTAGAAAACAACTCATTCCTGGGCATCTTCTGCTGAAAGAAAGTGGTCAAAGTCACCTCATTTGTTCCACATTTCACCAGAACTGCTGTTTCATAGTCCTTGGCTGTTATCAGTTATTCTGGGTAAATGGCATTCCACATCTCTTCCAACCTACCTACCACCCCAAAAAGATGAATCCCACTTCCGTTTTGATTTATATTCAATGGGATTTTTTTTTCCCTTTGGCTGGATATTTTGTGCTGCAAGCCAGCATCTCTTAGAGACTCATCTCTCTAAGTTTTCACAAACACATTTCAGAAGCCAGTAAACTGCAATCCTTTCTTCCATGGGTATTTGCAAACATTAATGAACTGAGAATTCTCACAGTCAATCCTATATGCCTTAGACATCTTATTCCTTAGGTGGCTGTGCATCTGAGCTACTGAAGGCTTTAAGTAATAGAATTGGATATGTAACCTTGGTTTGCTATCACTGCCATATGTCTTGTCTGCAGAACTCCGTCTCTCTTAACCTTTTTTCAGATGGAAAAAGATACTCTGTCCAGCAGCCAAAGGGAAATGCAAGCATCCTGGTGGAAAACAAGCTGTTTCAAAACCCTGGCTGCAAGCTACCCACACATCACAGTTGTCAGCCAGGCTGCACATGCATAGTTACAGGGAATAAAATAGAGAGGACCTTCTGTTCCTATTCAGAAAGGTCTCTACCCATTCACCTACACAAAAGGATCGTCGTCAGCTGCCAGTATTAATTTGTTCTCCTATATAGGTTTCCAGCCAAAGGAGGGTAAAAGCAGTCTAATGCTATCCAGCAGGAGCACTTGCAATGCAAATGCTAGCCCATATATTACAAAGCATTAATGCGACCCACTTCTAGATTACTTGGGGTAATTTCTGATCTTATTTTTTCCTCCTTTAATTAACCTCTGTGAAGAGAAGCTGAAATATCAGTATGCATAAAATCAAATATGAGAAACAAAGCCCATTTTTATTTTGAGACTGTGCTTCCCTTGTAATAGCAGTTTATTTAAAGAGGAGCCTGGAATAATCCAGTTTAAGCAAAGCAAAGAGCTCTACTGAAGCCAAACTGTGTGTGGGTGTGCTCTTGTCAGGGCTCCCAGAAGCAGAGGACAGGAAAGGCTGTTAGTCAGACCTCAGATATTGCAGGAGTTGGGGGTTACTTAGTAGCTGGCATTATTCCTTGGCATACCAGTACAGAGGTACTACTCTGGTGTACTGGGAGACAGAGCATCCCATTGGGAAAATCCTCAGATAGCCTGAGGTCCTGCTCTTTTTGTTGCCGTGAAAGAAAATCCCAAGGATATGTGACTGAAAGAGGTGTCCACTGCAAGGGTCTGGCACGTGGATTAGGAATGACTCTGCTTTGTCTTGTTGTTCCACCTTGTGATGTGTTTGTGGCACTTGGGTCTGGTGTGTTGCTTTGTGCCACCTGTGGGGGATGGTGGTGTACAGGGTGGTCCCACCTCATACCATTTGGACCCGGGCTCGAAGCCACAGCATCCTTCAGGCACAGTCTGTATGGGCCACAACTTCCTACAACATCTGCAGAGTTACCCACATGCTCGATTTTCGCACAGTGAATAGTCTCCTCATGCTGCAGCCTTCCCAGAGTTCACAAGGTTGGACATAAGAAGAAATCATTGTGTTATTTCAGCTTACTTTGTAATTTTTTTTAATAAAGTTTTTTCTCAGTATATTGTTCTTTAAAATTTCTATGACAACAGCATAGCTAGGGATGTGTTAAATGTAAGTAATTTCAGCATTAAAGACAGGTGATTATGTGCCTCTCGGAAAAAGAATCAAATAAATTTATTAGTTCTTGAAGCATCAGGTAAGAGTAATGAAGAGGATAAGGTACAATTTTGTTTCCACTGGTAGATCTAAATGCCTCAGCATCATCTTTCTTTGTAATATATATGTGGATTTGATTTTTAATTATTTGGCTTGGAGATAATAAATGATTTTATTTATAAAAAAATGCATATTCCCAAGTTCCGCACTGTAAAATTCATATCTACTGCTTTGTAGTGAACACCAGAACACTGATGATTAGTTATGTTCAGAAAAAATTAGTTAAATTTCACATGGAGATAAATAATCTAGAACTGAACATAGCAATTCCTTTCAAATAAAAAAATGTTTAGATATTTATTTCATAGGTCTATGAGGATTACTCTAGACAATAAAGAGGGCAAGAAAACTTGGAGCCTATAGAGATATTGATTGGTATGTTCAGGGTGTGTTTCAGATATTTATCCTCTGCTTCCCCTCTCCAAGGAGAGCCTCCCCTGGGCAATTCTTGCCATCGATTTTGAGTCTGCCTGCTCAGAAGCTGAAAATGTTGATGCTGGTGGGGGAAGTACAAGAACAGCAATTGATTGCAAATACAATTTGTGATACTTTGCTTCCATATTTGAAAGAGGGAAATTTATTAATGGCAGCAGGTCTCTGATTTTCCCTTCTAAACATATCCATCAAACCCACAGTGATTTGCAGACTCCTGGATGTTTTCATTTTCTGAGAAAGTGACCCCTTTTTTGTTTACTTTCTCCCCACAGACAGTGAAATCATCCCTCCTGACTGCCTGCGGCCCCGCTCCTTCACTGCCATCCGCCGGCCCTCACTGCGGCGGGAGACAGAGGACACGCGCCTCTCGGTCAGCCTGTGTGACCTCAACCTGCAGGAGGAGACCTTCCACGTCACGGCCACCACGTGTCCCATCCCACAGAACTCCCTCAACTCCCAGCACTCCCACCTCCTCCCCTCCCAGCTGGAAAGCGACCTCCGCTTCCACCACCTCCGGGGACCCCACGTCAAAATCCTCGACGACCAAACCGTGGCCCGTCTGGAACACGCCCGGGAGGAGAGGACTTTGGTTTTCACCAGCAGACCCCTTCGGATCAACGAAACCATTTTTGTCAAAATCAACAAGTCCAACGCTGTGCGCGTAGGGACACTGTCCTATGGGGTGACATCCTGCGACCCCAGCACTTTGCGCCCCAGTGACCTCCCCTATAACCCAGAGTCTTTGGTCGACCGAAAGGAGTTCTGGGCCATCTGCCGAGTGCTGGTGCCTCTCCAGAGCGGAGACATCCTAGGATTTATGGTAAATTCAGATGGTGAGCTGCACTTGAGTCACAACGGTGCCAGCATTGGCATGCAGGTCTGCGCAGACTGTTCCCAGCCCCTCTGGATGTTCTTCGTTTTACATGGCGCGATCATGCAAATTCGATTGCTGGGTATGTTGCACCTCCTTTTTCCAAACCTCATGCACAAGAAAGTAAGGGAGGAAATACATCATGGGTGAGGAGGAGAGGGAATAAATGGCTCCCTCCCTGCTGTAGGATCAGGTACAAATTTTGGTTTTATAAAAGGAGAAAACTATACAAAGGCACATACATAACATATGGGTATGAGTTACAAGACCTAACTTCTTTGTACTTTTGTAGCACCCTTCATGTGGTGGTCTCAAAGCTCTTTTCCAATAATGAATTAAGCCTCAGAGACCTCCATTGAAGTACAGATGAGTCACCACTGACCTAGGAGAAGCCAGGAAGGTGGAGGAGATGTGCTTTGGGCTGAGCTAATGTAGGGCATAGCCAGCAGGAAAAATGACATCTGCTGCCATTTTCTGTGTGTTAGCTATCTGGCATGGCTGATTCCCAAATGAGTACTTTCCACAAGTTTGTATGTGAGAGACGGTCTAGCAAGCAGAGAGGAAACCCTGTGCCTCATGATCCCAGCTGTGCACAAAGCTTAGCACTGACCATCTCAACAGGAGAAGGGTTTCCCGTAGCCCAGTTTAAGGCAGTACAGCTCATAAAAAGTTAATTGACCTCTGAAGAGCTGGCCTCTTTCTCTTGGTATTTTTGCTCTGTTTTTAAGCTCTGTTAGCTAAAGTACTTCATTTAAATGCTGCAAGTCATGTTTCAAAGTTGTAGAGGGAAAAGCTTTGAAATAGCATTTGCTCAGGATCCGATTTACATGTATATATGTGTGTGTGTGTGTGTGTTAGACCAAATGTGGGAAATGTTTGGCCATGAATTTGTACTATGTCATGGTGCTGCTGGTGTCAGACATGAATGATGGATTCTGAGAACATGATGTAATTCCTGGTACCCCCTCTAACTAGAGATGATTTAAAAATGCTCCTTTCTATTTATACTGTTGTATTCATATATCTTTAAGTACACTTATATTCAATTTTTCTTAAAATCTTTTCTTCAAATGCTGCTCTTACCTAACGGGAAAAAACCAACAAACCCAAAAGCCAACCAACACCTCCTTTTTCAGGATTTATAGATAGTCTTTGAAGATAAATTGTGGTGAACACACACACACATCTGTCTGCAGGGTCCAGTTCGCCTTAATCACAGTATGAAATACCCTGTGTAAGTTGCTTGAAGTTGACCATAGGTCTGTGCTGTGAGTGTTTTGTGGCTGTTAAAGGCTCACAGATGACAAATGTAATATTGCAATTTATTTCCAAGAGACCGAGACTCAATCCCTGCTAATTCAGCCTGATTACGTTTGTTGTGGGTACTGTACATAATCCATGGCTAGCACTGCTCTCCACCAACATGTCACTATGATAGTGGTAGGTGAAGTCAAACAGATCCCAGTGAAGTCAGAGATTAAGTGCTCCTGTGTACGTTAGAAGGAAAACATCCTCAGGCCTTTGAGCTGCTAGTAAAACTAAATCATTGACCAGTGCTTCCCCTCATATGAGATCACTAATTCTGGCAGTTTGGCACAGAGCAAACAGCCTGCTTGCAATGTGTTCTGAATCAGGGTAGCAGTGATGTGTCTCATCAGAGGGACAGAATCACTCAGACTGAATCTGACAGATCAGGGACTTGAACACAGGCCTCCTGCATCTGGGGCAAAACAGTCTGTGTGTGTCCTCCCTGCTTGATCACAAGTTCAGCCCAAACCACTGCATTCCCAGTGCACATATAAGATCAATGTACATTTGGATGCATGAAATGCAATCTGCAGACCTGGAAAACTCCTTGCTATTTGTGTTTATGACCACAGGACAGACTTTTCTGGCCTCAGTCACTGGAAGAGAATCTGAAAATGGACTGTTGTTCTTAAATGAGATGTAAGTGAAAAGAACTGGACTTGCTGACCTTGCATCTCTTAAGGAAAGGGTAGGACCCTGCTGAGGGTACAGCTTTATCCACGTCAGCTTGGGCAGCAAGCTGCTCTCTCCAAGTTGCAAGCTATGAAGTTGGAGGTTGCCTGTAATTTTTAACAGGTATTAAAATATAAATAGAACTTTTCATACCTGTATTTCCAGTATAACAGTGCTGGGAGCAGTACAGTCCCAGTAGCACTGCAGTATTGGTGCAGTGCAACTGCCCAGAGAAAAGCACTGATGCTGGCCCAGTGCTGCATGCATCTGCAGCTGCAGTAATTATATAGATCAGCAATATCCTGACAGAAGGCAAAGAAAATAATGAACTCCCATCTCTAGCTCTTTCAATATTATTAGGGAGGTAATGTGCACTGTTTGCACTGCAGTGGAACAGATTATGGTACTTGCCATAATATCTGTCATTATAATACTAAATAATGTAAGAAGAATGTAAAGTGTTCATCTTTCTCATGACAAGCTCCATCTTCAGAATGCAAACAAGAGTAATTTTGTGAGATGTCTTTTGTAGTTTGAGCTTTATATCACAGCAGAAGACATTTATAGTCATATTTTTCTAGTTATAATAGGAAAAGTGAAGTTCTACATCCTTGAAAGAAGTGAGACACAAATACGGCAAAAGGCATAATTATACAAAAGCTATCCTAAATAGCAGGTGTCATTTTATTTCTGGGGCACACCTTTATGAGATTAACCAAAGCAACAATACACAGTGTTAAGTGAACATCAACACTACAGCTGACTATAAAATGAAATTGAAGTCGATGGGTTTGCTTCTTCTCCAGCTTTTCAGTTTCATTTGGAGGGTGGAGAGCTACTCTTGCACCCAGAGAAGGTTTATTTTTGACTCAGATAATAAGGTGAATCAGGGTATTTCGTGCCTGGAGATTAGTTATTTGGTCCTGATGCAAGAGCAAGAGCAAGCTCAGGTCTCTGCTGGCTTGTGGCTTTGCCATAGAAGCTGACATTTGGTGACTGCAGTTATTCCACAGTGTTGGAGATACAGTTATTTCCTAATCTATGTATCAGGGGAGACTATCTCTGCCCAGCCTGGTGATCTGTAGGAGAGGAGAGCAGTGTGGGGTTAATTCTATAGTAAAGAATTCTGACTTCTGTTTTCATCTTATCAATTTGGCATTGTATACTGGCAATATATTTGCTGCAGGAGGAATTAAACAGCAGAAAATAAAGATGAGGTTGGAAACTATTTTTTCTTCATGCCGTCCCAGCAAATGTAAATTAATGAAACCCAAGCCCCACTATAGCACACTGAGAGGTCACAGTCATCTGTCGGGGAGGTGGAAGGATGTCAATTTGTTGCAAAGAAAAGTTTAAAAGGCAACTTGATCACATGGAGGAAAGATAAATGAAAGAGGACGACACTTTAATGTAGCAGATAATAGCATAAAAAATATCAGGCTGCTGGAAAATGAAGGGATACAAATTTAAATTAAACATAAATGAGGGTAATTAACTATGGCAACCACCTATTGAGGGAGACAATAGATCTTTTTTGTCAGGGAAGCCCTTCTAAATATTTTATATGCTAAGTGCTGGTCTTAATTTAGGAATTCTGCGGATTATGCACACAAAAACAACTGAAGAGAAACCCAGATCATGAGGCATGTTGAAATGAAACAGTCTTTGTGTATCCTTTAGGAATTTCATTAGTTCAGGCTTGGGTTGGTTTTTTTTTCAGGCATTGTTCCTGTACAGTCAACAAAACCAACTTATTAAATTTGATTTACTGCTCTCAGCTTTTGCTGGTAAGCATTTCAGCTCACACACGGTTGTGTGTCTGAAAGGTTGAAATGAGCCAGTCTGGATGCAATGGTCTGGTTTTGGTCAGGTTTTGGTGGTGTAATTCATTTATGAAGTTAACTTGATTGACCCCATAAGGCTTTAAAATGTATGAGTCATGTCTGGAGGATCTATCACAGCAATAAGCTTATATATTTAGTGTTTGGTGATCCAAGCGGTTGGGGATATTCTTTCATTTTCTTTTGTCTCAGAGTGAATCACTAGCACGTAAACCATCTTCCTTCATCTCATTTTTTTTTATTTTTTATTTTTGTGTGTGTGTGTGTGGTTTCCCTTGTGAATTTCATTCTTTCCAGTAATATTAAAGTTTTCTTTTGAGCAATGAAATAACATGTTCCATCAACAGTCACACTAATGAAGCTGAGTTGCCAACTTATCCATGTCCTTTCTTTCCGTGCACTTCAATAACTCCATCCCCACCAGAACAGCTGCACAATATAGTAGCTCTCTGGATGTTTCTTAATGTTGGTTAAGAGCCAGCATAGCCTGAAAAAAACAGCTCAGGAGCCAGCATTTGGTGTGGCTAAGTCTGTATTCGCATCCACACTGGATAAAAGTGGAGTGTGTGGGCTACCCTCTCCTGCCTCCTTTAGCATGGGTATATGAGTTGGGGTGCCTACTTAGCTGCCCATTGCAAAATATTTAGAAACTGATTGTCATTGAGGTTTGCATCCTTCCTTCAGACTTTCTTGAAATTGGTCAATGTACTCAAAACTGAGGGGGTGAGGAAGAAAGATCTGATGTGGGACTTGCAGACAGAACAACTGTGAATCCTTGGTTCCTCAGCATTTCTGACAACAGCAGTCAGGGAAGGACTGAATTGGGAATTAGTTCAGCAGAGTACTAACTCTGGCAAAGAGCTCTTTGAGTCAACACTGAAATTTGATCTGAAGTGGCCTCAGTGCCAGTTTGCAGGAATGCCAGCTGCAATCAGTCCATTACAGGCAGGCTTATGCAAAGCTGTGTCCAGGAAAGCTGTGTCCATTACAACTCTTACTGGTGGTGAAGCTTATCAGCCCTGGTAATGCTGTCCGTGTTGAAACACTCCTTATCCTGAGAAAACAACTGGAAAGACTTGAAGTTTCTTGGGTGAACAGAGTAGTGTTTTGCTTGTGTCACAGAGCAATGTGTCACAGAGCAATGGTTTACCAGGAAGAATTACTTAGTCTCCTTCGGTGATGTTCATCACACTGCCCCATTTGTTTTTCCTTGATTTGATCTCCATCCTGGGTGAGTGACCAGCACAGAGCACTAGTGATTCACAGGCCTTATCTGAGTCTTGGAAACTGTCCTCTCCTCTCTGACTAAAATTTTTCCTCTGCATCCCAAAATTCCTGATTTACCTTGCTGCTACAGTTCCTGCAACTACTGTCTCCAGTTTATCTCCAAGGGACATACGATCGTCTTTTCTCTTGTCTCTGCTGTGGTACTTGTCTGGCCTGATCCTTCTAAGAATCTGTAGGACTTTCTGGGAGATGTTCCCATCTTAACCTCTCTTCCCAGACTTTTGTCCATTCTTATGTAAACAAGTTTCTTAGCCTGTGGTAGCTCCCTGGCTGTCCTAGGACTTCAGCATCGAATGGCAGAGTATCTGTCCCTTCCGAAAAAAACTTCTCTCTGGGTGCAATTACTGCAGTAAGCATGCAAACTATTTAAATGGTAATTAGTATGTACAGTTATTATACACACTGCCCATAGCACACACAGTAGGTAAGTTTGTAGAAAAGTATCTCACACAGGCAAGGAGCATCCAGAATCTTGGTTCTGCAGCTCTGAATTTATAGGCTTCTCCTGTTTGAGAGAAGACAGTGCTTTGCAGTAGCAAATCACACACTCTGATCTCAGAGGTGCCCAGTACATTACCCATTTGGAAGCTTGACCCTTCTTCACCTTGCTTCATTCCAGTGATATGGAAATTGTTGAGTTAAACACAGCACTAGAGAAGCTTGATAAATGCCTATCATTGTTGCACAGAAATGCACATAATGAATGTCTTCCTTTTACAGACTCTCAATTAGGTGTTCCCCAGAGTTCTATCTTCCATGTTTATTTGGGTTTTGGTTTGTGTGAAAAATGACCTAATTTAAGCTGGCTGGGATCTAAAAGGCCTGTGTTGTGTGGCACTTAATGGCCTGGAGTTCCTATGCACTGCAGGGTAGAGGGTATTTTATGGTGTTAGAGAGTAGGGGGAAGGAAGAGAGTTAGTATTCAGTGCCTCTTAGAAGGCAATCCACTTGTATTAATTGATGCCTTGTCATAAACTCTCCTATCATGCATGGTTTTAGCTTTCATTCCAAGTGAAGTACACATTACTGGTGTTAAATTGTAATAGCTGCACAAGAACAATACAGTGTCCATAACTGCTGGGCTTGATTCTAGCACTGCACAGGGCTCTCCATTCACCTCCTGTTTTATATTCATTGTTTTAAAGGAGAGTTAGCACAAAGAGAAACTTCTCTGTAAGCGGGGACAAGTTACAACTTGTGCCTTGGAAAACTGGACAGTGAGATACAGTCAAATGCTTGTTCCCTGTGGTCAGTGTTGGCAATGTCAGTGTTAATACCTGGGCATGGCACCTTTGTACCACACCACTAAAGATCTCATCACACATGACACATAATTAACCTGCACTTGCCACACAGGTAGTCATTGAGCATCAGCCTGTGTCCTGAGGTATCAGCCAGTATCCAGGTAAAGGCTGCATAAAGCAAACAGACCCTGCTCCAAGAAACAGCCACCAGGCTCACAATTGGTTCATCCTCTGCATGCTGTCCTCAACAAGAGCAGAAACTATTGACCTCGCTGGTATAATAAACTATCCCTGGCTACAGTGAGATTTTCATAGTAAGTGATGTATAGATCTCCTTTATCTCATAAAACCTTTGCCTGTCTACAGTAAATACACAGAATATGAAATTATATACCAGCATCTTTGCTTTGCAACGTGTCTGTCAGGACAGATAAAATCTGCCTATTCTGTGAACTAACAGTGGCATGAGGTTAGTTATTCTGGCCACTGTGAGAGTCATATAGCAGACTGAACTCTTTCTTTGCTTTTTTTGGTCAGATCCCTTTTCATCCAACAGTGTACATAGAGATCCAGATCGGTGCTGGCCAAGAAAAGTGAAAGTATTTGTTTCCTCTATGCATCTACCACCATATTTATATGTGTCCCTCTCAGAGAAGCACAGAGCTTGGAGGTGCTGGGTTAGGCAGTAATTTTCCTTTTGCTCATAGAACTGTCTTTGCTGTGGTCTCCCACTCTGAGCCAAATAGCCTTTTTTTGAGGTGAATCTGTAAAAGGTGGTATTTATGAACAGAAACATTTTGGTCAGGGTAATTAACATCTGTGATCTTTCAGAGAGCTTTTTGATTTGTTTTTCTTAAACAAGACAAAAGCCCCAGCTCTTATTTTTTGTGGCTCAGCTACTTAATCCAGACTTCTTTTTTCACTTCTTCTTGATCTAAGCACCTGCCTGGGTGCTTTGTTTGTTTAGTATTTCTCAGGTTGCGAGGTAGTGCTCCAACTCTATGACTCTTTCACTTCAGTTCAACTGGACATTCATTGCATGGTGTCCATGCCCTCAGGATTTTGCAGAATCTAAGTGCTGAGTAACCACTGATCTTCACCTGGCAGGTCAAGAAAGTAAATTTGCCGTGTGCTCTTTGTTTTCAGACAGCACATTGGGTTTGGGCTGTGAGAGCTGCTGAGTCAAAACTGTCTGTGGTGTCTGGAGCTTTCCTGTTTCTCCTGCTTAGCTGGAGTGTGCCAGTGACTGCAGGGGGTGATAGATGTGCTGGTGCCCTGCTGCCCTTCTGGACACAGCAGACAGCAAGGCTCCAGTAAAGCCATAAAGTACACTCCTTTTCTGATCCTCAGGAAAGCGTGAACTGTTGTTCTCCGTGTGGTTTGGATCTAACTTTTACTTCCTCAAGCAGTGGTTGTCTGACGCCCATCTGCAAACACAGACTGTATGGTTTTGCATGCAAAACCTGCCAGCCTGCTTTTTGACCTATTTCTGGAAATTTCTGTAGCATAATGCAAAACCCCTTATGTTTTCATGGGTTTGTAAAGGACAAAATGCATTATTGTTCTATTAAGAACAGTTTTTAATCCTTTGGGAACTACTTGAATGCAAAAAAGCCCATGGATCATCAGCTGATGTCAGTCACCTGAGAGGCAAAGATGAGCTGCAGCGCAGAGGCTGGGCTCTGAGAGCATGGTTGGCCAAAAAGCATTGAACCCAAGGGGAAGGAAGCTCTGGTTTCTGGTCAATGCAGTATTGTTGCCATCACCGTGGGAACATAACAAATGGATGTGTAAATGTATTTTATAGCATTCAGAAGTGATGGATATGCTTACATCCTTCCCTAACATTATCGTTGATCTTTAACTACCACGTACCCAGCAGCAATAGTTGCTTTGTTCTTTTGTTTTAGCATGATGGATTCAAAAATCCCTGTTGGGCAAGACCTGAGAGGCCCTGGGGACAGAACAGCTCTCCTGCAGCCTTGGCTGGAAGCAAGAAAATCTGATAATGTGCAGAAATGAATATGGATGCTCTAGTGTTCAGTATCCAGTCTCAGTAACATCACAGCCCACTCACACTGCAGGAGCTCATGTGTTATGGGACAGACTTCCTAAGGCAGATATTCACATGAGCTTAGTAGCCACAATTGTATCAGATTTTTGAAAGAATTGTGATCCTGTTTAGATAAAAAAATCAATGGCCCTGATACCTAGAGGGTGTTAAATGTGAGAATGCATACTGAGCAGTTTTTGAGACAAGGTAATTATTTTAGCCGACATGCTTAAAAAATCTGGCTTCTAACAAAAGGAAATCAAGCTGAGCGTTTTGGAAGGCATCTAAATGTAGGTGCCCAGTTGCTCACTAGACTGAAGTGTATGAGAAGTGCACAGATCTCTTGAGCCCCTTTAGGTGTGCCAGTTGATGGCTGCAGCCAGACTTCAGCGGCTGTACTAATCTTTTCCACCATGTGCCGGAAGCTCTGGACCTGCAGATGGATGGAACAACACTGAAATCTGTGGTTACTACTGGTAATTACATGATTTTATTAGCTGTCCTACTGATGCAGCAAATGTGTTATAAAAGAGAAGGGTCTGTCAGTGTGCTTCACATGATACTTACCATATGGGCAAGTTACTATGTTGCATAAGACTTTATCTTCCTTAGAACTATGGCAAGAGGCTCCCATGGTTTTTCTGTTAGGTACAAAGTTAAGCTCCTGGCATAGTTGTTAAGATGGTCGTGAGTAAAAAAAAAAAAGCCCATAAAAAAGGTGAAGATGGTCAAAGTATGAACTCTTGAGTTGGACAGTAGTGGACATTTACTGACCGCATCCTGTAAGCCAGGAAAAACAAAGTTTAAGCCGATGGGTTCAAAGGGGGTTCAAAGGATAACTCTGGAGTGCAGATCATTTGGTTGTGCATTATTTTTATCGTGCCTGTAAAATAATCATTAAGAGCTTAGACAGGTAATGCAAATAGAAGGTGAGTGAAACGCCTGAGATAGTGTTTGGCATTGCCAGAAAGCATTTGGGGGGCAGAAATCATTATATTCTTTCCTATTTGCAGCCAGCAAACAAATATTCAATATTGCTCATTTGTTTCTTTTCTACTTTGAAAGAAAAAGTCTTCAGACTGTGTGGTACTGCATTTCCACTTCAAAGAAGCAGACATTTTCAGGCTGTGGGGCCTGGCTTCTGCAAGACTTCCACAAGAACAGTCCCAGTGCTCTGACATTGTGCTCGCAGGCCTTTCGGGTTAAGATCTGAAAAAGTGCGATGGGGCTATATAATGTTGAATTTAATTGTGAGGGGGAAAGGGATAAGAGAGGAAGACAGAGATTTGGTAAAATGGTTTGCGCCTTGCTTTTGCGTCCTTGGCACCATGAACACTCCTCCCCACACTGGGACAGGATGAGGAATGCCTGGGTCAAATCCCAGGAAGTTACTGTGTACCTTTCAGTGGCTGATGGATGTTTTCCATAATCTGATGGAGTTCTCCCTGTTGTCATTATCTGACTCCCAGGAATGGCTCTGCCTCTCTATCACCTCTCCCAGGAATAGACACCATATTAAGAAGTGTGTTATGAACACCTTAAACTTGCAGTTTCCCAACCTTCAGTGATCAATAGTAATAATGAAGCAATATGGCATTACTTTTCTCTCCACCTCAGCTGTAGTTTGTGTAGTTTGAATCTGGGAGCATTAATAAACTGCTTGCTAGCAATGGGTTGGGAATAGCAGCAGAAGAGATTTGTGGTAGCTACTCCCTGCTCTAGGCCACAGAGATGCCTTGAGTATTTACTTGCATCATAGCAAATGCCCTTAAGCATATTCAGAAGGAGAATGCAGACAGCACATTGTTCTTCCCACTGGGTTTTGTTGTTGTGGTTTTCCAATTCTCTCTCTTGGGCCTATGCAGTAATAAGCAGGTCAACATAATCACTTTGTTATGAGAAAGAAACGTAAAAATATTACTTTTGTGAATTAGTTAAGGGGGAGAGTTAACAGAAAGTTCACTGTATTTTTGGGAACATTGACTGTAACTGGTCTTCCTACCATGGTAAAGCCTTCAGCAGTACAGCTGTCCCCAGACAGCTGCCATTAAGAGAGGTGCTTAAAAGTTGGGACAGCCTCAGTAGATATCCTGGAGAATGGATTGCAGTGTTCTAGAAAACCACTCTGTTCACCACAATAGACACAGAGAATCAAAAGCATCTCTGACAGCCACAGGTACTTGTTTTGATCACAGTTAGGACATTTTAAAAAGGGCAATTATGGATACAGATAGCTACTCTCATAAAAATTGTAAATTCTGGCATGGGATCCCAACAGCCTGCCTACTTCACCTTCCTGTCCTGAAAGAACTCTAATGATGGAGATGCCGCAGTCTCTCTGGGAAGTCTGATTGCTTTACAGTGCTTCACTGTCTACATAACGTCTAACCTGAATACCTTAGGAGTCTGAACCCATGATTTCTCATCTTATCCAGAATATTCATAAAGAACAGATTGTTTCTTCACTCCTTTTAGCAACCTGTGAAAAGTGTTGCCATTTAAAAGTCATAGAATCATACAATATTTTAGGTCAGAAGGGATCCCATGGAATTACCTTATCCAACCTCCTGCTCAAAGCAGGGATAACTTCCAAGGTAGCACAAGACTACATCCAATTGAGTTTTGAGTATTTCCAGGGACAGAGATACCACAGTGCCTTCAGGTTCCTGCCCCAGCCCTTAGCCAGCCTCACACAACCCTGGATTGGCCCTGCTTGTCATAACTGGATCGTATTGTTGATTTATGATCATTTATTGACCTCCAGCAATTCCCAGGCCTTTTTGTGTAGGACAGCTGTAATTGTAATTGAACGGACTAATTCCCTGTCCTGTATTTGGGTAGCTGATTATCTCTGCCTAAATGCAGCATTTCACATTTGATCACACTGAATACCATCCCATTTAGTTCTGATCCTATTTCTAGTTTGGCAAGACCATTTTGCATTACAAACCTTTAGCATACTAGGAGCCTTTCCTGGCATCATGTTGTCTGTACATTCCATGGTAAAACTCTCTTCTGAAAATACAATACTCCTTTTGTGGGTGGACATACAGGTTCATTTATTTTCACCTCTCTCAGAGCGATGATGGAAGTGCAGACAAAGCTTTAGTCTGCATTGGACTTTGCTAATAATTGGACTTTTTAAAGACAAAACAGCAAATGGAATTCAATCAAGATATATTTAAAGGTGATTCCAGTGTGTTCAATATGTTTGAGATCAGGCATGAGGCAAGTTAGCAACAGAGACAATTGATCTAGAGGCTTTAGAGAGAGAAAGAATGCTTAAGGTGATTTATTTAGAATTATTTATTTTTTTTAAATTGTGGTTTGAAAGCTGGCTCTTGGTGGGAACTCTGTGCACACAATGAGCATGTTTGGCCTTGAGCACATGCATCTGGTTTTAGTTAATCCAGGCTGGCCACACTCATTCCACGCTGCACATGATCTCATTCCATGCTCCTTGTCGTGGTATCTGCACACCATCCAGCAATATATTAACAGTGTGAGTAACGTGTCTTATGTTGATTATTCTGTCACCAAGGGAGAAATGTGTCTTGTCTGGTAGGGAGCTCAGATTGTTTTAAACAAAGCTCTATACTTATGCTGGAGAAAAGTCAAGAGCTGCGCCTTGTATTGGGAGAAAGAATTGGCAAGGTGTCTACTGGCCCTTGGGTCTTGGGTAAGGCCATTTTGGGACTCAGACCAGCTGCAACCAGAGAGAACTGTAGTTCCTACACTGATGAGCTCTCCTTGCACTGTGGAAAGGCCATTTGCCCTGTTGCCAGCATGCTTCATCAGCTCATACTCTGTGATACTTGGGGCACCTCCAAATTCTCCTATTAGTCCAGGAAGAGAAATGTTCCTAACAGCCTTTAATGAAATGACCAGGTTGGGGTTAGAAATGCAATGTGCTGTGTGTCAGCCGAGTGGAAGAAATGTCTCCAGGCAGCAGGGAGGAGAGGGAAGGCTTGAAAAACTTGTTCAGCTGCTCAGTGTTCATATTTGTTGTGTGTGCAGTGAACTAGCTGAACCCTCTGCCCCTGCTGGGCCTGTTTTCAGTTTGTGTTACCACGGGGCAAATTTTCTGCTAAGGTCATCTGTCAGACTGGAGGAGAAGGGCTATTGCTAGTGGCTGTCATTAGAGGCTGCAACATTCTCTTTGCATATTTAGTGAGCTAAACTCCAGCCTCAGCTCCCATCTGTGTGATAAAGGAGATACCTCTCTACAGTATCTCAAGTGTGAGAGCTCCAAAACTCTTTATACACTGTAATGTAACTTCAGCTTGTGCCTGGAAGTAAAGCACTCCTCTTTTGGAAAGGGGTAAAACTGAGGGACTGAAGGCTAAGTCTAATTGCTTCTTCTCTCATGTACAGTCCTCAGAACAGATTTTCACTCTAGCATGAACCCTCCTTAGTTCCTGTACTCCACTTTAACTGCTCTGTCTTGTTCTGCTAAAACGGGAAGAAGAATCTGTGCTTTTGCTGTTTTGCACAATCCACAGCTGGCATTGGCAGTCCCTTCTTTCCAGGTTTGGTCCTTCTTGGCTCAGTAGCCTCCCTGCAAATAAGAGCTGAAGGACCTTTCTGGTGCACAGGGTTTTCCTGGCCTCCCACTGCTGCTTTTTCCCAGGAGAGTAGCCTTCAACTCATTGAGGACACTGTGGATCCCAAACTTCTCTGTCTCTGGCTCCTTATATGGTAACATGAAGAAGTCTGAGCATTCTAGTTCAGATTTGGAGTTATCCTAGTTGTCTTCTGAGCTGGGGAACTCGAAACATTAAAACCATAGGCAAGCTCATTCTTACCACCAGGAAACCATACCTTGGTTCATACGTATGTTTGCTGCTGTCTCACCGCTGCCTTAGTGAAGACCAGACTGCATCAGTAGCAATGAAAGTCCCCTACAAAGCCTTTGCAGCAGGTAGTTTTAAGCATTCACTTTTTTTGGTTTGGTTTTGTTTTGTTTCTCTTCTGAAAGGGGCTTTAAGATATTTGTTGTTAAAACAGCAGAAGAAACAGGCTGAGGTGGAGAGAGGGTTCCAGACAGGCTGTGGGACAGAGCTGCCTTTTCTGGCAGACATCACACTAACACAGAGGTGAGGGTGGGCAGTGAAAGCAGGAGATAATTGGGCCAGGAACACCTAGGAGAGGCTTGAAGAGGCTCTGCACTCTTGAGCCATCACATCTAGACATGCAGGGAGTAGAGAAAACATTCCTGAAGGGGGGGAGAGATGTCCTTCTTCCCAGAGCCAAATGCATTTTGGTGACTTATCCCTGCCTCTGACAGAAGCCACCCTATTAAAGAAGCAGAGCAGTGAGCATAGTTGAAGTTTCCTGGTTGCCAAACCCTCATTTTTGCCTCTGGTAAGTTCTTGAGTGACTTTGCATGAATTTGTCAGAGCCTGGGATAATGCAGTTTTGCACTAGGTTAGCAAAGAGTGCTTTGACAAGGTGGTATGTTCTTGTCCCAGAGTCCTGCCCACCCTCCCACAGGCTGTGTCCTCTACTGCTACAAGTGCATGGCTGGATATCTTGCCGAGGGTGCATATGAGCATGAAACCACACAGGAAGTAACTGCACTAAATGACTTGAGATACATTTAAGAGCAGAAACAAAGGGTTTTGATGGCTAAGGGAGCTCCAACAAATTTCAGGGGTTGTGGGAGTTGGATGTCTCTTCAGGACCAGCTGCTAGCATTAAAAAGGGCATATGATGATTCTTTTCCTTTATCTCTTCCCTGGATTTCATGCTGATGAAACAAATCCTGACAAACACTGAGAGTTGCACCCCCTGCCATGTATCCCCAGTGCCTCGTCAGCCTCAATTTTTAAAAGTAACTGTAGTTTTCTTTTCTCATGGTGCAGGTTCCACCATTTTAGCAGAGCGGCTGGGATTGTCCACACCAAGCTCGCCCACATCAACGCCCAATTCCCCCACTGTCCTCTGCAGTGGTGTCTCTGGCCCCTTATTGTCTACATGTGGCTCTGGCCCCCTCTGCAGCTCTATCAGTGGTAAGTGTGGTGGGATCCCCTGCTGCCTTTCCTTTGCCTCCTCACTGCCTCCCTTCACAGTCTCACACTTTTCTCCCAGAAGGACTCTAAAACCACAGTAATCAACAGATTATTATTATTATTATCCTGTCAGCTCCCCTGGGAAGGAAGAGAGAGCCTCTGCAAAGGCTATTTTCAGTCTGTGGAAGCCACTTAGATGCCTAGACAGCAATATTTCTCCAACCCTTTTCATCATGAAAGGTCCCAAGGGAAGCAGTGAATTTTCTGCTACGTGCGTGGCCCTGTGACACAGAGCTTCTTGTGGCAGTGACACATTGCACGCTAGCTTAAACTGGAGCTAAGGGTCTGCCTACAGCTCCCCCTTCTCTCTCCACGTACCCTCAGTACCCTCTTCAGCAAAATGCAGTATTGCTATTTCTAACATGCTGATGAAGTACAGCGATATTTAGATAAATGTACGTGGAGTAGAAAAGAATACGATGTTCTGCAGCACTGCAGAAGGCACCTGCATGATCCCAGGGCACTGATGGTGGGATGTATAACTTACCAAATCCTATTTGCATAGGAACAGCCGTCTCTTGGATTGCTGTATGTGGGCAGCAGACCTCAGTAGATGTTCCCTTTCTGCTGCCTTGAGCCTGTAAACCAGGACTCAGTGAGTGGGACCATAGGTCCCGGGAAGGAACCCTGATTCTGGAGCATCCATTTCTGCTAGGGCATGATTCTCTGTACATAGCTTCAGGGTAGAAATTACCTTGGGATGTCAGGAAGCAACACGAGTGACCTTGCTTTTTGTCTTACAGGCACAGCTCCCAACTCTCCAAGCAGCTTGCCTGAGTCACCCGTCTCCCCATCTGTCTCAGGGCCCTGGGTAGATGAATGCACCATCTGCTACGAGAACATGGTAGACACAGTCATTTACTCCTGTGGACACATGTGTCTCTGCTATTCCTGTGGGCTGAAGCTCAAGAAGATGGCCAATGCTTGCTGTCCTATTTGCAGACGGGCCATCAAAGATATCATCAAAACATACCGCAGCACTTAGAGCAACAGCAGATGCTGTGGTGGGGACTGGGCAGGTGGGGAGGAGGCCGCGGAACAACACACGTCTTGGTCTCTATTCATCACCCAGGAGATTCAAAAACTGTCACCCACCACCACCCTGATCCACTCTTCCATGGACAACAGATGAGACAAGCTTAGATGCTGCTCTTATACCCTCCAAACAAGCCCTGGGGCTGAACTCCAGTGTGTCAGGGAAGTTGCAATGGACTACTCTCCCTTGTGGATTTTAAACTTTATCTAAAAAAAGCCAGCTGGTGCAATCATCCCTTTTCTACACCATGCACAACAGAGAGGAGTCTCCACTGCTTAGCAGAGACAGCATGTGGTAAAAGGTTCAACAGTATGTATCTCCTTCTAGAGGCACCCCATGTGTAGAGACAGCTTAGCAGAAGAAAAGAAACAAGCGACATGTTTCTGTGTACAATAAGCCTGACCAGAGGAGGCCCCTTGGAAAGGACAGAGCAAGGCAAGCTTTGACCCAGTGAGGGAGGTGCAGTGAGTATGCTCACAGTAGAAAGGCTGGGACCAGTGCAGAAAAGAAACCAAGAGGTGTGAAGGAAAACCCACCCCATGTGGGCAGACAGAGGAGCCAGCCCCATGAGGGCTGTCCCCCTGCTCCTCCATTGTCATTCCCTGACAGAGATATTCATGGTGGGTTTGGTAACCCAACAATGGCAACAGCCTTGCTCCCTCCCAGCAGCATCCAGCCACCTCCTGTCACCATCCCCTTGCATGATGAGTGGCTCTCAAACGCCACCACCATCAATCTGTGGTTTCCACCCAGCGCAAGGGATGCAGCAGCATCTCTGCTCCCTTGGGCCTGTGGGAGAGGGAGATGTGTCTCACTTACCTTTCTCCCACTACTATCCAGATAGCACTTGTGAGGAAAAACCCCAACCTCACCATGGAAGAATGTATAAACCCACATGTCTGTGGGTTTCTCTTACTGGTGACTTTATCACTGTGCTTTAAGACAAAACCAGCCAGGTAGTACTCAGTCCTTCACAGCCACACCGGCAGGACATGGCTGTCCTTATGCATTAGGAAGAAAGGAATGAAAAAAAAAATAACTTGAAGGGTTTGGTTTGCTTTGGTTTGTTAAAATAAATCCCCTTCCCTTTTGCTCCAGTTGGGAAGCCCCTGTCTCCAGCAGGGACAATGGCAGCCCCCATGGAGCTGCCTGCCTCCCCTCCTGACCCATCCTGCTGCCTTCTAGGGCTCCAGAGGAGGGAGACGTTGTGTCTGGGCCCTGAGGGGTGATCAGGGCACCACAGCAGTGGAGTGTGCCCCACCATGTTGCCCATCTGGCCGGACCAGGGAAGGCCATGGAGTTGCACTCTTCCTGCTGAGTTTTTCCTTCCACCCCAGCATATGGCCATTGATGGGACAGAGAGGAACAGCATGGTGTAGGGATAACAGCAGCTAATGTACACAGTTGCTTGCTGCAGGGGACATCATGTCCCACATGGCAGCGAGCAGGTGAAAGAACACTAGCAGAGGCTGCTCCTAAAAATGCCTGGAAAACTTGCTGTCTTCTCAAGGAGATGAAAAGAGAGACTGCTCGCTGAGGAGCACATTGCAGAGCCTTTCTCTGAAGGTGCCACCATCACTGCAGCCCACCACAGGGGTCTGCAGCTGCCCCCAGCCCGCCTGGCAGGCAGTACTAACTTGAACGCTGATAGTCTGGGTTACAGGGATTTATGTTACTTCTTCGCATACCTCTGATGTACAGCCCTAACCCAGCCCTATCCCCCGGGCCAGCTGTCAAAAACTCCAGAGCATCGTGGCTCCCGTGCCCAGACGCCCTCACTGAGGGGCAGGAGGAGGCCAGTTGGCACAAGTCTGGAGGAAGTCAGAGCAGCCCTGCCAGGAGCACGGCTGGTCCGCAGGCAGGCAGCCAGCCTCCAGCTTGCCTGGGGACAGAGCTGTGACTGGCACACACAGGGAGCCTGTTCCAGTAGTTTATACAAACTCCAGCACAAGGATTTCAGAAGGGAAGAACCTGAGGGCTAAAAAGGTATCAATGAAACAGTGGATGTGGGGAAACGTGCAATAAGCAGCCTCCCGAGCCTTCACCACACCAGTGGGACCAGATTCCCTCCGTGTAGGGCAAGCCAAGGGGAAAATTTTATTTTTCAAGACAGTCCATCCATGAGTACCAGTGCAGTGGTGTGAATTCCCTTTTCACCTTTTGAATTGAGAGTGTTTTAATATATTAACTGTGTTTGTTTTACTGTGGACCAAACTCTAGGAGTTAGCAGAAGCTGAAAGCTCCCCAGCATCTGAGCTCAAAAATTGGGGTTAAGTCCTGCTCCCACATCAGCTGGCCTCCAGCTGTAAACAGGGAGGAGAACAAGGCTCTCTCCAAGGAGAAAAAAAACAACCAGCAAAATCAGTATGAGTAACAACAATCCTAATCTTCTGGTTTTTTTGACTGGTGTAGGTTCCCATGTATCTCTGTGTTCTTGTGTCATTGCATTTCATTGCTTTACTTTAAGATGTTTTGTGTTCTGTTTAAAGAGAAGAATAACTCATTGTGAAAAAATGGATAACTGTGATCGTGAATAAAGTTGATTTAGATATTCCGCAGCATGCTGCATGGGTGACTGAGTACTTACCACTTCCATAAGCACAGCAAAGCACGATGGGCAGCAGAGTGAGAGGCTGAGGTAAGAGCAAAGGTAGCATGAGAGGCTCTTCCTTAGGGGGAGCTGGGAATTGGGATTCTCCAAAGGTGATGGCCAGTTCCCTCAAAACCCAATAGCTGCTCTGCTGCAGGTATTTGCTCAGGAGCACAATGACAACACAGGCATGTGGTATTTTCCCTCCTCCTTTTGTTTCACTATTCAGCATATGAGAGACTAGCTGAATCACTCTCTTGTAACAGGACATATTTGACTTGGCATCTTCTCCCTCAGTGTGGGTGCTCAATCTGCCAAGGGAAAGAGACATTCCAGGAGAGGTGTCCTCAGCCTCTCCAGCTGAAACCATTCCCATGTAACAGTTCCCCAGTGACTTAAAACATTCCAGGCTGGATAAAGTGAAATAGCTTGCTACAACCCAGCTTTCTACAACACTAACACCAGCCTAAGTAGACCCTAGCTGCAAGTCTGCACACCCACGTGCTGCCCTCCAAGAGCTGTTGCCGGCTTCTGCTTTCTCAGGGACAGGAGGACCTCTAGTGGGTCTGGAAAGCCTCCTCAGGAGCAAGGGACAGAGTTGCACAAAACAGATTGCCCCTAGAAATGGGGGACACTGACCTGCCAGATATGCTGTGCCCAAGCACTGCCAGAGATTAGGCCAAGTGAAGTGCTACCACTCTGGGCCGAACTCTGACCTTCCCTTCCCTCTGGCATCAGCAAGGAGGACCACAGCAGGTCTCGCAGGTTTCTCCTCATCTGCCGAGCATCGCTGGAGTCACCCTGCCCTGACCTCCCTCTCCAGGCCATCACCTCACCAAATCCAAACCAGAGATGCTATTTCACCATTGCTCCCAAACTATTCCCCACCAAGACCAACTACGGTGCAGCACTGACCTTCCCCCAGCATCGCAGCCCTCCCACTGCTTCAGGCAGGGCCATCCCCGGGGTGTCCCGGCTGCGGCACAACCCACGGGCTCCGAGGATGACATAAAGGAAGATGAGAGGGAGGATGCTCCGAAAGTGGTCCAGGAGTAGCGGTGGTCCAACATCGCCACCTGGTGCTCAGTGCCCGGGCCGGCACACAGCTCCTTCCGAGATCGATTTACTCCCTTTCACAAACACTACAAATACACACAAACAGGACCAGAAGAATTTAGTCTTGAGTGCGGCACAACTCTGGCAGGGGCTCTCAGAGAAAAATGGGCAAGGGGGGAGCAATTAACAGTGAGTTATAATGGACAAAGTGATACATTAGTATATGGTGATTGCACCAGCCCAGAAAAACCCTTTCACAATCCCAAGCTGGCTGGCTCACTCAGCACAAGGGGACTGCGTTTGTGCCTTAAAATGCCCAGGACTGTGGGCTGCATCAGATCTAATTCCTGCATCCTTCAGAGAGCTGGGGTGCCTGAACAGGACTCCTTGTGTGCCATCCATCTACATGCCAGAATGGAGAAACATTTCCTACAGTGTAGCTGGGAATCGAAGCGCTAGAAAACAACCTTGTTTCCTCTCTATTATTACATCCCTTGTTATAACCTCCACCCTTATTATATCCCCTAATCCACTGCCTTCAGCATCCCCAAGAGTTGTCCTGTGTAAGGAGAGGGGATCCATTACTAGAAACTTCCATTTTACCTGTCTGCTGCTTTGCACAGCAAAGAACTTCCACTTGTTGAGCTGTTTGGGCCTCTGACCTTCAAAGCTGGGTAAGGGGAGTCAGCAGTGCCCAGCAGCCTTGCAGGATCAGACCTTAATATCTCGAGTTCAAGCACCACCTGCTCTGCAGCCTGCACACAGGTATAAGGGCTCATCCCACAGCAACCCACTTGCCACAGAACCAAAGGACCACTTTTGTTAAAGTATGTTTTTCTTCTTATTTTGTATCTGATGGCCATATCCTTCTCCAAATAAACATCCTGACTGAGTACTGTAAACCTTATAAACTTGCTGAACACGGATAAAAGCTCTTCATGTTTGAGGGATGAGGTGACATAAACTAGTCCATAAACTCTGTAGAATAGAAAAGTGACAACAATACAGTATACAGTAACAATTCAGGGCCTGGGAACAAGACAAGCTCCATTGTCCATTTAGCCTAAGATGAAATCTGCAATTGCGTGAACACACAAGTTTTAGGTTATTCTGGGAAAGATAAGTTCAGTGGTTTGACAAACACAAGTGGAATCAAAACACTACTGAAAAAAAATAGAAAAAAACACCCCAACAAAACAAACCAACTGAATCACAATTAAAAAGGTCAAAAATTTATTTTTCCTTAGGGTGTAAGAGGTGATGTAAACAAAATACCAACAAACAAACAAACAAATCACAAGTCAATTCTTACAGTCTGCAAGCATTTGAAGATAGAGTACCCTTTTCCCACCTCCCCCTGAACACTGCAAGCCTGCTTAAATGTTAACAGGCAACAATCCTGGACCCTGAAGGTCCAGTGAGTTTTGCCATGATGTCCCAAGCTGGGACTAAATTTCTCATGTAAGAAGGACACTGCATCTGTTTTATCAAACATTAAAAAAAAAAGTCCAACAAAATATAAATATTACAGACAAAGATTAGATTTAGCACCACCTTTGGTCCAAGCAGTCAATGAACTGGGAGATGACAGGTACAGTTTGTTTAGCAAGTCCTTTCTCTGCCTGAGTCTTTGAAAACATTAGAGGTTCACATTGGAAGAACTTGTAATAACTCTGAGAAAACAGCCCTCAAATTCTGGCAGTCCCTCACAACCTCCCAGGCTCTTGCACACAGGGAGACAGGAGCATCCTGGCTGGGCAGCAGCACACATCACTCAGAAGGCTTGGCAGAGCCCTGTGGGACATGGCAAACACTGTGCCAAGGGTCTGATCCTGCTTTGGCCCAGCAGAGCTCTGACTTCAGGCATGGATGAGAAACAGGAAGGGCAGTGACAGCATGCATCCTGAATTTCCCTTGCATCCTGAATTTCCCTTTCCACTAACATTTGCCACCCTCCACCACCTGGCAGACTGCAGCACCTGTGTGCTACCAGGCTGTGTGATGGCAGATGCTGAAATTACCTCAATGAAAGTTATTTCAACATATCTGGAACATGCAAATCAGGAGTTCTCAAGTTTAGCTTACTCTAAGGCCTTTTTAGGCTCATCTTTTCCAATACCCATCACAGATGCATGGTTATGCGTTTTTGCAGAGAGGTGTCACTGACCAATTGCTGTCCCACTAGTGTAGGCCAAGATACAGTTACAAGGATCTGTGACAATCCTAGGAGAGAAATTAAATTCATAAAGCACGTGGTAGTATTTTACATTTATTGCAACTCCCTCATCTACCAGTGTCCAGAACCCAAATTGGTTTTTTTCCTTTTCCTGCAGGAGTTTTTGAGCAGTCTTAATTAACCATAATTAAACGCTGTTCAATTCCAAGATAACACCAATGCTAACAAATGCCTAAAGAGAAACACTGAGATCTACTTTTAGGCACAATAATGTGAAGTTTTTGCTCTGCATGTTCACATGCACAATTGCCTAAGACAACTGGTGTTTCTCATCCCTGCTGAGAGACCCAATACAGAGTTTTCACCTTTACAGACATAGACACGATTAAAATTCCCCAAGAAAACATTTGTTTTCACTTCGCTGCTTCAGAACGTGCTGCTCTAGGGAAAAATCCCAAACCTCAGTTGCTTTACGTTGGTTTGCAGTTCTCTGAGCAAGCACTTGGGCAAGGCACGGAGAGGAGGGCAGCCCCCTATGTGTGCAGCCCCTGTCCCACACAGGGCACCAACACCCTGACCCAGCCACCCGTGCCTGTGACATGAGAAGACAAGCTGATCTACAACATAATCATGAGGACAGCTCTGAAACCAGTTCTGAACTGGGTACTACAGTCAAGTAAAGTCTGCAAATCTGGATTAAGGGGGAGATAATGCTTTGCACAACTGTTGTCCCCGCTATTGTCATATCCAGAGCAAATGAAAACATCGTGCTATGGTGATTCCACTGATTCTTGCTGGGACAAAGACACATTACTATTGTCCCAGTCACAGAATCATGCCCCCAGTACCACAGGTATCAGCTAAATCCTCACAGGTCCACAGATGATTTGTGCTAAAGCCTGATGGACATTTCTACAGGGTCACTTGGCAAAAAGGGAGAGCTATGTATTCCCCACTGATAATGCATCTCTTGTGTTGGCCTACAGAAAAGTTGCTCATTTTTGTTAACTAGTACTCTAATTTGCATCAAATCTACCATGTTTACACACAGACTCGGGGACTGGTCACAAAAAGATCTCCTATTTTGTGCCAGTTCAGACAGATTGGGGCATCAATCCCTCATTAACAATAACTCTTGCCATCGATAGCAAAAGATACTGTTAAGCGCAAAAAGTGTCCTTTTCCTGGATTTCAGTTTTACTGAGACAACTGAGAAAGGCAAATTTATTTTTTTTAATCATGCATGTGATTTCCTTTCCTAGGAAAGCCTCTCAAAGACCCAAGCACATCTGGACCCTTGCAGGAGCTGTTCATTGTACAAACAGTTTTATCCAACTGGTCACCATCTCAGGTTCATTAAATAAAAACTGGACAATGCATGAGGCTACAGTTATTATTTCTGTCTCTAGTTCACATTTGTTAGCATATGTGAATGTCAAAATACTGTCAGCTCTCTAAGAATTAATTCATGACCAAAATCTCTAACACTTACATGATAAACAATATTCACTCCACTACGTTCGGTGGAGCTGGATCAAAGGCCACAAGAAAATATGGTCCAAAGCTGTTACAACAAAAAAGGGTTTCCCCAAACTCATTTTCTTCCTCTCTTGGCTTGCCTTGCAATCCAAAACAAACTAAATGCTCTCCTGCCCATAAACTCTCTTCAAAATAATAATAAAAAAAACCCTCTCAGCTATTCCTTCTCATATTTACTGCAACAGAAACAACAACAACTTCTAGACCTTTTCCCAAGCAGAACAGACAAAATGGTTCCCATATTAAAAAGAAAACAAACAAAAAAGCACAAAAGAAGTATCACCAACTTGACTACACACACACTAAGACCAGCCACACATTCCTCTATCTCTGGTCACTGACATACTCTCCCCAAAATCCCAAGCTCCCACCAGGTACATTACCACCACCTAACCACTGAAAAATGGAGCTCTACACCAACACAAAAATGACAACAGCATCTAGTATTCAAGGTCACATCAAGAACATCAACCACCCAGAAAACCCACTGCAAAACTTCACTTAGACCAGGCCCAAATCCATATTTTTTTCCTTTCTGGTCAACAACAAATTTGGGACAGCAAACCCTGTAGGAGTTTCCAGTGCAGACACGTGCAATCGCTCTGCTAATGCAGGGGAGCACAACAGCTCAAACAGATTTCAGCCTTCATTCAACAACAGGTTTAGGCTTCCAATAACTGACTCTCCACAATTTCCATAGATAATGTGGGCTACTTAACAGCTCTGGAAACAGCTAGAGATGCACACAGCCAGCTGAGCTGCTTTCAACACCCACCTTGAGTTATCTGCATTTGAACTTTAGCCTAAGCAGCAATCAATCAAACTGCTGGCAGGACTTCTCCTGACATGAAATTTGATATTGAGTCTTAACTGAAGAGGCTCATCTGCATTATTCTCCCTAAACATTGCTAGCAGAGTAATGAACACTGCTGCCTGCAATTAAACCTGCAATAAAGCAATGGCACTGATGTTGTGTCAGGTTAGCCAGACAGCAGAAATGCACTTACTCTGTACATTGTTGACCCCACAACACTCACTTCGAACCTTTAGTACAAAAAAGTCATTGTATTGCTACACATACTTTGCTTTTGCAATATTGCAGGTTTGAACTCATCAGGAATAATGAGCAACTCTTTTCAGCGAGCCTATTCATCACAATGCAGAAAAATTCCTCCTAGAGACTGGAAACAGTTATAACTTCCCCTCCTCCCTGAAAATCCAAGACAGGAAATAGTTAAGTCAGCTATTCACTGAAATACTTCATTTTTAAAAAGGTTTATTTTTATTTTCTTTTTTATTTGTTCCAGTTTACTAATTGCTACAGAATAAGCTCCAGTGACTGCACTATTCTCTTCTGCCCTGCTTCTAGGGGACAGAAACAAATCAAGTCTGTATGCTCTGGGAGACCCAGAGTCAGAAGAGAATTTGATGTCCCCCCAGTCTAAATCCCAAGGGTGATGATGGGATTTTGTTTATTTATTACTGCTTCCCTGGTGACCCAGAAGCAGTTCAAGAACAAGCTCTCAAACCACAAAAGAACTGTTTGCACAGAGAAAGCTGCCACATTGCTTACCTTTCAGTCATCAAATACAAAGTCAATAACAGCTTTGATGGGGAATATCTGGAGAAGCCTGAAATATTTATCTAAAGATTAACTGTTGTATTTTAAAAATTCTCTTACAGTGCCAAGTGATTCTCCCTCCCATCTGTTTGTCTCCTCCCGCCAAAGAGGGACCAAGAAAGGTAGGTACCATTGTAGCCAAGTAACCCTGAGCATCAGGGAAAGGTCACTAAACCCAAAGTTTTTCCAGAAGCACCACTAGCACAGGATTGTTTCACAGACAGCCAACACGGACAGGTCTAGAACACCCACCCTTGCCCACTCCACCAGTTGAACCTTGGTATATGCAAACTCCCAGACGCACAAACTGCCTCAACTAAAACAAGCATATAACCCACATTTGTCTTTCTTTGGTGGGTCAGTGGCTTCAGGATACAGATTGTCATAGTACATTATGGAGTGAAAAAACTCAACTTTTCTCAATAATGACAAATAATAACAGAGCAGTGATGTATTTAAATTATCTATACAGAGAAAGCACCTGCAGTGTCAGACCAAATAATTTATGGCCTTATTAGAAACACCTTTTCCCTCATATTTTATCTATATCTCCCCTGCCAATATAGTAACCTTTAATTTCTTTTCTAATTTCTTTCCAATTTATCAACATAATTCCCATAATTTTCATTCAGTAACAAACAGGAGTCTCAACTCAGGACAGTAGTGGCTTATGCTGACAAGAACAGGTCTGTAAAACGCCAGTGTGAAGCTTTAAACCAAATTTATTTATAAAAAAACCAAACACAAAACAAAATTGCACTCTCCGACTAAAAATCAACACTACCTTGATGCAAGAACAAATGAAGAACATTGTTGATGGGACCAGCCCAGCCCTGACAATATAAAATGGGGAAAAACTAATTTGTTCTGCCTATGCCAGTCATGCCTGCATGCAGTGTGACGCAGCTTTTGCTCCAGGAATTGCTGCGGAGTCCCTGACGTGAGGGCACCCAAGAAAGAATGATCTCCTCATTCCACCCTTGGCAATGCATGCACACCCCACAAAACTTACACCCCAAAGCAGAGTTAGGGATGACTTCTTACAGACATCTGTGCTTTGCTCCAAGTTGGGTTTAAGACAGAGGAGGAAAAGCAGCAACAGCAACCTACATCCCAACCCAAATTCAGCTGACTGGGGGCTTCTGGATCTGGCCTCACATACAGTACTTTATTTGAAAATTACAGACAAACACAACAGACATGACTACTGAGCAGCACAGAGGGAGAAGAGGAGAAACACAAGCACCGGGCAGCACTAGCAGAGGCCATCAAACAGTTCAAGTGTGCAGACACATTCCCCATGCACCATCGCATTGGTGGTCCCTGCTTCTAGCAAGCAACTAAAAGCAAATGAAAATAAAACAACTTAGGCAAACATATGCTCTCAGCCCATCATGTTGGTACTGTTGGCAGCTGTCAAACACTGCACTGGTGCACAGCACTTCCATATGTGGCTAAATAGGATCTGAAGTTGAGAGAGAAGGAGCTGCTGGTGATGGGAAACCACCAGCAAATAGCAGCAAAGCTCCAGCTGGTTTAAAAAAGCTGCAAGTTCTGCAGCACTCTGGATCCATGGCAGGGCAGCACCAAGGCTCAGCAGTCCTGTGCACCCTGTGGAAGTGTAGGAACAGAGTGCACAGAGCTTGCTTTTGCTGAGAACAGTCCATGCTGAGCACCCGAAAGGGTCTTCTGCCAGTGTGACTCTACTGATGCTCCTGGGCTTCTTGCCAGCTTAGAGAAGAGCATGGGAAATAATTAAGTTGGCTCCTCAAAACCAGATTACTAATTTGTAAAGTACTAGATGTTTTCCAAAATCATGTGATCGATACTATTTCACTACAGCTGCAGAATTCCATTTTTCTGTTTGAATGCAAACATCTTAGGTAATGTTAAGGGGTTTTTGACAAACTTAAGAACAGCAGGACAAAAGTTAAGCTGAAAGCTGAGGTACACTCCCTCTCCGGAGACATAAACTAGAGCTACAGGAGATGTACTTCCCAGAGCTCAGAGAATCAAGTGCTCTAGCTTTCACATTTCTCTTGCACCTTACAGAAACAGTCCAGTTTTTCAAAGGTAGTAGATTTTGCTGCTACCTGGAATGTCACATTATTTTCGACAGATGGAAGTTCTCCTTCCATTCAAATAGAATTTAAGACAAAATCTCTTTTGAAGAGTGAAGTTTCGGCCCAACATTATTTAGGACCTAAGAGATCCACCTTTGCAAGCTAAGGAATAGGAAATCAGAATCCAAATCATCTGTGAAATTCTGCAGGTGAGAATTAACCCAGATAAAATGGGGACCTTTTCTTCTTAGGTTAACAATAAGGAATGGAAAGAAGTAAGAACCTGTAAAAATATTTCCATAGCTCTTGGAATAAATACAAGTAACAATACAGTATCAAAATCTGGGACTTCACCAGCAGAATGATCTTCCCTTTTGAAGTTATCATCATTTCTGAAGCGCAACAGAGGACGTAACCAGCAGAGACATACCAGAAGACAGTATCATGCATGGATGACATACAGAGTGTTTCAAGCACAGCTCAGAAGTCCTGTGTTGATAAGGATGTTAATGCACATTCTATCCATAGTCCTGGCAACATGCTGCATAATCCTTACGCTTTCATGAACAGGTGATACTTTTTTGTGAAAAGCAGCCATTCCCAACCCAAACCACCCCAGCTGTCAGTCTCTACCTACCCAAGGGCCCTGTTTGCACCCAGCGGCCCCTTCCCCTAAGAGTGCATGAATAGAGAATTGCAAACATTTCACACTGCACGTTCCACTCCAAGTCCTGGATGAGGGGCCTGTTTATTCTATGAATATTGCACTTATCCACTCATTGGATTTGCTTTTTCTCAAGAATGCAGAGTATTTGGGAAAAAATAGCAAAAATAGTAGGATACAACACAGGAAAATATGAGTTATTAACAAGCTACCTATGAAGATCTAAAATTAAATAGTACTAGTTCTATTCTGTTAATACTAGTAATATGAAAATAATGAATGCTTTATCGAATTCCCTTGTTTTTCATATAAGATAAAAGCAGTAACTTTCTTTTTAACTGAGGAAAGCAATGAATATATATTACAATAAAATATGATTCGTTAAGATCTGAAAGTGATGAAAACAATTATATAATGCCTTCGTCAAACTTTATAGCATGGAAGGAGTCTTTGGGGTGTGCATCCACAAGGGCCAAATCCATTTCTTAGCTATACCCATGCCAATATGAAATTCCATTTTGAAGAGTCTAAGCCACAAGGCAATTTCAATCTTGCGTTATTGTGTATTTGCTATTATTGTATACATTGATTAAAACACTTCCTGTTAACACATCAGTTAAGTATCCTGACACGTGCCCATCATCTCTTTTAACTTGAAAAGTTTGGCTTGCAAAGGACTGGTACATGTGACAACACTCACCCATTGCACAGTGTGACAGCTGAAACAATGAGCAGGAATTGCCTCCCATGGGGAAGGACTCCCAACAGAAACACATGATTCTTGCTGTTATGGGAAAGTGTTTTGAAAGGGAAGACAAAGGAAACCAGCAATTAAACTTTTCAGGCATTATATAAACCTCAATAACGAACTCAGAAGTGCTCATTATTATTAAAGTTGCAGTATACAGCAAGACACAATTTTCACATTCTTTAATTTTGTTCTCTGGCATTGGAATTTGGAATTTCTGCCGGTCCAAATTCAAGACTCTTTGGAAAGCACGGAGAGTGGGTGAGAGCAAGATGGTGAGAGCAGCCACCTCTTCCCCCCAGAGGAGGGCCCCCTTCAGCTGCAAATGCCTTTGCTCAAGCCCTGAAAAGCTCTTCCTCTTAACAATCTGGTTCAGGAATAAACCAGAAAGAGAAGTTTAAACAGTACTATTGATTTCTGCATTGAGTGTTCACTGAGGTGTACATTACATTTAAATATTACTCTTGATCCAGTGTCCGTTCTGACAAATTTAGTACATAAAAGGCAACATCGACATTTTTAGAAAAGACCTAAAACATTTCTAGCACTACACTGTCCTCTGAGCACCCTGCCAGACTTTCCTGCCATGCAGTCAGCTTTTTGGATGTAGCTTAAGGCCTTTCCCTCTGTTTCACAGCTAACAGTGTGAAGGGCTTGCTATTTCAGGTATCAGTAGAGCTGACCAAAACTAGCTGCTCACCAATGGAAAAACCAATTATTTTCCTGATATCCGTCAGTTGAAAGAATCAAAAAAAGGGATCGGTGAGAGCTGCTATGACAATGGTAAGATGGGAGGGAGGAAAACTGCACTTGGGAGTATTTGCTTTAAAAGTGCCCTTTTAAACACAAGCAGCCAAACAGCCAACCGAGTAAAGAGAAGCCCAGGCTGAAGCTTTCCCACCAGCCTGGAAGCAGTGTGCCAGGCAGTGGCCCACATTCATTTCTAACATCAAGCAGGTCATCTGCACTCCATCCTTTTTGCTGGTACAGGTGAGGGCAGAGGGAGGAGGAAGGCCATGAGTGTGGCTTTGCAGCCCACCTACAGGCTCTGGCCTCTCCTCAGAGGGTCATGAAGCCTTTGAGATGGCATAAAAGAGCAACTGAGCCATAGGGCACTGAGCTGCTGCTTGAAAGAACCCTGGCTGTGCTGCTGGCACTCTTACTCTGTGTCACCCTGCATTGCCTGGAGCTCTGCAAACCACCTCCCTGCAAAAGCCAGAGCTGGAGAAGCGAGCCAGCAGGGTGGGAAGGGAGCTGTGGGACAGACTGATGTCTCTTACAGAGCTGTCCCAGGCAGATCCTGAAGCCCTCAAACCTCAGCCTCGTGGTGAACTTGCATCCAGCTGGGGACCAGCCTCATGCAAGGCACATGGCAGCCAGGCACTGGAACCACCTACCAAAAGCAGCTTTGCCTCCCCAAACCCTACAGGAACTCCTGCAGTTCAGAGGTGCTCCAGACTCAGCTTTGATGGATGCAAATGCGAATATTTATAGCATCCCTGGCTCACCTGTCTGTGTTCCTCTCCCTGGGTAGGGGCTCACATCATGCCACACTATACTCAGAGAATTCAGTGGCTCAATGCAGAAGATCTGGGAGCTGTGCTTTACATCCTCCCAAAGAGATGACCTAGTGGGAATGTCTTTAAACAAAACTTTAGAATATTTTAAATAATAAGTTAATTCTTAATAAATATGTGCTTCAAGAAAATGATAATTATATACTGCACCTTTAAATAATGCACTTAGTTCTCTGCATTGGCTTCCATTTTGGTTTCTTTTATTGTTAAAGTGCATTAATTCAAAATAATGAACCACTTCCGCATCATTATTGTTAAAATAAATCATAACATTAATACGAATCACTAAGTCACTACTATTAGTACTGCAATCTAGCAGATAACTCTATGTATTGCTCTATTTAATACTGTCCAGCAGAAGAATATAATACTTCTATTATAATCTCACAACAGCTCCAGCAGTCTTTATGGCTGCTACCATATTAGTACAACTAAAAATGGGGAGAAGCATGAGAGACAGGGCCACAATGTCTCAGATATGCATCCAGTAAGATGTAGCTAACTGGATATATGCTTATATATTGTATGGCAAGACATTAAGATACAAAGAGGACCCTGCACACTGTGATATGAGCTGTTGTGCAGTTACACCTCCTTCTCCTGACACCACAATTTAAAGGGATCCCAAACAGTCTCCCCTCCCCACTTGCATGCAGAGAGCTGCTCGAACCACAGCACTGTTTGTAGCCAGTTGTGGCATCTGGATGTTGTTTCAGCTACCAAAAGGACATCAGTCACATTAGCTGTAGGCAACTCTCTCAATGACACCATGGAAATTAATAAACCCCCCAAAACAACACCCAAAAAAAAAAAAAAAAAAAAAGAAAAAAAATATGGAAAGAAAAGAAAAAAAGAAAAAAAGACTGGAACAACATATAAATTGCCTAATTTTTCTTTTTTTTTTTTTTTGGCACTGAAACATCCCCACTAACATATGTTATTGTTGTGCTATTTTACTCAGCCCCTTGATCTCAGCTATTTTGAATCCTTTATAACCTTTAATTTCTGAGCCAAATCAGTATGAAGCTCCAGTGGAAAAAACGCACATGTAATTCTTTGTGTAAACCAGTAGTGAAATGGTCTGCCCCTCCCTCCCCCTTAAAACAGATTTACAGCGCTGACTATTATTTAAAGGAACTAGATATTGATCTTGAGTGATTAACAAGGCCATATAAAAAAAAATTTTAAAAAAATTACTTCCTTAAGTACAGTAGGGATTTAGTCAATTATGTTTACAGTACAAGGCTACCTCAAAAAAACCCTCCATATTCCTAGCCTTTTCCAATAGATACCTCTTCCATTTCCCACACCCACGTGCCACATTTCAAAGCATGAGCTAAGCAAGGCAAACAGAACTGGAACTAGAGGAGGCAGCTTCCTGATTAGATGCACTGTAGTTCTAATTGTTTTGATATTAAACCTCTGAGCCTGAGAAGCCCAGGCACACTTTCCAGTACAAATGTACTTTTTGGATTCAAGTGGGAACAGAAACACATATTTGGCTCCTACTTCAGTTTTAAGTCTCTTCTGGTACAACCAGACACACTCACACGCACACACACAAAACGCAAATAAAGTAAACCCAGAATGCACAGAAAAGACAAAAACAAAACACAAAAACAATTCCCCAAAAATATACAAATTAAGGATGTGCAGACTGAGTTTGATGGCTTTTTTTTTTTCTCCACTCATTGTAAACACTGATGTTGCAGAAGGTTACAGGTATTTCCACTAATACCTTGGTGGGCCCTGCCAGCAGTCAGCACCCTTGGATTCGGACCAGCGGGCAAAACAAGAATTAACAAATTTGACAGCTTTGTCTTTAGTGTCTTAAGGGACTTTTGTACACTTTGATATCACGACAAGTTTTGAGAAACCCAACTCTGGGAAGAGAATCAACAAGGATCACCTGGCAGGAGTCAGGCACAGAACTAAACATGGAGCCTACAAAGTAATCAACGTGCTTAAGCATGGGGTTTGTAGGTTGTCTTTTTGTGGGTTTTTTTGTTTGTTTGTTTTTTTTTTTACAAGCACCAGTAGGCATCACTGCCCTAGAATACCCAAAATCCCAACTCAAAGAACAAGACAGAACAAAAGGAAACAAAAAGCCCCCAACCCACACCACCTGATTGCCTTTTCCAGTGAGTTAGCAGTAACAACACTGAAGTCAGAGACCAAATCTCTCCACGATGAAAAGGCTCCACCTCTGGACCTACCAACCGGTGAGTATAGTAAAGGAAAAAAAAAAAAGTGAGCATCTCCAAAGGATTAGAGTCCCTCTGTGTTTCAGAAACTTTCATTTTCTTCTCACCGTAAGACATGGAAAAGCATCCAGAATTCTTGGGTATTCCACATATGGACAAGAATGAGGAGAAAGGGAGCCAATATTGTAAAACAGAGTTTGGCACAGAACTCCCCAAGCAGATACGTGTGTATTTCTCTCTCACAAAAGGCACACATTTGGTTTCCTATCAGTAATGGGAAGGATGGGATGTCATACCCTGTTACACATACAAGATTATTAACAACTTCACAAAAAGGCATTTGACTATGCTGCATCTTCCTCATAGTTGCTTACAACATGTAAACCCCACAAACCTCTCCAGAACATGGCAGATTTGTCCTCAGTATAGACTCCTTTGTACAAACTGGAGCACAGGGAAACATCTTTTTGTGTAGCAATGGGTTTTTTTCCACATGTACACAGCAGGAACAGTATAAATTAGGGAGGTTAAAGATATTGCAATATTAGTTCTTTTTCTCCAAATAATTTGAGGGCACCCAGCCTTTGAATGGCTTCACACCATTCATGATCTGGCAGTACCACCAGCCATTTGGGTTCCTTTCGAGGACCTCCATGCAGACACCTTCCTGAAACCCCACAGTCTCCTCATCCCCTTCATAGTCTGCAATGGAAACATAGATGTCCTTGAGATTGTTGTGGATGAACTGGGATTTCTCAATGGGTTTTGGTCTGACTGTGGACACAGGGATCCCATTTCTCTGCGCAGGGAGGTTGGAGGTGGTCTCAGAGTTCTCTGTACCCAACCGCTCAGGCTGCTTCCCCTTTGTGTCACCAGGCTGTGACCAGGCATTGCTGAAGGAGGAATTCCGACGGACGGCCCTAAGTTGATCTGTAGCTGTCAAAGACTCGTTTCTGCGCAAGGAGCAGGACAGGTTGTTATCCTTGGGTGGTGGAGACACAAACACTGACTGCGGACGGACAGCAAGTTGCCTCACACCATTCCTCATTTTAACTGGCCCTGATGCTTTTGAAAATCCACCAGGAGGTTTGCTTGGGATGGGTGGTGTTGCACGTTTGCTCTGGTTGATGGTGTTCAAAGCCTGAACCCTCTTCTCTATCTTCTCTAAGCTGTTTGACTTGTTTTCATTTTTCCTGTTCCTGGCAAATGAGGAATCAGTCTCTGTTGATGTGGTTTCTCGCTGGTTATCAGGGAGAGCCAAATAATGGGAAGGAGCCCAGCCTTCCATGTCTCCGTACTTCAGGTACCACCATCCACTGGCTTGCTTTTCCAGCACTTCCACTTCTACTCCTGCTGGGAAGCAAATTTCAGAATCCTGTACCTTTTGGTATGAGTCAGTGGTCACATAGAAGCATCTGGAATCATTTTCTTGCTCAGTTTTGGCTGTGTGGCTGGAGCAGAAAATGCCACGGGAAGGAGCTGTGATGAGATCAGCTGAGCCTCTCCTAACAGGGTCGTCTTGGTTCTCAGAAGCTGTGCGTGGGGGGCTTGCAGACTCTTCGCTTCTTGAACCTTTAAGTCCACCTCTGAGCTGCCCAGTTGGCCTCAGCTGACGCCTTAAAGTGCTGATATCCATCTTTTCTTGGCTCTGAGAGTCTGCCTTGTTCAGGAAAGGTTTTGGCCTAACAATTGGCTTTGCTCTAATGGAAGGACTCTGCCCAGGCTCTTTCTTCATGCCCATTCTTGATATGCTACGTAAGCCAACATCTGAAGCTGACCTTGGTTTTGTCTCCTCGCTCCTGGAATAGTGACATTTTCCAAGATCGGGTTGGATGTTTTTGTCTGTCTTGAGCTGCATGAGTGATGATTTGGGAGAGCTGGAACATGGAGAATTCCTTCGGATCAAGGACAGAGAGGAGCTTTTCTGAGAATCAGAATCTCCACTGGATTCCTTATTGGACAAAGCATCTTCCACATAACGTCTGAATCCCTCATTCTCATAGATGGTCTCTTCTTCGTGAGCAGCTTCTTCTGAAGACTCTTCTACTTTGAACTTTGCTTTCTGAAGTGATGACACAGGTGAGGGTTTGAGGGGCTGAAACAGTCGTTTTTCAGGAGTGCCCTCTTCATGATGACTTTCACTCACTTCACACTCTGAGTCAAAGCCAAAGGCAGGCACATCATACTCAGGTTCTTCATATTTCAGCTTGTGGGGAGAGTCCTGGGTATCCCCTGAAGAAACCGCTCCAGGAGTTGTTCCTTCTTCAGAGTCTTTTGGTTTACTGGGAGGTGCTGGGGGAGGAACCTTTGGGCGGGTTAAAGTACTGGTTCTTCTGTTTAGATTCGGCTTCTTCCTCTTGTCAATGTAAGATGCAGGAGCCCATCCTTCCTTCTCTCCAATCTGCACGTACCACCAGCCACCAGAATTCTTTTCTATAACCTAAGAGTTAACAAGGAAAATGTTACTTAGACAAAAATCTCAACCAATTACTGTGGAAACTCCTCCCCTTTCAATCCAGTCCACTGCAATAGCCAAATATTATAATTTTTCCAGATACACTATTAAGGCTCACCTCTGCTTTTTGTCCTCCACGAAAGCTTATGCCATCAGAGATACATGACTGGAATTCTGCAATGGTGTAATATTCCACTTCCACAGAGGGTGGCTCTGGTGGCTTGGGTAATTGAAAACCCTATGGTAAATAGGACATTTTGTTCAATTAAACCAAAGAAACAGTGAGCTGAACAGCAGTATGAAAAAAATAATTGCGTTTATTCACTAAAACTCTTCCTTCTTCCTGTACTAGTTCCTAATTATAACTTCCCAGTTCTCCAGAGTGGAAGTTGATGTATTGATATGGGCCACAACAGAGAAGCCTTTCAACATATGCACTATTCATGCCACCTTCACCAGCTATTAAAACTGTGATAATCTTTACCTGAATAGTAAAACATTTTACTCATGGGCCATAAAGCGTGAGCTGCCATTCCACTCATGGTAACAGCAGCCCATTTATACTGAGATTTTGTCCAGAAAGACGCAGCTCTGGATAACTTGCCACAGCTGCAGAAAACTGCATAGCAACAGGCTCCTAATAGATTCTGCCTATCACTGAATGTGATCCCAATGAATTATTGCTCTTACTCTACTGCTGGATTCTTAAACAATCTGAATTAGTCAGTAATATGAGCTAATGGGTATCTATTGCAGCAAGAAACAAGGATAATATCACAGACCCCTATGAAGAGCTTTGGTCAGCCAAATCCTAAAGAAGTGAAGGACTTCACTATAGAATCCAGTTCCTCCCTGTAACAGACCCAGAACCTCTATTCAGTCCCACCACAACTCTCATAAAGGCTCTACACGAAGTGGGACACTGCTATTTACAGGCATTCTGGCAGCACACCAGAGTCCTCTAAAAGCTAAGTGCCTTTACATAAAGCTCTTACATTTTGCATTTTCGTAGAATTATTTTTAAGGTGATAAATGGGATAAAGAGTCCTTTTGAGAATCTCAATATTGAAAGCTTTTCAGTGCACAGGGTTCATCTACAGGAGAACTAGATGATGATGAAGCTTCACAGCTTCTACACTTCACTACTTAGGGTTCCATGAAAGAACTGCAGTTGTGTCAGGATCTCTTGACCACAGGTCAGAGCAGACACAGGACAGCCAAAGACACAAAATGATCCTAAGCCATTAATGGGAAAAAGGCAAGCTGCATACTGTGCTTTATTCTCATGCTCCTCCATCTCTAAGATACCCTTGTTGTAACTAAGAGTTGATGTTTCATCATGCACAGCATGTGGCATTTCTCAGAGAATGTATCTCTGCACCTTAGGAATCATGTCTAGCAATGTTATAATTGGATGTTTCTGCACTATAAACGCTGAAATACAGCAGAAGCACAGCATAATAAAATGCCTTCAGATAATAGGATGGTTTGGATTAAATGAAGATGATTGGAAACAGCAGATATGTTCAGAGTTTCACATATAATATCACCGTTACTTTTAGCATGGGACTAGAGTCATAGTCTTACCAAAACAAACTCTAATTGGAAATAATGCAAAGAAAAATAGGAAGAAAATGCTAATATGCTATTAATCTAGTTTAAGAAGCATCTCAGATGTCACAGAAAAATTACAAGTCACATACTGTTCATAAAAGGGTACAGCAAAGATTAAACACTATGTATTGCCTAGATAAACAAGCTATTAGCATGACTTTTGTGTAAATACTACTGATTAGCTCCTATCTGAAGATGACAGTCCTAATTTCAAATTGGTACGAACTTCCAGAATTCTAGTTTTGAGGATAAACAATCATAGGAAGTCTCATTCCTGTAGCATACATCCTTCCATAAGATTCCAAGCCACTTTAAACACACACAAGAGTGAAGCTTAGCCACCTCAAAGATGGTAGCAATGGGTGAAGGGGATACATTCCCAGCTGCTTAAGGCAAGAAAACATCAAAAGATTCAGTTTGGGCCAAAGACACCCAGAGGAACTTTAAACCTTCTGAGTCAGCCAAACAAGCTTTAATACTCTCACACAGAACATAGCAACTTTAGCAAGTTGTCCCTTCAGATCTGATTACTTTGAATAACAGAAATCCTCATTTAACATAAGGATGTCCTGAGTTTTGCTCAATACTTAAACAATTCAATGACCAGGTATGCAAATAAGGGATCCCTCAGATACCCCCCTGCACCTTGTACAGATGCAGAAAGTCTCACAGGGCACCCAGACACCCACCCCACTGCTAACATATACCATAAACCAATACAAACCAGACTGGATTCTCTTCGTGGGGGTGGCCTCGTTCTTAGATTTGGAGAACCTGAGTAGGAAAGGGAAAAGGGAGAGTTTATTTAGCTTTGGAAGTACTGCTAAGCACATTTTTCAGGAGCTCTCTGTTGTTACACAGTTTGAGAATATTTAAAGTCAGTATTTGCTATATTTAAGGCATCTCTATGAAACAAGATAGGAAACTATGAGGGTATATTAGAAATACCAAGGTAGCTAAGTTATTCATCTCAGCTAAGCCAGCAAATTTAAGAGGAAATCACTGCCAGAAAGTAGTGATTGTATTTTGTGCTGGAACTGCCCAGTTCTATCAGACACTGGCCAGCAAAGAACTGGCCTAGTACCTAGTTTTTCCCCAGCAGTAAAAATAATTCACCAAATTAATACCACTCATACTGTCCTCTACCACAGCATTTTGCCATTCCTTGCATAGACTAGTGTCAGCATCTGCATTTTGCAGGTGAAATTGTAAAAACATTATAGCAACTTGCCCCCAGGAAAATAGGAGAAGAAATGCAAGAGAAGACACAGGTGGTTTCCTTGACCTGGATACACCATCACATCATCTCCATTTTTGGTGTAGGAGGGCACATTTTAGAGTGTTCAAAAGGAACAACAAAGTCTTCTCTGGGAAAAATTAACAAAGTAAACACATGCAGGGTAAGGTAAAGTGCTACCAGCCAGCCCTTGTACAAAATGAAGTTAAACTTCATCGCTACTATTAAAGGACCACATTCTGGAGTCCCTGTAGATAGATCCATAAACAGTGCAAAGGTCTGCTTGTGCGGGCTCTGCTATAAGGCCAGGACATGTGGGACCTGAGCTAACAGGCAATGCCAGCCCTGAAAGGTAGAGAACAAAATTCATTGCAAGCCCATGAAAAGCCAGACTACTGCCTTACTTATTTGAGCTCTTTGTGGTGCTATCCTTGCTATGGCTGGGGATCCCTGGGCCAGTCTGGAAGCCTGCTTGTCTGCAGTCACCATGGCATTGCCATTAGAGTCATTGCACAGGATGGGCAAACTGATTTCCTTCTTGGTGATATGGGTTTCTGCAGTCTCGTTTTCTACTTGAGCTTCCTTGTCAGTGGATGATTTCTTGTTCAGCAGGTTACTGATCTCCATGATGTTTCCTATGATTTCCACTGGCCCAGTTAAGTTCTTTTTTCTAGATGGAAGATCATCTTTAGCCTTCTTCAGATATGAAGCTGGGGCCCAGCCTTCTTTGCCTAAGTACCTGCAGATATAAAAGGAAACATTATCACATTAAACACAGCCGTCTCACTGATTTCAGGTAGAACAGCTAAAGCAAAAGTGACAGATGATAACACTAAACAGAACTTGCAGTTCTCAAATAAGATTTTGTGATCTCTATTAATTTATTACCTATTGATTAGACATGTTAAAGTCAATTGAGCTAGTAGTGAACTGTGGAGTTAAAAGCTACTGATCAGGACTCCTGGACAAGAAATACAGTTATAAACAATGAAGGGCGTCACCAGTTTGTTTTATGCTCCTCCACTTCAGACAAGCCTAGGTAAACTCAGTATTTTCCTATACAGCAAAAAAAAACAAACTAGTGAGTAAAGTTTTTTAATAGTCTTTATACTTCCTATTGGCAACTCAAAATGGAAAAGGGCTAAAATAAGGGTGTACAGAGCCCAGTACAGAGAAGCTATGCTTGCAGATTATAAGACCTTTGTGCAAGCTTCCCTCCTTGTAATTATAATGAACACTGCCTCTCCTTCCATAACTCCCAGTTCTGTATAATCGGCTTTCTCTTATGGAGAATATGGGACCCTTAAACTGCTACAGCTTCCTCTAGCACTGCAAGATTGAGAAACAATTTGACTAAGGGAAAAAGGCTTTGATGGATACTCATTTTCCTGAACAAGCTGGAGGCTATTTGAAGAAATAAACTGGGAAATCTGAACAGACACCTGAATCCAGTATGTGTTCCCAAAACACCAGGCTGAGGTGATCACACTACACTTCAAACTGAAGCCATTCTTCCACAACTGTGCTTTGGGGAAGATGTTTTTTCTAACTCCTGCCATTCCTAACACCTCAGCAGGGACTTCAGATTACAATCAGACTCCAGGGAGGACCATTTGGATGAACTCTGCTTTCCCTAATGAAATCCTAACTTGCTACAGAGTGAGTCACTGAAACCCTTCACTCTTTAATCTGCCAACATAGCCAAAGCAAGGCTTAAACCGAAAGTGGGAAAGCAGGCACCATTAAAATCCTGGTGCTCAGGAAATCTGCAGGAATTACACAGGTTAAAACAGTAGGACTTTTAGGCTCTTTAATGAAAATGGAGCCTCATTAGACAGCAGAGGAAGGAGCTGGGGCATGTGGGATATGAGTAAATCATTCCCTGGCAGGTGAGCATCTTTGTCATGACAATACTTGGATTCTGAGGTTTGCAGTGAGAAGCCACATCCTGGGCTCACTCACCACATCCAGACACTTGAGAGTGGCACTGGGACTTTATGGGGAGAACAGGAAAATGCAGTGTAGATTTCATTCCCTAGACTTCCTTATTACTCATCCTTTACAAGAGCAAATACAATTGTTGTACTTCCAGCAATGACTACAAGGATCTTGCTATCCAAAATCATGCCTTTTCCTCCCTGCTTTCCTAGATCAGCCAGGATACTAGAGATGCTGCTTCTTCCTACATACCTGCATTCTGCCACACATGAAGGCGAAGATATGTGATTTCCCCTGCTCAGGCACTTTAATGACAATTTTTTCCAAGGATTCTGGTGTGAGTGGAAAGCATCCCAACAGCTCTGAGATTTGTTTGACACATGGAGACTAACAAGAAGTAACAAAATAGTAATGACTTGATTTGATGTCAAACAGATACACAGCGTCCACTGTGTGATACTAAGTCAAGATGCAATTTGGAGCTATTCAATCCTGTCTCTTTGAGGCTTTTCTGCTAAGCCTCAAACTAAGCCAAAAAAAGAAAAGGAAAAAAAGGCCTCAATATGTGCCACATTTCCTGTTGTGGCAAGGCATCGCTCAGTGCCATTTTTCAGCCCTGAAGACTTTTGGCTTCATCCCTTTTGCAGTTGATGGCCTTTTTGCAGAGCTACTGACCAATGCTTTCTGTGCATCAGGAAAAGTTTTCTTTTAATGGACGTTTTATAAGTTTACATAATCTGTAGACATAAAGGTCTTCATCTATGAGAAAGCCACAGTGGCCAAGGCACTGAGCACTCCAGTTCCAAAGGTTACTTTCAACAGAGCTTGGTTGTTCAAAATCAGCAAGAAAAAGCAGTTTACATCCATCTTAGTTTGTGGGAGACTTAACGTGTTTAAGATCAGAAAGGCAGCCACAGGCAGGTTCTGTACTGGCTCGTTAGTTCTCCTGCCAACTGTATGCAGTTGGATCAGCCTGTATAACCCCACTGCCTCAAACACCTCTGATCTCACATAGATTCTCCCAATGAATGGCAGCAGCAATAGCTGGACAGTTAATAACTCTGGGCAACATACCCTCAAGTAGAAAGGCTGTTGTGGGCTATTTCAACCCCCTCCTAGATTCCTCCTCATTTCAGTGCTGCTTACACCTCCCAGCTGCAGAGTCCTGATTTTTTTTGGGAAAGTCTTAATGCATACGAAGCAAAATAAAGACAAACACCAATATTACTTCTAGCTTCTACAGCATTGAATTGTGAGGGTCTCAGAATCAGGTGCAGTGATTTGGTTCCTTTATGATTCCAAAACCATCCCTGTTTATATTACATGAAGGAGAAAATGGATTAAAACCAAAGGAATGTTCAAAAAAAGTCAGAAGTGCCTCTGTAAGTCTGAGAGTCACATCTGCTTTCCAGCTCCAGAGCACTGGAATTGTTCCAGAGGGAAGCAAACTAGGAAAAAAAGGAAAAAAGGAAAAAAGGAAAAAAGGAAAAAAGGAAAAAAGGAAAAAAGGAAAAAAGGAAAAAAGGAAAAA